>CM034154.1:306580752-307780752 GCA_019776745.2 Taxus chinensis
TTGTTATTTAAAGTTAAGATAGTTTTTGTCACGTGAGTATCTTCCTACATAATCAAAATATTACTTTGCACCTCATCCATTCACCCATACTAATGCATTTCCCAATTTGGGAATCCTAATTGATAACCGTTGCAGTTTGTGAATCCTACTTGAAGATCTTTATCAAGTAGTTTTCACTATCTAGCAGCTCCTTCTCCCCCACCATGGTCACCATGTATTTGATCCATTCATCCTCACTCCTCATTTCTACTCATATGCCACTTATCTCCACATTACCCTTCTCACCATTTGTATCCCCTCTCACCCATTTATATTCTTTCCTTTGACTCTATTGTTTTCCGCTTGACAATATTACTTAATAACCCCTTCTATGTGGGACCCTTGGTGGAGGTATACCCTCTCCCTAAGATCTTTCCACTCTAGAATATTCTCCAGCATCTCCCCTCTTATAAAAAAATCACCACCACAAACATCTTTCCAATATGCCTCTTTTGATTCTCATTCTTGCATCATTACTCTCACCATGCGTGCATCCCAATTAAGGATTCCCCTCACATTCTCTATCCTTCATATATATTCTTCCATCCATTCTTGTTACATTCGTTTGTTTCCTTTCTTCCTTTTTATCACCTCATCTCATCTCCTCTTCCACTCTAGAATACATCACTCGCTCTTTCCTCATCCTTCCCCAAATATGTCTTCTTCCTGGTCATCCTACTTACACGCTCTCATAGTATGGAGAATCAACTTAAGGGTTCCCCTTCAGTCCATTTTGTCATACCCTATTCCCACCAACTCTATCATCATTCTTATTTTTCTTTAGCTTGGCGATCCTACTTAACCATCCCTGCCGCAAGGAAATCTTACTTAAGAGTCCCTCTTAAGGTTGATCTTCCCTATGGACTTCCCCCACCCATCATATTTCCCCCATCTTATTTCTCCCACCTCTCATCATGATCATCTTCTTCAACCATCCATTCCACCCTTGTACCTAATAAAATTTTGTCTTTCTCCTTGGATATCATCCTTGTCGATTCGGCGATCTTACTTAACCACTCCGACAACATGATGATCTTACTTAAGAGTCTCTCTTAAGGATGACTTTTCATCTTGCACTCACCCATCACTCCAAATTCTCACAATCCAATTTTTCTCTTCATTCCCCATAACCACATCTTATTACCACGACTATCACCATCCTCTGCTTGGAAATATTACTTAACCACTTGTGCATCATGGCGATATCACTTAAGAGTCCCTCTTAAGGATGATATGTCTTATTTCCTTTCCCCATTATAACATCCTCTCACCTCTTCTTTCATTATCGCAAACACCACTTCTTTCTTTCCCAATTTTCATCTCCATCATCCCTCACTTGGTAGTTTTACTTAACCACTTTCATCGCATCATAGTCTTATGTCAAGGTCCTCCCTAAGCTAAAATCATCATTTTGAACTTCTACATCACCTCATTCTTCATTCACTTTGTTGATCGCTTCTTCCACCTAGTCTCTCCTACCAACCAAATTTTCCTCATACCATTATCCTTTCTCCACCTATCATCTCACAATGTATGTATACTATCTTCCGTCTATAACCATGTTCCTTTCTCCCATTTTTTCCTTATTGACCCATCATCCTTCGTACCATTTCTTACCATTTTTTTCATGTCTTGTTTCTTCATCCTCACCTCGTTCGTCCTCATCCTCGACATATTATCCTCACTTTCACCTTGTCAGAACTCATCTCTCACATTTTATTTACTCTTTTCACTTCATCTTCTCAAATTCTCTCACATATCTACCCCCACGCTTACTCGCCATTTTTGTTGATATTACTCTCACATTCTTTCATCATCATCTTCTATTACTGCACTAATAATTTTTAGTGGAATTTCCCTAAAACTCATCAATCCTCATTCCACATGGCCTCATTCAATCCCTTAGACATTCTCCATTTTCCCTTCATTCCTTCCTTCCTTTGGGCCCACCACTCATTGTTAGTGGGCTTTACCTAATTTTCCTTGATTGGAGTTACCCTTTCCATTCCTAATTTAATTTCTCCCTTTCTTAATTTTTTCTCTCATGCTTCCCCACCACTCATTGTTAGGTTACTTTCCCTAACATCCCCTTACTAGCATTACATCTTCTATCCCCCATTATCTTTTCTCTCCTATCCTTTTCCCCCATTCCCACCCTTTCTTGTTGCTTCTTCCCCACCTCTCCATCTTCCCTTATCCCTCTTCAATATCTTTACTATCTTCATCATACATCCTTTGTCTATTGTCTCATAATCCTCATATCCTCATTTCATGCATCGCTACATATTTTCTAATATGTGTCAATCCTCCCCTATTTCTTCTCTTTACATTACTTATACTTCTCACTCTACACTTATTATACCCTTTATGTAATCCCTTCCTTATACATCATTTTATCTGTTATCCTCTTCTCTTTCCCACGCCTCGTCTTATTTCACTTCCTTTGTATCATATTTTTCCCCCTTTTACCTCACATTTCCTTCTTACTTCCCCATTGATAACCTGTCTCTTCAAGTGTTGTCCCATATTTTTTATCATCTACCCTCCACATGGATCTCCATGAGGTCTGTTCCATATTCTTTTCCTTGGTCTTCCTCACGAGGACCCGGTTCCTTCAATCTTCTCCTTCTATTCGGTCTTTCCTCCTTTCCTCCCCCATAATTTTCACGTTTCTTCTGACCACCCCTCCTTTTCTTTACCACCCTACCTTTTTTTTTATTCTATACCAATTTCTCTTCTTTTCTCTAATATTTTTCACACTTTCTTGGCCCCTCATAGATTTTTTTTCTCTGTTCTACCTTTTCTTTTGTCTTCTTTCAATTTTTTGTGGATTTTACCCTCTAATCACACCTTTTCTTCTCCTTATTATTTATCTTTCCCCATTCCCCATACCCTTGTCCTCCATCTTCTACTTCTACCATTTATTTCTTTTCTCAGCTCTATCATTTCTTTTTCTTTTCCAGATTTCTCTTTATTATCTTTGTTGCTTCCTTCATATGTCACCTCTCTCTATTTCATAATTTCACCCTATGCTCTGTCATTTTCCCATCTTCTTCTTCTTTTTACTTCATCATCCCCTTTCTTCCCCTATAATCCCTCTCTCTTATTATCTTCTACCTCTTTCATTCCTTTTTTTCCTCCTCTATCTCCATAGCCCTTCACCTTTCTTTTTCTTCTCATATTCAACCACCACTCCAGTCCATTCCCTTTTCTCTTTCTCATTACGTCATTCCAAACACCCTCACACCTAGCATTCAAGGCCGATTGAATCCTTTCTCCGTTTGCATCATGCGGTCATTCCATTATATTACACCCCATTCTTGTCATCCTCTCCACATAATTAATCTCTCCTCTTTTCAAGAGATATTTTGTATATTCCATCCTTATCAACCCTCTTAAGGGGGAATCATCACATCTATCCATAATCACATTTTCTCATGACATTTTTTTCTTGGAGGATACCATGAAATCCATTGCCCACCACCTTCTACTCTCCCCAATAAACATTTGGTCTACTTTTTTCTTAGGAAAATTATATTGAATTCTTCCCCAATTATCATAAGCAAAAGTTTGTTCTACTTCTTGCTTATAGAAAGCTTTCTCTTTTCTTCCTCTGACAATTTATTATCTAAGGAACACCATCTTCAAGAAGAATCTCTTCAAAAATATTCAATCCTGCCACCTGGGGCATATTCACTCCATCTCGTCTACTTTCTTTGAAATGAAACTACTTTCATAGTACCCTTCCAAAGAGGGGAAACTGTAGACACCCTAATTTCACATTTGTCTTAAATCACTTAATTCCCCTACCTGATTTCTTATAAAAATACACTTTAAATTAATCAAATATAATTTGATTAATTATCCCTTTTAAATATAAAAATAACCTAATCCTTACCACATGTCATTATTCTCCATGTTTTTCTACCATTGAAATAAAATTTGAAAATCAAATACTCACCCACTCTTTGTGGTACCCACTCACCTAAATTATCCACTTATGAATTAAAAATTCAATTCACATCCTCACCCATTCCTCATGATCCCCACTCTCCTAATCTTGCCTACATTTTCAAACAATGATTGCTTAAATTAATCTGAGTTAATCATTTTCCCAGGATATAAATATAGCCTTACCCCTCCCCTCTAAGACACTGAGAATAAGCTTGAATTCACTTTCTAAGTTCTTGCATCCTTTGAGAAAATAAAATCCCTCCACCTCGTCTTAATGCCCAAATAGCCTCATCTTGAAGCACCCCAAATCCATAATCCTTTTCTCCATTTGGTGAAAAGTAAGTAAATCATGTTGTAGGAAGGTCTTGCTCCATTACGAGAAAAACACCTACATATCACGCAATCAAAGCTCATCCATTTTTCCTTGACCATTCTGAGGTTTGATCTGGAATCCAGAAGGAGGAGGTATTATTGTTAGTGTTTTACTTTCTTGTTTATCAACGTATTTTTCCTAGCTTACACTTTTATTTGCAGCACTAATATTTTCATTTTCAAAGGTCTCAAACCCCGTAGATCTAAAAAAATAACAAATTGAAGCAAATATATTTTATTGGAGCATGAAAAATAAGCCATTTTCTAGTTTTTAACTTTCCTTTTTTCAAATATCCATCTTTTTCAGGTTTTCAAATATTTCTTCTTTTTTTGGAAAAGAGCCGCCATTTGCTATTTTTCAAATCTTTCCTTTTTTGGAAAGAGCTGTCATTTTCTCATTTTCAAATATTTCTTTTTTCAGGTGCACTCCTTGATCAACATGTAGTTTTTAAATATACAACTTTATTTTCTTGCATGATGGTTTAGAACACGTGATTGAGATCTTTTCATTATGTAAATTTTTTTCTTCATTATGTAGCTAGAGTCAAAATAAAAGTGGTAGTTACATGTTGATAAAAACTACATGATTTACTATAGTAAAATCACTGCATGCAATCCCTTTTCTTTTAGACAAAAAAGTCAAAATGATGTCTTCTTTTTCATCTTTAGATCAACAAATGTTATAGGCATCCTTCTTTCTATTTATATATCTTAAATCGTAGATTTGATGGTTGTCATATCTTGGTATATATCAGCTAGATCTTAATGCTTATTTTCAACCTCATATTTCTATGCATGAGCAAATATTCCCTTGTAATGTTTATTGTTTATTTTGCATAAATTTTATTTTGGGGGGTTTATTTTTGGTAAATGTTTTGTGAGTCTCTAATCCTAAATATTTACATAAAATTCTAATCTAATCTAAGAATTTGTAATAAATTCATGTTCCATTCACTTAAATAGCTCATAATATTGTCTAATGGAATGAAATCTTATATATTTTTTCTCACTAAGCCCAATAATTTAAGTAAGAATTTTTTTTTAAACTGTTGTCTAAAAGGACTGGTAAACCAATATCTCCCCTGAGTAAAAATTTTGTAAGAAGTTCCTGTTCCACTTACTTCAATAGCATGAATAGTAATTTTTTGTTACAACAAAAACTCTTTTGTATCTTAAGAAAAAGTAAGGATATTTTCTTTCTAAATGGAAACCTATGAGATTCTTCCCACTAATCTTATCTTAGAAACTTACCCCTATTGACACCTGTCTTTGGAAATGGATCCAAAAATGATGAGATTCGCTACAATCTTCATCATTTAATATTAAAGAATGTCAAAACCTGGTGGTGTCCATTGCTATCTGCAAAAGGGGCTAAAGGAAACAATGATTTTATAGTTTTTTTTCTCTATATTTGAAAATTCTTGAAAGAAAATTCAATGAATAAATTTGAATCTAATCTAACAAATGAAATAAATAATTGAAAGCTAATCTAATCCAAAAAATTAAAATAAATAATGGAAATCAAATATAAGTTAAGAAACTAAAATAAATGACTAAAAATAAAGAAATGAAATTAAACAAATGAAAGTGATACTTCACAAACAAAACAAAATAAAACAAACAATGCTGATTTAAACAATCTAAGTAAAACAATAATGATTATATTCTAAAAAATAAATAAAGCATCCTCCTCCTTGGGTAAGACTGGGCCATTTATATTCCCTTAGTGTTGGGTTAACAAAACTAAAAATAATCTTCTACCAAGAAACTTGAACAGTAGGTTTAATTAATCATAAAATATTACAAAAATCATCTATCTTTTATCATTATTGCATTGAGTGCTTTAGAGAGATATTTATAACTCATCCATTGGCCAATACTCCAAGATTATAGAACTACCTACCTATAATCTTGGGCATTAAATACATCTTCCACTTTACAATGATATAAATGTGGAAGGAATTTATTCAAACACTCCAACTCCAAGTTTAACTACGTATTTCACTTTCATTCAACTATTTCCACTTGACAAGGAGAAATTTTTGGAACAGATTTAATCAAACACTATAACTATGAATTGAATTACTACTTCTTCCACTTGACAAGGAAACAAACTTGGAAGAGTATTAATCAAATATTACAACCTTATATTGAACTACATCTTCCACATGTACTTAAATTCTTCTTTGCATTTGCCAAGTCTGCTCTTGTATGATTGAATCTTTTAACATGATAGTTGTCCTGCCATATTCTCATCCCTAATTTTCTGATCATATACGTGAATTCATTTTGAATAATATTTTCAAACCTTTTATGGGTTTGGTGCTCATTTTTGTAATCTTTCCAAAATATCTTGAAATTATTATTTTCATTGAGAAATGAGGGAGATATCATAGTTTTACATTACTGAAATTGTATTTTTTATCTTATTTTATTTCCTTCAACTTTATTGTACTGAAAATTAAAATGAAGATATATCATCAATTATTGCTGCAATGGAAAAATAGAGAGATTTTTTTCTCTTAGAAATAAGAAAAAAAAACTCTTTTAGTTTCTCATTTGGAGATTTGTAATTTTTGTTAGAGCGAATATGGTGTTGCTTGTACGAGTTCCATGCTTGAAAAATTATTTCTTCAAATGGTGATATATTTGTAACCATTATTACTGTGTAAAAATAGAGAGATAATTTTACTCCTAAAAATAAGTGGAATAAAAAAATCTCTCATGTTCTCATTTGAAGGTATGCAATTTTTGTTAAAGTAAGTCCTATGCTAATTCTGCGAGTCCTGCACTCTGTGAGCCATGAATCCTATGCTTGGAAAAATGTTGATATATTTGAAAATATTATTTTTATGTTAAAAGAGAGAGAGGTGTTTCCTCCTAGTACTATGAACTAAAACCTCTCTCAAATTATTATTTGGAGGTCTGTAATTTTATTTAGAGCAAGTCCCATGTTGATTTTGCGAGTCCTATGCTATTTGACCTACGAGTCCTGCAATTTAAAAAGATGATATCTTTACAAAAATTATTTTTGTGTAAAAATGGAGAGATATTTTTCCTCCTAACAATAATAGGTACAAAAACCTCTATCATATTTTCATTTGGAGGTCTACAATTTTAGTTAGACTGATTTTAGTGTTGATTATGCGAGTTCCGCACTCCTAGCTTTGTGAGTCCTACGATATTTTTTATGTGAGTCTTGAACTTGATGCAATATAATATATAGATAAAATGACCTGATCATACACAATACTACACTCTAAATTATAAGAAATATTAGGAAATGAAACCATTCATATTGCAATGAACTTTTCACAGATAGATAAAATATATTCTACATTTTATCTTAAATAAGATAGATAGTTCTTAAGACTATATCTAAATCCAATTTATGAGAAAAGGAATAAAGTAATTTTGTGCAATGGATGAGAATTAGTTTTGTATCATTAGAAATCATAAAATATTTAGTATGTTAAGGTTTAATTTTTTTTGGGTTGAGATAACTATGTTTCCATCCTTCAATGTCTACCATGAAAGTCAATTACTTAACTTCATACTATGATTGTTGGCTTGGTAAAATATTGAATATATATCAAAGGCACAGGGAACAGGAAAGGTAAGAAGTGGGCACAAAATATTGATATAATTACACCTTGAGGATTCATGCCTGGAGAATTTTTTTTTAATACTTAGCCGTTTTGGCTTGGATCAAGCTAAGAATAGGATGAAGTGAAGAGAATGCATTGGATAAAGCAAAAAATAATTTGGGACCAAGGAAAGCCTATTTTGGGAACATGTGGAAGATCAATAGCTATGCAAAGTTCAAGCTAATAATAGGATTAGAACTAGAGATGATTATTTATAATCTATTATTAGGTTAAGCTGGCATGTTTTTTTAGCTATCTTTATACTAGCGCATGGCTATTTTGAGCATGTAGCCTATTTTGGGAGTTCATGATTAGTGAAGGGAAATTCCCCACCCCTACATATATATTTATTTGCATGTATTAGACATGATTATCATGAGGTCACTGTATGTAATAAAGTTATGTTATTGGAATGATTTTGCATGCATGAATTTGTGATGGTAATTATGATGTATTTAGCTACTGGTTTGTCATGATTCAATACAATGGATCATTATGGTTTTATATTTATTTTTTATTTTTCTTCTCATGGTTATTGTTTGGTGAATCTCGTATTAATCCTTATGTGATCTATATGTTTCCTTATTATGTGTATTTCCAAATTGAGATATGGTCATTATGATGAGATATGTACTTTGAATATGGTTATTATGGAAATGGATGCTAGCACCCTGGCAAGACAATAACAAAGAGGGACTTGGTACATTTGTGTGCTTTGTGTGAGCACTCAGATTTGTCTTAGTGAAGTTCCTGTGTGTCTAGGGTTTTGAGAGTGAAAATAAGACCTCATTTTGGTTCTGTTGCCAAGAACATTTTTTGAACTATTTACCACAATGTTGAATGATGATGGCATATTGGTTGAATCTTGTGGTTACTGAAGATTGGTTAATTAATGGAAAATATCATTTTATGTGAAGATATGGTTTTGTACCTGATTTCAATGCATGCACATGGGTTCAAGAACATATTTATCATGATCTTCATGAGAAATTATTTTTCTTATTTCCAATATATTTTTGTGAGTGTTTTTTACATATGCATCAAAGAAAAGCTGGAGTTACAGGACAAGGACTTGGATGCAAGTAGAGTATCAAGATTTTTTATGCGGATGAACCTTGAGCGTTTTTTGTAGATAATTGGTAGGTTGGTGTTGTGTGTAGTTATACTTTGGAGTAAGCTTTGTCTAGATATTATTGTTTAGAAGTTGCTAAGTTTGAGTTCTTGTGTGATCCCAAAGGAGATTACATTTGCACTATTCCTTTTTCTATTAAGATCTTGATGGTGGTATCAAGTTTAGAGTACATCCCACCATGTGCAGGGGTAGGATCAGATGTGGTGAAAGATGACGGAGCTTGTAGAAGAAAGGAAAAGAGAATAAAGGAGACTTAAGTATAATGAAGTGTGGGAGAGTGAATTGGTGAAAAAGCGTGATATCAAAGAGTCTATAAACTTGTATAGGATGATGTCTCATGAAGGATTTGAAGCTCATGTGGAAGAAATGGAGCTGGAGCATCATGATCTCCATTAGGAAAATGCAGTAAAGAATCCCCTCCATCTTTTGATGAGAGCATATCTGATGAGGAAAGACTAAGGACCGTGCGTGTGCATTTGATCCCACCTAGTGACGTAGCCCATGGGATTGGTGTTCAAGTTCCAGAAGTAACTATTGATAAGGAGGAAAGTGTAGGTAATCTAGTAGATTCAGATAGATATCATTTCCCTTTGAATATAGAAGTGCATTATACAACATCCATGACATCATAGGAAACAACATCCTTTTTATTTGGGGTCCCGATTGGTGGAATATTTTCTGGCGTGTCATTAGGATAGAGTGTGGGAAAGCAAAAGATTGGAAACAAGTCTAAAAGTAATAAAACTTTGTAGACTATGGGAGTTAAGTTTATTACTAATGTTGGGATGTAAAGAAGTAAATCCACTAGTATGGCACCCATTACTTGAGGTTTAAAAGTATCAGGAGGTTTAGGATCAAGTGGATCAAGTGGTTTTGGTGGTGGAGGAAATAATGATGGGGGTTCTGGTTCTAGATCTGGTGGGAAAGTTTTGCACCCTCATTAACCACAACAGGTGTTTTATTAGATGTCCCTCCACTTTTCAGAATATAGAGGTATTGAAGATGCTGGTGAGCATGTGAAAAAGTGTGAGCTACTATGGCACACTAAGGGAATCACTATTTTAGATATGAAGGCGAGTCAGTTTTTTACTACTCTTCAAGGGAATGCACATATCTTGTATATAAATTATGACCCGTACCAAATTGCGGTGGATTATGATGCTTTGTGCTCTACCTTTTTGGATGAGTTCCATATCCCTGAGCTTGAATGGAAAAGTATCACCGTGCTTACAGACATTAAGCATGGCATATCAAAAATCATTTAGGAACATGACACATGTTTTAAAACTTTTTTATCAAAGTTGTATTATGACATACACCCTAGTCAACATGCATAGTGGTTTTTTGGAGGGATGTTGAATCCTATCAGAAGGGTGCTATTTCATAAGACTTTTGTGGATCCATGTAATGCTTTGGAATCATCTCTACATGCTAAGGTGGTTGGGAGTGTCAACACCAGTGTGAGCCCATTATTAAATGCACAAATTTTAGCTATGGAGAAATAGTTGGAGAAGATATCAACTAATTCAGATCATGATATGCATAGTGGGATATGGTGTATAGATTGCGAGTTTGAATGACATACCAAGGATATCTGTCCTTAAAATTTGTTACGTGCCATATTGTTAGATTACACTATTTTTCATCTAGACTATGATGCAAGTAGATGTCCTCTTTTACAGTGCATGATCTAGAAGAATGCAATTATGTATTGTAAAATTTTCAAAAATCATACTCGTAACACTATTAACTGTAGAGTGATTGATCATATTCATGAAACCATTGAAACTGGTGTACATTAGACTAGTGTTTTAGGTGGATCTAAGGAACAATGATAGAACAACATAATGAAGGGCGTAATAATGGGGATAAAAGAAATAGAAACTTCCGTGGGGGATATAGAGGCAAAGGTCATGGTGGTGGAAGAGGAGGATTTCCTAGAGGAACTTGTTTTACTTGTGGATCATCCTGATCATTATCACTTTGAATTTCTTCAGAATGTGGTTTTCTCATGGTGTGGAAAATAACATAAGTTTGAAGAATTCCTTGACTTGTATGAGCATATGAAGAAGAAACACAAAAAAGACAAGGGAACAACTATGATAAAGATACAACATGTGGATGGAAATCAATGGATGCTAAAGGTGGGGCTTAATTTAGAATTACAATCTATGTTAGTTACCACACGTGCTAAAGTTGTGCGCACCCATGAACCTCTAAAGTATAATCTGACTATAACAAAGAAATAAATGATAAATACAAAGTACCATGATACTAAACATCAAAAAGAGGTGTACCTAAAGACTGTGGACGTTATCAATAATCTCCAAGGAGAGATTTAGAGTTTAAAGGAACAGTGCACGTGTGATGGAATGAGCTAAGAGGTTGAAACTCCAACAGAAGGATGTAGATGATTTAAAGGAGGTATGCCAAATTTTACACCAGGAGAACATAATCCCCTTATTAGGAGAGTGGTTGAGAGAGAATATTAACTGGTCTAGGTAATGAGTGCAAGAGGAAAATACTTCATGTGAATCTACCTCCCTATAATCATGAGTATAGATAAAGAGATTACATATGAATTTGGTCATTGATGGATGGCTTCTTAGAAACATTCTGATAGATAGATGTGCAAAAGTTAATGTACTCATGTTGGATGCTTAGAATCAGATGGGTAGACCACCATTGTAGCCTTCTTTGAATGTGATGTATATGACAAACAAAACTAGGGCTAATCCTATTGGGGTATTAAAATATGTGACTAATATGATTCAGGGAGCCAATTTTACTAGGGACTTTGAAGTATTGGAGATTGTTGAGGCAAATAGCTTCCCAGTGTTACTTGAGTGCCCATGGTGTTATGAAAATAATGCATATTTACACTTAAATAAGGGGTACATTATCTTTGAAAACAAATAAGGGCACATAATTATATATTTGATAGATGTAAAGGATTCCCCGTATGTTGAGCCTTTGAGTGAAGAATACTTGAACAAGATATACATGCGCACAAGCAGAGACCTTGAGGTGTTTGAGCCATCTAAGGAAGGAGTGATTCAATGGGATGATGCTCATTCAGTTAGTGATACTACAAGTATTTCTTGTGATAAATGGGTGCATGGAACACAAAGTATTCAGGTGAGAGATAAATTATATTGTTACTCATGTGGTCAGGGCACACACTGTTCTGACACTCGAGTCATAACCAGTTACCATGGTACACTAGTGAAGGGAATCCTGATGTATTTTTGTGCGTGCCATGGAATCCAAGTGGAAGGATGAGGGTGAATAAAAGAAATATGCTATTTTATACCCTAAGTGGGACATCAATGCATTGGTGGAATACACACAAAGAAAACCTATTTGAATGGTGAGAGGTGAGGATCACCTTTTTTACTAGGTTTTTAAGGAGAAATGTACCTTCATAGATATGCAAATTCCACGAGAAGGATTTTTAATTTCCACCATGTCTAGGAATGTGAGAGACTTTGGATGGAGGGGTAGGAGACCTTACCACCATCACTCTGGGTACATAAGTTCTACGCCACCCTAAGAGGCTACATGTGTGTGTGTGGTATGTCCATGCAGAGTTGACACAAGGAAAAGGTAATTGGAAAGACATGACCTTAAGGTATGATCCATAATTTTTATTACTTTTCTACTAAACTGCAGGTCAATAAAGAACTACAGATTATGAAGTGGCTTACATTAGGAGATATTGTGAAAAGGATGAGGAACTTATGCTAGACATGTTTGGAGAGATGGATTTGTAGGAACTCCTTGACCTTGAAGAAACTAAAGAATCTAAGAAATGGTCCATGCCTAGGAAGAAAACGAAAGGGGTAAACTAGTATAAACAATAGATGATGATGATGACGAGGGTAATAACCTAGATTTTAACCACACTAAAGGTACAAGTGAGGTGATGGACATAATAAATGAGAAGGCACACACGTATCACGAGCCTATGAAAAAAAAGAAGGTTAACATTAGAAACAAATGAAGATCCTAAAGAAGCCATTTATGGTGATTACTGGTTTGAGAAAGAGGTGACAAAGATTATTGAGCTTCTGTGTGAATTTCAGGACTTACTTCCACAAGGCTATCATGAGTTAAAGGGAGGACACCCTTCTTTAGGTGAGATGCAAATAAAACTTAAAGAAGGTGCATGTACGATTAGGAAGAGGACATAGATGATGAATCCTAATCTACACATCAAGGTGAAAGAAGAAATTGATAAGATGTTGAAATCTGGAATCATTGAACCCATTCAGGAATCTGAGTGGGCGAGTCCCATGGTCATTAGTATTAAAAAGGATGGGATGATAAGGATCTATGTGTGGACTATAGAGAATTAAATTCTTCACGTGTTATTGATCCTTTTCCTACCCCATTTACTGAGGAGATCCTGGAGGGATCTGTAAGGTGTGAAATGTACTCTTTTACTAATGGATTTTTAGGAATCATCAAGTGTGCATAACAAAGGAAGATATGGAAAAAAAACTTTCACCACTGAATGGGGAAGCTTTACATACATAGTTATTCCCTTTGAATTGAATGAATGCACCTATAGTCTTTTCATGCATTGTTGTGACAAGCATTTCAGGAATTCATTCATAATGTTTTACAGGTATATCTCAATGATTGGATAGTGTATGGTTTTGTTAAGGACCATTGTGACAATTTGAGGCTTATGTTTGAGAGGTGCAGGTAGTTGAGTATCTCTCTAAATATTAAGAAATGTATCTTTGCAACATATTTTGGAACTTTTCTTGGGAATATTATTTGTAAGGAAGGCTTGTTGGTAGATCTAGCCAAGGTCGTTGTGATCTTGGGATTGGAAGAACCTAACAATAAAAGTGAAGTGCGTGAATTTCTTGGTCATACAGGGTATATAATAAATTCATTAAGGGCTATGCAAATATTTCCATGCCCTTGGAGGAACTGATGAAAGCTAAAGGAAAATTATATTGGGGTGAGGTGCAATAGTAGGTGTTTGAAACACTGAAGGAAAGGATGACCACTACACCTATTTTACGCTTTCCTTTGTGGGAAAAACTATTTCATGTTCATGTGGATGCTTCTAGAATGGATATTGGCACCATGTTGGCCAAACCAAATGATGTAATTGTAGACCACCCTACTTGTTTTACAAGTAGAAAGTTGACACCCATTGAAAAAAATTATACAACTATTGAGTGCAAAGCTTTTTCCATGATTTACGCACTGCATAAGTTAAGACAATACTTATTGGGTACACCATTTATATTATTCACAAATCATATGGAAATTAAGTATTTGGTGAACAAGCCCATTTTACAAGGGCACATATGTGGGTGGATACTACTCTTTTAGGAGTTTTAATTTAGAGTTGTAAAACTAGGAACAAGTAACTCCGGGTATGATCATTTGTCAAGAATCAATACTGGATAGGACATGCATAGTATTAATGACTTAATTCTAGATGAAAATATATTTAGATTAAATCACATACCCATATAATAGGAAGATATTTTAGTCTTTTTGTGCATTGGATAGGTGCCTGAGGGAATGAAGGCATTAGAAAAGAAACAACTTGCAATACGCGTGACACCTTACTAGTTGATAGGTGGATATTTATACAAGATAGGTGGTGATGAATTTTTGTGCCAGTGTGTAATAGAGCATGAATATGAGGAAATAATGGAAGAATATAATGGTGGTATTACAGGATGTTATTATGTAGGAGATTCCACCACATGTAATATTCTAATGGTTGGCATTTGGTGGGAAATATTATACAAAGATATTAAAGAATATGTCAAGGCGTGTGATCATTTTTAGCACCTTAGGAAGCCTAGAACTAGAAATGAGATTTTTTTGAGGCCTATTATACGTGTTGAGCCTTTTAAGAAATGGGTGATTAACTTTGTAGGTCCTATTTCCCCACCCACGTGTAGGAATGATGCACACTATATTATAACTTGTACATACTATCCAAAAAGGTGTGCAAAATCAATGCCTACAAATGATTTCATCAAAATTACATAGAAATATTTCTATGGGAAAACATTATCAGTAGGTATGGATGTTCATTGATCTTGACAAGTGATATGGGAAATCATTTTCTTAATGAGACCATTAGAATTTTTTGGTTGAGTTTATGGTGTTGCACAACAAGACCACCCCTATCATTGAAAAGCTAATGGTACTATTAAGGCTTTCAACAAGATTCTGGGATACACATTGAAAAAAATATATGATGTTGGGAGGAAATAATGGGATGATAAGGTTTCTATTGTACTTTGGGTATACATGACTACTTACAAAATATTGAATAAAGACATACCCTTTTAGTTGGTGTTTGGCATAGACGCTATATTTCCTGTGGAATTCATGTTTCCATTATTGCATATTATGTGTGCAAGAGGATTGGATGATGAAAAATATGTTGAAGAGAACATAGAAAAACTAATGCAATTGTATGAGCATCACACTATTTCCCGAAGGAGTTAGAAGATAGAAAAAGAGAGTAGAAGGCATGCCATGATAGACATATTCAAAATAAGGAATTTAAGGTTGGTAAGATGGTTATTCTATATGATTGAAATTTTATGTGCACCCCTAGGAAGTTTAAAGTTCATTGGTTGCGACCCTTTGTAGTAATGAAGATACTTGATTTAGGCACTTGTCAGTTACAAGCACTGGAGGGCACCTTGTTTCCCGGTTTCTTTAATGGGAGTAGGCTGAAGCCCTACTATAAATAAGTCTTCTTGGTGTTTGTAATAAGGTAGTATTTCCATTTAGATTATGTTTCCCTTTAATGCATTTTATTTATATGTGTTTCCTTTCATCATTGCTATGCTTTTTCAATTTAGTTTAGTGTTGTGTTGTAATAAGTAGAATTACATGCCAGTAGCTAATTACTATCTACTGGATTCATGTGTAGAGGAATGCACATACTTCTCGTGTGGGGTGTATCAAAAAGTATAAGTGATTGGTGTAAGGTTTCAGATTAGTGCATGTAGATAAAAGGTTACAAGTACTTGGATTGAAGGTGTTTAAGGAAAAAATACTCATATTGAAGACCACACATAGATGGATGGACACAGAGTGGAACACAAGGTAGGTAACAGTATGAGAATATACTTGATATGAGGTGAAATGGTTAAGTAATTTGGTAGAGGGAAGTGTGTGAAAGGAGGTCTGTGGCTGAGAAGTAGTGGGAACACTAGAATATTATGATTGGGGTATGAAATAATATAACACAACGCACATAAGAGTGAAGGGGTGGAATTAATCTCACATATAGTGGTAGTTGAGGATAAATTAATGTAGACAAAAAAACAAATTTAGAAATAAAAAACTATAAGAAGAGAGCATGTGAACCTATTTATTACCTTACATACTTTGAGTTATTGAGCTAAGAAGTGTGACGAAGTGAAAAATGCAAAGCGTGATTGATTGAACAATGAACTAGGTGAATTTAAGATACAAAATTGATAGAGCTCCATGTGGAAGGGTGTTTGAGCTTGTTGGGTGTGCGAGGAAGGAAGGTTCATGTGGTTAGGGTTTCAAGGATAGATATTTACAACTAGGGAACACTCAGGCATGGGATATTTGAACAAATATAAGATATCGAGGTGTAAAAAGGTAAGGTAGTGAAAAGATTGTAGTTATCAGAGCACGCTACTAGATTAAGAGGAAATATGGCACCAAAGAGAGCGTTGATCAAGGAACCCATGATCAAGCAATAACCATAGGAGTGGTTCACAGAGATGCAGTACCAGGAAGAGGTTATTGAGGGAAGGCCATGGACATCGTGTCTAACTAAGTGCAAGATCACCAACATGAATCACTGAACTGAACAAAACCTGATGGACACTAAGGTAGAGACCATCTTGAAGACAAACATGAGGATTGTGGATGGGAAAAGGGTAATGGAAAATTCAATATACAAACTACTGGAGAGTATTGGGGTTATGACATTATATGAGATGTCATTCTTTAGAAAGCTAGAGTGACTATACCAGTTGCTTATGTTGTGTGTGCATGTGGATTATTTCTATTATACAGGTAGAAAGATGAGAATTATATAAAATTTGATTGGTAAGGTCACATGATTGCATGAATTTGGTTTAGAGATTGTAAGGGACCTCTGAAATAATGAGGGAGTAGAGAAAAAAACCATCACATTCAATAATCATAAGTGAGGTCAAGCTTTTAATGTTAAAAACATCGAAGACCTAGCTACAAGTGTAACAACATGACTGGTTAGGTGCAAACTGAGTACCTCAGAGAGGTGGAAAGATTTGAACAAGTGTTGGTTATATATAACAAACAAAATGGTAAAAAAGATGTATTATAATATTGCAAGTTACGTTACAGAAGGTATATTGAAAGAAGCATGCATCTAGGAAGATAAAAGTGAGAAAATAACTTGGGGTTCCATCCTATTTTTGATTTTGTTTATTGAAATTGGTGTTCCCGATGGGATAAAGGAGAAAATGTGAGAGTACCCTTCAGAGAACAAGTCATAGGTGAAGAAATTTTTGAAGTACATTTGCCAAGGCATAATATCTAATACTTACAAACAATGCCAAGAGAAGTGGTATATAAGGATGTGTAACACATTTGAATGAGATTTACACATACCATGAGAGTTTCCTGGTCTATTAGAGGGAAAAACGGAGTTTGCAGAATGTCAACACTTCTATTTGGGCAACTTTTTCATGAAAACTGGAAAAAATAGCCCTTGGTGTAAGTTTCCTTTTTCCTTTACTGCTCGTTACTTTAAGGATTCAATGAACCAACTACATAACACATGTAAGTTATAGTTCAATGTTGATAATTGACACATATATTCACATTTTTCAAAAAACATAAGTCTACCCCAATAAGGAGGTGTATGTAGAGAAAACACAGTCTGATAATATTGATATCACTCCAAAGGTCATGGTTATGGGGAAAATAGAGCCCGTACGTTTATATGTGTACTTAAGGCCTAGGTTTAAGGATGAAAAAATTATTAAAAGTGAGGAATTATAACTTCTAGGTCCTCCAAAAGGAAAATAGATTGTGGGCATGAAGGTGTCACTTGAGGAAACACCCTAAAGGAAGGAAAGGAAGAACATAGAAAATTTCCTCGAGAGGGAAGGGGAAGAACTAGAAGGTAGTAGTGGAATTGATCATAGTAGAAGATAACTACACAGGAGGTGCACAGGTGTATATGTGGGTACTGGAACATCATATCCTGTGAGAAGGTCACCACACGTAACACTGTCAAAGAAGGATAAAGAAGAGAAAAAGAAAAGGCACACGTATGTGTCTGTAGATGATAGTGATGAAGATAATTCATCAGATAAGGGAATGTATAATAATGATTCCACACTAGTCCTTAAAATTTGAGAAGATGAAGAGATGAACAATGAGAACTTATAATTTAATATAGAAGTTCCCAGAGTAAGTATACAAGAACCTAAGGAGGAGAGTCAAGCTAGAGGAGATACAAAAATAGAGGATAATGTTGCACAACTGATTGGTAAGCCTGAGGAAGAATGTGGAGAAGAGAATAAGGAGAGAACCGTAACAAAAGAAAATACAAGTGAGCATTCCAGCAAGTACATGGAAGAGGAGATGGTTTAGATGTAGAACCTTGGGTACATTAATGACCCAACAAAGATCATACGTACCAGGTTCAAGAGCACTCTTTCCCTGGAACAATCATATGGATGGGAGCTAATGGATCCATAGATGGTGAACACATGCACCCAAAAATAGTTTTCATGGAGTATATAGACACACATGGATGATCCTTATTTTGATGTGTGTGAGGATTCATATGCCTCAAGAAGAATTAAAAAGTATACACATTCAATACATATGACCATCAAGCCCACATAGTTCTCAGTCGATCTGGAAAATAATACTTTAATGAAAATATTTAAAGAGGTCACTCACCAGAATGTTGAAAAAGTGGATACTATTCATAAATTTTTGGATGATAAGAAAGATAAAGAGAAATAAGCTCAGTGCTTAATAGAGGAAAAAGATAGGGTAGAGGCAAAGGTGCATTCAATTTTAAATATGATAAATAAGATTAGAGATAAAATCATGTGAGCATAACCACAATATGAAGAAAAGGTATCTGAGAAATTTCCATTTGCATTTCATTACTTGTGTGTGTTAGTTCATTTGATGTTGGATGAGAATACAATACATGTGCAAAGTGAGGAAATAGATGTAAAGAAACAAAAAGATGCTACAACACTATTGGGAAGAGCCAAAAGGAATATTATTGATAAGGCTAGAATATGCCTTGTTAATGTACAATAAATGATCTTATTTTACTCTCCTTTTTATCAAAGTTGATTGCATTTTTTGACTTTTTTTTGATCTAATATAAGTTAGGATGTAATTTTCCATCTTTTGTTGATTGTAGTTCTAATGTTTAAAAACTTTGTAATTCCTAACAAAGTTCTTTGATGATTCAATTTTGTAATAAAACAGGTCACAATCAGTCAGAAAAACAAAGTATGAAGTGGTCAGCATGTTTTCGGAAGCATTGGTTTCAATACAACTTAGTTTCAGAACTTCTAGACTTAGTTCAGGAATTCGATTATGTAGTTATGAGCTCTATCACTTAGTTCTGGAAGTTTCAGATTTAGTTCCAGAACTCAAGGACTTAGTTTTGGAACTCCTGCATGTAGCTCTGGAACCCTCATAATTAGATATGGGACGATTTCCTTTAGTTCTAGAAATTCTCTAAAGTTCCAGAACCGATAAGAATTTGTTTATTCTAACAACGTCTGGTGATTTAGGAATCAACAATCCTTTCAATCAGGACTATATTAGAAGATATCTGATTCTTCATACTCATAGATCTAGGGATAGCTATCATACAGCTGTACATCCATCCATGT
Organism: Taxus chinensis; assembly: GCA_019776745.2. Classification (NCBI taxonomy): domain Eukaryota; kingdom Viridiplantae; phylum Streptophyta; class Pinopsida; order Cupressales; family Taxaceae; genus Taxus; species Taxus chinensis. The sequence continues at coordinate 306,600,798 of CM034154.1, forward strand.
TCCAATTCAACATCTATTTTGGGCACGATTTGGTTTCATATAAATTGGTTGGACAACTATGGATGTAAATGCACCTTTGGAAGGAGTATATATATGCATACCTGTAGTAGATTTAGGAGATAATAATATAGAGATAGATTGATATACATAGATACAAACACAAAGTTATAGAAAGAGACAATACGTATTTGTAATGCAGAACATTTTATCAATAAAATAGTCATTTCTATTTTGAGAGAATATTAAGTTTTCAAATCCTATTTCAAGGTAGAGCAAGGGACCATTCCTCCAAGAAGCAAGATCTTCATTTTATTGGTATTTATATTTCTAGAGAAAATATTATAGATCTGTTAATTGTATAAATGCTTTTGGTTATTCAAGTTGAAATTTGTCATACACTTGTTCCTGTAGGTGTTCTAGATTAGATTTTTATTTCCTTGCAATTTTTTTTCAGCATTCTTAGTTGTGTGTTCATTTCCAAAGCAAGTGTGTTAATTTCTATAACGTGTGTTTACTTACAACAATTTATTTCATTCTACAAATGTGTGTTTATTTCCATCAATTTATTTCTACAGAGAGTGTTTACTTCCAACAAGTTTTCATACTCTGATTTCAATAAGATTTTGGCCAAGAAGTCCTCAAGACATTGAGAAAATCCCCCAGAAAATATAAAAAGAAAACAAAAGACCTACAATCAATTACTAGATCACTAGGATTCTTCTTGTTGCATATAGCTTCAGACACAACCCTGGTTTGAATATGACATCAACTGAGAGTTTATTAAATGAAGGGAATAACGACACCAATCAAATGGACAAGATGAAGTAAAAAATAGAGAATTGGAAAACATCCTTACCAAAAAAGTTGAAGAAAGTAGAAGAGATTGGGTAAAGATACTACCTGAAGCTGTCTGAGCCTATAATACAACTTGGAAGACCACAACATAATTTTGACCACGTGAGTTAGTCTATGGGAAAAATCCCTTGTTTCCTATTAATTTTGAACTACAGACATTAAGGACAATAGTCAAAATGGGCATTGAGTTGGATACATCCCAAAAGGAAAGAATTATTCAACTCAATGAGTTGGATGAGTTAAGTATGGAAGCACTTCAGCAGACAGAGATAATCCAAGATCAAAGAAAATAATGACATGACACACATATCAAGAGAAGACAAATATAGGTAGGAGACTAGGCATTACTGTTTGATTCCAAACACCAACAATTCAAAGGAAAATTGAGAACCAGATGGTTGGGACCCTATCAGATTGAGTAGATATTTAACAATGGTTCTATTCAGTTACTTCCTATTGATGGTAGTAGAAGGACACTTTTGGTCAATGGACATAGGATAAAAATTTATAGGAAGCCTCCTACTATGGATGAATTTTTGAGGCAGATTGAAGTAGATAAATAATTTGATCATATGGAAGAACCCATTTCTTCCAAAATGAACTAATAATTAGATGGATAGATCTAGAATAAAGGGAAGAGAATGAAAACCAATAAATGGAGTTCTCTTCCCCAATTTTTTTTTGAAAAAAGAGAAAAAATAAAAAGGGAAGGAATGAAAACCAATAAATGGTGTTTTATTCCCCAATTTTTTTCTCTCTCAGAGATGACTTGAAAACAATCAATGGCGGTTGATCTCCTCAATAAATGGATAATTCAAAATTAAAGGAACTTCTTTGGAATTACATCTATCTTTTCTAACCATTTTTCCTTTTGTTTCATTTTTAGGAATGATGAGTCATCATGACAGAGGGATTACATTAACAATGATGGTAATTATGTCTTTAACTTATTAAAGGTTAGAATACAAATTTTCATGTGTGATTGGATTTGATTTAAAAGTTGGTATGATGAGTCATCTATTGTACATTATGATTAAAAGTGAGTAATCATGAGGATGATGTTGGTGGAAAAAAGTTGGCGGCATATTTATAATGAACTATCATTTGTGTGGAATAAAAAAAGTGAAGAAGCAGTTGTAGAAGAAAACTTCAAGGAAGAAGCATGAGTTTCGTAGTAAAGCACAGCAGTTCCGCAGCTAAAACCATTAGTTCCGTAGCTAAAACCATCTTTTCCGTAGCTAAGTAAAGAGTTCTGTAGCCAATATGAAAAGAGTAATAATTTGAAGGAGAATGAATTTGAATCTCCCTCTTTACCATAAGGATTAAAAATAAGTTGGAACTTGAGGATGATACCTAAATTTTTGTAGATGAAGAAGTGATAGCTATCTTTGAACATGCAGGGTGGTTGGAATTCCTAAAAAAGTTCTCAAAGTATAATGATCAATTGGTAAGAGAATTCGTTATAAATTTAGAACAATCGAAAACAAAGGTTATAAATACTGTAATTTCTTTTTCTATGAATATAATAAGAAATGTATCTGGTGTGCTAATTGTCCATGTCCCAAATCCTATCAAAGGGACCTTAAAAAAACTCGTTGAAACCCTACTACAAGAGGAGGAAACTGAACCCCAATATATTTACAACAATAAGAAAATAATAAAAAGGTTCAGAAGGGCTAGCTTGCTGAAACCCTTTGATAGAGTGGCATTTTGGATAGTCAAGTATTTAACTTGTGATGGTCACTTTGGGTCAGTGGGAAGAGAAGTATTGAAGATGCTCATATATCTTAGATATGGAGCTACAAAACTAGAATATATACTAAACCTTCAATGGTTTCTTTCTGACTCCATCCATACAATGTTCCAGAGGTATTCTTGGGGTGTTGGAATAATCAGACATCATGGGTTAGTTCATTTGGTGTGCTAGCACCATTTTATTCCAAAGAAAAATGGAGAAGAAATATGGGAGAAATTTCTTAACAAGTTTAAGCAAAACTCTGATATTATCAGGAGAGAAATACCAACTCATTTTTCTCCTACAACTAATTCAGAAATTTATTCCCCTACAGAGGAAAAGAAAGAAATAGGTGGGGAGAATATACCAAAAATAAGAAGATCTAGAAGAAGGATTACAACTGTAGAACCTATTGTACCTTTAAAAGAAACTCCTTCCTCTGTATTAGCTACAGGAGAGCTAATATCTGTCTTTGACAGTGACATTTCACCTAAGAAAGAGAAAGAGGTGAAAATTAGAAGAAGCTCTAGGAGGAAACCCAATTTTGGACATATTGAAGCTCCTCAATGAAGAAGAATTCATTAAAGGTCTAGAGAAATTCCAGAGGGGATGAAAGAATAGGACAAGTTGGAAAAAGAAGCTCTTGATATTTTGGGAAGTATGGCCATGAATCCTCCTGGACCAAGTGAAACTGAGATGGAAAAATAGGATGAGATATTTGAGGAACATGTTTTTCAAGAGTTAGGTGAATCAACAACACTATCACATGAAGAAGAAGAGTTGACATCTTGGAGATGAAAAGGGAAATTCCCTTTGGTAGAAGAGGAATTCTCAACTCCCAAAGAAATTTCAGAGAAAGAAGAGAAACAATAGGTTAGACATGATTTTTTTTGTCCATAATAGAACTCATTATCATAGAAAAGGATGAGGAGTTGAACTTCCTCAAACTAAAATTGGAATAGAGAGAAATGCTCATTGAGGTACTAACAAATCAGCTCACAGGAAGGATTGAGGAATTGACAAGAGTTAAACAAAAAATGATGGAGAAAGAGGAAGAATGTCAAATTTATAGAAGATAGAGTGCTATGTGAATAGTCTCTGCATAGAATGAATTAAATTATTGGCCACTCAAGTAGTTATGGGATGATACTTGCAGGGAACTTAGTGAAATCAAAACATCCAATGAGGACTTGAGAAGAAAGATGGAAGACGAAAATAAAATAGGAATGGAATGGGAAGAAAAGTTTTACAAAGAAGAAGAAGACAAATTTAAATGTCTTGTAAAAATACAAATAGTTTGCATAATGAGTGAAAAATTGCTTGTATGCAGGAGACCTTCTTTTGCATATAGCATGTATCTACAGGAATAATTCATTCACTGGAAGCTGTCAAGAATTACATGATGCCTTCCACATGAAATAAAAAATGAATCTTAGTTCATGACAACCTATTCTTCAGCTAGTGTAGAGAAGAAAATCCTTCTCTTTGAAAATTCTATGTCTGTAATCTTCTGCTAGAAAAGAACACATGCTTTATGATCAATTTATATGTGGGAGAAATCCATCTTAATGCATTTATTTCTATTCTTCAAATTCAGATTGCATGGAACAAAGGGATTCTGAGCATCTATTGAAAGCTAGTTCATCTGGTCTCTACATGAGGGTTCATTATGGTAAACCATCTACCTTTGTTAAATATTTTATAACCCATGCCTTTGATAGATGGTTCAAGACACATTATCTTGAAAGTTTATAGAAAATTATTGATGCCTTCACCTCTTATGAGGAGGGGAAATTTGAGGATATTTATGATGGATGTTTGAATATATGGGAGATTCTTACAGTTATATTGAGAAGAAGAGAAGTAATATCTCCCAAAAACATAATATGGAGCTTAGAAAGAGCTAAAGCCTTGTGCACACTCATCCCTCAATTCAATGAAAAACATAAGGGCATATGGATGGGAATGAAAACAAGGCCTCCCCTTCTTCTCACTCCCATGTCTCCATGGAAAAATAGAGAACCTCAAGATCCCACTCAATTTGAGGAATGGAAGAGGAAAGTAGAAATAAGATCATGGTATAGTATTTATAAACTAAAACACTGGGATATTCAGTTTCAGCCATTTGACCCGAGTAGTCAATTGGAATGCAGAATACACAACCTAAGATTTGAAGAGTAAAGTTTGTAAGACGAATTAAAAAAATTAAGTACTTGGGAGATGATAAGGCCAAAATATGTATCATTAATGTACAATAAATGATCTTATTTTACTCTCCTTTTTATCAAATTCGACTGCATTTTGTGACTTTTGTTTGATCTAATATAAGTTAGGATGTAATTTTCCATCTTTTTTTGATTGTAGGTATAACATTTAAAAACTTTTTAATTCCTAACAAAGTGCTTTGATAATTCATTTTTGTAATAAAACAGGTCACAATCAATCGGGAGAACAAAGTATGAAGCGGTGAACATGTTTTTGGAAGCATTGGTTTTAATACGACTTAGTTCTAGAACTTCCAGACTTAGTTCCAAAACTCCATTACGTAGTTATGAGCTCTATCGCTTAGTTACAAAACTTTTAGAATTAGTTCTAGAACTCTAGGACTTAGTTTTGGAACTCCTGCATGTAGCTCTGGAACCCTCACGGTTAGATTTGGGATGATTTCTTTTAGTTCCAGAACTTATCTAAAGTTCTGGAACTGATAAGAATTTGTTTATTCCATCAATGTCTGGAGATTTATCAATCAATGATCCTTTCAATTAGGAGTAGATTAGAATATTTCTAATTCTTCAGACTCACAGATCCAGGGATAGCTATCATACAGCTGTATGTCCAGCCATGTTCTAATTCAACATCTATTTTGGGCATGATTTGGTTCCATCTAAATTAGTAGGACAATTGTGGCTGTAAATGCACCTTTGGAAGGAGTATATATATGAAAAATTGTAGTAGATTTAGGAGATAATAATATAGAGATAGATCAATATACATAGATACAAACACAAAGTTATAAAAAGAGACAATACGTCTTTGTAATGCAGAACATTTTATCAATAAAATAGCCATTTCTGTTTTGAGAGAATATTAAGTTGTCAAATCCTATTTCAAGGTGGAGTAAGGGAACAATCCTCCAATAACCAAGATCTTAATTTTATTGGTATTTATATTTGTAGAGAAAATAGTATAGATTTGTTAATTCTATAAATGCTTTTGATTATTCAAGTTGAAATCTATCATACACTTGTTCCTCCAAGTGTTCTAGATTATATTCTTATTTCCTTGCAATTTTTTTTCAGCTTCTCAATTGTGTGTTTATTTCCAAAGAAAGTGTGTTTATTTCTATAATGCGTGTTTACTTAAAACAATTTATTTCATTCTAAAAATGTGTGTTTATTTCTAGCAATTTATTTCTATAGAGAGTGTTTACTTCCAACAAGTTTTCATACTTTGATTTCAATAAGATTTTGGCTAAGAAGTCCTCAAGACATTGAGAAAATCCCCCAAAAAATATAAAAAGAAAAAAAAATACCTACAGTCAATTACAAGAAGGATTCTTCTTATTGCATATAGCTTCAGACACACCCTTGGTTTGAATATGACATTAACTGAGAGTTTATTAAATGAAGGCAATAATGACACCCATCAATTGTGTTCTAGATATTTGAGTATGATGTCATACTCGACACTTTGAATGACAAATTAAAACTAGAAAATTTGGCACTGGACATATGTAAGGACCCAAAGAAAATAATAAAAACAAGGACATTGATAGAAAAAATGCGGTCATTTTCGCCAAAAAGAATGATACTTTGGGACGTGAGGAGAGGGTGAAGTTACTAGAAGAGAAGCACACCACACTTAAGGCAGTATGGGACCCTAATAATGATAGAAAAAAGGAGATTTAAAAATTGATAGTTTGGCGTACAAATGTGATGGATGGCATGGTGTTAGGCTTGGTGAATGTGTTAAGGGTGTTGAAGCATGCGGGAAAAGATATGACTTTAGATGAGATGGATGTTGTGCTTAGTGACATCCCTATTAGGGAAAAGAAGGGACTTAGGGACTGTAGAAAGTTAGAGGTAGACATTAAGAATGAGTACCCTGAGATATTGCTATCTGTAGAAGAATAGTGCACTGATTGTTGAGTTATTATTATATTCTTTTATTATTTCTATAAATTCATTTTTTTACTACATTATTTGTTCCTTGGAGATATAAGTTGGGTTACCTCATTTCTAAGGGTGTAAATGATATTAGTGTGGGGTAATGTTGGCCTGGTAAAATATTGAGTATGTATCAAATGTGCATGGGAACATGGCACGTAAGAATTAGCACATGAGTAGGCGTGAAAGATTGACAAAATTGTGCCCTGAGGATTCACGTCAGGAGAAATAGAGTTTGGGAATTATCCATTTTGGCTTGGATTAGGAAGAGTAGGATGAAGTGAAGAGCATGTATTGGATAAAGAAAAGAATACTTTGGGGTCAAGGAAAGGCTATTTTGGGAATATGTGGAAGATTAATAATCATACAGAGTTTGAGCTAATAATAGGATTATAACTAGAGTTAATTATATATAATCTATTATTAGGAAAATCTTGCATTCTTCTTTAGCTATCTTTGTATTTATGCATGACTATTTTGAACACGTAGCCTATTTTGGGAGCACATGATCGGTGAAGGGAAAGTCCCCACCCATACATATGTTATGATTTGTATAGATTAGACATGATTATCATGAGATCACTGTATGTTACAGATTTATGTTGCTGGTATGATTTTGCACACATGAATTTTTGATGGTAATTATGATGTATTCATCTACTGGTTTGTCATGATTTAATAAAATGGATCACTATGGTTGGATATTGATTATTGATTATTCTTCTCATGCTTATTGTATGGTGAATATGATATTAATCCTAATGTGATCTATATGTTTCCTTATTATGTGTATTACCAAATTTATATCTGGTCATTATGATGAGATATGTACTTTGAATATGGTTATTATGGACATGCGTGCTAGCACCCTAATAAGCCAGTAACAAATAGGGACCTAGTACCTTTGTGTGCTTCAGGTGAGTTCTTAGATTTGTCAGAGTGAAGTGACAATGCATCTAGGGTTTTGAGTGGGAAAATAAAACTACAATGATATATGCACTATATAAAGTAAGGATATGGTGAACACATAATGTAATCAACAACTTGCATTTATTTGGATAAATTTTCCATCTTTGCATAAAAAATTATCTCGAGACTACGCATAAGTCTTAAGGACATACTATTCTACTACAAAACAAATATCTATACATAGTTATACGGATATATTTTAAAAAAAGGTTAACATGTTAAGAAAGAGGATGTGTGTTCTTTACAAGACCATATACGTAAATGAAAAAGAACCAAAACCCACTCTAGGTATTTATGGAATAGGGAGAGACCACGTAACAAGTTAACACCATTATGTCCTCTTTCCCTTTGTTGTAACTACCCCTAGTTAACACTATGTCAATATTTTGTGTGATGACGTGATATTATATCCGATTCCCATCGTAATCTATCCATAATCAAATTTCATCATGCAAAAAGTCATATGAGACTTAAGTTAATCCATTATTGATATAAGTTATAGCATGTAGGTTTTTTCATAAGACTTTTCTAAGTCATTCATTATGCTCCAAGTGGATCTTAATAACTTATTCAAGTTATGGATTAACTATTAGCTACCCTTTTTGAGAAGTCATCTTGTTTTTATCATAGGTTTCCTATATGAAAGGCCGATTTTATTCATTAAATGTTGGTCTTTTTAGGGAAAGAGATAATACCATTTGCTTATGATGGTTGAATAATTATCTTGTAAATAATAATGACTAAACTTAATCTATTTAAGTTAACCATGCCCCTTTTCATTCTCAACTAGGTGTTTATTAATCACAATTTTTATCAACATAACTTCATATTTTGAAGTATAGATTATATCATCATTCAAAACCATATGCATTTTACTCCATTCCATTATTCTCATGATAAAATTGTATCCAGCATCATACTTTCCATTGTTTTTACTTAATTAATCATAAGGCTAGTTTAAGTGAAGGATTAAGTTAAGTAATTTTATAATAATACATCTAAAAGTCTTTGGTGTAATCAATTTATTAAGTCAACAACTTATGAAATGACATGACCATCAGAAATAGGGACGTAAATAATATCTACTCTTATATATCATGCCTAATTAAATAAACCATGTACATTTAATCAAAATAGAGGTTCATAATAAAAAATCTCTCAAGGTTGCAAAACCAACTTTATTCATTATACAAATAAAAAATCTGTATTAGGATTACACAACAGGGTCATATGCCCATCATAACAACTAAGTTTACTTCAAGAAATCATTTAATAAAAAATAAGAAACTTCTTAAGGTTAACCTTTTTTCATATGACCGTGAGGTTGTAATGAATATAACAATATTAAATTAGTCTAAAGTATTCACTTCATAGCTTCTCCTATTTACTTGTACATTTTTAAAGAGAGATATAAATATACAATGGGTCAATTCGAGAGAAGTGGCATGAGTCAACTCACTCATATTCTATATTATAACCATTATATAATGAGAATAAAAATCATGGTTTGACCATATACTAGGTCAAATAAACTTACTAATTCGAACTAAACAAATTAAATCATCAAGTGTATAATATCATTAACTTGCATTAGATTGAAATAACTCAACAATAATATTTAACTTTATTTTTATTTCATATCGAATCACATTTAATCATTAAATAATGAACTTTAGTTTGTAATTCACAGCAAACCATTTAAATTCATCAATTAATATACTTATGGAGAATGTTCATACTTTTTCTTTAATCCCATTAGTTAAGGATTAATTTTATAAAAACATCAATATCGAACAAACCATTATTACCTTCTTGTAATGTCAATATTCTAACCATTGTTACAGTTTCATCCTTCAACAAAGATCAAATTTTACATTCAAGAATAACACCAATTATGACATTAATGTAACTATAAGACAACATGACTGAAGCATTCATATTATCTTGCAAAGTGTTCAGATCCAAAAAAATGACATATAAAAAACATCTTCAAACACTTTCATTTATGCATACCCAAATATTGAGAGAAAAACAATCATAAGGAGGAAATCAAAACATCAAATTCTTGTATCAGAGAAATGCGCACACACTTCTATAACAAAACTACAACATATAGACACATTATGTGTATTTCCAAGTTACTACAAAAATTGGATAGTTTCAGCTAATAAAAACATAGTCCCAATGTGCGAGCCTATACTTATTCCCTTTATAGGAAAAAATGCAAGTCTAGGAAGTATAATAAAGTCAAAACTCATAATCTCCTTCCACTCATAAAAATACGCATACCCAACAAGAAATATACAATTGATACTCATAAATCTATTAAAAAATTCAACATGCAACCCAATAGATAGGTATAAACCAATACAACCATTTTTATATAAAAACCAAACTCACAAAATACCCCAAATCATTATTAATACAGTCTACACATTCATTCATAAAAACCAAACTCATAAAACACACAAATTGCTATCAATAAAATATAACCATTATGAATTAGAGTATCAGGGAGAAGCTCATGCCTACAATGCCCACATTTTTTGTCAACCTAGCTTCATTTCTCTTGCAATCTTCTCGATAAATTGAAAACAAAAAAGATGATGCAGGAGCATCCCTCAAGATGCTTGAAAATAATGAACAAACCAGAATCAACCTTCTCAAGGCGAGAAAACATATACTAGGTGTTTAAATAAGTTTTCCCTCCATATATTTGAAGTTTGCATTATTGAAATGTAATGTAAGCTCCCATAGTTATATGAGAGTAAATGTAGAAATAAGTGTTTAGTTGGATATGAGCTGTTTTATCACCTTATCCTACGTAGGAAGAAGGATTAGTTGTCCTAGGATTTGGTGGAGGTCAAAATAAGAAAGTTGGTTCCTATCCTCAAGCAGAGTTGAAGGATATCTCTAAAATCATGGAAATTTGAACAAGATTAAGCCTAGAGATAAAAATTTAGGAGAATAAAAATAGGAAACAAGAGATAAAAAATTCAATGTCAATAACAAGAATAAAAGGGGAGAAGAGGTCGAATTGAGAAGAGAGTAGAAGAGAGGAAACGGGCATGGGGAGAAACAATGAAAGAAGAAAGATGTGAAGAATGGTACGAAGAATTTTGATGTAAGACTGTATTTGAATCATTAATGATATTGGCTTGAGTTCTATGAACACAATGGTGTTTAAATATTCTTAGTTATATGTATTCAAGGTTAAAATCAAATATTGATGCAAGATTTTATTAAATGAAGTCGATTTTATATGTTCTTGTGAATTGTGTGAAAACTGGTTTGTGCAAACTAGTCTCGGGACAACGTTCATAATTTTTGCATATGAATTACAAATGCTCTAAATTTCAGGCTGTAGGTACACATGGCCATTATCTAGATTGGTTTCAAATGGGGTATTTTGAATCTGAGTATTTTGTAAATTTCAAATCATTTTCACTTATGGACTGAGAAAGCACGTGAATTGTTTGACGAAATGAATGAATGGTAAAATCGATGTAACTTTTGTTTCGTGAATTAAAATTAGCTGAAATTTTCAGGAAATTTTTTTCTCATATAGATTATCATTTCCAAAAAATTTTAGATTCTACCTCAATGTTAAGATCTAGATATTCATGAAACAATTCTGCAGATTCGTGTAGACTGCGTTTTGGTGTATACTGGGCCGTATCAGAGGACATAACTTCTGAAAAATGAATCCAATTTATCTGAAATTTGGAAAGAAAGGTTGTGAGGTATTATAAGAGGGGGTTGTTTAATGGTTTGTCTTTAAAATGAATACTTTTTGAGTTATTAAGTATTTTGTGTTTGGACTGTGTGTTGCCAAATGGAGGGAGAACATGTAGCCCAAGGGAGAGGCTTGCGGGTTAACTAGGAGGATGATTTGATCAAGATCATGAAGCTGAGCTAAAAATGAATGCGCCATTTTGGTATCAGAGCGAGAAGAACCTCTTTTGTTTTCATATGTTTTGAATGGTATAGTGTTGATCACAGGTGATTGAGGTGAAGAGACTACAAGTATTTAAGGCCTAGAGTGGCTAAAGGAAGATAGTGTGGAAAGAAGAAGAATCCCATGAACAATTTAAGCTCAAGAATAAGTCAAAATTACCAAGGTGAAATAGACTTATGTGAGACAAGATCAAAATAATAGGGTGGAAAATACCTAGGTGAGGATTAAGAAGATCCATAGACCAAGGTGAAAAAGACTTGGGTGAAGATCTAGAAAAATGGAGATAGAATCCATATTGAGAATGGTGAGAGAGTTCTCTAGAGAAAGAGAGAAAGAGAGAAAGAAGAAACAGAGAGAGGAAAAACTCCAAAGAGAAGAAGAGGAGATAAGATAGATAAAAGAAAGAATTGAAGAGATAGAAGCAATGATGGAAGCCAGTATGCAGATGTCAACCCAAGGAGTTGGGTGGAGAATGAAGAAAAGAATGAAGTGGCCAGTGAAGGTACTCGTGAAGAGAAGAAGGCAAGAGATGATTTCCATGGAGAAGAGAGAGAGTGAATCACGGTGTGAAGATGAAGATGTGATAAAGAAAGTTCTCATTGTGGAGAACAAGGAAAAAATAGAAATAAAGAGAGAAGGTGAAGTTCCAAGAGGAGCACTTGACAAATTGAGAATGTCCATGAAAGAGGCATTCATGGAGATCTTATGGTCCCTTGTTTTTATATCTAATGTTGTCTTTGGATGGGTAATTGCAGGTGCAGGCAGCCTTGTGGAGAAGGTCAAGAGGAAAACCTTGGAAAGAGAAAATATTGGTGCAAGAGAAGCCACCAAGGACATAAGTGAATGTGCACGAAGGATGAAAGAGAAGATTTTTGTTGTTTACCAAGGGAAAGAGGTAAATAATTCAATGCATGAAAAAGGTCTTGAAGACTTTTTACCAGCCAAAGATGAAAAGGAGGAAGAAGTTGAGTTCTATGATGTTATGGAACACTCACAAGAAGCTAGTGGTAAGCCATGCATGCAAGAGGAAGAAAGTATAAACAAAGAAGAAACCAAGAAAGGCAATGAACCCATGGAGCATCCTAGAAAAGAGGTAAAGTTGAATGCAAGATTAAATATTTCTAATAAACACATAGCTACTGATATACAGGTTGGAGGAAGAGTGAAGGCATCAGGTAAAACAATTGGCCATGAGAACACAGTTCCCAGATGGATGGTGAAGCACACACCCAAGCAAGAAAGGAATGAAAGGGCAGGTTTGAGTTTCAGTTCTAATTTTACTCATACGTTTGGTAAGCATGCTAAGGAACAAAATAATGAAGAACCAAATGAGATTGACCTTGTATTGATAGCACAAGAGCATGGATATATAGTGCCTAAATGGAAAAAATTAGTCCCTCGGGAAAATGCACAAGTGTGGGTGTCTAAGAGAGTGAGCAAATGTGGTGAAACATCTCGAGGAGATGTAAAAGATGATAGTAAACATGGGAGCATAAGAGCAGCACCTAAGAGCTTATGGAGGAAGGTGGAAGCAAAGTCAGAAAAGCAATAACATGAAGAGGAAATGGTGAGTTTGCAGGGAGCACTCCATGAACCCAAAAAGTATACAAGGGAAATGAAAGGTAAACAAATTGTTTTTTATTATTGGTGTGATGATAAGCATGAGTGTAGTTCTGATTTACCCTCTAAAATCAGCTTGAATGAAGAAACATGGAATGATTTGTCTATGAAAACTAATATACAACAGGGTGGAACCTTTAGAATGACTAATGAAGATCATAGTCATGATCAAAGAATGATGCAAGAGTGAAAATAGGTTGAATGAAACTGATGAAAGATTCTTAAAAAAAGAGGCAATTGAAGAGTATGCTAATGAGAAACAGGGTATGGAGGATGAAAACAATGGTCTAGCACCCAAATTTGATGAAATCAATGATGAGATAGATGATGGAGTCTTGAATGAAGAATTGAGGATGATAGAAGAATTGTTGCATCCTTCTAAGGGGTTGTTTTTAAATTCAGATCAGACTGAGATTTTCAATTACCAGCATGAGGAAGAGTCAAGACAAGAGGATAATAGAATGGGGAATGCCAAATTGAACTTGGTCATTAAAGAATCAAATGGAGAAAAGGAAGAAAAACAGCCAAGAGACATTCAAGGGGCTGAATGGTCTCAAGTTTTTACATATAATCTTTCTTTTGATGTTTTGAATGCAGGTTTGAATGTTTTGGAGATAAATAAAGTCCTAAATCCAATGGAAAAACTCCTAAACCAAGAATATCTTGAAGATCTTGAAGACAAGTATGAAGCTAAACCATGGATATGGGATATTGCAGCTGAGAAAGAGATAAGAAGACTATATCAGAAGAGAGAAAGAAATAAGAAGATGATAGACAAAGACTACCTCAAGAAGACTCAAAAACTCACATTGGAAATAAAGACTTGGGATCCAGGTGTACAGTGAAGACTAAAAGATACCTCATTTGAACTAGAGTTCAAATTCTTTCTAGTGGGGAAGTATGATGCAGGAGCATCCCTCAAGATGCTTGAAACTAATGAACAAACCAGAATCAACCTTCTCAAGGTGAGAAAACATATACTAGGTGTTTAAATAAGTTTTCCCTCCATATATTTGAAGTTTGCATTGTTGAAATGTAATGTAAGCTCCCATAGTTATATGAGAGTAAATGTAGAAATAAGTGTTTAGTTGGATATGAGCCGTTTTATCACCTTATCCTACGTAGGAAGAAGGATTAGTTATCCTAGGATTTGGTGGAGGTAAAAATAAGAAAGTTGGTTCCTATCCTCAAGCATAGTTGAAGGATATCTCTAAAATCATGAAAATTTGAACAAGATTAAGCCTAGAGATAAAAATTTAGGAGAATAAAAATAGGAAACTAGAGATAACAAATTCAATGTCAATAACAAGAATAAAAGGGGAGAAGAGGTCGAATTGAGAGAGCAGAAGAGAGGAAATGAGCATAGGAGAAAAAATGAAAGAAGAAAGATGTGAAGAATGGTACGAAGAATTTTGATGTAAGACTGTATTTGAATCATTAATGATATTGGCTTGAGTTCTATGAACACAATGGTGTTTAAATATTCTTAGTTATATGTATTCAAGGTTAAAATCAAATATTGGTGCAAGATTTTATTAAATGAAGTCGATTTTATATGTTCTTGTGAATTGTGTGAAAACTGGTTTGTGCAAACTAGTCTCGGGACAACGTTCATAATTTTTGCATATGAATTACAAATGCTCTAAATTTTGGGCTGTAGGTACACATGGCCATTATCTAGATGGCTTTCAAATGGGGTATTTTGAATCTGATTATTTTGTAAATTTCAAATCATTTTCACTTATGGACTGAGAAAGCACGTGAATTGTTTGACGAAATGAATGAATGGTAAAATCGATGTAACTTTTGTTTCGTGAATTAAAATTAGCTGAAATTTTCAGGAAATTTCTTTCTCATATAGATTATTATGTACACAAAATTTTAGATTCTACCTCAATGTGAAGATCTAGATATTCATGAAACAATTCTGCAGATTCGTGTAGACTGCGTTTTGGTGTATACTGGGCCGTATCAAAGGACATAACTTCTGAAAAACGAATCCAATTTATCTGAAATTTGGAAAGAAAGGTTGTAAAGTATTATAGCAGGGGGTTTTTTAATGGTTTGTCTTTAAAATGAATACTTTTTGAGTTATTAAGTATTTTGTGTTTGGGCTGTGTGTTGCCAAATGGAGGGAGAACATGTAGCCCAAGGGAGAGGCTTGTGGGTTAACTAGGAGGATGATATGATCAAGATCATGAAGCTGAGCTAATTTGATGCACAAAAATACTTCATCAAAATATTCCTTTTTGAAACAAAGTTCCTCTATATCCATTTCCAAAATTGTATTCATGTCTGTAAAACATGTACAATGGAGATAAATTCCACTACCTTCGAAACCCCCAAAAATAGATCAAACCAAACCAAAAAAATGATCAAAGAGAGAGATAATATGACCGAGTTTAGGGTTGGATTCTTGGGGAATCTAACCATTTATGAGGATTCAGCCAACCATCAAGGTAACATTAAAACCAAAAACCTCTCAACAATATTTCCACTTGCCACGTAACCATGTTAACTTCACTTTATACTAATCATACATGCTTTGTATTGCTCTTGCTAAGATTTTTTCCCAATTCACTAATTCCACACCACTTAACATGCCATGAAAGCTAAACATGAGATTAATAAATGTCATCCAATCTTTATCAAGTTGATTACTATGATAATTTTAAGAAATCCATATAATCTCCATGCATTTTAATTAAAACTTAATATATTTACACGTGCCCATATACCATGTATTTTAATAAATAAACACTTAGTATAAACAAGTTACAAAATCATATCATGCCACGACTAATGCAGAGTGGCCTAAAAAATGATCCAATACGAGGAGTCCAATCAAGAGCATTAACACATAATGCAATTATTTCCTATCATAAACTTTCCAAAATCAGCTTTTACTCCAAAAGTTAAAAGTAAGAAATGTTGCTATTCAAACATAATGATGATCATGTAGTGACCTTATAATTGTTCGATAACCAAAAAAATAATAATCTGATATGGGGTGTGAGCTAAGACTCCCAGATGTTACCTTAATTTTGTTCAAACAAAACTTGAGTTTTTTTCAACAATGTAAAATTATCCCTTAACTCTTCATTGCAACTGTCTTTCAATCGATTGGCCATGTATACGATCGTAAATTTTGGGACTGAAAAGGGAGAAATGTTACATACTTCCCCCATAAAACGAGTCATCGTCCCGATGAAATATTTCATTCATTAAAGAAAATAAAACGATTAACCAATATAACAAGCAATATATTTAGAAAACCATGCATGTAGTCCAAATTTTCCAGAAAATTTTCACTTCCAAAATTTATTCAAGATATAACAGCTTTGATAAAGATAGTAAATCATAACATAATAAGTAGTCATGACTCAGATGGTCATTAATACAGTTAACCAAAATCAAGTTACAAAAATTAAGAATATTATTTTATTTTTAAACTTGATCAAATAGAAAAGGAAAAACAACCAACATGTCATTTATATTTTCCCAAGATACACTTTCTTTAGAATATTGGTCCCATTAGACCTTGCATTGTGAAATATCATGAATTTTGAGCTGTAACTTGTGTGTTTCCAAAATCCTTATGGGCTCAACTATGATGATTCCAGGATCATGCATCTACAACAAATTCCAATTTAGTATATTAGTTAATTCAGCAACATACTTTTTCAACATGGATAAATGAAAGACGTTGTGCATTTTAGACAATGCATGAGATAAAGCCAACATATATGTTATATGACCTATAAACTCTAAGATTTCAAAGGGTCCCACAAATCTAGGTGACAACTTGGCAACCTTACTAAAGGTAATGGAACTCTTTTTAGGTTTCACCCTAAAAAAGACCTTATCACCCATATTAAATTTCATGTCCACTCTTTTTAAATCAACATAGCTATTTTGTCTATCAGCTTCTTTCTTTAACCATTCATAGATGAATTTATTTTTTCTTTCCATTTTTATTGACATTTCAAGCCCTACATTTTCCTTATCTTTAATGATATCCCAATTGATAGGTGTTCTACACCTTCTGCCATACAAGGATTTTAAAGGATCCATTTTTAGCGAGGAGTGAAACATATTATTGTATGAAAAATCAACCAATTGGAGGTATTATTTCCACTTTTATTTCTGATCCATGTAATGTATCCTCAACATATCCTCCAAGACTTGATTTACCCTTTCTTTTTGTCCATCAATTTCTGGGCGATAAGTTGAACTGAAATTAATATTTATTCTTAAGGCCACATTAAGCATCTTCCAAAATTTGGAAGTCATCCTAGGATCTCTATCTGATATGATCAACTATGGTAATCCATGAAATCTAAATATTTCTTGAAAAAATATTCTTTCCAGTACCAGTGAGTCATCTTATAGATTCCCAGGTATAAAATGTATAACTTTCATGAGCTTATCCACCACAACCAAAATTACATCATCTTGATTTTTGGACAAGGGTAGTCCTTTGGAAAAAATGCATGCTAATTAATTTCCATTTATGCTGGTGTACATTATACGAGTAAAAAAGTTTCATAGGATGTAAATGTTCTGCCTTAATCCTTTAACATTCTAAGCATTGAGATACATAATTTGTTACATCAATTTTCAACCCCTTCTAGAAATATTTTCTTTTTATGTTAGCCAACCATTTTTTTTAACCCTTGTATGACCTGAATAAGGTCCATCGTGAAATTCTTCAGCACTTTGGTTCTAAATTCATTTCAAAAATGCACATATACTCTGCTGAAATAACACAAAATTCCACTGTTTTTCAAATTTGAAACCACCACACCTCTTATAACTAGGATTATTCTCTAGTGTTAATTTAACTTGATGATAGTAAGGATCAAACTGAAGTTGTTTTGTATCTTTATCTTTAAACCAGGTTCTTAAAGTAACAATAGAAAAAGTATGCTCCCTACGGCTTAAGACATCTACTACATAATTTCCTTTCCCTTAATGTAATTTATATATCAAAATCATACTGTGAAAAAAATTCCAGCCATCTGTGTTTTCTTACATTCAAATTTGGTTGTGTAAAGATGTCTTTTAGACCCAAGTGGTCTATTTTAGTGCAAAAGGTTTTCCTAGTAGATAATTCCTCCAAACTTACAATGCGTGCATAATAACAAGTTATACGTCATGGGGAGCATAGTTATGTTCACGCACTTTTATTTTTCTTCTCTCAAAAACAACTACATGTTCATTTTGAATAGGGAATCCACCCAATCCTTCACTGAAAGCATCAGTTACTACTTTGAAATTTCCATTTGGATTCAAAACCTTTGAAATTGGATTTGAAGTTAGATTTTGCTTCAATAAGTTGAAGGCTTCTTCACACTTATCATTCCAAAAAAAATTCTTGTTTTTCCTTTACAAGACAGTGATTAGACCAACCACTCTAGAGAAGTCCTTAATGAAATTCCTATAACAACCAGAAAGTCCCATGAATCTCTTAACTTCATGTATGTCCTTAGGAACTTGTCATTCCATGATAGCCTTTATCTTATACGGGTCAACCGAGATTCCTTATTTATTGATTATGTGACCCAAGTACTCAAATTATATTTGCTAAAAATTACATTTGGGTAAGTTACCATAAAATTTATGTTTCCTTAAAATCTACAAAACTATTCTCAAATGTTTATCATGCTCCTCTACATCTTTAAAATATATAAGAATATCGTCAAGGAAAACTAACACAAACTAGTCTAAGTATTCCTAAAGAACATTGTTCTTCATATTCATGAAGGCTACAAGTGCATTAGTGAGTCATAAAGGTAATACAATGAACTCATAATGCCCATAGCGTGTTATAAAAGTTTTTTTATAGATGTATTCATCCCTAATTCTCAACTAATGGTAACCAGATTGCAGATCAATCATTGTATAAACTGAAAAACCCCTCATTTGATCAATTTTTTTTTGTAATTATATCAATATATATATTACCTTATTTAACATATAGTAGTCAATGCACAGTCTTGAAGAACCATCCTTATTCTTGACAAATATTACCGGTGCCCCCAAGGTGATACACTTAGATGGATCAATCCTTTGGACAAAAATTTATGAAGTTGAGATTTCGTCTCTACCAACTTAGATGTGGTCATTTTTTATGGTGATTATGACATAGGTTCAACTCCTAATTTGAGGACTATGATGAATTCAAACTCACGTCTAGGTGTTAAACTAGGTAGTTCTTCAGTAAAGACATCTAGGAATTCACTCAGAAGAGGAAAATCCTCTTTTTTTGGCTCACTTTCTTCACTTTAATCAATTATTTTTACTGCATAAAACATAAAAACCTTTATTCTTATCCATTTTTAGCTATATGAAAAATATTTTTCTCACAATTAAATATAGTTTTACACCTTGGATCACTACTACTTTTTGCTGATAATCAAGACACACTATTTATTTTTTAGGAAATCAATAGATGTTTGGTGTTGAGAAAACCAATTTATGCCTATGACAACATCATGAGACCCTGAAGGATCTTTAAAAAGGTTTAGTTCTTTGATAAAATTATGAGAATATATTGTTACTTCAAAAAAACATTGGGTTACTCTATTGATAACATTATTCCCATATTTAACAGTACATGTATTTTCCATGTATCTAGCCTTTCTAGACAATTTTGCAACTATCTTAGAAGAAGAAAACCATTCAATTGCTCTAGTATCAAATAAAATGGTAATATGTAAGCCAAATAACTTACCCTTTACTTCTATGGGAGTGACATGTTTCTCATCTTGATAATTTCCTACAACAACATGCATCCTTTTTTGGAATGCTTTTTTAGACTAAGCATTATTTTTCCACCACTGATTATTATCTTAATTATTTTCTGGGATTTTACTAGCATAATGATCTCCTCTGTAATTAAAACAGCCCCCAATGGGCCCCTTTCTTTCAAATTTATTTTCAAAAACTAGAACTTATATACCCCTCTTTTTATGTTATTTACAGAAGGCATATCTGTAGTATTTTTATTTTCAGACCTTCCTTTTTTACCAAAACTCTTCCACCATGTATTTTTAGTAAAGGGAGGTGAGGAGATATTACTTGTTATGCATTTTTCCTCTCTATTAGTGAGGATCACACATAATTTTTGTTCTTGCTTTATGAAGTTTTTTCAAAAAATGCCTCCATAGTGGATGGTCCATGAACATCCACCTCTCCCACCATGTCAGGATTCAAATAAAAATGAACTTATAGATCTGTAATGTCTATTCTTTTTGGTATTGGGGAACGTATTTCAGAATTCTAGTGAAACATTCCTAATACTCAGTTACTAACAATTTCCCCTGAAGTAAACTTTGAAATTTAGTCATTTTCTGGTTAAAATACTATTAGGGAAGCCAAAATTGATGAAAGTACCCTTTGAATTGTTTCCATGTTATAGACAATTTTTCAATACCTAGTTCTATTTTATGGTTGTCCCACTAAGAGGAAGATTAATTAGAGAGCTAGAAAACACCCTAATCAGTCTTAATTTCTTCTAATAAATATTTGATTTCAAAATATTTTTCCATTTCACTTAACCAATTTTTCATCTCCATCCCCTAAGGTAGTTCCATCAAATGTTGGTGGATTGGTTCTTTTTATACCCCTAGTCAGTTCAAGAGTCATGTTGTAGAAATGAAATCACACACAAGTACATTTTTAGGTCCTAAAAAAATGCTAGCATTTACATGATTCCTATGTTTTCCAAGATTTCTCATTAGTAATGAAAATGAATGCACTAGCTACTAAAGAAACTAGCCAATTTAGAAGGATAGAGGGATTATGTTACCTCAGATGCTTGACATTGGATACATGTGTTGAATGATTGATTATTGCTTCTTAGATGAGAGGATGTCAACCCCCATTAGTTATATGAAAGGATGTAAAAGCAAAATCACGCAGAAACAAAATTGTCACTGAATCTAGAAATGACATAAAATGACTAAAGCTAGTTAGATGATAATAAATGCAAAATAAGAGTTACCTTGTCTAGGTTGATGGTGACCTAGACTCTACATAGACAGGTTGATGGTGAATTGGGAAGATGAATCTAGAGATGATGATGGAATATGAAAACCTACAAAGTTCTAATACAATCTAGATGTAGATAAGGACATGTGGCTTCTGTAAGTGGACATGCAAAGGAGGAGTAGGAAAAATGTTTAGAAAGTAATGATTTGGGTAGATTATTGGATGAATAGGGGCCTAGTCAACAATGACTAGGGAGGATCAGTGATGACTATTAAAGGGTCACTGAAAGCTTTAGAACTGGAACTAAGGGTCACTGAATGATGGTTGAATTTTACTTTGGACCTACAAAAGGCTTAATCTGTAAAAAAACCAAATATAATATGATAGATAAGCTGTTAAAATCACTATAAAAAGAAAGAAAGCTCATGATGGAAGACCATGAATGATGAAAAACATGTTGGATGATGGATGGGATGTCTGTGACTATTATAGGATGTTATGGAAGTCATGAAGAATCTCTGATTGATGTTTGATTGATTGATAGTTGAGTGATTTCCCATGGTTGCATCCCCTTTGATGTCCAAAATGGAATGAAAATAGTTGTTTTAAAGCAGGTTAACGACAACCACGCTGGGTCGATGCCGATCACGGGGAAAGTTTCCCTCTTGGGCTTGATTTTTTGATTTAAGGTGGGATTTGGATGCTTTTAATGTTTGGGTGAATGATTTAAAGCATATTGGTGGGATTAGATGACTTGGGGATGAATCTAAGGTATTTAGGGCATAAAAATAAATGGGATGCAAGATATAAAAGTAAAGTGATTTATATGTAGGATAAAACATCTTAAATAATAGGTTGGTTGAGGCAAGATAAAGGAGATTAATTAATTAATAGGAATAAATAAATTTATAAGAACATGGATAGGAAAATTTGGCATATATAATATTAAATGAATAATTAATTAACGTATCTTAATTAGTTAATAAGGATTGGATGGACATTTTATTTCATGAGTAGGATGATTGAATTAAAATATGCACACACAGGTGAATGAGGGCATAAATACTGATTTTAGGTGTCTACAGTTTTCCCCTTTTTGTTGATTGGTTTACGGTAGCAAGCCATGAGACAAAAATTTAAAGGGTTTTATGAGGATAAACGATTGATGAGGAGCTACCCCTCAAACAAGGTATTGATGAAGTCAAGGAAAATTGGTGACGCATTTGAAAAAAGGTAGATGACAAGGGGAGGGTGGGTGATGAAAAGATGGGTGAAAAATAACCATGGAAAGATGCCCAAGGAAAAAAGGATTTCAAAAATTATGAAAAATATGGCGGTGACTCCAATATCACATCGGTAGGGGACAATTGTGGTCTCAATGGAGATAGATAACAACGTGCTAAGGACCAGTGAATGGGTGAAGATCACTGCAGTATGAATGCATGCTAGGATGGCGAATGGGTCATAGGTAGGTCATCAAACTATGTGCAACTATATGTGAAAATTATGTGAAATCATTTGTATATGAAGAATCGAGTGAAAACTTATGCATCCACAAGGGACAAGGATGAATGATGAAGAGATAACATGCCCCAAGTGGGGAAATAATGTCCACGAAGGAAAAAGTGAAAAATTAAAATATGCCCCAACTAGGGGAAAAGGTATGACCATGAAGGTAAAATTAAAAAGGGTAAACGTATGTCCCGAGATGGGGAAAATATGGCCACAAAGATGAACTTTGATGAAAAACAATGGTGCTTGTATGAGAGGAACAAATATGGCCATAAAAATGGACTTGATATAATGAATGTACTGACTAAAGGGAAAGATGAATATGGCCTCAAATGAGGACTTTGTGTGTATATTAGATAGGATTACAAAGTGAAATTCCCAAAAGAGAAGGTATTAAGATGCCTGAAGGAACAAAGGATGCGACCACAAAGGTGGATTTTGAAAAAAAGAAAGTATTCCTGAGAGAGGGATAAGTAAATGGTCACAAAGGTGGAATTTGGAAGAATAAATATGCCCTAAGGAAAGGTAAATAAATATGGCCACAACAGTGGACTTTACGATTGGATTAGAATTCCTAGAAGGGAAATAATTATAGCCACAACCATGGAATTTTTGAAGAATGCCCAAAGGGAAGAGTGCAAGGATGAGGGGGAAAACCCAAAAATAGAATTGTAAAAGGTTATTCGATGGTGATTGGAGCTAATCGACGACGGCCCAAGGGGGTTGATGAAGATCCAATTTTGGTGGGATATATAAGCCATGGGTCAGCCTACGATGCTCATTTTCACATGTGAACTTTACGAGAGAGAGAAAACAAAGGAAAGAGAATTTGAGAGATGGAGGTTGCTGGAGTTGCAAGGAAGCACCAAAGGGTGCGAAATATGGTGAGTAACAAAACCCACACTAGTTTTTTTATTAAATTTAATGTTTTATTTATTTTTTTACATTTTTTATAAAAATGATGACATCAGGAGTGGTTGGCTAAAAACTAGATGTGTCAATGTCTATTGGGCCTTAGGGCATGCTGATTTGATTATGGATGCATAAAATCGACTTGGGTTAGTTTTGAATGGCATAGGATCTAGTAAATCATGTGTTAGCTTTTAATTGGATTAAAATTTAATGCATTTTGAATGAGTTTTTGGGTCATGGGTTTGATGTGTGTATGTTTTTCTTGTGGTTGTAGGCCCGAAAACCTTATATCTCAGAGACCAAGTGCTATATTTTTATGAGTAGATCAGAGGGTATGTGACAGATGTTGAGTGGGAAAATCTATCCATAGTTGGAATAGGTGGATTTATAGACTATTAGATGATCCCATGAGATGCATGGCTTATTATTGTTCTTGTGGAGAGATGCGACATGAAAAATTACACATTTTAGTTCCATACAAGGGAGATGATGATCACCCTAGAGGATGTGTATCAGATCCTCAGACTACCGATACATAAGGAGAAGATAGTTCCCATTATCAATGATGACCGATCGGCAATGTTGACATGGATTTTTGGAGCCGATGTGCCCCTTATCAAATTTTCTTAAGAGGATTTCACATATGAGTAGAGATATGAGGTTGAGGTTACACAAAACCATTTGATTTGCATAGTTATGATGGAAATATGCTATTATGCTATGCTAGACTCAGGAGGAGCTCGGTCTCCATAGGCATTAACCGATGTAGTGGCCGATATTGTCAATTACTGGACTTTTTTCATTTAGGACTGCATTATTGGCTTACGTTTATCATGAGCTAGCTGGATACAGGTTTGGTAGAAGGTTAGGGTTGGATGTAAGATTTTCAATTCATTGTTGGGCATGTGAGCATATTGCAGTGATTAGATCACTAGGGATTCCATGGGTTATAGGTGACCATATTCAGCTAGAGGTTGGATTCTTGCGGTGGAGGGATGACCAGGCCTTTAGAGATAGGGGAGAGAGAGGAGTATATTGATATGTTGATAGATTGGAAGAGCTTGATGTTGATCAAGTTAGGTGGCAGCCATATAGGGATTTCACTAGTTTTCCTGGTGTGAATGTATAGTTGCAAGGTATGAGATGGTCACGATGAGTCTAGGGATAGAGGCCTGAGATGACTGAGTCCATACATTTTGATAAAGTTAGATGAATGTTTGGGGTCATTTAGTCAGTACCACATGATCCCATTTTGTATAGGAGAGAGAATTTGGACCGACATTTTTTGATCCCTACAATGGTTGATGCATCAGAGGAGGCGGCAATACCATGCGATGATGACGATGATGTTAGAGTAAAATTTGGGTACTTTGATTGGAACAAAGCATCATGGGCAGCTAGTGGAGCTGAGGAGGGAGGATAAGAGGAGATTGAGGAGATGGAGGTGGATGTTGAGGTGGTTCATAGAGGAGTTGGATATAAGGGAGCATGAGAGGTTATTGAGCTGACATGCTTATGTGTCAAGCTGGATAAAATGAGGGTAGAGTGAGACATAACACTATAATAGCAAGATGCGGCCATGCTGGAGCGAGACCGAGTGGTTCAAGAGAGAGAATACTACCATAGGAAGAGAGAGGCATGAAAGACTCATTTTGAAGATCTGGCTACAATTATATTGACCGAGTCAGCTAGTGGCATTTAGGAAGTTCCGAAGGGGTTAGGTCATATGCCTCCCCTAACATGATTTGGATGGACATATATCTAGCATTAACCACTGAGGTGAAATATTATGAGGATATCATGATGCACATGCTACCGAAGACACTTCATTACTGAGAGAATATTTAGAGGTAGGTGTATAATGGATCTGGGCCATTGAGGAGCACATTGAGTGTGGCCCAGCCAAAGTGGGAAGAGGAATTCCAAGAGGGAGGTGATGGCATGCAGGGGTAAGGTGTTGTACCTTCCTTAGAGAGAGAGGGTTTGAGAGTTTCATACATGCATTTCCCATATTTTTATAGTATTTCTACTTTGACAGAGCCCCCTATAGGGCCATCATGTATTGACACTTTTTTTTATACTTTTTATATGATACATGATTCTGATTCATGTATCATTGTGTTATATAGGTTCGTATGTTTATTGTATGATATGATGATTTATATTTTATGTGATGTGATGACTTTAGATTAGAAATTTATGATGATGGTTTCTAGATTAGATGTGATGGTGATTTTTGGTTACATGTTTTTATTTACATTTGATGATGATGGTGGAATAAATGTATGATTAGATGGTTATTTTAGATTCAAATGTGAATATCGAGATAAATGTGTGATGTAATGATTAAGACTATATGCTTTTTGTTTAGATTTGATGATGATGATAAGGAAGATATAAGATTAATTGTAATTGAAATATGTATGGATGGTCATATTAATGTATGATATGGTAACATGTTATAAATTTTTACTATAGTGATTTAAATCTATAAATAAGATGTGATAAAAAAGATAAAAAATGGATGTGATTAAGAATAAATGTGTTGTTATATAAATAGGTAACATGAAATGAAGAGAGATATGTCGAAGAACATATGTGATGGGGATATGATAAAAAATACCTCGTAATGGTGGCAACCCATAGGTGTGAACAAAACTATGTTATAGTGAGGAACATGTAAGGAAAACATTCCTCCAACTCCATTAGAGATAAATAAGAGGAGGATTCAAGTAACACAAGGCACATATGACCAAAGCAGATGTTAGCAAATAACCAATGATAGTTATTCATTCCTATGATCATAAGGAAAAAATGGATGAGATGATCTCATAGACCTAATGTTGACACAAAAAAGGGGGTTTGAGATGTAACTTATACAAAGGAAAGAGGGTTCTCCAAAAGTGGTGTTCCCTAAACTATACCCCAGCTCTATGAGGGGGAAAGAGAAATATGATCAATATGGGAAGATTTCTTTGGATGCTAATGAAATGGAAGGTTGATCAATGTGGGAATCCTTCAAATGCCATAAGGAGTAGCCATCCTTCAAGGGTATGGTCCACTTTTTTTCAATATATAAATGAAAATAATAAATGGTAGCTGACATTCGAGGGATTAGTCTATTAATTTTTATTTTGATTTCATGCTTTTATTGTGTTTTCTCTTTTTTTTTCATGAAATAATTTATTCTTCAAGGGAACAGTATGTTTTTTATAACTTTAATTTTTTATTTGCACACCCTTAATTTTTTATTTTTGATGGGAGAGAGCTGGAACTAGCTAAGTAGACTACTTAGGAGGGAATAATGATGTACAAGAGACACACCTAAACCCTTTTGGATGGTTCCAATAGGAAAATAAGAGGAAGAAGGATCTGATGATCATGGAGTTCACACCAAAAAAGAGAACCTCCATAAGGAATATGCTACGAGAAGATTCGTGGTGCCCATATTTAAGATCACATCTAGGAGTTGATAGAAGACCACATAGGTCCATATCAATATAATGAGAAATGGAAAAGGATGAGGTGGAGGAATGATCTAAATACATGACTAAGGGCACATTGGTAAATATGCTAACAAAATAATGGTCACATGTGCAATGCGTTAAGTGGTTTCACTTTTGGTTTACCACATGGTCAGATCCAGTTAGGGGAAAACTTTCCGCGTTGGCTCAGTTCCAGAGCAGTGACATTTTGATAAGATTAAAAGATTAGGGTCACGTTACAGAATATGTGATGAGATGAAGGAATGAAGAATAAGAGCATGCACAATCTATTAGGAAAGTGAGTGGTATTTGTGTGAAGATGAACAAATGGTCCCCCTAAAGGGATAGAATAAATCAAGATGATATGAGTTTGATAAATATTTACACAATAAGGGCCATAATCGCAGGCTTAGAGAAATGGTGCTTCGAAATGGAAGCAAAAATATGGCCAAAAAGGTGGTTTTAGGGAGAGGGGATCAATGTAAAATTAGATAAACTGACGTAGATGAGATAGGATGATGCGGAACATGGAGAGGAGCTATTCTGCGAACAAAAAATTCCTATTAAAATTTCCCCCTAGTGCGGAAGGATGAATCGATGGGAACGAGAAGAAGGGTATTAAAATATCAAAAATGGGTGGAAGATACTCCCCCAGCTGAAAGGGATGCAGATAATATAATGGATGTGAAAAGATATGAAAGTTAAGAAGATGATATATCAAGGCAAAAAATATCGATGAACAAGGGAGGAACCTCATCAAGAGGTTGATCGAATGGAAACACGGTGAAGGAGAACTAGTTAAGGAGGTCCTCTCACTCAATAATATCATGTAAAATGGTCTGAATGTCCTTACAATGCTTGATTTCATGGCTTGGGGTGTGATGGTAAGAGCAAATGTGATGAGAATTGAACCGTGACGGCTTCAGACAGTTTAGGTCAAAGGCTCTGGTAGGTAGAAGTGTGATAGTAGAAGTATAAAGTAAATATTGGAGGACCTCCACATATGACTTGATATGGGAACTCGGAAACGTCGTCTAGGATGGTGTGGATGAGGAAGGTGAAGATGGTAAAATAGATCGAGGTCTAGGTGGTCTCGAAGAAGAATCAATGGTGGATGATTTAGGCTTGGATGACTGGATTATAAGAGGTGTTTTTTATGAAGGGGTTGGCCATAGGAGAGGATAAAATTTTTTGTATTTAGATGGGTTGATTAGTCGTGATGGAGGAGGGAATCCTAAAATTGAAGTATGAGGTCCTAGTATGGAATATGTAGATATGGTCTTGATTAGGAGGGATGTCGATCTTCTTTTGAGGATTATCAAGGGACCATTATGGGAGGAAGCCAACGTCTTTAGGTTATGATTTTTTAGGAGTAACCTTGGTGGAGATGACAATAATCTATACTAGGGGATACGGTGATGACGTGGAGGCTGATGGAAAAATTTACTTCTGTATGATGAATTCTAAGGAGGATGAAGATTGGCTAGATGCGGGGATATCTGACTAAGTGGATGAAACAAGAGGGTCACGTATAGTGTATTTCAACTGAAAGGCTCTCTAATATTGCTCGAATGATGAATGTGGCATAACAAAATAAGGATATAATGGAGATGTGGTCACAATAGTCGATGCAATAGGTATAGGTAGAAGCATAGAAAGAGGAACCATTACGAAATCCAACGATGACACAAGAGGCAAGTGTGGAATAAATGTGGATGGGGGAATAAGGTCTGATGTAGTGGATTGAGTCTAGGTTCAAGTGTGAAATCAATAGTAGGAGGAGGTGTGAATAAAAAGAGGGGTGTTTGGATTATGTGGTTGATGATGTCGATGTGAGATGGTGTAGATGGCAGGTGGATAGAGCTGGAAGAGTGCTGAGTGTCAACCATGCTTATTTTAGGTATCTCAAGGGACATATAGGTGGGTAAAAGAGATGTGATATATTTAGATGTGGATGTGGGAATGAGATATGTCAAGACACTAGATGTGGATGAGACAAGTGAGGAGGTTATAATAGAGGAGATAGGTGGTAAAGATGATGGAGTAGTTACAATGTTAGATGAGGCAGGCATAGGAAAAATAAATGTGTGATAAGGATGTCAATGCAAATGTGGTGACATGTGTAGATAGTGGAGGTAAGTGCGAGATAAGGAATGCAGATGTAGTGAGAGTAGGACTAGATGTGGTTGTAAGAGAAGTGGTAGAAGTAAGGGAGGTAGGAAAGGTGACTGTAGATGTGATGGATGTAGGAATAATGTTAGGAGGGGCCAAGGGCACAATATTTAGGATGGAAGTAGATGAGGTGATGGGTGAGACTGATGTGGAAATATGTGTTTGATGTATGGTGTTGATTGAGAAGGGGTTAAATTAATGTGATGTAGAAGGTGAAGATGAACTAGCTGGTGGAGGATTAGGAAATGGTTGTCTAAAGATGTCATGTGGTGAAAGTGACATAGCCTGAGAGGATGTAGGAGTATGGTGATGAGTGGAGTCATAATGGGATGATGGATATGGGGCAAGGATGGGGAGATTTAATATGATAGGATCATGAGGGGTATCCCTTGGTGAGACGGGAGGAGATGTCATAAGATGGAGTAGGATTTGCTAACTGATACCTACGGAGAAGGAAATCATGGATGGGGTTATCATGAGGAATATCCATAAGATATGTGGGTATTGTAATAGGAGGTGACATAGGAAGGGCATGAGGTAATGAGGATAAATATGGTAGAGGAGAATCAGACGAGGATAAGGGTGTTTGGGACAAAGGTGATGAAATATAAGGTAATGGAGTATAAGATGATGGAGATAAAGGGGATGATACATAAGTAAATGAGGGTGAATCATGGTTTATAGACCAATATGGTTGATAGACAAGAGGTCTACGATGAAGATAGTCATAGATAGGACTAGAGGAAACCCTAGAAGCAACTGATGTTCTGGATGGGGTCACTGAAGACTGTTGAGAATTGTTTGAGGAAGATTTTGGATCTATTTTTAAATAGGAAAGAAAGAAAACAATTCCTTTTTATGTTTTGATTAAGAAAGTGTGAAGAGGATGGATATAAACGGACCTAGAAGATGGCAAACTATGTTTGGTCTTAGGTAAGTTGTGGCTGGGAAATGTCTGAAACAGTCTCCTGTTGGGTGATCAAATCCCAATCAATGAACCATGTGAAAGGAATGTTTTGATGTGTTAATTTATTTATGAAGTTTCAAGCTTTGTGTGATAAGATGTGAGATGCATAAGATAAAACCTCTTATTTAGACTATGTGCGCAAGTCATGATGCAAAAGGAAAGGTTATTTTTAAGCCCAAAACAAGGTGTGGTATTAGATGAGTACATAGAAAACAAGGGAAGGTAGATGAAAAAATGGGAAAATAAGGAAAATAAGATTACCTAGATTATTCTTTTCCTATTTTTATACACTTCTTAAATTATGAGTGATCCAAGCCATGAACTGAGAAATCAATAAAGTAAGGCCTTACATTGCAATGTTAATGGAAAACAAGAAAAGAAAAGTATAGAAAAGAAAGAAACCACCTAAAGGGTGGTCCCACTCGGCATGCTAGGAATGTTGTCCAAGATTTCTCATTTGTAATGAAAATGAATGCACTAGCTACTAAAGAAACTAGCCAAATCAGAAGGATAGAGGGTTTATGTTACCTTAGATGCTTGATGTTAGATACGGGTGTTGAATGATGGATTATTGTTATTGAAACAAGATCTAAAAAACTAAAACATATTGGATTAGATAGATAAATGTGGGGGTTTTCTGACTTGGTAGTTCCAAGAAGATTTTGACTTCCTTGGCAGATGTCAACCCCCATTTTTTAGATAAAAGGATGTGAAAGAAAAATCATGCAGAAACAGAACTGACACTAAATCTGGAAATGATAGAAACTAATCTAAAGCTAGTTATATGATAATAAATGCAAAATAAGAGTTACCTAGTCTGGGTCGATGGTGACCCAGACTCTGCATAGGTAGGTTGATGGCAACCTGTGAAGATGAATTTGGATTTGAAGATGGAATACACAGACCTACAAAGTTATGATACAAACTAGAAGTTGGTAAGGACTATGGAATCTACCTGTAAGTGGATCTGCAAGGGAGATGCAGGGACATGAAGTAGGGAAAATGGGTAGAAAAGGATGATTTGGGTAGATTATTGGATCAACAGGGGCCTAGTCAATGAAAACCAGGGAAGAAGTATCAGGGCAATGAATGCTCTAACAGGGGCGGGATAAAGCAGAGAATAAATAGCCTGATATGGAAACCTGAAAGCTCTAGAACTATAAATAAGGGTCACTGAGTGATGGGTGAATGCTTCTTTAGACCTGCAAAAGGGTTAATCTATAAGAAAATAAATATAATCTAATAGATAAGCCAATAAAATCAATATAAAAGAAATAAATCTCATGATGGAAGACTGTGAATGATGCAAAACATGTTGGATGATGGATGGGATGTCTGTGACTATTACAGGAGGCTCTGGAAGTCACCAAGAAGCTTTGATTGATGTCTGATTGATTGATTTCTCGTGATTGCATTCCCTCTGATGTCCAAAATGGAAGGAAAACACTTGTTTTAAAGTAGGTCGATGGCGACCAGGATGGGTTGGCACTGGTCATCGGGAAAGTTTCCCTCTTGGGCTTGATTTTTGATTTAAGGCGGGATTTGGATGATTTTTAAGGCTTGGGTGAATGCTTTAAAGCATATTAGTGGGATTAGATGACTTGGGGATGAATCCAAGGTACTTAGGTCATAAAAATAGATGGGATGAAAGAGAGAAAAGAAAAGTGATTTATATGTAGGATAAAGCATCCTAAATAGCAGGTTGGTTAGGGAAATGGATGAGGATATTAAATGATTAATAGGAATTAATTAATTAAAGATTAATGTGGATGTTGGGCATGTAAAATATTAAATGATTAATTAATTAATGTAGCTTAATTAATTAATAAGGAATGGATGGGCATTTGATTGGATGAGGGGGTGATTGAATTAAAATGTATGCCGCATGTGGGTGAATGGGAGCATAGATACCGATTTTAGGTGTCGACATCCTAAGTAAGAAAACTAGTGGTTGAAAACTATCTTTCGCCTCTTTTATTTATCTCTTGTTTTATTTTTGGTTTTATACACCCTATAACCCAGTCATAACTTTAGTTATTTATCTTTTATGGCTTTAGACACTAGTGCCTAGCCAAGAGAACAACACCTAGGCACTCCTAGGGTTCACTTTAAGACCTTCCCTCAAAAAAATTATTATAGAATCGGTGGATAATCTCCGAAATGGAATTTTGAAAAACTGGCGAATATAAAAAAATGATTTGCAACAAAAGATGGGAAAAATACATGCAATTGTATAAATGCCTAGTTTAAGTATGGTAAGATAGAAAATGGTTAGATGCATGAATACCAAGGTGGAAGTATTGTGGCTATGTATGCAGATACAACTAGGCATCTGGCTATGTAGATGCACGGTTGCATATGCAACTGTGTGGTTACATATATAGATGCCTGGTTGCATGTGAAACCGGGTGACTGGACATATGCTACTAGTTGGGTGTTTGAAGAAAGTAACTAGACGACATGAATAAGTAGTTGCATGTCTAAAAAATTTAACTGAGCATCTACAAAAAGTGCAATTGGATGTCTGAAAAATTCAGCCAGGCGTCTACAAAATTCAACTGGGATTTTGGGTTTTTTGAGTGGCCATGCATCTAGAACTATTGGGCATCTAGAGAAAACAACATGGCATCTACAATATGTTGATTAGTCATGTATCTGACCTATGATGTTGTCAAAAGAGATTATCTCTATTGGGGTGATTATATTTATATATATAATTTATTATAAACATTAGGCGAGCCAACCTGCCAAGCTAACTTACACGTAGAAATTTTAGGTGAAATGCTACTCCAAGCAACTTAAAAATTGCCAAATCCAAATTTCAAAAATGTAAATATTCATGAATTAGTGAAGAATCGCCACTAAAATTTTCCCTGGGTGCTCCTGTCCCTCTTGGGCATCCTTGACCCTTTCTTACCTTACTCTTTTTTGGTCTCTTTTATCTTTTGGGCATATTTTTCACTTATAGGTCGGCCTTCCAGTTTTCTATTACAAAATTAAAATAAGGAAATCATATAAATAAATAGTTATGATTTTAAAATGTGGGAACAAACACTATACATTACTATCATCACCTAACCTTACATTCCAAAGAAACTAAAGCAATCTAAAAGCATCCATCTATCATCCATTTAAGGGATAAGGGATACATACTTCTGCATACATAGTATAGGAAGGGTAATCCTATTCTATTACATCCACATATACTACTACATTTCTACATTTTAGCTACAACCCGCTATTAAGTGAAACTTGCACAAGGGAATATTAGGGAATCATTTCTACACACATAGAGAAGAATTATAAGAAGTATGAGATATAGTGTAGTGCTCAGTCGTAATTTCACTCTATGAGTGACCATCAGGGTCAGTGCCACTCACCATTATGCATTATTTTATTTTAGGTTTGATGTGGTTTATGGGTATGTGAAGGTGAACTTCTCTTTTACAGGTTACATGTACCTTCAGAGATAAAGGAGTGAATATTAGGTGACCAACATGAATCAACAATGAAGACCTTGTGACATAGAAGAAAGAAGATCCTGAGCTACTGGATAGTCATTAGTACCTAGATTTAGTCACCAGTGCCCAAACGCCTCTTTCCTTCACTGGGCACCTCTGTTGGGCTCTACTCCTAAGTTCAATAATTTATAGGGAGAATTTACGACATAGTTTTCATCTTTTTTATCACTTTACCCTACCCAGATCACTTTTTGTTCACTCAAAAATTAGATAAGTCTTGCTAACTCCCTCTATTTCTTAGGGTTTTCTACTTTACATGCTAGTTTTCTTAAATCATTACTGTATTTTAGTTTTTGTACATCATTAGGAATAACAATTACTCTATAATCAGATTTAATTCCAATCAAATTAAATGATTTGGTGAACCCGTACTCTCATTTGAAAACTCTTATATCCTTCATTGTTCCTAACCTCCATACCCGAGGATTCTCCCACCATGATTGTCTCTATCCCCACATTTTTAGGCTAATCTTAATTGTGAGCATAAAATTAGATATTATCTGGATATTAATTACATTCATCCTCACTCTTCTCCTGAGTATGTGTATCATAAATTTACTACAAATTTATCTTTTAATGAAGAGTATATTACTTTTACATTTGTTGACCTTCCTTTTCAATCTATTTTAAATAATGACCCCCCTTTATATTCATGTTTGGTTCACCAAATGATTTAATTTAAAATGAATTAAATCTAATTACAAAGTAACTATTATTCCTAATGGTGTATAAAATTATAATATACAACAAAACCCAAGAAAATAAGAAAGCAATAAGATAAAAACCTAAGTAAGAGAGAGAGAGAGAGAGATAGAGAGAGAGAGAGAGAGATAGAAGGAATTAATTGATTTCCGAGTGAACAGGAAGTGATGTAGGCAGGTGTAAGTGCTGAATTTTTTTAGGTAAGGTTGTAACTACTTACTATAAAATATAGAACCTAGGAACAGAGACGGAGATAGGCGCCTAGTGTAGGACAAAGGTGCATAGGTGCTGGAGGCTAGATCTGGGAAATTCTGATTGTGTAGTAGCTCAAAATATGATTTCTTCTATGTTGTGAGGGTTTTGCTATTGGTTTTTGTTGATTGCTTGATGTTCACCCTTTGATCGATAAAGGTACATGTAACATATAAAAGATAAGTTCACCTACACATTCCTACAAACCACATAAAACCTAAAAATAATAATGTAGAATGGGGATTCAGACTGATCTCAATTGTCACCCAAAGCGTGAAATTATGATCAAATGTTACACTACATCTCAAAATCCATGTAATTCTAATGTGTGTGTGTATAGAAATTATTCCCTAGGATTCCCTTATGCAAGTTGCACAAATGATAGTGGGTTATAGCTAGAATGTAGCAATGTAGTAGTATGTGTAGATGGAATAGAATAGACTTCCCCTTTTTATGTTGTGTATGTAGAATTATGCATCAATTTTTCCTTGAATGAATGTTAAATGGATGCTTTTGGAGCACTTTATTTCCTTTAGAATGCAATATTAGGTGATGATATTAATTCTTAGTGCTTGGTACCTCATTTTGAAAATATAACTATGTATTCATATGATTCCCTTGTTTGAATTTTGTAATTGAAAATTGGAAGGCTGACCCATAAGTGAAAAATATTCCTAAAAGATAAGAGAGACCCAAAAAGAGAGAGTAAGGTAAGAAAGGGTCCAGTGCACCTAGGAGGGATAAGAGTTCCTAGGTGTTGTTCTCTTGGTTGGGCGTTGGTGTCTGAAGCCATGAAAGATAAGCAAGTAAAGTTACGGATGGGTTGTAGGGTGTGTAAGACCAGATAGATAGCAAGAGACAATGAAAAGAGGAAAAATATAATTGTCAACCACTAGTTTTATTTCTTAGGAATCATGTAAATGATATCATCTTTTTCATACCTATAAATGTACCCAAGTGTGTGATTTCATGTCTACTATTTTACATACTTAGTTTGAAAAAACTAATGTATTCATTTGTCACACATTCATACAAAAATGGGCCTTAGATCTGCATCTAGAGAAAAGAGTCAGTAAATTTATTTAGTGACTATGAGGATAATAATAAATAGCTATAGATATAGTTGTACATATATATTTGCAATGAGATATATGTAGGGCTATTTATAGTGCTAAGTAGAATTATGGCCCATTTTGATGTTGTATGTTAATGAAAAATTTTGTATGTTTTTTGGGATATGTGATATGTATGTGTGTGTGTGTGTACACATTTGAATTAATTTTCATGTGTATGTATATAAAATTATAATTTTCATATTCCATTTTTTATTTTACCTAGCTATTAAAGTTTTTATTTATATTCAATTCATTGAGTAATGTGGTGAGACGAGGCGTTTGTTTCCTAATGTATATAATTCGATACCATTTATTGCTTATTTCAAATCCCCTAATAAATCCTCTACTTTAGGACCCTCAAAATACACCTCATACTAAAAAAGTAGTCGATGCAGTGAAAAATATATCGATATATTTCTCAAATGAGATTATATATCTTAAGTGACAACAAAAACAATGTGTTTCCAAACATTATTTTGCATATAATATTTTCAATAATCTAAATACCAATAAAAAAATCTCAAAATGGCCTTGAAAATCCTAATAAATCCTAAATTTTCCATGTGAACCAATAACAAGTTTTGGCCATGAAAATGTGAACAATTCCATAGTCCATTTCGAAAAAAACCTAGATGAAGATAAAAATTTATGGTTTTTTATTTTGGCTTACCACATGATCCTAATATTTGTATTATTGGAAACTTATATCCCCTAAAGGAAACTTATTTTATTAGATAGAGAGTTCTTTTTGTGTTCTAAATGAGATTTCATATGCTTGCAAAAAAACATAGGTTTAGTCATATTACAATACCATATATATATATATATATATATATATATATATAGAATACTGATTCAATAAGGTCCTAATTTATTTAATAGATATAAATAAATTTTCATCCAAAATATTCACATATAAAATATTCTACAATGTAAATGAAGCAACCAAAAATAGGTTCTTCAAAACTCTTCTTCATAAAAAACTTATCATTTATAAAAAAGTGACATAATCGTGGATAGTGATTTAATTATATGACAACCTTAAACCAAGAAACCTAGACACACACAAACACCAAATGGATATTACACTCAAGTTTGATACTATAAATATTTTAATTTTACTGATTTTAACCAAAACATAATGCTTATAAACTCTCATACTCCTATTACACCCTTAAAAAATTAGGTTATAATATACATCCTCAAAGAGATGCGACCAAATACTACTAACTTATGCATACGATGTGCATGCTCTCACAATCCAATCCTTGCGAACAACTATAAATCCTTCCCAGGAAGAATGAAATGAACTTCTTACTATGAGCTAACTTTATTTCCCATTTACACTCTTCAAGATTAAGTAAATTGTCTACCCTAAGTTAACTAACCTCATTAGAAATGAGATCATTGATGTTATCTATATTCCCACTTAAGAAAATGCCTTTGTCGAGAGATTGCAAATCCCGTTCACTAATCTTCACGTACTCCAAAATCATAGTCAAAGGTGTCATCTTACAACTTTCATATGGCACATTGCATCTCTTGAATTTGTTTTACTTTACAAGGAATGATGACAAGGAATCAATGAAATGGTGATCCCATCCTCCAACTCTATCTCATATGTGTTTTATACCACTCTAAGAAAATAGGCTAGAGAGGAGAGAAAATGAGAGAGGATTTGTTGAATGGCCTGATATCGAGCTCTATGATTAGATGGGAGGTTCCCAGGTGCCATGGTTTGTCAGAAATTTTCCTACCAAAGTTTGATAGTGTTTTATCTCATGGATCTTGATAGACTTCATCTAAATTATGTAGATGGGAAGTTCTGGGACAATTAAGCAACAAAATGATGTCTCCAATAACATATAACAACTTTATCAGATGTGTGGGAACCATCCATTTAGTTCTGTGAGGTTTAATTCATAGGATATCACCCTAGACACTTTAACACTAACTCAATTTGACACTTTTTGGTACATTAATTTTGTTACGACCTTGAGAAAACCAACTAACGAGGAGATAAATTGAGAGAGAATTTTATAAATGGGTACAATGATGAGCTCTAGGATCATATGATAGGTTTGTAGGTGCAACATTTTGTGATGAATTTCTAGTCACATTTTGACTATTTTGTGATTTTAGGGATCTTGAGGGTAAAATTTAAGGGTCACTCCAAAAACCTATAGAAAATACTTCAAAAATAAATTAAAAAAACACTTTTGAAAGTATGAAAATTCATAGGAAAATTTGTTTGATGGGGATGAAACTTTTTTTACAACATTAAGGGAAGAGGTTTTCGAGGCTACAACAGAAGGATCACTACATGCTACTGACCAGTAACATGTAGAATGCTACCATCTAGTATAATTATGTATACTATTATTTGGTAGCATATCATGGGTTACCAGACAATATCATTGTACATTCTACAAGTCAATAGTATACAGAGTGCTACCAAATGGTAACACACATGATGTTATTGGATGGTAGAATTTTTGGTGTTATTTTCCAGTAGCACACATGTTTATACTGACTAATAGCATGTTTTGTATTATTGGCCAGTAGTACACATGGTGTTATCGACCGATAACATGTTTGGTGTTACCAACCAATAACATGTTTGGTGCTACCAGCCAGTAGCACTCTACCTAATACTAGTGAGAGGAACCAAACATGCTACCCAATAGTAGCAATAAACATGCTTCCAGTTGATATCACCAAATGTGCTAATGGTTGATAACACAAAACATGCTACCAACCGGTAGCACCAAATAGGCTACTAATCGGTGGCATGCTTTAAAATCTTCCTATATATATAGATAGTAAGTCTTGTTATTTGACCTTTACATAATCACTTAGTCAGACTACCAAATCCTAAAAAATTAGAAAAAAAACCTCATCCATCAACCAATAACCAACTAGACTATCCATGGATTCTAGAGTAGGCATCTATTCCATTTGTTGTAAAAATGTCAATACAAAATCTCATCACCAAATCACCTGTGAGATCACCAATTAAAATTTATATGTATTTGTAAAAGGTCCTTGTCTTTTCAAAACTCTTCACCCTTCTATCATTTCCCAATACATTTTTATGATGGATTGAAGTTGTAAGTTTCATAGTTCTAGTTTATATGCCCCAATTACCAAAAGACACAAAAGCACTCAACTACCTTCTAACCAAGTATAACAATTCCTATTGTGCTTTTTGAATTCAAATCCCATCACATAAATTATCCTTTAGAACATCTCCTAAATACATTGAGTGTTTGACAAGACTACCACTCAAAGATGTGGATCTTGTCACAACAAAGGCTGCTTTGATATATGAAGACATCAAGTATTTGGAGTCTTACTATTAATTATCTATTGATGTAGCTAAAAGTAACTTTTTAATACTAATATTACTATTTACACAATTTTTTATGTTATGAATTAAAATTTTGTACTTTATTAAATATTTATCAATTTTGTGTTTCCTTACATTTATAGTTTCCCCAAATCCTTCAAAACAGGGAATTACCCTCAAGGCTTTTAGTCACCCGTTTTTGAAAGCTATGGCTCAATTTTTCTAGGTGAGAATAATTATTCATGGATGATATTTAGATATTCCATACTGGTCAGTGGCTTATATCATGTTCATCCTTAGTGGATAGAAATATGATTGGTGTACTTTCTTATCATCTAGGATAAGAAATGACCTGAGTAACATTCATGCAAATGAAACTACTTTTATTAGTTCAAAAAATTTATTCTTCTATTATAGTACGAATCTCTCTATAATTTACAAAACACCCATTCTCCTACCACACTCCACATAAAGCTAACACTTATGTATTTAACAATTGAAGAATAAGAGGTGAGTCTAAAATTTATAATTTTTTGTCCCTTAATAATTGTCATTAATTATCTTCATATTTTAAATATTATATTAGAAATTAATAGTCTATTCACTATTGAATTATAATATGGGATAACTATTACAGCTACATTCCAAAGAGAGGATACTATAAGAGGACATTTCCCTCAATATTCTTGAGAATCAGTTAACGTTTCAAAGGATCAAGAGACCGAGGAAACCACTCCACAATTAAAAAATTCTCAAGTGAAATGGATGAGGATTTCCATAAGTCCTTATCTAATTGTTACATCGATCATGCTGCCAATCGTAGGCATTTATTATTTATATATTTCAATATGTTTGAAAGTATATATAATTTTATAGAAATATACATTATACATTTATAACTTGCTTACATATCTTTAGAGTAGTAACCTCTAGTAGCACAAGTTTATATCATCATACTATTCTAATATAAATATATATGAATTTGAAGAAACATAATATCAAGAAATATTTTCATCATCTCATAGTATGTATCTAATTTAGGTTGTAATTTTAATTTATTTTTAGTTTTCTATATATTTTTAAACAAATAAATTGATAAATTTAAATTGTTAATGATCAATTACGTTTAGATCACAACTACCAATACCACTCCTAGCCATTTCTCTCCACTCCTCAACAACCACCACAACTAAAACAATCCCCATCTACATCTTAACTGCAAACTACATAAATAAATAATGTTTTTTATCATAAATAATTTATAATTATTCAATTCTTATTATGTTTGTCATTTCAATTTTCTCTTACAACTTTCAATTGATTATTGCATTGCTTCTTCTGCATAAAAATACATATGCTACATTGAGGAGAAATATTACACCTCTTCCACCACAACCACAAAATGTCAGGACCAGGGGAAATGGGAAACATATTTCAACTTCAAGAAGGGGTACCTATACAACTGAAAATCAACACATGATTTCAAATGCACTAGACTTCTAGAGGTCGTTCCGAGATATCCAAAATGTGATAGATAAGATGGGTATGTGATGAATGAATATAATATAAATGGGATAGGTGGGAATAATGATAGAACTAGGATCATTGATAAATGTAAAAAAAGTTACTCGAGTTGTAAATTGGAAATTTGATCATTAAGGGAAATAAATTCCTGCCTAAATTTTATGGGAGTGATGCTGTAGTTGAGAATTTTTAATGTCTGGAGGTCTCACTATATATCAGTGAAACTGAGTTTGGTTTGAGTTGGTTGAATTTTTTTAGGAGATTATCCTTCTACCTCTAAATATGCCTCACTAAATAGGCTCATGTAAGAATAAGAGGGGATGTGTGGAGGAAAAACTAAGGGTTTTGTGGTCTAACTCTGTTGGCTAAATTGGCCCAATATTTTTATGCTATTTCTACTTAGTCGTTAAGGGTTTTAAGTTTCCCAATGATCTCTGGTGGTATAGGGGTTGCACTAAAGACTAATGCCCAAAAACCTAAGTCTATTTCTCCTTGATATCGATAAATAATGGGTGGGTTGATGATCAGGTCAAACAACCTTCAATGAGATTTGGGTAGTCTTGGGATGGTCATATAGACACTGAATCTTGAGAAAGATGGGTAGAAATAAACAAAAAAAGGGCTAAGGGCTAAGTATGGGTAGCCTAGGTTGCTAAGGAAATGGGATTTATGTTTGTTCCAAGTTTTAATCTACTTTTAATTCCTAAATTTAAATAAACAAAATAAATTAATCCAAATTAAATAAAAAGATGATTAATTTCCCTTTTAATCTAATTAAATTACATTTTCCAATATTTAAATAAAGAAAAAAATACAAGCTAACTATTTATTTCTTTTTGTATTTTAAAAAAATCTTTTAATGAAAAATAAATAAAGAAAACAAATTAAATTCCTAAACCTTGTTTTTTGTTTATTTTTTTGCATTAAAGAATAAAATAAAACAAATACTTGTAGAAACAAACAAAGAAACTAATCTAAAATGAAACAGACTATTTCTAAATTAAAATAGATTAAAACATGGAATAACTAGATGTGGCTATTACTCTATTGTAGGATTATGAAACAATATCTACTCTAAATAGAAGATGTCTTCTAATTTTATTATTCTAGAAAGTGAAACTTCTTCTAAATAAATATTCCTCAAGTTCACAGGAAATAAAAGAAAACCTCATCAGAAGTAATTTCTTCTTTTCTCGGAAGCTTTCCCCGACAAAGTGGAAATAATTTGTATGGATGATTATAATAAAGAAATAATGAAGAATTATAAACACAAAATCTTCCTCCAAATCTTTTCCTTGTAAATCCACATGGATAAATAGAGAAGAAGATATCAATTGAAAAATTATGCAGACAATGCAAATACAATATTGGAAATGAAGAAGTATTTAATTATACCCATTTAAAACAAAGTATTTCTTCTAATTTAATGATAAAAATTAATGAAATCTTTAAATAATTCAAAACATCCCGAACTTTTAACTATTGATTTGAGGTAGCATTCCAGGTGTGTTTCTATGTTTCTATCTCCTCAACTTTCTTTTCTCTTTTAGAGAAAATTTCCAATTGATCCAAGGTGTGCAGAGTGCTGGATGGTAGCAAGAAAAAACAAGAAAGTGGTTGTAACTAGTTGGATGTAAGAAACTGGTTGAAAATTTAATGTAGGAAAGAAAAAACAATGAATATGTTGTCTGTGTGATTCCTAGAAAGATTTTGGTGTAATAACTTTTTAAATCAAATATATACAATACATCCCAAAATTTGAATAAAAACTAGGATTTTATAAAATTATGGGAAATAAATAGTCCATAACACATGTCCAAAAAGAAGTGAAAAATCATCCACATAAGGGGTAGTAAGCCTTCTGAACATAGTAAACTAGGAAGATAATTATAATATGAATCTAATGAGTCTAAGATTATGTGAAATGGTCAATAAACGAGTGATAAAATCACTCTCGAACTAAATACACACATTGCAAAACAAACATTTTTAACTTAGAGGTTTTAGTAACAAAACTGTCGGTTTGGTACACAGTTGCCATTATATGAAGACTGGATTTTATGTAACCATTGTGGAAGTTACATAACTAAATCCAAAAACAAGGCATGAAGGGGGTGAAAGGTGGCTTGCAAACATAAAATGAAATTATTAACATGGAAAATATGGACAAACATATCATAACAAGCATGCGAAAGAGAAGGAAGAGGATCTGGATCTCATCATTACTCTGGAAAAGAATAATTTCATCATCAGAGACTTATCACATCCTTCAATGTAGCACCATGTGATTTTTGGGTGTGTACATACTTCCCCCTTGGAGGAGAATTTTTGCCATGAATGCACATAAAATTTGATTTCTCAGTATGATGCTCCCAAGTTGGAGAGTTAGAAACTTTTCCTCATTTAATCGTGTGTTGAATCTATGCTAGCTGAGCCTTCCCATTACATGCAAAAGAAAAATGGGAATCAAGTGCAAATATAAAAAAAAAATAGCTAAATATTTCAAAATAAAAAGACAAGATTACTTACCA
The DNA here is from genome assembly GCA_019776745.2 of Taxus chinensis. Lineage (NCBI taxonomy): Eukaryota > Viridiplantae > Streptophyta > Pinopsida > Cupressales > Taxaceae > Taxus > Taxus chinensis. The sequence continues at coordinate 306,644,138 of CM034154.1, forward strand.
TATCCATGGGGATGATAAATATACTTGCTCCGTGTGCACCAACCCTACATGCACTCACTCAAAGTAACATTAGAAAAACAAATATGAGTTATATATATCACTTTTTTCTATTTTTAGAAAATTTTTTTGCATAACCACTGAGCTAAATTTAGATCTATGGATTTCCTGTGACCATTTCACTCACAAGTACATTAAAAGTTAAGAGAATTCAGTCATGATGAAAACAAACCCAGTAGCGGAAATAGAGGGCTAGGAACTTGTAATTTACAAAGATTTATTTGTTTTTTTCCTAAAATGTAATTTTTATTCAAAATTAGCTGTAGGAGGGGAAATTTTGTGTAAATTTATAGTCAAAATATTCATAGTGGGGCGCCTTATATGTTTTACAATTTATTTGAAATGTTTTCGCTATTTTTGGCATTTTTGGGGGATTTTAATTTTAAAGACACGACCCTATTTCAGACTAACATGACTTCCATGGTGGTTATGTAACCACCACTATGCTAAGAGTGGTGGTTTTGTAAACATCACAAATTTTTACAACTTAAGATATCTAAGTATGAAATTTTAATTTTTTTACTTGTATTTATATTGTGTTTGTGAGCCTATCATGCATTTATCAGGTTTTGATATGCTATTTTCCCTTATTTTTGGATCAAGAGACTTATGTTAGATGGAGTAGATCTTGAGAGAAGGATTAGTTATCCATGGTTCTAAAATTATTGAAACTAGTTGAGAGAGGCCTATTAAAGAGAGTGGGGATGTGGTCGTTAGCATAGACAAGACTAATTACCCTAGTAAGTCACATTATCTATAACTTCTTGACTAACTAGGATATAGATTAGAACACAATCTGATTTCCTAGAGTTTGGGGAGAGTGGACCATCATGTTTGAGGATGTTTACCAGATACTTGGGGTTCCTGTAACAATCTAGAAGTTGACACCGAAGAGTGCTAGTTCATCAGACGAGGCCCGTAGATGGGCGACCTACCTGGGATATGCATATACACTTGACACAGGTGTCAGGAAAGGTGTGATATTGCTGAATATTGAGGGTGCCCCTATCGACACTCTATGTAAGGATATCATTAGTAGCTTTTCCTCACATTTTATTAGGGATAAGGGAGGAGACAAGTTCTTATTTTGTTAGGTACCTATTGTGGAGAACATTGAGCTCTATGGAAGAGTATATGAATAGGGGTGGACATACTTGAAACTACCTACCATGACCTATACAATATTGTAAGATATGGGGCTACATTCAACAACCCCACACTAGTTATGTCATGGGTCTATGAGTGAGTTATTCCCTACGAGAGGGGAATTGGGATAATAGATCCTAAAGAGATCATGGCTTCTAGGTGGGTCGAAATGGTTCTGATCAAGGATACTCCACAACTAGAATTTAATTTAATTTAATTTAACATATATGGTGTCCCAACCATATTAGGATATGTTAGGTCAGTGGGGGGAGGAGAATATTACTTTGACTGATTTCAACACTACTTCTTAGTTGGTTGACCAAAGTAGTTGTTTGGAGACTCATCCAGTGATTTGGGTTCCCCAACAGTTTTATTTACCTTTCTCAGATGTCATTAAAGTGGTTCCCACCATGTACAGAGGAATTCATGAGGTGAGGGATAGCCATAAATTCCAAATCCAGTGGATAGTTATAGTGTCTAGTGTTGTGATTGGGACATCATAATTTACACCAGATGTAATTGCTGGCATTGAATTTACGTTGTGTTACATTTTGCAAATTTCTAAGGGTTTGATAGGTAGTGAGGAGGAGGAGGTTGAGATAGAATCAAGTTCATAGGAGGGGTAAAAATATGATGGGTGGGGTACGAGAGAGAAATCTACGGATGCCATAGCCGAGGAAGAGGTAGAGAAGGAGTACGTCCACCAAGAGGATACATAGGAGAAAGAGGCCTAGGAGAAGGAGGTTGTGGTAGCTCTTACCACAACTGTAGACTTGATCTAGGTTACCACAGACCCATGTGAGTACTTATACTCTTCTCTTTCCTTCAACTTCGTAGATCATATGTTAGTGAAATCCTCTTTTTTTTATTTTACATTTTTAACTCACCATTGTACGTTTAATTTTTATAGCCATAACTGATGGATGGCAGGATCTTCTCAGATGTATGAACTTGGAATTATTCATGATCGTCATTGGTATATCTCGAGAGACCCTATTGAAAAACCTAAGAGCCCAAATACAAGCGAACTATCACAATAATAGTTTTACACCTGCTTTCCATGCAACAAGAGATATTTCTCAGTTGAAGACTGAAATTGTGATACTACAAGACAAAAATAGGCTATGAGGATCCTCACGTAGAGGGGATACTACTAGCAAATAATCTCACAGAAAATCTCACTACTTGACACATGGAGGCTCCTATGCTACACCCAACTCATCATAGAAGCCATAGTAGGATTCCTCACCCTACTCCTTCACAGGGATCTTAGAGGGTGAGATAGGCCCAAAAGCTTTATTAATTTGGGATCATTTTCATGTATAGATAATTTTTTTTGTATATTTGGCTCATGATTGAGCATTTTGACCACACTTGTCGTCTAGTGTGATATCATTGCAACGCACCCAAATACAACAATAAAAATACCAGGATAATTTTTTTTTTGACTTACATTGCTCACTACACACAACACAACAAGGGCTCCAAGTGTAGAAACTCGACTCACATACGACAATCACATAAGTCATCGACTCACATAGAAACCTGAAAATGACATAGGCATGTCGATGCCACACTTTTCCCAATGAACGAATACTAGAAATGACCCAACCATAAGAAACATGACTTCAGGAATGACGAACCCACAACACATCATTTCTTTAAATGTATTTTAGTTATGATTAACATTCCAAGAACATTATTGAGCAAGGATAAATTTCTCGTTTGTCCACCCACATATTCTTAAGTTTATACTGCGGTTAAATTATCGTTTACCCCTTTTAAGTTGGTTTCTTATTCTTTACAAAAATTTCCATAACTTGCATACTTATTTGGCTTAGTTCAACTGCGCATAAAATACTTAATTATCTTGTTCTTATGTTAAGAATCTTCTTCTCGAACATATATTCAATGTCTACCTTTTTACTCTTACAACCCATGTGAAGGTGGCTTGGTGCCCATATAGTGATATTAGGATTTAACTGAGATTTAAAACACAAGATAGCTTTTTACTGAAAACATTATTTGATCACGGAATAGTTATATCCCTACCATAGTTATTCTAATTTAGTGACTTGTGGAATTCCCTTTTGATTTATACATGCATTTTGTTTTCTCAAAGGTTGATCACACCAAGGCAATTCATAGTCTTTGAAACAGTAGAATATATTTAATTGAGATATAAGGTCTCCAAGAGTGGCATTATTCTAAACCTCGAATCTAGTTTATACTCTTATATGCTTTATTTTCTACATCTCATTATGGTCTTATTATTAGCATTGTCTTGTAAAAAGGAGTTACAAAATGTTTGTCTAATATCTTGAAGACATATAAGATTTGAAGACTTGAAGCTTCACACGAACTCAAGTTAACATCCAAATCAACTGAGAATTAATTTAATTCCAACTTCACCTAAGGGTCTACCCCTCAACTATACATGAGTTTTAAGCGAGAAAGAAAATTTATGCTAAACTACCTTCCAGAAAGGACCAAGGTGTTATGCTAATATGGACCAAGGTAGCACATTTAGCTGAGTGGAGCTAAGGGGTTCATTAACAAGAGATTAAGACCTAGAGCAACTAAGTCACAACCTCCTTTCATGTCGTCTGAATCCAACAGGGTTTTCACTCGATGAAGAACTTTAATTTTAAATCTAACTTTGAATGGCAAGGTAGTCTGCTAGGCTAAGAAGGAGGGGTTAGCTCTACACACTCCAAGAATTGTTTTGACTATGTCACTCTTATCATACGGGTTTAAGACAATGTATCTAAACATACTGTTTAAGACGATAAGCCCATTCTTGAGCTCTGATTTTCCTAAATTAGGACGTTCCATTGAGAGAAAAGATTAAGTTCATCTTATGGTTTTCAATGTTTTCTATGGGAAGGAGTATCACACATGAAAAATAAGTTATGTCCCGATGTTGCACAAGGGTAGTGTGTTTTGATTTAATTATTTTTATTTCATTTACAAGTATGCATGCACAAGATGACACAGTAATCATCTATTAAACACTAAATAAGCACTACAAGGTATTACTTCAATTTCATTTACCTTACACAAATAACAAGCCTTTTTACCCTTTGTACTATTAATCAAAATTGAACCTAAGATTAAATGCACATTTCCTAGATGTCCTTGAAACTAGCATTTCATGCATATCAACAATTATCAAATATAAACTTATGTAACATGATACTATATTATACATTTATTCATTTAAAAATGAACTATATAGATTACAATGATAATTAATGCATTACACCACGCCGTTACGTCATCATTCTTTCATTATGTAAAAACCACGTGAGCAAGATATCAGCGATAAATCACTGGCATGGCATCCACCCTAATCAAAAATAATTATCATTTTTATTTTTCCCATTTATGTATAATAATAATTAAAATTTTCAAGCGAGAGAAAAAATTTAGAGACATGTATTCAATGTATTTCATTTCACTTCATTTTGTAACCCATGAGAGAGAAGGATAAGGGAAGAGAGAGAAAACACCATTTATCAAAAGTTCTATATCACACAACAAGTTCCACTATAGAGTTTTAAACAATTATTTACATGTGTCTAAAGTATCTACGGTGATTTGGCAACCCGACGAGGGTCCCGCAATTTCCTATTTTTACATTTTCTTACTAGCTACAAAACATTCAAAATGGGCTCGGAGGCTAAAAACCACTTCCAAAAGTTATCTTCCGATGAGGACGCACATCACGATTAACTTTTTACGTATCCCCAGATATACCAAGAATTCAAAGCAACTGATGGAATTGGGAAAAAACGAACGGTTTGTATTTGGTGGCTAGTTTTCTGGGGCCACTGGTCATAGTTGACCCAATGCAAAATGAACAAAAGTTAGTTCGAGTGCCCAGAAAACCATGTCCATAATTGACGTTCAATGGATGAGCATGCAACGAGACACTTTCTACAAGTTCCCCTATATAAGGAGAGTTCATCAGATTTGATGAAACTCAGAACTAGAAAATAGTCTTCGAATGACGACAAGTTTTCTGGAGCTACAAGTCGAAATTGGTCTAGTTTGAACTCGTCAAATTGCGACCGGAGGCCTACAAAATGGCTTTGCCAAACTATCCAGAAAAATGTTTTTCCCTAAACTGAATGTTCCATGAAATTGTCTAGTATAAACACTAGAGGTTTGCGAAGACGGGAATTAATTTCTCTATCCAGGTTTCAAATGGTGGTTCAAAATGAAAGCCAACTTTCTAGATTCAACAACTTTTTACTACTGTAAAACAGTGTAACAAGGCTCCTATAAGAGCGTCAAAAAGATCTCATATGTTCGTTAGGGGTCAAACCAAAGGTCAAGGTGACTCCTCTCATACCAAGGTACACAAATGAAGCTTCACATCTCGTCTTTAGGGTTATGAAGGGTACTTAATGAGTCTCCAAAGAATGAAAAAATTAACTATTTAAACAAGAAGAAGGTCGACAATATTACTAGGAAGTCAAACTCGTCTTGTTGATATGCCAATATTGTAGCGATCTAACTAGGTAGGAAGTTTTCTAAATCACCTCAAAATGAGGGCAGAAGTTCATGTTTTAATGTAACGAGTTATTTTTGACTTAGTGAGTTTCGACACGACAAAACATTGTTTTTTTTTTGCAACGAGTTGAAAAAAAAACATTTAACGGTATTAAAATCCTAATATTTTAAATTTCTATTAAGTTATAAAAGAGAAACTAAAACACGAGAATTATGAGAGGTAAGGGAAGAAGATCCATGCATGGGAGGAATGGATTCAGTCAAACCCGTAGGCTTCAGTTCAGCATCCCACTTAAGCACTTTGTCAACCAGCTCACGAGCATCCATAGCTCCACCATTTTACATACACGTCTATCAAAAATCTGTAACTATCGATTTGAAATCATTCTGCTACTCTGATCACATTTCTCCTACCTTCTGGATTTGACCCACCACTTGTTGAGCATGATCAAATGGTTTTCTTATTGTTGTTATTTGGATAAGAAATATATCTTCCTCCTTTTGTGCATAGCCTCAAATCTTGCAACCATGAGACCATGATTTTTGAAGGAATTTTGTCAAACACTTCACATGCCTTAGGAATGCCTCCACATTTTGCACATTCTCATGTGCTCATCAAACACCAAGCCAACATATCCACACAACCACCACAGGCCTGGCAGCCATAAGCAAATAAACCCAAAAATGAAGCTTCCATGGTCAAGGTAACATCTAAGAGCCACGTTTTTTTTTGCAGGCATTTGGTCACACAGTCCATGCACCTTGTGACTACTTCCACATTGCATATAGATCTGCCAGTGCTCTCATACAAACAAAATTAGAAAAAAATCCCTCCTCCATTTTTCTTTGATGGACGTCCATACTCTATTTCAAGAGCTCCATTTTGGCACAGGCAGTGAGAATGCTGGCAAAGGTTGTTAAATTTGGATTTACACCTGCTATTTGAATTTGGTTGAAAGATTCTAAAGAATTTTCAACAAATCCATTTTATGCAGATCCTGTAACCATGACACTCCATAAGACCGCATTTCTTAGAGGCATTCTAAAAAACATCTCCCACGCCTTTTCCCCAAATCCATTTTGGCACAGGCTGGAGGTACGCTGGTAATGTAAACTGATTGGGTTGGATCCTGTGTTTGTTGCATATGGTGAAATAGCGTGATTACCTTATGAGGGACCCACATTTTCCCACACACAGCAGTACATTTCTCCATGAGAAGTTGTCTCATTCTTTCATTTGGTCAAACACAGAAACTACGTCCAACTAGCATTTGCAACTACAACATTTGACAAAATTTATCTTTCCATTCTACTCTGATGGAAGTCCACGCAGGAGTTTTGCGTGGCTAGGAGGATGTTGGTGTAGGCTAAGAGGCTAGGAGGAGGCTACAACAACCATGTCACTCCAAGTGATGACATCTGGTGAGGCATTCTTTAAAAAAAAAAAAAAAACAAACGCCCAAAGCACATTGGCTAGAGAAAAAAAGCTGCGGCCAAAACTGGTGGGGGCACAAAAAAAAATTGGTCTAAACCTCCCCCCTCCCTCCATGGTGGTAGTTGCTCCCAATAGCAAAAACCAAAAAAAATGGAACCAAGAAAAAAAAACAAAAGAAAAACAACAAAAGGATAAACAATGGAGCCCAAGCCCCCTTGCCCTAATCCGCCCTAAAATTTCATGGGCCTTTTAAATTTTAAATATTTTATTTAATTTATTTATTTATTTGTTTGTTTGTTTTAACTAAAGAACATAAAAACCCTAAAACGAAAAATAAAACGAGGAACAGGGCATGACATATATCTCATTTGTGTACACTTATATGGTTAGGAATTTATGATTTTTTCGTGATATTTTAATATATGATATGGATGATAATGTAATGCAATAAAAATAATGATGTATATGGTTATACACATGATAACATACTGTACTTAAGAAACTTTATTTCTCAAAGAAATTTTAAAATTTATATTCCATTGGAAAAATATGTTAAATAGTATATCATGATCAGGATGATCTCACTTATATTCTTGACTCTCATGTAACTATTAAGATGCAAGGGGCTCATAACCAAGAGCCAAGAAGGATGTGAGATGTATGATTGAATAATATATAAGAAAATGATGACCAAGAGATAAGAATTTTGACAAATATTTATTCAAAAACCCACAACTCAATCCCCATTCAAGATTAGCTAACCTATTTAAAAATGATTCATTTCTTATGATTTTTTATTAGAATTAGATCCATGAATGGCCTACTGATTAAAAACATTTGGGTTAAAGAAATATTGTCTCATCCTAACATATGCATATCATTCTCTTAGGTAAGTTTCAGATTTTCAAATAACTTTTATTTCTTTATTTATTTAGATTTTTTATTTTTTATACGACCCCCCTAGAATTTTCCCCCATAATAACTAGTAAGAAGAATAGGTATCATCACCAAGGACAAAATTGTAGTTGAAAGTAAGGGGCATATTTCTCCTTTCCCAACCTCATGCTGCCATTTAAAAAGCACGGGCTCAGTCACCAAATATTAGGAGGGATGGAAAATGTATTTATTTGTAGTAAGGAATATATGTATTTATTGTTTATATATATATATATTATATATATATATATATATATAGTATATATATATATATATATATATATATATATATATATATTTATCTTTCTTTACTTATAATTGTGTCTTTTTGGAAAATAACATTTCCCCCCCAATTCTAGTCCCACGTAACTAGTAGGATGTGAGGACTCATCACCAAAGACTAAGATGGGTGAAAAAAAATTTCTGGGTGAAAAAAAATTTCTTGGTGAAATCATTATAATTTTTGTCATAGAGAGATCTTTTTAGGGGAATACCTATCCTCAGGAAACTTCTAGAGAAAAATATAGGTAAGAAATACTTGAATCAAAAGAAATTATGAAAATAAGGAAGCATGGAAGTCCTTATAATATCAAATGATAGGAATTTGTCTCATGGATTTTGGAAATGATGATGCGAATTAAATAATTTGAGAGTGTGAAGAAAATGTTAGAAGAGTTCATGATTGAGATATTTTCCAATGTTTGAAACTTTAAGAACCAATTGAAGAATAAGTTTCTACGTAATACAATTTTAACCTAGTGATAATGCAAATGAAAAAGATTATGAGAATTAAAAAGGATAGTGTGGAAATGTAATAAATATATGTAAACACGTTAGAGGTGAAGCAAGTTGACAATATTCACCAAACTCCTAACCTTATAGAGTACACAAGCGATACACACCATTGTTAAAATATTCTATTACTTGGTAGGGACCTAACCATTTCGGCCTGAATTTCCTACCTTTGCTGACTTTTTTTTATCTTTTTGGATATTGCATCTTTAAAAAGGTCTCCTACCTAAATTTCATGTTTGTATACATTTTTTATTATATTGGTGACACATTCTATCTGTGTAAAACAAATGATGTTTTTTTTAATCTCTAAGCCTTCCCTCATCTATCATTTCCAAGGAAACTAAAAAAACATTTTGATACTCATCCTCATCTAGAATGCCTTGTAGGGACACATGAAGACTAGGTAATTCTACCTCCAGTGGCAATACTACTTCAGCACTGAAGACTAAAGAAAAGGGGGTTACCCTCGTTGGTGTTTGAACTGAATTCCTGTAGGCCCATAAGGTGGGGAATAAATTTAGATGCCAATCTCTCTTATTCTCCTTAACCTTATTAAGGAGAATGGAATTCAAGGTTTGTTTGGTTTCCTTGGTCTTTCCATTGGCCTGAGGATACCGGAAAGAGGTCATACGATGAGATATTTTGAACTAAGAACATATCTCATGCACCTCATCATTCTTGAAAGGAGTTCCATTATCTAAAATATTGACTTGTGGAATGCCATATCTACAGATAATCTGATTCGAGATAGACTTGGCTTTGACAGATTTAGGTACTGTGGTTAAATGCATGCAATCAACCCACTTTGTAAAATACTCTTTGGACGTGATTATGAAATTGTGGTTGTTGATTAATGTGGGAGAGAATTTCCCTATCAAATCCAAACCCCAAGTGGAGAAGGGCTATGGGGTGTCACTATAGATCTGTAAATCTTGAGTGTGGGATGTGTATGACATGCGATAATTCTTGGTATTTTTGACAATTTCCGCACATATTCCACAACGTCATGCTCTAATGTGGGCCATAAGTAACCCATCTGATGAATCTTACGAGCAGTTGAATGCCCCCAAAGTGACCACCACAAACTCCACTGTGGGCTTCAAAGAAAATTTTCATCGTTTCTTCTTCATCAATGCATCTAAGAAACTCACCCTCAAAATCTCTCCTATATATAACATGTTCTATAATCACGTATTTGGAAGGTATGACATGAAGTCATCGCCTTTATTTCAAAAGTTAAACCCTTTAGGATACATCTCGATCTACAATATGGTTTATTATATCTAGATACCAGGGACATGACGTAATGGTAGGTTTTTCTACGGAGTAGAAAAATTCTTCAAGGAAACTCAAATCAAATACCTCGCCAGAGTCTATAGGATTTTAAGGGAGCCAATCAACGATGATTTTTCCCTTAACCAAATTTTGGTTGATGAAGGTGAGTTCAAACTCACCCATTAATGTTATGAATCTACCATCCTTTTTGGATAAGGTTGAATGAGTTAGGAATGTCCACAACTAATCATATTTGATAATAACTCTTATTTCTTGGTTGAGCATATAATGCCTCAACCTCTTAGTTGCAAAAACGATAGCCAAACATTCCTTTTCTTCTTATGAGTACCAAGTTTCATAGTCTAGGAGTGTACGACTAATGAAATAGATTTTGCACTCATGACCATCATCATCATCCTATTCTAACATGCATGCTGATTGACATGTTCCATGGCCCTAAAATATAAAATTAGATGATGGTTGGCCAAATTTTTGTGGCATAAGAATTGGTGGAGAAAGAAGAAATCACTTAACTGACTTAAAAGAGTTGTGACATTAATTTTTCCATTTCTTGCAACAAATATTCTTCAACAAGCCATTAATAGTGTGGTGACATATGTTAGATTAGTAACAAACCTATGGATTTCCCCAAAATTTCCTAAGAAATATCTAATACTAGACTCTTCCTTGGTGGATTAATTTTGGGGATTTCCCAAATCTTTATAGGATCTACATAAATCCATCGAGATGAAATGATGTAGCCTAAAATATTACCTCTTGTAACTCCAAAGACACACTTTTATAGGTTTAAGGTCACACCATACTCGATCAAACATGAAAGGATGATTCAAAGAACCTCAGAATGGTCACCTCTCTTCTTGGAATTTACTTAGATATCATCAACATATGTTTTCACAATCTTATGAATACGATCACATGGAATATATAAGTCATGGATCATTGATATGTAGAAACAACATTGTCTACAAATCCAAAGGTCATGACTTGAAATAACAAAAGGTTCCTAGGGGAGTGGTGAAAGTGGTTTTGGTTTGATCCTTTCATAGATTCTTATATATTTATATCCAAAAATCTATCCATGAGGGATAAAATATTATAACCAGCCATTGTATCGAAAATGATATTAATGGAAGGTAGAAGGAAATCATACTTAGGATAGGATTTGTTTATATCCCTAAAATTTATGCATATCCTTATCTTCCTATTCTTCTTAAGGACCGGGACAATGTTCAATAGCCACATGGAGTAGTCTACTGGTTTTATAAACCCTACTTGTAGAAGATTCATTACTTATTATTTGACCATTAAAGAAACTTTGGGCTTCATAGGCCTCATTTTTTTCATAGGTTTAGCATTGGGTTTGGTAACCAAATTGTGGACTACTACGTCAAGAGAAAATCCTGTCATGTATTTAATACTAAATGAAAAAGATTGAGAATGCTCCTTGAGCACTTTAGTGGGTTTTTCTATATCTTTCGCTCATAATGAAGAACCAAGATTAAAAATCCCAGGCTCTTCCTCTATTTTGATATTAATATTAATCATTCCCTCTTTTAAGGAGGCATTTCCTTCTTACAATTCAGGGGGAATCGGAGGTAATTCCAAATATTGTTCCTAAATTGCATAGATCTCTAAATATTGTGATGAGGGAAGATACATTGTTTTATCCCAAAAGTATGAATAAGATGTGGGGGAACAAGAGAGAAACTGTTTCTTGTGATGTGTAGGTGAAGATCATTGTACGCATGTAGAAACCCTAGGATCACCTCATCATTTTTGGAAAAAATCTAACGTTATGGGTGCATTCTCATTTTCTACATATGTTAATATTACATTGTTTGGAATCATTCTGAACTAAAGGTATTTGAACGCTGGATAGAGACTATGAATTCAATTTCTGTCAAAAATTCATTAGGGAAGAAACCAAAGGAAGAAAAATATGTCACTAGAATCAAGAAGATGATTTAGTCTCTAGGGATCACTTAAATAGATATGAAGTCAAATTCTTTACACATTTCACACATAATATATTTATAGAGTTGGAGATTCTCTGATCTAGTCTCATAAACCTCAAAGACTTGGTTCTCTATAAGTTGTGAGTCCTATAGAACTCTAACATTCTTTACTCCCTTTATCTTAGCTATAATAAGACCAAGAAGTAAAGCCTCATGCTCTGCTCCATTTTTGGTACACTCAAAGTTTAGCTTGAAGTGAAAGGCATACATTCGACCTTCTACAGAAGTCAAAATCACCCTAGCCCCTGCACGTCATATTGAACACTTAGCTTCATTGTAATGAAGTGTAAAATAGTTTACCTGAAAGGTTGAATCTTCATTATCCTTAGGAATATATTCCTAAAATTCAAATACCTTGACCATACATATCTCTACAAAGACATCTGTTGGGAGAGAGGCTAGTCCAAGAGCATTTCCAATGCCTTAGAGAGTTGAATGGGAGGGTAATTGGTAAGTCATTTTGTAAGAGATTTACTATTTTCATGTTGTTTTCCTAGTAGATACAGTTTCTACCACAATAGTCTTACCTTCAGTCTTGTTTACTCCCTTGTTTTAGGATTGTCTAAATTTTGGTTTTTGGAACTAATTTTTCGTAGTAGAGACAAGTTATTTGGAAAGAGGTGGTTTATTTATTTGGTTAGATTGGGATTTCAAACTCATAATGAACTCTGGGTTTCTTCTTGATATTTTCTAGGTGAATGTCAGAAGGTTTAAGGTAACCCTGAGCTATGAAGACCTTGCCTAAGTGAAGGAACCTTACCTCTTGAAATAGCATGGATGGAATGTCCTTCATTCTGTGGATCCATGGTCTACCAAGAATAATATTTTAGTTGGATTCCCTATCTATAATATAAAAATTGGTTAGTATAATCTTAGGCCTAAGGGTAACTAGGAGAACTATAGTTCCAATAGACATAGATTTCAAGCTATCATAACCTCTCATTGTAATTCCTAGTAAAGGAGACAATTGCTTTCTCCATGTACCCTAATTTTTGTAGGAAGGAGAAAGGTAAAGTATTCATAACATCCTCATCATCTATCATTTCCCTCTTGACATAGTTATTGTAAACCCATACTTACAAGTATAATGACATGATCACCTCTTCGTGCCAACTGAGTGTCTGAAGAGCATCTTTCTTATATCAAACATGAATATTATTGTATCTTTCATGTTGATCCATGGAGGATAAACATCAAATTATATATGGATTAATCTAAGCAATTAGAGGGGTTATTTCCTACACTAGATGTCCAAAATCTAATGCTTCCAAAAAATTAGACCGACGAGATAAAAAATTCTTCAACAGATCTAAAAAGAAAATGTGAGAAAATGTCTGGTTAGGATATATGATCAAATCATAAGCTCCCATGCGTTTGAGAACTACTAGAAAGTCATCCTACACTAGAGGATAAATGGGAAGAGGGTGAGATGTGTATTATCAAGTACAAGTAGTAGCATTTACCTTTGGCTAATCTATCTCTAGTTCAATCCAAACCTACAATTTTCATTTTAATTTTCACTAATTTAGGTTTGGAGAAACTAGAGGATCATTGGATGTAGAAGATTCATGATCATGAGTTGCCACATGAGTCCCCTTGTTAAAATTATGAGAATTAGGTTTCTCATTTTCATGATGCTTGGGGAAAGGATCTTTATAGATACCTAGGGTGGAATTTTTGGGAGTGACAATAGGTCCAATATGAGTATTATGGGAGGTTCCTCCATAGTTTGCTAAAAATATGTCAATGAAAAGTTGTTGCTGGTATTCTGAGAGTGGTTGGATGAACTTATTACAATCCATCTAGGACTAAGCATCATGAAAAATTACTCTACAAAACCCATAATATAAATTGGTGTCATAATACCTTGACCTCTAATTTTGATTTTTTTTTGGGTTGTAGCTCCAGTTGTTGTTTTGGAATTAGTTTTTATAACTATAATTTACATCCCCTTATCCATGGTTTTGATATTGGTTTTTTCCTTATGCTTAAACATATTGAGGAGGAGAATGTATGAACTCAAATGTGTTGATAGAGGGAGTGGTATTGTTAATTATTTGGTTATTCATATTCCCATTGTTATTGTTTTCATTATTGGTTTTGACAACATTAGGATATTTGGGTTGATCATTCACACCATCTGTAGTGACACCACAATTCAATTTTAGGACCTTGGCTCCTTGGTTATTTCTTGAGTTATTTGGGTAGTTTGAATTGATTTGATTCAAAGTGAAAAAAATTCCATTGGAACCATACATATTGTGTCCACTATCAATAGTCACTTATTTAATGTGAAGTGTACCCTTTAAAACTTCCTCGTAGATATGAAGGGGAAAACTTTACACTTCCTCGGTTTCTTGATTGAGTGAGTAAAGGAAGAGGTCACAAAGTTCTATTTGGTACATATTTTGTGCACTCACTAGAGAGTAAAGGACATGTAACCACCTCTGAATGAAGTGGGCAGAAGACTTGTTTTACTATTATTTGATATGTAATAAATATTTGATTCCCATTCGTAAAAACTTTTTCATATTGAATACGTTCATAAAATAGGATAAAAGTTGTTTAAAGGAATGTATGGATGCTTTAGGAATTTGATTGTACTAATACAAATTAATTCCTTCGAGGATTTTAGGAAATATATTGGAAACAACCATGTCCCACGAAAGTAAATATATGATTGCAATAACGTACACATTGATGTGAACATTGGGATCTCCATCTCCTTTAAATTTAGGGAGGTACAAAAATGGTCGTGGAAGAATAACAACTCATATCGAGAAATATAGAGGTTATTTCAAATATCTATCATAATTTTGCATTGCATAAGACTCAAATATGGAGGTACCCTGATGAGCGGGAGAATAAGGGGTAAGATTTTAATAAGGTGTATCATAGGTATTGGCAAGGGTATAATGAATCCTTGGTATTGCATGTAAGGAAAATGAAGAGTATACATGTCAATTTTAGGGGATTTCAAATACATATGGACATAGGGAGGGACAACATCAAGATACAAATTGGTGGGTGTAACACTAGGTAACGTTGCATTGTTCTAAGGAAAAACATTTGTGAATGTACTTCAAACCAACCCTTGTGTGGGATATGAATAGGAATGGTGAGGAATCATTCCTAACATTTCTGATCTCGTAAGGAGATTGCGAGGACCTGGAACACCCAAGTGTACATGTTGTTGTGGTTTTTGCATCAAATGAGTATTAGTAGTAGGGGTGTAATTCTGATTTTGCATATATACTAAGGGGTGTTACCTTATCCAATCATCTTCATAGGTTGCAAAGCTTGGGAGATCTCAAACTATTTAATCCTTCCCACTAATGTCAAAATAACATTCATTGGGTGAAGGAAGTGGACCTTTCTTAGGAAATATATTCTCTTTACTTGGTTAAGTAATTTTGTGATACCCCTTTATAAATTGATCATTAAATGACTACCCATTTTATGGTGTGTCCGCTATCTTTGGAGGGGGTAGGGAAGCGTTGTTTTAAAAAAGGACATTGTTGTATGCTTGCATCCTATCCAAGGATCCGTATATAATATTGAGGGAGTCAATGATTTGGGTGAGCCACGATAAGAGTTCATCATTTGGTTGTAAATAAGATGGAAAGGACTTGAATTGCGTACTGATTTGGGGTCTTGATAAAACTCATGGATAAAGACCATGTTCACCTGTGAAATTCATATGTTTAGAACTAGCTAACTCTGGTTGTGGGATGTGTTTTAGCTAATCTATATCTTTGATTCTTATAGTTGAATTAGTGTTCAACCCTTGGAAGGGAGATGTGTGTGGAGATATAAATATTTTGAAATATTTATCAACCCACCTAGATAATGAAGACGGCTGTTGAGGACTTACCTAATTATAGTAAGATTTAAGGCTCAAAATAGGCTTGTTATAATCCTAACGCAACATATTATGGGTGTGTACAATCACCTTTAGAATAATGAGAGAGGAGGAAGATAAAAGAAAGAAAGGAAAAGGAAATGGATACAAAAAGGAACTAGTCCTTCACGTTGGGTTTACTAGAATTTTTACACCTAAAAATAATCACATGATTTTAGATGCACTTGACTTCTTGAGGTTGTGCCAAGATAACTAGAATGTGATAAATATGATGGAAATGGGATGAATGAATACAATATAAATGGGATAGGTGGGAATAATGGTAGAACTAGGATCAATGATCAAGGAAAATGAAGGTGTTTGACTTGCGAATTAGAAAATTTCTCATCAAGGGAAATGAATTCCCACCTAACCTATATGGGAGTGATTCTACATTTGATAATGATTATCGTTCATAGGTATTGGTATATATGAATGAAGCTGAGTGTGGTTTAACCTCGATTCTAGATTCAAGGAAATTATTCTTCTGCCTCTAAATATGCCTCACCAAATAGGGTCATGTAAGAATGAGAGGGGATACATTGAGGAAAAAATAAAGGTTTCTTTATCTAAACCTGTTCAATAAATTGGTGCAATATTTTTCTACTATTTCTATTTTATCACTGAGGGCTTGGCTAATGATCTCTTATGGTATTGGGGTTGCTCTAAAGGCTAGTGCCCACACACCTAAGTCTACATCTCGTTGATATTGCTAAATGTAGGGTGGGTTGATGATCATGTCAAAAAACCTTCAACGAAGCTCAGGTGGTCTTGAGATGGTCATATGGGAACCAATTTGTGAGAAATATGGGTATAAATAGACAAATATGGCTAAGGGCTAAGTACAGGTAGCCTAGGCTGCTAAGGAAATAAGATTTGTGTTTGTTCCAAATTTTAATCTACTTTTAATTCCTAAATTTAAATAAAAAACAAATGAATCCATACTAAATAACAATATTATTAAATCCCATTTTAATCTACTTAAATTACAATTTCTAATATTTAAATAAAGTAAAAAAATACAAGCTAAGTATTTCTTTCTTTTTGTATTTTTAGTAAAGCTTTTGATGACAAATAAATGAATTAAAAAAAATTAACTTGCTAAACTTTATGTTTGTGTTTTCTAGATTAAATAATTAAATAAAATAAATACTTGTAGACACAGATAAAGAAACTAATATAAAATAAAAAAACTAATTCTAAGTCAAAATAGACTAAAATGGAGAATAGTCGGATGTGGCTATTCCTCTTTCGTAGGATTGTGAAACAATATCTACTATAAACATAAGATGTATTCTAAAGTTATTATTATTGAAAGTGAAACTTCTTCTAAATAATTATTCCTCAAGTTCACGTGAAAGAAAATAAAATATCCTCAGAAGAAATTTCTTCTTTACCTAAAATCTTTCCTCGGTAAAGTGGAATAAATTGTACGGATGATTATAATAAAAAATAATGAAGAATTACAAACACATAATCTTCCTCTATCTTCTTTCCCTTCTAGATCCATAGGGATAAGTAGAGAAGAAAATATCAATGGAACAATTGTGAAGAAGCTGCATAGCCAACACTGGAAATAAAGAAGTATTTAATTCTACCAATTTAAAACCAAGTGTTTCTTCTAATTTAATGAGAATAATTAATGAAAGCTTTACATAATTCAAAACATCCCCAACATGAAACTATTGATCTAAGATATCATTCCATGTGTGATGTTGTGTTTTTGTCTCCTCATCTTTCTTTTCTCTTCCGGACATGATTTCCAATTGATTGAAGGTGCGCAAAATGTTGGCTTGTAGCAAAAAAACCAAAAAAGGGTTGTACCTGGCTGGTTGCAAGATATTGGTTTATAATGCAATGCAAGAAAGAAAAAATTAAAAAACAAGTTTTTCGTGTTATTCCTAGAAATATTTTGGTAGCATAACTTTGAAAATAAAATATGAAAAATCCTACCCAAAAATTGAATGAAAGCTGAGTTTTTATAAAATTCTAGGAAGGAAAGAGTTAACAACACATGTCCAACAAAAATTGAAAACACATCCATAAAAGGGGCGATAAATATTCTAAAAAAAGTAAAATATGAAGATAATTCTAATATGAATATAATTACTCGAATATTAGGAAAAATGGTCAATAAATGAGTGATAAAATCACTCCCAAACTAAAGACACGCGTTGCAAAACAAACATTTTTAACTCACAGGATTTAGTTACAAAACCACTAGTCTATCAGTCTATGAAGACCGGTAGTTACATAAGTAAATCAACAAGCAAGGCATGAATGGGGAGAAATATGGATCATAAACATACAATGAACTTCTTAACATTTAAAACATGGACAAACAAGTCATAACAAGCATGCAAAAGTGAAGGAAGAGGATCTGGATCTCAACATTACTTTCGAAAATAATTATTTCATCATTATTCGCAAGAAAATTTATCTGGTGGATGAACTTGTGGATTTCTTGATAATGCTATGGGAATCTAAGTCCCTCTACTTAACTGGTGCAACTATCATATATGTGTTCACATGAAAAGGTGGATTTATATGGTGGCCTTTCGATTGGGGATCCAACAAGGAAACTCCACTGACCATGCAACAAAGCTTGCATATACCAACAAGAGAGGAATTTTTCTATAGAGAGGGAAAGGGGAGTGAGAAATTAGATAGGAGAACTAATGTTGGAGGTAGAAAATAATATTCTTGCATACATCAATTAGAAGTTTTATCACATGCATTAAAATTAGGAGGAAACAACTCTACACATAGAAACAAGACCAAATGGAATTTTCGATCACAAAGTATCAAGAAATCCCTTAGTCAAAGAAAGATAGAAACTCCTTCTTGTATTGATTACTTAAACCAAGTTGTACATAGTGTGGGAATAGAGGAAAAATAAAGAGTGGGGGAAAGGAAGAATTTGGCTATCTCCTTTGTTTTCTCAAGGTAGAATGCACTCTTGAGGTTACAAAATTAATGACCAACCCCTTGAAATGGGAATGGCATTAGAATTTATACAATGAGAGGTGACTTATCGTCTACCCCCCAATGGATTTTCATATGTCCTTGTGAAACTTAAAACTTTTTTACTTCTTAGGAGAATATCAAGTCCCTTTTTATAACATAAATGTGACATATTAGATTATTAACAATAGGACATATGAAAAATTGCAACCCCAACGTGAAATTACAATATTAGAAAGTTAGAGAAAGTTGGGGGAAGAGGAGAGAGAAAGAGAGAGAGAAGAAGAGGAGGAGATGTCATTCCTGATGAAGTCTCTTGATCCTCATCGATGGAAAGCTCTAAATGTAGTGAATCTTCAAAATCCATGCACACCTTGAAACTCCTTCAAATTATCTCACAGATGCTAGCCAAGTTGAGTGAGCTGTTCTTTTGATGACCACAATCATTGTACCATTGTCAGATCAGATGGTTTGTGTCTCGGGATTGTAGTGGAAAGAGTAGGCTAGGATTAACTCAAGACTCTGCAGAGACACTGGGTGTCCTATAGTGGTGAATAAGCCACTTGTGAATATATGGTCTTCAATCCTCTTTCTGTCCTTGGAGGCCATGTAAGTCTTCAGTTCATTGAAGTTCATGTTCAAGACATCATTTTCTTCCATATCATACTTGTAGGAAAAGGGATGTGTTGGCTTCTTACCCGTCCACTTTGAATTCATGTTCAGCCCAGAAAGAACAACTTACTATTTTTAGTAAGTTTGAAAACTCAAGTCTCGGTGTAGACACCAAAATTAGGTCGTACCACCCTTATAGCCCAATTAATTAAATAAACCATATCTTACATATTCATATCCCATAATACACATGATTAATTGAGGTAATTACTTTAATTACTTTAATTAATGTTCTCACTTGACCACCTCACCTAGCCACATCACCTAGACACCTCATCATGGACCTATTATTAGCATGTTCATTCTAACTAGGACTCAATCTCTACTTACCATAACTAACTGAGACTTATAACACTAACACTAGATGCCTATTCTTTCTCTAATAGCATGCCCACTTACTTACATGGAAAATATAATTTTAGACTTGAACCAACGGGCTGAACTGGTCAAAAGATAACCAAGATCTACTATTTTGGAAAACCTAGGATTTCACTAATTGATGTTGGTTAACCCTAAGCCGATGTTGGTTAACCTGAACCTTCGTTGGGTACCATATATTCACTTTGGTAACCTTGTTCTAGAGGTTGGAAGAATTATTTGATTTTGCAGAGAGAGATATCTGCATGTAAGCACTAACCAAATCCCTCTCACACATCCAGACACACCCTAGCCAACACCAAGACTAATCTCAAGACATTGGCATTCATGGTAGCATTCCAGGAAGTACTACCGTAACACTAACCACTAGTTTCACAGATCAACCATCACCTTCATCCAACCACTAGGTCTGTTAATACAAGTAAGTGCATTTTGATCTATATCATTCCATACTTATTTAGATCATCATTTTTTTAACTTTATCCTTTAAATCCTATTCTCCTTTCTATCCTATCATCCTCATCTTCCTGCCCATCCACCCATTTAATCACCTATAACCTTTTACCTCCCCACATCCAATCCTAGGCATCTCTGAGCATTCTCATATTTTTTGACAACTTAACCATCATTCTTCCATTCTCTGTGAAATCATAGAGAGTCTCCCAAAACCAAATTTTATAGAGTTCTTACCATTCTTCCTCTAACGACACTGATTAACCTAAAATTTTGTTGGTTTCCCTCTCAACTAGCATCAGTCATACCCGACTGATGTTGGTCTTTGTATCTTGTAATCCTGTCTATAACAACAACCTCATAACCTTAACTCAAATAACCAAAAACCACCCAAAACCTTATCTTGACCTATTCTTGTCACCTTGGCTACCTTCCCAACCTTCGGATTTGATCATAACCTTACCTATTAGATTAGATTTTCTTATTGTATTTTAATGTGATACCTAAATCATATCAAATATAGTAGGATGTTATTTGTTTAAATTATGTCTTGCATTAAATTATATTAAACAGTGGATTAACAACCATCTAAGGAGTATCACACTTCCCAAATCTACCATACGCTAGGCAATCAACTGAAATATATTGTTTAATATTCTTCTTGTGGTCTTCTTTTGTATTCACAAGTAGTTCCTCCTAGAAAAAAAGGAAGTTCTCACAGTCAACAATGGATTGGGGAATTAGAACACATGCAATCTACCTTCCACCTTCATTTCACAGGTATTCCTCCTCACCTTTACCTTATTTGTTTTTCTCATACGTACACAACTTATTGGTGAAACATTTTGGCACACCTAGTGGGACCCTCTCTTCAGTTCTTCACATTTTCTTCTTATAGGGAAATCTTGTGTGTTTCTATCTCTTTTTGAAAAATACACATTTAATCTTCTCCCTTGGTAACATTCTTTTCTTCTAAATTATCTAAACAACATTTTTTTTTATTTGGTGTTTTAAATGAATCATTTATTTCTTCTGAAATTTGTATAGTAGTGAAAGAGAATGTTACTGACCTATTCATCACTTGCTATATCGAATATAAATATCGATTTTGGTTATAAAATTTGTTGCATTTCATACTTGTATGTTGCATTATTAACTCACATTTAAAACTGAGGGCAACCTATATGCTGAAAGTCATTCCCAACTGATGGTTGAGATAATTGAATTGTAGAAATCACTTTCTCTTCTCTCTCTCTTTACCAAACTGCATAACTACAAAATTCACACATCTTATTAAACAACACCTTACCTGGAAAAAGTTTTCAATGATGACATGATCAGAGGATTAACAGTGGGTGCGTAACTGGTTTCTCTGTCAAGTCATTATCTCAGAGAAAGGACTGCCCCCATTAAAACATAACCTGAAACCCCCCTTTATAATTTTTCTCTTCATAGGATGCCTTCTGAACCAAAAAAATCTATTTTAAATTCACAATTCAGTCTCAAATAACATAAGCTAAAGTAACATAAAATTCACTCATAGGATTACATGTTTTTCTTAGCTTTCTTCCTTAATTGTGTTTTGAGTTTTGAGGATTACGTTTCTTCATTTTCTTCTTCCTTTCACACTCCACCATCATAGTTGGAGTATTCCAACTATTTCTGAGTGTGCCATGGCCTCAAATTATCATTCTCATATTTCTCATTTGTTTCTTCATCTAATTTAATTTACAAACTCCATTTTTATTCACTTATTTAGTTTTCACACTAACTAACGTTAGTCCAGTGACCGTCATCGGTTCCCATTTGACCGTCATCATTTCCCATCTTACCATCATCGGTTCCCATTTGACCGTCATCATTTCCCATCTAACCATCATCAATTTACTTGATCGTTATTCGTTACCAGCTCTTTTGGTTATTTTACCTAGAACAACTTTCGTCACATTTTCTTTTCTATTTTTAGTCCTTAGGACATCATCATATTCCCAACATTCTGATATCACTGTCAAATACAGTTTCCCCATTTCATTTTCATCATTTCTACTTCATTTATTCAAAATATTTTTTTCCCACAAGTAACTGGTATCAGTTACTGTAACCATCATTAGTCCACTTTAACCATCATCAATCACCTTAACCGACGTTAATTTCCCTGTTTTGATTTTTAATTGAAACACTGACCAAATCCACCTACTAGTATTTATTCTTTTCCATTTCTATTGTTCTGTATCATTTATAGAATACAGTTACCATGATACATGTTAATTCACATGGTGTTGACTCATAGCCAAATCAACGCCCTTATGTTTCATGCTAGTCTTCAGCCACTCCCACCTAACCCATTGTCACCTTCCATCATGTCACCTATGGATCAAACTCAGCCCATCCCCATTACTACCATCAACGAGGAGTTTGCAAGAATCCATGACTAGAATCCCACATCCTTACAATACTATCTTTCTCACTCATCTACCCCCGACTCCTCAGGACAACAAGTATACGACATGCCTGTATCTATTCCTCCTACCCTCGCCCCCACTTCTGTGTCAGCTACCACTAGCTCAACATTTCCTTCATCCACCTTACTCCCTATGGTATCTCAACTAGATGCCACATCTGTTATAACTACTACACTAATGACATCTATCGCACCTGTGGTGTTGACTATCCCTTCACCAACCATCTTAAGTATGGCCCCATCTACCCCCTTTAACTCGTATGTACCAGTTGCATCACAACCAACCATGGTGTCGGAAACCCGCACTCCCTTACAAAACCTCATCCTTTCCAAACAATAGTCTCTACCAAAAATTACCACGAGATTCATTTACATGCATCACTAACAACCCCCCATCTTGTCTATCACTTATTCGAGGTATCTTCCACCCATATCTATCCCCCCTTCGTAATTTTCATATTCAGCACCCCCATGTACCAGGATGCCATCGACATCATACACCCATCATCAACTTTCCTTCACTATACGAGGCACCCATTCCTCACAACCCACAAATGACCTCATTAGAATGATGATGGAAAATATGAAGACACTAGAAGTATTATTTTTTGGCTCTTGTAACACCTTAACTTATGATGAAATTTGTAATGAGCCTATTCATCCATCTATTCCTATTCACCCATACCATGTGCATTGGGAAATGCCCAATCTCAACTTTTAAAATAATAAATAATAAATAAGACCTGCAACAAAACTTGTGGTCATTCAAACATAGGTGCTATCTAAATTCCCATGATGATGCTTGAATCCTATGAACATTCCCCATGTCCCTAGCAAGACCTTCCTTAGATTGATAAAAAATTTTACCTAGAAATTCCATCTACTCCTTTAACCAAGTGGCTCAAGCATTCTTAGACCACTTCTCAATCAATGTAGTTAGAAAAGTCACCATGACCGACCTATATTTGACACAACAGTATGATGAAGAATCTATTGTAGATTTTTTTGCTCACTGGAAAATTCTTATCAACTAATTAATGTTCTAGTTACCTGAAGCTGAACTTAAAACGTTGTTCACTAGAGATTTTCTTAGACACATCTCACCAAATCTATAGGTACAAATATTCCATACCTTTGAAAAATCATTTACCATGGTTTGAAAGCTACAAATTCATGTCATCGAAGAAAATAAACTCCAATTGTGATAAAAGAATGCCACATTTTAATCAAATGATTCTTCTTTGCCTTCAAAACCCCAAAAAAATAATTCAAAAGGCAAAGGATCTGCCAATGTGGTAGTTCTCAAAGTTGGTACATCTCATCCATGTAATCAAGCTAAGCCTTCCTCTAATATTTCCCCTATTCATAATTTTTAGTTCTGATGGGAACAATGAAAGTACACTCTAATTTCAGAGAACTATTCTTTAGTCTTGGAAAAGCTTTTTAAAGTTGGAGCCATTGCATTGCCCCCTTTAAAACCTCATACTGGTTTTGATCCTGCTCATCCTATGTCCATATGGTATAAGGAACATGACTATTGTAATTATCATCGTGTCAAAGGCCATAGTGACGGTAATTGCATTACTTTTAAGAACATTATCTAGGAAATGTTAGTTAATGGAGATCTCATCCTGGACAACCTGAATGCACTGGAAAATCAAAACTTTCATATCTTTAAGAATTTGTTCCCTGACCATACACAATCATCTAATCAAAATGATGAACCTTTAACCAATGAAAACAATGTTTGTGAAGTCCACATTGTTTTTGATATCATACCGGTCATTCCTTAATTTCCACATATTCTGTCTATCAAGAAAATTCATGCACAAGATCCTCTACCCAAAACAGAGCATACCTCTTCCACTCCTTCACCCTCAGAGGAGTCCCTTTCATCTCCCCCTTCACTCACGGAGAATTCCACGACTTTTGTTTATGCAATTTCACCGTCTACCTCACAACCTACTAAACAATCAATAGTATTAACTCTCCTACTTGTAGGAGAATCATCATCACTTTCTCCTCCACGAAAAGAGAAATCTATTTCACCCCACCTGCCATCTCTCCTACCCATGGGAGATCCTTTAGACATACCACTACCTTTTGGGGACAATCCTTCATCAGCATTCTAGGCTCTCGTTGACTTGGTCTTAGCTCTTTTACTGAAAAAGTCTGAGGCTAACCAATTCCCTATAGCACAAACATATTTTATAGGGTTTGCCACCAAACCAACTGCATATCCTCTTATAACAGTCCTATTTTCACGACTAGCAAATTTACTGGATTATGTTGATAATTCTAAGGTTTGGGGATGCCTTTGGCTCCCCTTTTTGACTCAAATGCAAATGTTTCCTATATATACCTCCACGATCTATCTAAAGGTATTTCCAGCAACCAGATCGAACCTTACCATGCCTGTCAAAATGGTTTCTTCCTTGTTACCTTTATTTACATCCAAACCTTTACCCGCAAATAAAACCATTCCTATGCCTAAGAATATACAAAAACCTACATCTTCATTCATATCTATACCCATCACTACCTTTGGTGTCATGCCAACATCAAGCCTTACCCATCCACCCATCAAATTATATTTAGCCACGTCTTCCCAAACCCGGACCAAAATTTTTCCTCCACCTAAATGGAATTCGCAACCTTCTAGGCCACATACACCAGTCTCACCTACCACACCTTTGTCACCTTCTCCCCTTTTGTCCATCCTACCACCTCACAAATCAACCCTTTCCAAACAACATCCTACCTGATGTGAATCAATAGCTAAGAAACCTACCTCATCATCATGATCCTTTTTACATCCAATTTACCTGAATAGCAAACACCCTCACCATCACCCATACATTTCTTACAACATATACCTCCACAAGCTACTATAACCCCAATTTTTCCTATGCAACTTCAACACATACCTTCCACCCAGACTCTACCAACCACTTCCATAATAACTCTATTGTCTCCATGGGTAACATGTCCTCTTCCACCATCTGCTTTCCCTTTTGCATCATGTACTCCCACCTCACCTTTACTCAAGAAGGTGAAATCCAAGAACAAAATGCCACTGCCCTCTAAAAGGGTAGTTGTACTAACAAGACTTTCCATTTCTATCTCTTCTACCACACCTTTACCCAAGCAGATACCATCAAAACCTAAGACAATACCACCTATCAAACCAATGGTTTAACCCATTCCCCCTAACCCACACCATCTGCACCCACACCCAAAATCACCATTTGAGGACTCGCATACCTTATTTTTGATGGTTTCACTCTTCGTAAAATGATAGAACAATTATATCAATACCCTTTAAAAATGTATTTGTATGATCTCGTCAAAACCTCTGAATCTCATCGACAAGCCCTTATGGAGGTTTTTCAATCCATCAAAGTTTTACCTAATGAACCCAAACCAGTAGCCTCCATTTTCACCCCTCATTAGATGGCCTCTCTTACACTATCATATCCTTCTTCTACTCCCATACCCACTCATCAAGTGGCTTCCCTCATTTTTTCTGATGAGAAGATCATGCCTCTCTAATCAGACGACCCTGATCCCGACCTTTTAATCTTTTTCTATATCGATAATATACAAACACAACATGTTATGATCAATGGAATTGCTAGCATCGACATCATCTCCTCCCATGTATAAAATAAAATGTGCATCCCTTAAAATTACGTGCATAATAACCTAGTTATGCTGCCCTCCTTTAATGATACCATCAATTCCATCCTTGGCACCATTATTGTTCACATTCACATAGGCCCTCGCACTATCCCAGAATTGTTATACATCTTAGAGGGGGATTTCTAGTATAACCTGTTACTTGTCCGACCTTGGATTTGCATCATGGGTTTTGTTCCTTCCACTTTACACCACTATGTTAAATTCAAACATGAAGGGAATAACTATACCATCTAAGATGGCCCATCATTGTTCAAAACCTAGAACATGTTGTACCGACCTAACAATGTCCTTGTACTAGTTAAGTGATCTACCATTACCCCCACTTCTCCTTCACCCATAGACCCATCCACCATTGCTGTCACCACCTATTCCACACCTAACTCTTATATTACTACTACTTCCGTAGCCTCTGCAGCTGGCCCATTTACTTGACAACCAACCAATACCCCTCCTTCCTAATCGCATAGTAATTCATCTATCCCCACTACCCACATATTTACTACCAATCCCTTAGATTGTGTTTTTCAATGCCTCACTCTAGGTGAGTACCACCTCTACAATATCAACACATTCTTCACTCTATAAGAGTATGACAACCTACACCAACATCCTGATTATGAATATCACATAGGAGAGGTTATCCCTTATGGTCCTCCCCACCTTCACACTAACTTAACATATGGGGGACTTAATAATTCCACATATTCACTCAAACCTCCATCCTAAACACAAAAATTTTCATCTAAACTTTAATATCTCACAAAACCGCTACTTTGCCCATACTTTCCTTCACTGATGCACAAGGAAAGGCTTTGGCTTTGGTTTTTACAAACAAGGCCGTCATACTGTCATCCCATGAAAAACTCATAAACACAAAGATCACAGTGGCATTGGCTTTTCCACATCATCTTCCAAGAAGGCCCGCATCAACCTCATTGAGGATGAAAAACCTTCTCCAGCCCGTTCACCAATGTCACCACTTTCATGTACAGAGTTCATAGATCCTGAATCTATTCCTACTAACTTTTTTGTCGTGAACACAATTTCCTTGGGACCTCTGACTTATCAACGTGATGACAAGGATCCCTCTTCTCTTCCCTTCCTATATCTTGACATGATCGATAACGATACACCTTCTATTAACATCATTCAATGTTAAGATGATGAGTCTATACTCACCTACCTTGGTTCGGAAGATTCTTATATTCACAAGGTGTTGCCTTCTGAGACACAAACACTATTTAATGAACTGACCATCAAAGTAAATATTAACACTCAGGATGACCCACACATTCTAAAGATAGGCTAATATTTAGATGCTTTCGAACATGAAGATTTTGCTTCTTTCCTCCAAGATCATAGCAATGCCTTTGCTTGGTCCTATACGGATATGCATGGTATTGACCCAAACATTGTAGTCCACAATATCGTAATCAATTATGAATCCAAACCCATAAAACAGAAGGTGCGTAAAATACATCCTCACATTTCCTCCTTGTTTAAGAGGAAATTCAATGCCTTCTCTTGGTTTACTTCATCCTACCCTTGACTATCCCCAATGGATTTATAATATCATTTATGTCACAAATGTGACATGGGGTCTTAACATTTACACAAATTTCTATGACCTCAACTTAGCTTGCCCCAAAGATGACTTTCCTTTACCAGGTATTGACTAGCTAGTTGATCTCACCACTGGTCATGAGATTTTATCACTCATGGAAGGTTTCTTGGGTTATAACCAAATATTACTCACTCTGGAGGATCAACACAAACCTCTTTCATCACTCCTTGGGGAGCCTTCTGCTATCGAGTCATGCCTTTTGGCGTTAAAAATTCTGGTGCTACATATCAGCGGGCTATGAATTATATCTTCCATGTCATAATGCATAACATATTGGAAGACTACGTATATGATCTTCTTTACAAATCCAAATGTTGGTCCAAACACCTTATAGTCCTTAAGATCATCTTTTAGCGCCTCATCAAGGACTGTGTTCACCTTCAACCTAAGAAGTGTGTCTTCACAGTGCTCTTAGGAAAGCTCCTTGTTTTCATCATTTTTTTTGTGTGGCATAGAATTCGATCCTTCTAAAGTAAAGGCTATTCTCAAAAATACCTTCACCTACTAATCTTAGCCAACTTCTAATTTTTCAAGGTAAGTTGCAATCTATTCATCAATTTATTTTGCAACTTTCCGACCACTGCCAACCATTTCATCATCTCCACAAAAATGACATCTCCTTCAAATGGGATGATGAATTCCACAAAGGCTTTGAAGCCTTAAAACAATACCTTCTCCAACCACTAGTTCTTATTTCTTCTAAATATGACCAACCCTTTTACCTATACATTTTTTCTACTGGTCATTCCTTAGGTGCCATGCTCACTCATCACAAAGAGAAAAGCTAGGAGAAAGTGGTTTATTACATTATTTGTACCCTTTTGGAATACGAAACTAGGTACACCCATGCCAAAAAACTTTTCTTATCCTTAGTTTTTGTTTCCACTAAACTTCGTCATTACTTACTCAACAAAAAAACCTTTTTTGTCACTAATAAAGACCCCCTGCATTACATGTATGCAAAACCCTATCAACATAAATGTGGTGCACATTGGCTCATGCTTCCTACAGTCTTCGACCTCAAATTCATCCATAAAAAATATATCAAGGGAAAAACCATCACTGACCAACTTGCAGATGCACCCTTTTCTAGAAATCAACCCTATAACTTTGATTTCCCAGATGAATCCTTTTCTACCCTCTCTTTTGATGACACCACTTACTAAATGACCTTATTCTTCAATGGTTCCATATGTCAATGTGGAGGTGGTGCAGGAATTATCCTCATTCCTCTTGATGGTGAACATATGCCTTTATCTTCCAAACTAGATTTTGATTGCACTAACAAGATTGTTGAATACGAAGCACTCATATTAGGCCTTCAAACCGCCATCGCCCAAGATGTCAAATAAATTAATATATTTGGTGACTCTCAACTAGTTGCAAACCAATTCAATGGTATATACCAGTTTCGTAACAAAATAATCCAAAATTAAAAATACCGTGGTGATATACTTCTGACTACCTTTGACCGTTTCAAAGTTCAAACCACCCCAATTTGTACTAGTAAAGTTACAAATACCATGGCCTGTCTAGCTTCTTAGATACCCGCTTTGCCTGCCAACTCCAAAATATTTGTCCCACTAAAAAGGTTGTAAACACCTTATTTATCTCGAGATTTCAACTCTGCCAAAACCATTGCACCTTACCCACATGACTTTTAGTATACAAATTTTGCAGACTACCTTTCCCTTTCCATTCTACCTCCCAATCTTACTCCTAATTGAAAACACACCTTTCTTAAAGGTTTATCCCAATATGTCATCATGGGTGGTATTCTTTATAAACATGGCTTTGAATGTATTCTCTTACGATGCCTTAAAAGTTCTAAAATTCTCTACACCATAAAGGAATTTCATGATGGAATTTGTGGAGGTCACTTTAGTGGCTTAGTTTTTACTAAACACATTCTTCTCCTAAGCTATTATTGGCCAACCCTAAACCATGACTATTGTGACTATGTCAAACATTGTGTGAAATATCAACAACATGCTAATATTCATGACAAACCTAGTCATGGCTTACAGGTCGCATGAGACCTTTGGCCTTTCTCTCAGTGGGGTTTGGATCTTTTTTCAAAGATCAATCCTCATTCTTCACAATGCCACCAATATATTATTAGCATTATTGAATACTATAGTAAATTGGTAAAACTGTAGACACCAAAATTGAGTCACACTCCCCTTGCCCCCCCATCAAATAATACACTCAAACATATTTACCTAACCATGGCCCCTTCTAGCCCACATTAGTATTAATTTAATAAACTTAATAAAATTAATACCCATCCTCACATCATTCATTACTTAATTATTTTAATTAAGTTAAATTTCCATCTTACCCCTCCACCTCACCCTAGAACTATTCTTGGCATGTTTCCAGAATTAACTAAGACCTGATCTTACTTGCCTTAATGAGATAAGATTTGGTATAACCCTAAAAGCACATGCCTAATATTTCTCTAACCACATTCCTATTCATTAGAAGGGAAGCTTCCATTCTGATCCGCAATAATAAACCAACCTAGCCCAATAAATCAGAAAGATCTACAATTTTTAGTAAACCTAGGGAGTCCTGCCTTAACCAATGCCGGTCATCCCTACACTGACACTAGTCAACCAAGAACCACCGTCAGTTACCATTTATTCATGTTATCAATCTTGTTTTTGGGTTGGCACATTCTGAGATTAAAGAGATAAGAAGAGAGCTACATACAAGAAGAATCAGATTCTTTTCACGCACATAGACATCCACAGCTAGCACTAGGAAAAATATAGAGGTATTGCACTCACAAAATTATTCCAGGAATCACTAATGTTGCACCAAACACCATCCTTCTAATCAACTACCATCACCATTCAGCCATCATACATGTATCACAGTAAGTATACCTTCTACCAACATAGTCCATTTCAGTATAATAGTATTTGTTACTTCTATTATCAATTTATAATTTGCATTTCCATTTCCCATGTCCTACCAACTTGCAGATTCAATCATTTCTCTACCCACACCACCCAATCACCCATTCTTTCCTACTACCTACCTCTAAGTATACCTGAGACTTTCACATACCTCCCTGTTCACCCTTCCATCTCTATTTAACTCCATTTTAATCTCCACAATCAGATCTAATTAAGTTCATTACACCTTGACCCTACCGACGCTAATTATCTGTGAATGTCATGGGCCCCTTTTAAACTATTGTCAGTTATACCTTACCAACATCGGTCTCTATGTTTCATACCCTTTTCCAATAACAGAACCATGTAACCTATTATCAAGTGACCTAAACAACCCAAAACCTGACCTTGACCAATCCCAGTACCCTGAGACCTACCTACTCTTTAGATATGACTATAGCCTAGCCTGTTATGTTAGATTTTCTTATTGTGCTTGAATGAAAATGCCTATATCATACCAACTACAAAAGGAATTTTAGTATCTCTCACATTAAATTTTTTTAAATAGTAGATTGACAGCCATCTAGGGAGTTTGACACTTCCCAGATCTAGCACATGTAGGTAGTCCACTATCATATATTATTTAACTCTTCTTTTGTGGTCTTGTTTTCTATTTCAGGTAGTTTCTCCCAACCAAAAGGAAGCTCTCACAATCAACATTAGAATGAGAAGTCAGGACGCATGCAACAACCAATAACTGACTAGCATAAACATGCATTCCTCCTTTGCCCTTACCTTTGTTTCATCTCAACAAAGTAAAGAAAATGGTGAAACATTTTTGCACACACGGTGGGACCCGTTAGGGGTTCTATTGCATTTTCTTCACTCCTAGGTGAAAGTTGTGTGTTTATTTCCCTTTAAACGGCTTACACATTAATCTTCTTCTCTGGTAATCCTCTCTTCTTTCTAGATTTCTCTAAAAGAAACATTCCTCTTGGTGCATTTAAAAAGAATCATTCTTCTTTCTTGTTTTCTACATTTAGTGAAAAAGCATACCCTCTCCTATTCATCATTTTCTTCATCAAACATAATTTTTTGATTTAGGCTTAAAATTGGTTGCATTACATTCTGATTTGTTGCATTTAGCCCACATTAAAATTAGGGCAACCTATATGCTAGAAGTCATGCCTAGCTGATGGTTGAAACAAAGAATCGTAGAAAGCACATTATGTGTGTGTGTGTGTGTGTGTGTGTGTGTGTGTGTGTGTGTGTGTGTGTGTGTGTGTGTGTGTGTGTGTGTGTGTGTGTGTGTGTGTGTGTGTGTGTGTGTGTGTGTGTGTGTGTGTGTGTGTGTGTGTCTTACCAAACTGCACAAAATTGAAATATACACATCTTTCTTAAACAACATCTTACCTAGGAACACCTGTTAGTGATCCCATGATCAGAGGATTGGCAGGTACTCCCTATCTCGTTACTTCTATTAAGTCATTATCTCATAGGATGGGTAACCCCTGCCATAACATAACCTGAAACCTCTCCTTTTAGATATCCTTTTTCGTAGGAATCCTTCCTCACTAAAAAATCTACTCTAAATTCACGAGTCAATATTTTAAATAGCATAAGCTCAACACATTAAAAATCACTTGTTAAGTACGTGTTTCTAGCATTTGATTGACGTGTGTTTTGAGGTTTGAGGATATGCTTCTCCATTTTTCCATTGTTTTACCTTATAAACTCCACAATCATAGTTGGAGTATTCTGACTTCTTTTGAGTGTGTCAAGACTTCATTGTATCATCTCCAGACCTCTGTTTTGATTACTTATCTGACTCAAATTTACAACAATCCATTTTTCTAAATTTATACAATTTTCACAGTAACCAGCATCCGTTTATCCACTGAAGTCGATTCCTCCCTGATCGACATCAATTTTTTCTTAACTGGCATCAGTTTTTTGTTATTTTGGGTTAAATTTCCTAAAGAACACTTATTTCATTTTCTTTTTTGTCAGAGTTCTTGTGGGTCTATGTACTCTCTATGCTTTGATAAATAATCATCATACAACTTGTTCATCTAACTATCACTAGTCTTTTCCTCATTTGGTAAAACTATTTTTGTCTCACAGTAACCAACGTCGGTTATCCCTAAAATGGTATCAGTCATCCTTAACCGTTGTTGGTTACCCTGTGTTGAATCTCAACTAATACATTGCCCAAATTCACCTATAAACACCTCTTTACTTCATTCCCACTACTCTCTTTGTCATCTACATGATACACTATCACTTGATATACATTCATTCACATGATGTTGACTCGCAATCAAGCTAATGCTCTTATATTTCATGTAAGTCGTTAACCACTCCCACCTAGTCCTTCATCACCCTCATTCCTATAACCTATGGATCCAACCCTACCTACCACCATTGTCGCAGGTGATGAGGAATTTGCAGGATTCCTTGATCACAATCCCATGGCCTTACAGTTATACCTTTCCTACTCTTCCACCCGAGACTCCTCAGGTCAGTTGATATATGGCATGCATGCATCCATCTCTCATGCCCTTGTTCCCACTTCTGCATCAGTTCCTACTAATGCGGTGTTACCTTCACCTACTTTACCGCCACTAGTTTCACAACTAGGCCGCATAACTTCTATGACCATTGCATCAACAATATCAATCACACCTATAGTGTATGTTGTCCCCTCATCAACCACCCACACCATAACCCCATCCACACCCATTGGCTCACAAATACCAATTGCAACACAACCCCACGTGGTGTTGGAAAATCCTACTCCATTCCATAATCTTGTCCTCTCCATCCCGTAATCTCTACCCCCAATCACTACTAGAGTCACGACAATTGTCCCATGTACATACACATACTATCAATAGCCTCCTATCTTGTTTGTCACCCATTCTAGATATATGCCCTCTATGTTGGTACCCTATTCTTAACCTCCCTATTCGACATCAAAATACACTGGAATTTTTCCCACATCACATGTTCAATATCAGCCCCCTTACACCATAGGAGGATCCCTTCCATCACAACCTACCAATGACCTCATCAAATTGATGATAGAAAGAATGCAGACACTAAAAGTATCAGTTTTTGGCTCCTGTAATTCTCTAACCTACGATGAAATATGTAATGAGCCCATTCATCCATCCATCCCTATTTTCCCATACCCTATAAATTGGGAAATGCCAAAATTCAACCATTTCAATAGTAAAGAAGACCCGCATCAACATTGCTAGTCTTTCAAACATGGTTATTACCTAATCACCCATGATGTTTCTTTACTCCTATGGACCTTCTTAACATCCCTGACAGGACCTGCATTGGACTGGTACAGTGGGCTACTTAGACACTCTATCTAATCATTTAATAAATTAGCCCAAACCTTTTTAGATCAATTCTTAATCAACATTGTTAAGAACATCACCGTGACTGATCTTTATTCTATATGATAGTACAATGATGAGTCTATCGCTGACTTTGTTGCTAGCTAGCATAGCCTAATTAACTAGCTCACATTTCAATTACCTCAAACTAATCTCATAGAGTTTTTTACTCGGGCTTGTAGGTGCTGACCTTCTACACTTTTGATGACTCATTCACCATGGCACAGAAATTGCAAATTCGTACTATCCAAGAGAAGAAAATTTAGCTTCGTAAAAAGAACATTGCGTAAAAATAAAATGATGCTTCTTCATCTTCGAAACCCCAAAATAACTATTCAAAACCCAAATGATCTGTCAACACTATATTTCTCAAGGCTGGTCCCCCTCATCAATCAAACCCAGCCAAACCTCCCAATCTCTCTCCCATCCAAGTTTTCCAATTCAGACGAGAATAATGGAAGTACACTTCAATAAGAGAACCTTATGATTCTGTTTTGGAAAATATTTTTAAGGACAGTGCCATTACCCTTCCACTAATAAAACCACACATTGGTTTTGAACTTGAGCACCTCATGCATATGTGGTATAAATAACATGAATTTTGTAACTATCATCGTGTCAAAGGTCATAGCGACAATAACTGCATCACCTTCAAGAATATCATCCAAGAAATATTATACAGTGGAGATTTAGTCTTGGATAACCCGAATGCATCCGCTAACCAAAACCTACATATATTCAAGAATCCATTCCCTAATGATGCCCTATCTTCCAACCAAGTGGGTGACACTTCAACCAATGAGAACGATGTTCATGAGGTCCATGCTATTTTTGATGATGTATCAGTTGCTTCCCAATTTCCTCAGGTTCCTTCCACAGATGAAATATTAGCCCAAGATCCCCTACCTACACAAGAACCAATTTCATCTACTCCTCCACCCACAGAGGAACCCCCTTCATTTTCTCCTTCACCTATGGAAGAGCCTATAATTAGCACACCACCTTTGATGCCTCAAATTTTTGAGTAGTTGTCAGTGGCACCTCTCCTACTCATAGGAGATACATGTGCGTAACCTACACCATCACAAGGAGATTAAACCTTGTCTGGTGCATCCTCTCCTCTACCCATGGAGGGTCCTATAGAAATACCATTTTCTATACATGATCATTCACCATCGGACCTTCAAGAGCCCATTTATCTACTTTCAGCTCTCTTACCCACACAGTCTGAGGCTAGCCATTTCTTGGTATCTCAAACACATTTTATGGGGATCGTCACTCGATCCACATTGGCCTGCCTTGCTTACAACACTACCATTTTCATGCCTAGCTGATTGAATGGACTATGTTAATAGGGAATTACTATGGGGACATCTTCTACTTCATGTTTCAACCCAAATGCAGTTGTCTCTCACCGATACCTCCACTATCTATCCAAATTTTTTTTGAGGAACCAAATCAGACCCAATCATGACTATTGCAACACCTTCCATGTCACCAACTATAACCCAACATACATCTAGACCCAAACAACTATCCATGCCTATATCATCTCCCTTATTTAAACCCATCACCACCTTAGGGGTCATACCGACATCAAACCTTACTCACCCACCCATCAAATTAGATTTAGCCACGTCTTCCAAAACTAACACTAAACTTACTCCAGACCCTAAAAAATAAGACCCAAACTCCTAGGCCTCATACGCCAACCTTGCCTACCACACCATTATCACCTTCACCTCTTCCTTCCATCCTAAGACCTCACCCCTCAATCTTGGCCAAGTAACCTCCTTCCATCAGTAAACTAAGAGCATAGTAGATCACCTCCTCATCACGAACCTCTAATATACCCAAGCGATCCACACAACCTTCACCATCACCCATAACCTTCCTACCACACATACCACCACTACCATCCATAACTTCTTCACTACCCATGATACTATCTTCTCTTCCATTCACACCTTCTACCTAACCTCTATTAACCACCTCCACCACAACTCGATTACCCCCGTGGGTAACCCGTCCTCTTCCACCATCTTCTTTCCCCTCTACATCTCATACACCCAAATCACCTTTGCACAAAAAGGTGAAACCTAAAGCTAGAAATCCGCTACCCTCCCATAAAGTAGTCAAACCAACCAAACCTTCCATCTCCAGTTCTTCTACCATGCCCATGTCTAACCAAATGTAGCCAAGACCGAATACCACTCCACACACCAAACTAGTGAAACAAGCCATTCACTCTCTTGTAAAGCCTCTTCCTCCATAATCAACCATACCAGTACCCAAACCCATATTCACCTCCCATTGTGATCCATTAGCAGGTTCCTATGAAAAAGTCTTGACTAATCTCCTTGAAACATTTTTCATCACATTACCACCTCTTAGACCTTATGACCAACTCAAACCCAAACCAAAACGGTTTAACGAAACTAAAATTTACAACTACCATCGTGTGCTAGGCATGATGTAGAGAACTATAAGGATTTAAAAACTTCCCTTGTCCAATTATGTCCTCCTGAAGAAAATTTTGACAACGACAATCTTCTTGATGAGGACCCCATCTCACCACCACCAATTTCCCCAGATCTTCTTTCATTACCTACTCGATACACCCCCGAGATTTGAGATCAACATGATCAACATTGCCACCTATGCCTAGAAAGATATAGGAAAGGAAAAGACAAATGGCCCATCAACCAACCCTATACCCAACATACCATTCGATGTCCTGCATATCCTATTTTCGATGGGGTCACACATTGCACAATGCTAAAACAACTACACCAATCCCCCCTCAAAATGTCCTTATATGACCTCATCCAAACCTCCAAGTCACATTGTGAAGCCCTCATGGAGGTCCTTAAATCTATTGAGGTCTTATCAAATGACCCCATGCCTGTGGCCTCCATCATTTCTCCCCACCACGTAGCCTGTATCACTAGGTAATCTCCTTCCTCTACACTCCCACCTACTCGCCAAGTAGCTGCCATCAGCTTTTCAGATAAAGAGATCGATCCCTTCTAGTTCGATGACCCTTACCCTACTCTTTTCATCTCTATCTTTATCAATAATATACACATATGATGCATTATGATTGATGGTGGTGCTAGTATTAACATCATCTCCTCCAATGCATATGATCAAATGGAAATAACTACTAATTGCATCCATGGTAACCCAGTTATGTTGCAGTCCTTCAATGACACCATGACCTCTACCCTAGGTACCATCATCCTTTATGTCCATGTAGGTCCCTGCATTGTCTCGAAACTATTCTACATCCTATAAGGAGAGTTCCAATATAACTTGTTTCTCAGCCGACCTTGGATCCATGCCATGGGTTGTGTCCCTTTGACATTACATTGCTGCCTCAAATTTGAGCGCCTGTGACATAATTACACCATCCTTTCCGACTCATTGCCTATCAAAACCTGTAACATGCTATACTAGCCGAATGATGTGCTAGTACCATTTAAGGTATCTTCGACTCTCCCTACTTCACCTTCACCTACTATCCCATCCACCAAGACTTCCACCACCTCTCCCATATCTAACCTTGATATCCCTACTGCCGCTATGGCCTCTGCCGTTGACTCACCTATTTCCCGATCTTCTAATGAGTCATCTATCCTCACTACTCACATATCGACACTGATCCATTAGAAGGTGTTTTTCAATGCCTCACTCTGTGGGAATACCACCTATATAATATCGACACTTTCCTCACCCCATAAGAGTATGGGAACATGCGTTAACACCCCAGTTATGACATCTACATCGGTGGTGTTTTTCCCTATGGCCCCCCACCTTCATACTAATATAATGTATGGGGAACTTGATATGGCCACCAATAAATCCAAACCTCCATACCAAACCCAACCATTTTCATCCGACCTACACTCCCTCACTAACCACTGCTTCACTCACACTTTCCTCCACCAGTGCACATGGAAAGGATTTGGCTTCGACTTTTATGAATAGGGCCACCATACTATCATTTTTTGTACCTCTCGTAAACACAATGACCATAATGGAATTGGTTTTGAAACACCACCTTCCAAGAAGGTTTGTGTCAACCTAATCCAGGATGGAAAACCTTCCCCACCTCATTTACCCACATTACCATCTTAACCCACGGAGTCCATAGATCTCGAATCTATTCATCCTAAAATTTTTTTGTAAACACCATTTCCCTGTGACCTATAACCTATCAATGTGATGGAGAAACTCCCTCTTCTCTCCCATTCCTATATCCCGACATGATTGATGATGATACACCTTCTATTAATGTTGTTCAATGTCAGGATGATGAATCCATCCTCACTTACCTTGGTGTGGAAGATTCTTATATTCATCGGTCTTTACCTTCTAAGATGAAAACCATGTTGAATGAATTGACCATCGAAATCAACATTAAAACTCAGGATTAACCACATATTCTAAAGATAGGCCAATCCTTAGACGCTATAGAACATGAAGCTTTCAATTATTTTCTTCAAAACCATAGCTACACTTTTACCTGGTCCTATGCCAATATGCCTGGTATTGACCCAAAAATTGTGGTCCATAATATCGTAACCATTCCTGATGCCAAAACCATCAAACCAAAGCTATGGAAAATGAATCCTCACATTTCTCTTTTGGTTAAAGAAGAGCTTCAATGGCTTATCTCAAATTCCTTCATCCTACCAATTGACTATCCTAAATGGATTTCTAACATCGTTCTTGTCACAAAGGTGATAGGAGGACAACGCATTTGCAAAGACTTTTGTTACCTGAACCTAGCTTGTCCCAAAGATGATTTCCCCTACCAGGCATTAAACAACTAGTTGATCTCACTCCTAGCCATAAAATGCTATTACTCATGGATGGTTTCTCGAGATACAATCAAATATTACTAGCTCCAGAGGAAAAACAAAAGACTTCCTTCATCACCCATTGGGGGACTTTTTGATATCGAGTCATTCCTTTTGGTCATAAAAATGATCATGCTACATATAAGCGAGCCATGAATTACATATTCCATGACATCATACATTGCATATTGGAAGATTATGTAGATGATATTCTGGAAAAATATAACCATCGAACCAAACACTTGTCCGTCCTTAAGGTCATCTTTGATCATCTCATCAAGTATTGTGTGCGAACTCAACCAAAGAAGTGCCTCTTTGCAGTACTTTCTAGAAAACTCTGGGGTTTCATCATTTTTTTGCGTGGCATAGAAGTCAATCATGCTAAAGTCAAGGATATTATAGAAATCCCACCACCCACTAATCTCTACCAACTTTGAAGCCTACAAGCTAAGTTGTAATCCATTCCTCATTTTATCTCGCAACTTTCTGACCGCTGTCAACCATTTCATCATCTTCTCAAGAAAGATGTTTCATTCAAATGGGATAATGAATGCCATAAAGCCTTCAAAGCCTTGAAACAATATCTCCTTTAACCACCAGTTCTCAACCCTCCTAAGGATTACCAACACTTCTACCTATATATTTCTTCCACGGACCATTCTTTAGGTGTTATGCTCACTCATCATGATGACCAATACCGAGAGCAAGAGGTTTATTACATAATTCATACCCTTCTAGACTATGAAACTAGATATATCCACAACGAAAAACTCTACTTAGCCTTAGTTTTCATTGCCACTAAACTCCGCCATTACCTAATCAATCAAAAAACCTTCATCATTACTAATACTGGACCATTACATTATATGTATGCCAAACCTTATCAACATCAACGTGCCACACATTGGCTTATGCTTCTTGTTGACCTTGACCTCAAATTCATTCATCAAAAGTCCATCAAGGGTTAGGCTATCACTAACCAACTGGCCAACACACCTATTTCTGAGAATTAAGCATCTAAATTTGACTTCCTAGACAAGTCCATAGCTACCCTTTACCTGGACGAACCCGCTTACCAAATGACACTCTTCTTCGATGGATCTAAGTGTCAGCATGGGGGTGGGGGTGGGGCTAGTGTTATACTCATTCCTCTTGATGATAAACCTATGCCTTTGTCTTTCAAACTTGATTTTGATTGTATCTACAATATTGCTGAATATGAAGCACTTGTATTGGGTCTTCAGGCTACCTATGCCTTAGATGTTAAGTCAATCAATATCTTTGGTGATTCTCAGTTGGTCATAAACCAAGTCAATGGTATATACCAATGTCTTAATGAGATACTTCAATAGTCTAAGCATCACGTAGACATACTTTTGACCACCTTTGACTGTTACGCACTCCAAACTACCCCACGTTCTACCAATAAATTTGTGGATACCATGGCCTACTTAGCTTCCTAGATACTTGCTTCACCCGATGACTCTAAAATATTTGTCACAATACAAAGGATAAAATCACCTTCTTATTTACCTCATGAGGTCTACTCCATCAGATCCGTTACCCCTGACCCACATGACCTTTGGTATAAACAATATGCAGACTCTCTTTCCATTTCCATTTTACCCTCCGATCTCACTCATAATGGACAACGTGCCTTTCTTAAAAGTGTCTCCAATTATGTCATCATGGGTGGTCTTATTTACAAGTTTGACTTTGATGGAACTCTATTACAATGTCTTAAAAGCTCATAAATTCCCTACACCATTAAGGAATTCCACAATGGAATTTGTGGAGGTCATTTTAGTGGTTTAGCTGTCACAAAATGTGTTCTTCACCTAGGATATTATTGGCCAACCCTAACCCGTGACAATTGTGATTATGTCAAATGTTACGTGAAATTCCAACAACAGGCTAATCTCCATCACACACGTGGTCATGCCTTACAGGTTGCGCGAGACCTTTAGTTTTTTTCTCAATTGGGTTTGGATCTTGTTGATGAGATCAACCCCCATTCTTCTCAACACCATCAATGGATCATAACCGCTACTGAATAGTACACTAAATTGGTAGAGGCCATTCCCCACATTTCTAAAAAAAATGATAATATCTGTGAATTCATCAACCACC
Source organism: Taxus chinensis (assembly GCA_019776745.2). Lineage (NCBI taxonomy): Eukaryota > Viridiplantae > Streptophyta > Pinopsida > Cupressales > Taxaceae > Taxus > Taxus chinensis. Next base: position 306,685,799 of record CM034154.1, read on the forward strand.
ACATTATTTTTCACTTTGGTTTTCCTCACTGCCTCATCACTGATAATGGAAAGCAATTCAAAAACAAAACCCTGCACAAACTATGCGACACATTTGGCATCCAAATCAGTTTCTCATCACCTTATTATCCACAAACCAATGGCCAAGATGAATTAACAAATAAAACCTTAAATAAGATTCTTATGAAGGTAGTCAATGATACTGGAAAGTATTGGCAAACATACACTCCTTTTTCCTTATAGGCTTATTGCACTAGTATTCACACTTCGATAACTGCCACACCTTTTTCTCTGATCTATGGTACCGATGTTGTCTTACCTCTTGAAGTCAAAATTCCATCTTTCTACATCTTACTACAAGGCATTCTTAATGACGATGAATTTCACCAAGATCGTTTGGCACAACTTGAGTTATTATATGAAATTCGTCTCAATTCTCTTGACCATCTCCAAATCTACAAAAAATGTATCAAACGTGCCTATGAAAAACATGTTTACAAATGAACCTTTCAAGTCAGTGACCTCATCCTGAAGGAAAATCAACATGTAACCAAAGAGGAGAAATGTAAATGGGGTAAATTTGCTCCTAATTGGCTTGGACCCTATATCATTACCCATGCCTATGGATCAAGTGCTTATCATTTTTCTTCACTCAAAGGTAAACTCGAACCTAAGCCCCTCAAAGACTTATATCTTTGACCATTTTATTGTTGACATTAAGTATTGTATCACTTTCTTTCTATTGACCGCTCATCCCTTGAGCATCATTCACCTTCCATATTACCCTTTTTGAGGATCCATGACTAAACAAGAATCATGTGATTACCCATCACCTCTCAGCCTTATCTTCAATATGAGTACCATAGATCTACTCATATCATGTTTCTCATGGAAACTTTTTGTCTTCTCCAACATGGAACCCCATGGTCGTTGATCACTCAAAACTACCTCTTCCATAATTTATCTCTATGTGCTATGCTCTTGTCTTCTAAACAAGAACCTAATTTTTCTCTATAGTCTTGTCGATGACTTAAACGTCCAAAAAAAAAAAGGGATGTATCTCTTTGATTCAATCTTCTAGAAAAATATGACTCCCTCAAAAGGGATATCTCTTCACTCTAAATTCCATAGCAATAAATAGACTACTCCCTTGAAGAATAGATATATCAAGTTATTTCAAAAATCTAATGAAAATATCTTGAAGCTTCCCGTATCGACCAGCTTCATGAAGACCTCAAGGAGATAATATTCCCATCCCATATAGACTTCCTGCATCGATCAGCTATTAAAAACAAACAAATGAAGAAAAATATGAAATTTTTGTCATGGACTTGCCTATTTTTGATCATGGGTTTCTTGCTAAGAAAAACATCCTTTCATACACTAAGTTTCGCTAAACCACCCATTCTCACCTCACTTACCTTCTTATCCTAACTCCCTCTCTACTCAAGGGACTCACTGCAACCATGCCATTTCATGATCATGTGACTTTTATTCACCCTTAGAATAGTCCATTATGCAAGGCCTACAGGGTCTTATGTTCATAATCCCATCTAGGGTATGGTAGACTCATTATGGTTCTTATCAATTAAGCACTTATTTTGCCACCTCTTACCTTTCTACCTTCTTCATCACCTATTGATTCTCCTATAACAAGACCAGCTCATAGACACCTATATTTAAAATTACTCAATCATGCCTATGACCTAAAATCAACCATGCCTATGGCCTACATTCACCCATGCCTAACTCCTACCAAGCCATTCCTCTACTTCATCATAATCTTCCCTAACTTATGGGAGAACTACATTGGCCTAAGGTACCTTTTCACCTGGACTATGTAGGCAGCACTTTGAGGACATGGAGCCCTTGGAGGTTATCTTGACCACTCGTTACCCTAACCAATTCCCCTTTTAATTTCCTATTCTACCCTAGTTAGTTTCATTTCTATATCAATAACTAGAAATTAAACCAAACAAGCAACAATTGCGAAACACCTTTACCATCATAACTCATACATTCATTTCATCACATCTACAATTTATTTACCATAATCATACATTTTCCTACAAATGATCTTAAAATGATCCATACCATCATTAATTGTACAAATTAATGAATTAGAAATTCAATCAACCATAAAACATGACTTAACCATGCCTAACCAACCTAACTCCACCATGCCTGAATAAAACCTGACTCAACCATGCCTAGCCAACTTAACTCCACCATGCCTAAATCAACCTAACTCAATCATACCTAAACTGACCTAACTCCACCATGCCTAAATCAACCTGACTCAATCATACCTAAACTAACCTGACTCCACCGTGCCTACATCAACTTGACTCAATAACACCTAAACAAACTTGACTCCACCATGCCTACATCAACCCGACTCAATCATACCTAAACCAATCTAACTCAATCATGCCTAAACCGACCTAACTCCACCATGCCTACATAAACCTGAGTCAATCATACCTAAACCAACCTGACTTAATCATGCCTAAAACAACCTGACTCCATCATGCCTAATCCAGCAAGTTTCCATCACATACACACATAATAAAAAAAATTAAAATCAATAACCCCATACATGCTATAAATACCATCAGATATAAATCAAAAAGTTTGTATATACATACATGTGTACATGGATATAAATAAATACCGGTATCTTAAACGACCTCTCATATACAACATCGCCATCTTTGGCACACAGGCCGGTATTTGATAAAAAATACAAAAATCTCATATACATCTTCACTGTCTTCGGAACATAGGGTAGTATATATAAAAAATACACAACTACACAAAAATGGAGTTACGTACAGATATCAAGTATCCCTCACTGGATATCCTCCATATTTGTCTCACTTATCTCCTCCTCCTCCTCTACCCCCATACAACATCCAGCTAACATCTCACTACCCACAATCGAGCCTGGACAGATCTCTACAAGTACCTACCCTAGAGCTGGCCTCCGTACATTGGTAGCTTCACCCTGACCCTATCTCAGGACTCTCCAGACCCTTGTACTCTCCACACTATGTGTAGGAGACCTTGTCGTCTCACTTGAGGCTTGCTATGCTATGTAATCTATATAGAATGGGATGTCTATCCCTACAACCATCAAGTGATCTTGATAATATTGTGCCTCCCCTAAGGCATCCCTAAATCTGGCCATAGGTACTATCTATAGATGTGTCATCATTCTTGTCTCCTATACTTATCTCTCAGGACCCTATCTCGCTGGTACATGTAAAGAGGGACCCTGTCCCTATGCCTGTGCCTATACTGAGAGACCCTATCCCGCCCCTACCTGTATCTGGGCTTGAAGGACCACAACCTACGCATGTGTAGTGGCCAACTAGCCCTATAAACCTGTAACCTGCACCTATAGGTTGGCCACCTGTACCCCATCCCCATCTCCACCGTGTGTGGGTCCTATCCCTGCGCTACCTGGGCCTATAGAGTGGTCACCTATGCCTGTAAAGTGGGAACCTATGCCTCTAAACTTGTCAACTTCCCATGCACTATCCCCAACTATGTAACTAGGGTCACCACCTGGCCCTGGAGGGTGTCTCCCTACATTGTCATGGTGGCCAAGTCTGGATGCCCTGGCCTCAGTGGTACAACTCACATTCATGCTACCCACCGCTATCTGTAACTCTAGCATCATTAATCCATTGGTTAACCACCTACTTTTCCTTCCCTATAGGCACTGTCAGTCATGGTAGAGGCATAGGACTCTCCACCTAATCCCTCATGTACTGTGGGAATGGTGGAGGTACATCATGTGGCAACCCAAACTATCATCTAACCCTGTCAATGAGTATCATCTTGTTATCTCCTACATGAAGCTCCTCTATCCATCAAAACAACTGTATCTTTTCTAACTCTACGTCCATCTACCTATATGATGGAAATCCCACATAAGTCCTCTAAATGATGTATACCCCAGAAAACCCCTCTAGTATCTACTTGCAGTGGGCTACATCATGCATAGCCCTAGACCCCCACCGCACCCCACCAATTGGAACCCATTATATGTAACCAACCTGGACCATACCTAGCTCAAATGCATCAAGATGAGGAAACCCAATCAAACAAACACACTTAATGTGCTTGTATTCGAAACAATGAAGAAGAAAAGTATAACATAAGCTGAACCTCCATAGTCTCTCGTAGGTGCATAGCTCCCTGTATAGCTATACCAAGTAGGTAGATGCCTAGGAAAAGAAGGTCATCTCCTCCATCATATCATGAAGGAATCCCATCAGTACTCATGGGAATCTCCCACCCTCTGCATCTGGTAGTGCAAAACAACACACTGCCTTTATAATCAAGACTACTATCCTCATCTCCTCAGGATGGACCATGTACATCTCTCCATAAATCAGGCTAGCACTATGAAACCTCATCTCTGCCATCCCCTATCTGAATACTATCTTCATAAACTCCTATGATGCCTTTGAATAAATGGAATACACCTGCGCCCCTACTATCGGTAGCCATAGAATCATGTAAATGTCCTGCAAGGTGACAATCATCTCACCTATCATAAAACTTAATGCGTTGGTCATGGAATCCCATCTATCGATGAGAGTGACCATCAGACTCAGATCATGAGCTATATGCCTATAACATCGAATCTCAATCATACCCACCTCATTCATGTGCCTCCAATTCTCATCGATCATGTTCCCCCAAACATCTAGTAATAAGGGAGGTACCCTATCCTACATCTGTAGCTGGTCCCTCGCCTGCACCCAACAAAACACACTATTATCAAAACCTTCCTATACCAAACATATATTGTACCCAATAAACCTTGTCCCCAACCTTTATTACTTATTTTACCAACTCTACCAACTTTCCCTTGCTAAAACAATCTTTTTATGCACTTTATATCTATTCCCTACTCATTTCCCTTTGTAAACATATTACCCTTGTTGTTACCACTCCCCTTACTTCTATCTCCCATCCCTTACCCTTTTTTTCCCATCCTTTTCTAGTAAAGTTATAAATACCATGACCTGTCTAGCTTCTCAGATACCCACTTTTCCTACCGACTCCAAAAAAATTTTCACATTACAAATGTTGCAAACACCTTCTTATTTATCTTGAGATGTCAAATTTGTTGGAACCATTGCATATTACCCATGTGACCTTTGGTATAATAAGTTTGCAGACTACCTTTCCCTTTCCATTCTACCTCCTGATCTTACTTGTAATTGAAAACATGCCTTTCTTAAAGGTTTCTCCCACTATGTCATCATGGGTGGTCTTCTTTATAAATGTGGCTTTGACTCTATTCTCTTACAATGCCTTACAAGTACTAAAATTCCCTACACCATCAAGGAAGTTCACAACGGAATTTGTGGAGGTCACTTTAGTGGCTTAGTTATTACTAAATGTATTCTTTATCTAGGCTATTATTTGATAACCCTAAACCATGACTTTTTTGACTATATCAAACGTTGTGTGAAATGCCACAAACATGTTAATATTTATCACACACCTAGTCATGCCTTACAAGTTGCATGAGACTTTTGGTCTTTCCCTTAATGGGGTTTGGATGTTTTCAGAGAGATCAATCCTCATTCTTCACAACACCACTAATGGATTATTAACGTTACTGAATACTACACTAAATTGGTAGAAGAGATCTTATAGACACTAAAATTGGGTCACTCTCCCCTTGGCCCCCCGTCAAATAACCAACTCAAACATATTTACCTAACCATGGACCCTTCCACCCCACATTAATATTAATTTAAGTAACTTAATTAAATTAATACCCATCCTCACAACATTCATTACTTAATTATTCTAATTAAGATAAATTTCAACCTCACTCCTCCACCTCACCTAGACACCTTACCCAACCACCTCACCCTAGACCTATTCTTGGCATGTTTCCATAATTAAATAAGACCTGATCTTACTTGCCTTAATGATCTAAGATTTGTTATAACCCTAATAAACAAATGTCTAAGATTTCTCTAACCAAATTCCCACTCATTAGAAGGGAAGTTTTGGTTCTAATCCATGATAATAAACTGACCTATCCTGAGAAATCAGAAAGATCTACCATTTTTATTAAACCTAGGGGATCCCGACTTAACCGACACCCATCAACCAGGAATCATTGTCGATTACCATTTATTCACTTTAGAAATATTGTTTTGGGGATAACACATTCTGAGATCAAGGAGACAAGAAGAGAGCTACATGTAAGCAGAACCAAAGTATTTTCATGCACCCATACATCCATAGCTAGCACCATGAAATATCCAAAGGTGTTGTACTCATGGAAGCATTCCAAGAAGCACTACTATGGCACTAAAAACCATCCTTTTGATCAACTTCCATCACCATTCAACCATAAAACATGTATCATGGTAAGTATACCTTTTACTAGCATAATCCATTTCAGTATAATAGCCTTTGTTACTTTTGTTATCATTTTATACTTTGCATGTCCATTTCCCATCTCCTACCAACTTGCAGATTTAGCCATTTCTCTACCCACACCACCAAATCAACCATTCTCACCTGCTACTTACCTATGAGTATACCTAAGATTTTCATAGACCTCGCCATCTACCCTTCCATCTCTTTTTAACTCTAGTTTAATCCCCACAATTAGATCTTATTAATTTCCTTTCACCCCGACCCTACTAATGGTAGTAGTTGACAAATTTCTTATGAAAGTAGTTAAAAATATTGGCATATGCACTAGTATTCACACTTTGACTATTACCACACCTTCCTCTCTAGTCTATGGTATCATGGTTTTCTTTCCTCTCGAAGTCTATATTCCATCTCTCCACATCTCACTCCAAGACATGTTCAATGATGATGACCTTCACTAGGACCATTTAACAAAACTTGAGGTATTAGATGATCATTGTCTCAATGCTCTTGATCATCTCCAAATATTCTAAAATGTATCAAACATTCCTATGAAAAACATGTCCATGAGTGAAATTTCCAGGTTGGCGACCTTGTCCTAAAGGAAAATAAATATATAACCAAAAAAGAGAAAAGTAAATGGGGAAAATTTGATCCTAATTGGCTTGGACCTTATATCGTTACTCATACCTATCGATATGGTGCTTATCATTTTTCTTCACTCGAAGATAAATCTGATCCTAAACCCCTGAATGACTTGCATGTTTTACCATTCTATTATTGAATCAAATCCTATATCACCTCCTATCTATTTAATCTCATCCCTTGAACACCCTTTACCTTTTCATATTACCTATCCTTGTAGTCAACGTCTAAACAAAAATCATGTGATTACCCATCACCTTTCAACCTTATCTTCAATATGAGTACCACGGATCTACTCATGGCATGATTTTAATGGATAATTTTTGTCTTTTTCAAGATGGAATCACATGTTCATTCATAATTTAAAACCATATCTTTCATAGTAAACCTTTGTGTGCTAGAGTGTTTGTCTTCTATACAAGAGCCTAATCTTCCACTATAATCTTGTCCATGACTTAAAACATCCAAAAAGAAAAATACTTCCAAAAGAAAAATGGGATTCAACTCCTTAATTCAAACTTCCAGTAAAGAGATGACTCCCTTAAAATGGACATACCTTCTCTCTATCTCGTCGCTATAAATAGACTTCTCCCTCGAAGGACAGCTATACAAAGCTTTCCATACTGCACATAGTCTATCATAAAAAGGGACTATCCTTGCAAAAACAAAATAAAATACTTAGAAGCTTCACACATTTATCAACTTCATGAAGACCTTAAGGAGATGATATACTCATTCCACATAGACTTTCCACATCAATCAGTCTATCAAACACAAAAGCAAAAACCCAAAATGATAAATTTTTCATCATGGATTTTCCTATTTGGATCATGAGTTTCATTCCAAGTAGGCATTCTATCTCACACTAGGTTGCACTCAAACCAAACCATTTTTACCCCATCACCTTTTCACCCTAATTTCCTACCCGCTCAAGGGACGTGTCACAAAAACAAAATTTCATGATCATGCAACTTTCTTCACCCTTAGCATAGGAGATCATGCAACGTCTTTAGGGTCTTACATTCATAAGCTAATGTTTGGTATGGTATCCTTGTTATGGTTCTTATCAATTAGGTAGATATTTTTGTCACCTCTTACCATTCAATTTCTTCATTACTTATTGTTTACCCTATACAAGACTAGACCATTGATACCTACGTTTTAAGGATTCCATTTTCACCAACATCCTCATGCCTAAATGACTTAAAATCAACCATGCCTAAATGACCTAGACCCAATCATACCTACAACATATAAACCTAGTCACTTGCTTCACCATATTCTTCCCTATCTTATGGGAGAACTACATTGGTTTAAGGCCCCTTTTTTCAGGGGCTATGTAGGAAGCACTTCGAGGGAATGCGTACCTTAGAGGTTAGCTCGGACACTCTTTACCCTAACCCATTTTTCCCACATGTTTTCTATTAACATTCACCCTAAATTAGTTTCCATTTTTTATAACATTTGGAAATTTTTTATTCATACATATCTACCATTTTATCACACCATCAAAACATCCAATCAATCATTCCACATTTCTATAATATCAAAATATTTGGAAATTTACACCTTAACATAAATATAACTCATAGTTTATTTCCTATATTACCAATAACTTGGAACTTAAATCAAAACCAAAAATAAAATCAAACCATGCTTAACTATACCTAACTCAACCATGCCTATGCACACCTATTTTTGGTATAGCACCCCTCTGACATCTCCCGTTCACGCAATTTCCATTCTCGCATATATTTCTCTTAAATTAAATAAAATCCTATCTATTTTCTCACATTATTTTATTAATTATCAAATGGGCTCCATGTTGACCCATTTGATAATTTGACTTTTGGACATAACCCCATCCTTCACAAATTATTTAATTCATGAGTATTGATATACCCATCCGACACCCTTTTCTTAAATTCAGAAGATGGAATCTTTATCCCACCTACTGAATCCCACATGTTCCCCACTTAAGTCAAAATCACTTATCACCTAAAAATCAATTCCCACCTAAAATTCAATTCCCTTCAATTATTAAATTATTAACCCCACCCATAAAGTCAATAATTAAAAAATATCCCTATCCGATAACAAATCCAAAAATCAATAGTGTAAAGTGAGCACATGACTTCACTATTACACCTAACCATATCCCCACTCCACATCACACCTTTTCCTTTTCTCACATCATGAACCCCAACATCAAATCAACTCTTCATCATGTCCTCTTAACTAGGATTTATTCTACAAATTATAATTATTTGTTAATCCTTTATTTTAATCCCAATTCAAGTTATAAATCAAACTCTTTCTCCCCATCTAATGGAAGGAGGTAGAAAATTCTCGAAATTATCAAGCTTAAAATTCATAATATTTTGTGAAAATTATTTATGAAACTTTGAATCATATTTTGGAGTGTTTGAAGGCAAAGCTCAGTCTCATATTATTACTCTAACCATCAATTTGTTGTTATATCGAAACACTGGCTTGGTATCATATTTATATTGTTTATTCAACATATTGAAAATCTTTGTAGTTTTGGCATGAAATTTTGTCATTAGATATTCATTATTTTCTTATGAGCGTGGGGGTTGATAGCCACTAAGGAAGTTAATTCTTCTCGGATCTGCTTTGTCAAGCAACCCCCGTATGTCGTTATCTAATATTATCTGTTTTCATCTTGCAGATCTATCTTCTTTCTCATAGATCTATTTTCTCTGTGCCTATATCCAGAATCCATATCTACATCTGAGGTCATGAGCCCTCTATCATTCAAATTTTCTGGTGGCTTACAGTCTCGGTGTTCACCCACATGAGAATGAGATTTCTAGATCAACATTTGGTACTCTCGGTGGGACCAGATCCTAGATCTAGTCATTTTATTTGTTATTTTACTCATCTTTTCTAACTTGCTTGTTTGCATGGTCCTAATGTTTTCTTATCTCAGTTTAGTACAATCCATCATTTAAGTCACCTTGGAGGTACATGCTCTTTTTTTTCTTTTTACCCGCATGGGGGACGAATCCAAAAATTAACTGTACTTGCTTAATTGTCATCATGTGATATATATTTTACATCTTTCATTGTTTTACTCACCTTTTTACAAGGTTAAGTATTATTTCCTTCTGTGTGGTGTCATCTTTCCATTCAATGGTCTAAGTTATCTTGGAGGTGACACCTACAACCTAGTGACCACAGAGTTACACCATCAAATTTCAATTGTTAAACATAAAACATGCCCCAATTCCTCCAGTCACCGACCCCATCTGAGATTTTTCATCCTATAATTTTAGGGTACTTGGGCGTTCCAGGCCACTAACTGTCACTTCCAAGTATGGAATCATCAAGTGTAATCAAATAACAACAATAAGTGATTCTTAAGGTATTTCTCATTTTTCTCTATTTTCTCTTTTTTGCATTGAACTTTCCCTTTCCTAAGTGTCTGTATATATCAAATGTCACATTTAATTTTGGTCTAAAATGAAACTTCTACATCCTACCTAATCACATAGCTTAAGTAAAGAATTTAACTCTCTGCATTTCACTTATCACACACTGCTTGAGACTATACAAACATAATTAACACATTAAAATGTTCCTCTCACCTGGTTAACTCATTGGGACCTAAACACCTAACAGGAAACCACCTCAGACATCTCCCAATCCATAACTACCTGAAACCAACTTTAGACTCCTTTAGCCACCTTCATTACCTACTTTTATTTTTTGTTCACATCCTCTAAATTCATCATGATGTTAAAAAATATTCTTCTTGATTTGTTTGTCAATAACATACATAAACAAATGTTTCTCTATTTCACACCTATTTTCACTCTCTCCCAAATATAGAAAAACAAACAATCTACTCTATCCTAGGATATTACTTCTTTTGATGATCTCACTCGACAAGATACTAAACTCAAAACGACACCTTCAATCACTCAATCTCTAGTCTCCCTTGTCTAACCTTAGAAAAACCATGTCATACAAACTTATCCTCACCTTGACACCAAGCCTCCTATCCCCTGTCAAGCCAGTCTTCCTAAATCGATCGTACCACCATCTCCTACTCCTATAGATACACTCAAATCTCCTCCTAACCCCATATATGACTTCTTAATCTATAATAATATCCAAAATTGGTGAATCACATTCCATCCACATCCCATTTTGACAATTCCATTAATAGGCATGTCCAACCGTCTCCAATTCTTAACACACATATCCCCACTCATCGTGATGCCCTTATTGCTCAACACCATCCTATGCAGCAATCTCAACCTATGAAACATGTTAGTCATTACCAAGAAGCTCCCCAAACACCTACATATCCAAAAATTAATCAATTGTCTTCCCAAACCATTTTGCAAACATCCTATCCACAAACGTATCAACCACCTTATCAGACACTTCACCAAGCACCCACACAACCACCAACACATTATTTTCCTTATCAAAATACCTTTCAAACCACACAGCGGATCCACTCTCAACCTTACAATACCTTGACTAATTCAATTCATGCCTTAATGAATCAGTTGGCTATTTAGAAACCCTTACCGTACCACCCAAGAACACCTTATCCTATGACCAAATTTGTAATGAACTGATTCATCCGTCAGTTCCAATTAAACCTTACCCTCCTCATTGGAAGCTTCCTACTTTTAATAAGTTCAACAATAAAGAAGATTCCCAACAACATCTCCTTGCATTTAAACATGCATGTTGTCTTATTGAGCATGATCATGATTTACTTCTTCATAATTTTCCCATGTCTTTGTCTGGTCCAGCGTTGGACTGGTACAACAATATCTCATGACATTCCATATTATATTTCACCCAACTTTCACAGTTGTTCTTATAACACTTTTCTATTAATATCACATGAAAAAGCACTATCGCTGATCTATATACCATTCGACAGTATGAAGACGAGCCCATTTCCGACTTTGTCGCATGATGGCATGATGTTATAAACTAACTATCCTTCACTATCCCACAAACCAAACTCATCGAATTATTCTCATGTTCATGTGACAAACATATATCATCCACTTTGCAGATCCAATCATTTTGAACCTTTGATAAAGATTTCATAATGGCTCTCAAGCTTAAAACCTGTGCCATTGAGCAGGGTCATCTTAAACTAAGTTCAACTAAATAAAAAATTGAATCCACTAAACTATTCACACATAATGATGAGTTCAATATTGCGGCCAACATTGTGGTCATTGAACCCTCATCCCCATCTATATCAAGCACATGCTCTCAACAACAATCTCCTCAATCAAAAACCAACTACACTCCTTTAGGAGAATCATATAGTTCTGTACTTGATAAGTTGATGAGCGTAAAATCTATCCAACTACCTCCCATATGACCCATAGACAACTCGCAAACCAAGCCTATTTATTATCATGAGGCCCAATTTGGTAAATATCATTGAGTCAAAGGTCATGACATTAAGAGATGTCATTCCTTTAAATATTATGTCCAAAAACTTGTAAATCAAGGGGATATCCAAATTAATACCTCCACTGTGCAAACTAATCAAATACCAACAAATCACGTCACCCCCTTTACATCTCAACTTTTAAATTCTTGTCTGTTTAACACCGTCAATCAAGATCTTATGTTATCACCAACTCCACATGTTTCCATAGTGGACATTATTCTCACCTCTTATTCAAAACCTGTCACATCTACATTAACTTTTACTACTTGTGTTGGACTTACACATTCTCTTGTCCTTATCATGTCTACATCAAATTTGGCTATATCATCCATTTTTTCCACTTCAAATACACCCCAATATAGCACATTAGATTCATCCTTAGCACTTATTTTGGCCCCACTCATATCCACACATATCCCTACATCTCTCCCATCTATTTCTTCACCCATATCTGCCTCAAATACACCTTTTACTACACCTACATTACTCACAACCATCTAAAAAAACTCAGTTCTACTACATGCACCCTTGCAACCTTATCTTCAACATCGATCCCTTTAGAAATTATATCATTCTTACCCATCGAAATATTTATGAAACAACCAGTCCCTTCTACTTCTACCTCCAAAAATGCTCCCGCATTTGCTCCATTACCCTTACCCATAAGGTCCGCTCCATCGGTTATCACATCACTCACATATCCACATATTCCAAAATTACCTATATCTTTATCTATCCCAGCAACCCCTATACCTATCATATCAACAAGTCCACCTATCTCTACATTGAAAACCTTTCCCATGGCAACATCACCTAGTATATCCCAATATTCTTTACTTAATCCTTCTATCACACCAACCTAATCCTCTTGATCTGTAACCCTATCAAATATACCCCTTGAATCACCTACTATACCAACACATCCACCTAAATAAAATAAAGATGCCTTACCTTCTCCCTCTACAAAATCATCTCTTTCCATGCCGAAAACAAAATAATCCATGTCTCACATAGATATCATTAATCACATCATATAAACACCTATCTCTTCATTAACATATACATTTTGTTTTAGAACAATTTCTCCATTAATAACCACACCACCGCTATCAGATCCTCTAGTTGAAATTATTATAATCCTTGCTAGAGGTAAATCTTCTCGGTTGAAGTCTAAGGCTCGGGGAAAACATTCCTGATAGTCCCCTGTGCATCCACAAAAACATTCAGGTTTTCCCTCTTCTCAACAATCCAATGCCACAACATCCATGTCAGGATCAGTTTTTCCATCTATGACATCTTGCAGTAATCAATCCATATCCAAAAAATATCATCCTTCAACCAAATTTAATTTATCCTCTAAAATAAAAAAATCACACATCCAATCTACATCCATGTTTTCTCCTAACTCCAAGTTGATACATCCTATCAAAACCCACAAGAGTTACCTTCCCCATGACACTTCAATGGGGTCATACGCAGACATCTTTTGAAATTTAACTCAAACATATGCCATTAAAATTCCTCCTATTAAAGCCTTAAATCCCTATAGTCCCAATCCAACATGGTTTAATCCTAATTACATTGTTTCCTATCATCGTACCCTAGGTCATGACATTGAACATTGTAAGACATTTCGGTCAATCATCCACAATCTTATTGAGAAAGATGACTTCCTCATTCAGGGGAAAGTTTCTTCTCCATCTACCTTGAATCCAATCCATATCCCATTTGTCAGATCCCCCTTAATCCCTCCATCCACATCATCCCTTAATATCCATCCAGCCCATGTCATTCCTCTTAAGGAATGCCCTCCATTTTTCATCAATTTTACTTATCTTACTAAGCACACTTCTCTCCGATCATTTACACCATCCAAATGTAAAAAAAATCTCATCTAAGCTCTTTCAACATCCTTTACCTCTTTTACATTTTACTTTTTGAGGGAATATCCTTCCATTTCCCTTGAGCATCTCATCTGTACAACCCCTTTGTTACTAGGGGAATTTTCTCTTTGAAATTGTTTTGTTTACTTTATTCACATCCATCTATTCTAAATTAATTATATCCAGATATTCATCTCATTCTAAGTCCTCCTTTGAGGCCATATTTTTTTTTTATGTTTATGCTCAGTTTGGGAGTATCATCTTTTTCATTGAAGTGCTCCTTGGAGGCCATGTTTGTCTCTCCATCAAGGGACCTTTTTCTATATTTGTGTCTCTTCTAGAGCACTATTTCAAAGTCCACCATTTTAGCTATATGTGTCTCTTTTGGGACACTGTTTATTTCATCAAGACCTCCTTTGAGGCCATGATTGTGCTTCTATGTTTATGTCTCTCTTAAGGCATCATCATTTATTTTCATCTAAATCCACCATTGTGGTCATATGTGTGTTTCCTTTAGGACATATTTTTTGTTTCTTTCTTGGCTATCATCTCATCTTATTGCAACTACACTATCTTCCCTCTCATGGTGGTAAACTAGAGATAAAGCCTTTTAATGCATTGCAATTGCGATCAGTCTATTATTAACATATCTACCAATGAGAAATTAGTTACATCCTTAGATTATTCTGCTATCTTTAGCCCCTTCCATTTTTCATTGTAATAATCTGAATTATGTAGTCCACCTTCACTACTTTGATGTGATCCCGTAACCATTACATCCATTACCTTCTCATTCTCCTATTGTAGCCATGCAAAGGGTCCAGGGTGTTTCTTGTACATTTATTATTCCCTCTTAAGTGGTTTACTTAGCTATTCCCTTCTCTCCCACATGTGAAGATCAAAATCAAGTATGAAAAAGGAAAAATAAAAGTTATCAAAAACAAACTAATCCCTCAAAGGACAACTATTCATGCGAAAAAACAAAAAAAATCAAAGTATACAAATCAAAATCCAAGAAAAATCAAAAGAAATAGACCGATCCCTTGAAGGACAGCTATCATATAATTCTTATGATCTATATTATGTATAAAGTAGACCATACCATTAAAGGTGAATACTCTACTTTTATGGCATCTGGAAGGTTTTCTGCATTGATCAATCTTCTTTTATCAAAATTTTCCGAAAGCTTCCCACATTGATTAGCTTTTTACTCTTGTTCTTTCCCTTTCCTAGAGCTAGGGCATAGACTTAAGGAATACCACCTTTAGATATCCCTCTTCCCACGTACAAGTCACATATTTGATTCCTTTGTCATGTCAATATTAGGATTATGAGCATATTTCATCCATATTTCCCTCATGATATTATTGTATAACTAACTATCGATGGTTATGTATTAACACCTGCTACTGGCTACAAGTGCAATGCTTTGAGTGGTAACCCTTTCTTGTTTATCTCCAATCTAGTTCGAAACATAGTTTCCCTGTACACCCTTGCTACAAATATGTTCCATTCATCTCATCTAAATCATATTTTATAAAAATCACATCAAATTTCATATCTATCTATCATCTCCATCAATGAGTTTGCAAATACACTTTTCGGTTTACGAATTCTACTTGATCACCATTGCAGTTTGTGAATATTACTTGAGGGTCCTTCTCAAGGCAAGTTCATTATCATGCAGCTCCTTATCTCTCAACATGTTCAACATTGTATTTGATCCATTTCTCCTCACTCTCCATGCCCACTCATCACCATTTGTGTCCACATCATCCTTCTCACCTTTCTGTCCCCTTGCATGATGCCAAATATAGTACTTGTCTTTCCTCTTGAGTTTCTTTTTTACTCTTCCACTTGATAATCTTGCTTAACCATCCATATATCCAGAGAACCTTAGTTAAGGTATATCTCATTCCTTGGATCCTCCTGATGTAGAAGCTTCTCCACCATTTCCTCTTTCAACAGATGATAATCACCACCACAAATGTCTTTCCACTCCTCCTTTTCTACTTAACACTCTTGCGACACCACCACCACCATGTGGGCATCCCAGTTAAGGACTACCCTTACACTCTCCATATACGTTGTATATGTTCCTCCATCCACTCATGTCACACTCCTTTATCACTTTGTTATCACCTCCTTTCATCTCTCATTCCATTTTGGTATACATTGCTCAGTATTTTCATAATTCTTCTTCTTCTTTGATTTGGCAATCCTACTTAACCATCTTTGTCGTAGGGAAATCTTACTTAAGAGTTTCTCTTAAGAATGATTGTTTGTTTGATCCTTCCATCTCCCATAATCTATTCCTCATATTCTGTCTTCTTCCTCTCATCACACTCATTCATTCCAAACAACCCTTTCACACTTGCATGTAATATAATTTTGTTTTTCTCCTTCAATATTGTCACTGTTGGTTTGGTGATCTTACTTAAATCCTCCTGCAGCATGGTGATCTTACTTAAGAGTCCCTATTAAGCATGATTTTTCATCCTGCACTCCCCCACTACCCCACATTCTATCCATCTACATTTTCTCGCCATTCCCCATCATCACATCCTCTCATCTCCTCTTCCATTCATGCAAACACCACTTCTTACTGGTCCCTCTTTCATCTCCATCATCAGTTGCTGGGTAATCTTTCTTAACCATTGCTTCTCCATTCATTTCGTCTCTTGTTTCTTCATTTCTCTCTCATTAATTCTCATCCACTGCATCCTCTCCTCACTTTCATCTTCCTACACATCGTTATCCCTCCTTTCTTTACTCTTTCCACTCTCTCTTCTAGAGTTCTCCCACATATCTACTCCTATGTTTACCTATCATTTTCATTGATCTTCCAATTATTTCATCATCTTCTTCCATTTCCGCACTAGAATTATCATTGGACTTCTCCTAAAAATCACTCATCCCCATTCCACATAGCCTGCATCCTTTTCTTTGACCTCCTCCATTCTATATTCTTTCCTTCCTTCCTCTGTGTACTCTGATCATTATCAAATGACTTATCCTAATGTCCCTTCATTGGTGTTCCCCCTCCCGTTCTTCATTTACTTTATGCCTTGTCTTATCATTTGTCCCATATTTTCTTACTGATCATTATCGGTGGATTTATCCTAACATCCATTCATTGGCATTTCCTTTCCTATTCCTTCCTTTCTTTTTCCTCTCCACCTCTCTATCTTCCATTCTCCCTTGCTAATTTCTTCATTGTATTCATCATACAACTTTTCTCTATTTTCTTTTCATCAACATATCCTCATCTCATGCATCTCTGTTTCTTTTCCAATCCCTGTCATTCCTTCCCTCAAGTTTCTCTTTACATTCCTTATGCTTCTCACTCTTTACCAAATATATTCATTCTTGGTTCCCTTCCTTATACATAATTTTCTTCGTTGTCTTCTCCTCCTTTCTGATTTTCATCTTATTTTACTTCCTCTATATCATCCTTCTCCCCATTTTACCTCACACATCCTCCTTACTTCCCCATAAAAATCTGAATCTTCAACGTTATCCCATTTCCTTTATCATTTCATCATCCACATGCATTTCCATGTGGTCAATTCCATATTATTTTCCTTGGATTTCCTCACTATGATTTGTTTCCTTCAATTTTATTTTCTCTATCATCTCTTTCGTTTTCCATTACCTCTCTGTTTTCCTTTGCTCCATCCTTCATCACGCCTTTCATCTTGAATAACTCTCTCCCTTTTTCATGATTTCATCCTCTTCTCTATTATTTTCTTGTCTTATCTTTGTTTGTCCTTATTCATTTCCCCCTTTCTCTATAATCCTTCTTTGTTATCTTCTTCCTCCCATTTCATTCCTTATTTTCTCCTCCTTCATCTCTGTCCCTCTATTCCATACCCCTATCACCTTTATATTTAATATTTCTTTGTCTTCTCATAATCGACCAATCCTCCTATCTATTCCCTTTATTATTTATTAACATCCCTTACATCTAGCATTCACAGTCAATGACAATGTTTCTCCATTTATGTATTTCCATCTATCCCTTTCATTACAATTCTTGTTCTTCTCTTTGCCACATTGACCTTTTCTCTTTATGATAACCCTATCACATCTTTTATCTTTTCCAGTCCTCTCACAGGGACATCATCATATACATTTCTAAGAATCTCTTCCCATCTTCTTTTGAATTTTTTTTCGTGGAAGATACCATAATGGCCATCACCTATCTAATCTTGTTCTCTTCCATGAATATTTGTTCTACTTTTGTTTTATCGCAAAAGTATCTATATCATACTTACCAAAGAAATAAGACTTTTTGTATTTTTCACCTTCTAATTTGCTAACACTTATGCATCTTTCCTATGAAACATGATTGTCATCATATGTATTACCCTTTTAGGGCATTTTATCTCACCTTTCTATCATATTTTCTCATCTTTTCCAAATTTATGATTATTCTATTTATGTCTTATGTTGGGGCACCTTTTAATCCTTGTCCTTGTTAACACATATAACTCACTTTGTGTCTTTCTCATGCCCTATGCTAGGGCATCATTGTCTTCATCAATGTCCCTTTTATTGACACAATTTTTCACACGATTCCTTGCAAACAAAGGATTGCACAAATATTTCGCATTCAGTTATACATATTTTGATGTTTTTCTATGACCCATTGGTCATTTTGGTTTACATCCATACTATAGTGGTCTTCACCCACTCACTGGTCTGTAGAATGTTGTTGTCTATCTCCATTGAGATCAGAATTGTCGTCTACTGATGTGATATTGGAGTCACTGTTATATAATTTTTATTTATTGCAATCCTTTTTTTCCTGGGGCATCTTGTCTTTGGTCATGTCTTCATCTATCCTCGGAAACATCTTTCATCTAACCCTTTTTTTTGTCTCATGACTTGCTATCGCAAACCACTCAACAAAAAGGGGAAAATGTAGACACCTATTTTTGGAATAGTGCCCCTCTAACATCTCCCATTCACACAATTTCCATTCTCGCATCTATTTCTCTTAAATTAAATAAAATCCTATCTATTTTCTCACATTATTTAATTAATTATCAAATGGGCTCCATGTTGACCCATTTGATAATTAAACTTTTTAGGATATCCCCATCCTTCAAAAATTATTTAATTCATGAGTATTGATATACCCATTTGAAACCCTTTTCTTAAATTCAAAATATGGAATCTTTATCCCACCTACCCAGTCCCACATGCGACCCAATTAAGTCAAAATCACTTCTCACCTAAAAATCAATTCCCACCTAAAAATTCAACTCCCTCAAATTATTAAATTATCAACCCCACCCATGAAGTCAATAATTTAAAAATCTCGCTATCCGACAACAAATCCAAAAATCAATAGTGTAGAGTGAGCACATGACTTCACTATTACACCTAACCATGTCCCCACTCCACATCACACCTTTTCCTTTTCTCACATCATGAACCCCACCATCAAATCAACTCTTCATCATGTCCTCTTAATTAGGATTTATTCTGCAAATTTTAATTATTTGTTAATCCTTTATTTTAATCCCAATTCAAGTTATATATAGAACTCTTTTCCCCCCTCTAATGGAAGGAGGTAGAAAATTCTCGAAATTATCAAGCTTAAAATTCATAATATTTTGTCAAAATTGTTTGTGAATCTTTGAATCATATTGTGGAGTGTTTGGAGGCGAAGCTCTATTAGTCTCATATTATCACTCTAACGATCAATTTGTTGTTATATCAAAACAATGGCTTGGTATCATATTTATATTGTTTATTCAACATATTACAAATATCTGTAGTTTTAGCATGTCATCTTATCGTTGGATATTCATTATTTTCTTTTAAACACGGGGGTTGACATCCACCGAGGAAGTTAACACTTCTCAGATCTACTTTATTAGGAAGCCCCTGCATATCGTTATCTAATCTTATATGTTTCCATCTTGTAGATCTATCTTCTTTCTCACAGACCTATTTTATTTGTGCCCATATCTAGAATCCATATCTGGATCTGAGGTCTTAAGCCCTCTATCATTCAAAGTTGGTGGTGGCTTGCATTCTTAGTGTTCACCTGTACAAGAATGATTTTTTTGGATCAACAATGCATCAACCTACCTAACTCAACCATGCCTAACTCACCTAACTCAACCATGCCTAACCAATCTAACTCAACCATTCCTAATTGACCTACCACGACCATGCCTAAACCGACCTAACTCCACTATGCCTAATCCACCTAGTTTCCATCCATACATAAATAACAATAGAAATTTCAAAACACAAGTACATCATCCATGCCATCAATCTCACCATCTATAAATAAATTTTTTTATATCCATAAAATATACATTGATACAAAATAAGATAAGTATCTCTTAGGTACAACCTCAAATTATTCAGCATGCAGGCCGATATATATCAAAAAATCAATATAATGATCATATATGGTGACTAATCATCACCCCACTTGATATCGATGTTGGTATCATTTGTCTCCTCCTCCTCTCCGCCATCCCAATGCCCTCCCAACATCTCTCCACCTCACCTAGGTCTCGACTCTTTCGGGCCTACAGTTGGGTCTGGCCTCTGTGAACTTGTGGCCTCACCCTGAACCTATCTTGGGGATCGTCGGCCCCATGTGTTCTCTGGGATATGACTGTGAGATATCATCCTATCAATCACTTTCCATTGTTCCATGTACTCAACATAGGAGGGGAAATCTATCCCCGTAGTCGTCAACTGATCCTGGTAGTATCTAGCCTCATTCAGGGCATCCCTAAATCTCACCATCAACACTATCTGTGGTGGTGCCATCAGTATCATCGCAACCTATGATATTTTCCCTGCTAGAGCTAGTCTCAAACCTTTTACTTATATACCTTGTCCTCCTCCCTGTACTATGGGACCCTATCCAAGTATTGCCTATGGAGGTGCTTACACTGTAACCTCGGCCTGTAGCGCCACAATATGAGATTTTGCAACGGATAATTGACCTTGTAAACCTATTATTTACACCTGTAATGTGGCTAATTATTCCCCATAACCATCACCACCTTGTGTGGGTACTTGTCCCTATGTAACCTAGGCCTGTAAGGCTACCACTTGGTCCTGTAAAGTGACAACCTATGCCTCTAATCCTGTGAGCTGCCCCTAAAATATTCTAAGGTATGTCAAAAGGGTAGACACTTGGCCCTGCAAGGTATCTCATTGTACCATGATGGTGGCTAAATCAGGTTGCCTTGGCCTCGATGGTGCTTCCCATAGTTACGCTACCTACTAATTCCTATATCTATCTTTGACCCTGATGTCATCAATCTGCATATCCACCACCTGCTCTTCCTGTTATGTCAACAAAAATGGTTGTGGTAGAGGAATAGATCTCTCCACGTCATCTCTCTTATACTATGGGAATGGTGGAAGCATTTTCTGGTACAGCCCAAACTGTAACCTTAACCTATCCATTGGTATCATCTCATGCTCGCCGACATGGTGCCCCTCTATTCACCTGAGAAAATGTAGCTCCTCCAACTCCTTAACCATGTGCCTATATGAAGGAAAGCCAACATATGGCCTCCACACAATATCCACCATAGATAACTCCTCTAGTACTCCCCTGTAATATTATATATCATGGGTGGCCCTCGTCTCCCTGTGCTCTCCACCAAGTGGTACCCATCACTTGTACCCAATCAATGCCCAAACCAATCCTATCGAGGCAAGCCAACTGGACATACGTATATAAGTTTCTCATATGCCGAACAATATAGAAGGAAGGTATAACATAAACTTAATCTCCACAGCCTCCCATAGTCCCAAAAATATCTATACAACTACACCAAGAATGTCGATCCCCAAGAAAAATAGACCCACTCCATCATGTTCTGGAGAACCCCCATAAATGCTCATGGGAATCTCCCACCCTTTACATCTTGTAAGGCAAAACAACATACTACCTCCATCAAAAACACCACTAATCGCATCTCCTAAGGCTGAGCTACATACATATCTCCATAGCTCAGACTCGTGCTATGGTACCTCAACTCCACCATCACCGCCCCAAAAACAAAAACTATCAGATCCTCTGACACATCTAATGTAATATAATATACGTCTTCCCTAACTATCGATAGCTGCATGATCTTGTATACATCCTGTAAGGTGACCATGATCTCACCCATTGGTAAGTGGAACATGTTGGTTGCTAAGTCCCATCTATCGATGAGTGTGACCATCAAACTCGGATCTTGATCTATAGGCCTATAGGGTTGGATCCCAATAAGTCATACATTTGTCACGTGACTCCACTCCTCCAAAGGTCATGCTCAGTCATATCACTAGAGAAAGAGGTGGTACTCTATCCCACATTCATAACTCATCACTCACCTGCATCCAACAAAACCACAACATTATTACAAACTTGAAAACCTTCACTTATATATTAACCCCCCAAACAATACTCAACCACACCAAGACTAGGCACCCCATTTTTACCTAATTCACCTACCAGCCTCCTACCCTATTGCAATCATGACTCACCATCTTAACAACATCATTTCACCTACTTACCTATCCTTTATGCCAATGCCAAGATTCTACCCATATCACTCTAAATATATCCTCCCTTCCCCCCATCTCACAAGTTTTTCTTGCCCACTTCACCTTTTTAACACCTATTTTTCATACACCTTGACCATCACCGGTTATCCGTAACTGACATCGGTCCACTTAAACCGATGTTGATCACCTAATATCAGACTGATGATAGCTAGATCCAACCAACCTCATCTAAACCTCCATCGACGTCGGTATCTATCGCGGCGTTCAAATTCAAACCCCCCACCTACCAAAATTTTCTCAAAAACACCCAAAATTCCTACTCTACCCTACCCAAACCTACCCTAACTTCATTCCCACCCTTATTTACACTATATTTGACCCCCCTCCCTCATTTCATTTATTTTACCTACATATATAAAATAAATTTCCACCCAAACCCCCTTTAACCAAAACCAATTTAAAACATTATTTTCAATCAAAAGATAGAAGTGGATTAAATCCTACCTCATCTTGGTGCCGTCTGCATGGTGGTACATCTGGCCTCCGTGTCAGTGGCCCACTTAAACCCTCTTGTTCCTCTAACATGCCATAAATTAACCTCTCACCTCACCACCAATCAAATAGCTCTAATCGATCTCATGGACCCACTTACCAAATCTCAATCTCACACTAGTCACTGACCAATTCATATCAAATCCCTCATATCATTGCTTTCCACTCTTACTCCACCGCTCTGCCATTTTCCCAAATAACAACATGTTAAAATGAATCCGTAAAATATAGATTTTTCTTTTTATTAACCCTAACTTGACATGACCAACATCGGTCATACCAAACCAACGTTAGTTACTTCATAACCAACATCAGTTTCCTGTTATTACCATTTTTACCCCATTTTTCCCATTTTGACCTCAACTCATTATCGATAGATACCCTTTGACCTTACCCACACTTATTGTAACCTACCTACAAGTGTAAACCACCCCTACATTTACTTAGTTGCATCTCAGGATTTGTTATTTTACCTATACCTTGGCCTTACCCATGCCATGACCTATTTACCTGGACCTGACCTACTTATAGTGACCACTGAGCTTGTGTACTTGTTATACCTTGCGATGTTATTACCCATGTTGTTTTAACCAAACAAACATACCTTTCTTATTAACGTGTTGTTTATCCCGACCAAAAATTTGGTGTATTAGAACATACCTAAATGTTCCTGCACCTAACCTATGTTGTGTTTCCAAACCATATCCTATGCCTTGTATACCTGAATCAATTTACCCTTTTTTAGATAAACCTATTGACCTTGGGTGATGTATATTTTGTAAGTTCTTCAACTTGGTACCATATTGTAGTCTATACATGTGTGTTTGTTTGATTACCTTTACCCATTACCTAATTTGACCCTATCCTATTACTTATTACCCGAGTCAATCACCACCCTTTCCCATAGTACTCATATCCTTCCCCACCTACCTTCACTTCTACCAACTACACATTTATCAAACCACACACTAATTCCATATAACACCTCATCAATTCCTTATTTGAGGGGGATCACCTTCACCCACACCTGGGAAAACCCTACTCTCAACCACACATGGGGCAATCACTTCCTATTTTTGTCAGTGTCACTTATAAATATAAGATACGTGACAAAAAGAGGAAAAATATAGACACCAAAATTAGGTCATACCACCCTTATAGTCATGTTAATTAAATAAACCATACCTTACATATTCATATCCCATAGTGCACATGATTAATTAAATTAATTACTTTAATTAATGTCCTCACTTGACTACCTCACCTAGCCACATCACCTAGACACCTCATCATGGACCTATGCTTAGCATATTCAATCTAACTAGGACTCAATCTCTACTTACCATAACCAACTAAGACTTAATCTAACCCTAACACTAGATTCCTATTCTTTCTCTAACAACATGCCCACTTACGTGAAAAATACCATTTTAGACCCAAACTAATGGGCATAACTAGTCAAAAGATATCCAAGATATGCTATTTTGGAAAACCTAGGATTTCCCATCGCAATCGACACTAGTTAACCCTAAACTGACAATGGTTAACGTAAACCATTGTCGGTTACCATATATTCACTTTGGTAACCTTGTTCTAGAGGTTGGAAAAATTATTCAATTTTGGAGAGATACATAGCTACATGTACCATATCTATCTCACACATCAAGACATGCCCTAGCCGACACGAAGACTAATTTGAAGACATTGGCATTCATGGTAGCATTCCAAGAATTACTTCCATGGCATTGACCACTAGTTTCATAGATCAACCATCACCTTCATCCAACCACTTGGTCTGTAAATACAAGTAAGTGCATTTTGATATGCATCATTCCATACTTATTTAGATCATCATTTCTTTAACTTTCTCCTTTAAATCCTATTCTCCTTTTCATCTTATCATCCTCACCTTCCTACCCATCCACCCATTTGATCACTTATAACATTTTACCTCCCCACATCCAATACCAGGCATCTTTGAGCATTCTCATCTTTTTCAAAAACCTAACCATAATTCTTCCATTCCTTGTGCAATCACAAAGAGTCTCCCAAAAAACAATTTTATAGATTTTTTACCATTCTACCTCTACTAACACCAGTTAACCTAAACCATCGTTAGTTTCCCTCTCAACCGGCATTGGTCATACCTGACTAATGTCGGTCTCTATATCTAGTAATCCTTCCTGTAACAAAAACCTCATAACCTTCACTCAAATAACCCAAAAGCACCCAAAACCCGATCCTGACCTATTCTAGTCACCTTGGATACCTGCCCAACCTCCAGATCTGATCATAACCTTACTTATTAGATTAGATTTTCTTATTGTATTTGAATGAGATACTTAAATCATATACACTATAGTAGCATGTTATTTGTTTATGTTGTGTCTTACATTAAATTATATTAAACATTGGATTGAAAACAATATAGAGAGTATCACACTTCTTGGATCTAGCATATGCTAGCGATTCCACTGACATATGTTGTTTAGTATTTTTCTTGTAGTCTTGTTTGGAATACACAGAGAGTTCCTCCTAGAAAAAAGGAATTTCTTGCAATTATCACTGGATCAAGAAATCAGAATGCATGCACTCTACCTTCCACCTTCATTTCATAGGTATTCCTCCTCACATTTACCTCATCTTTTTTGCTCATATGTACGTAACTTATTAGTGAAACACCCTGATCTTCAAATGGATGGTGCGGCTTTGTCTTTTTCTTTTCCCTACGTTTCACATTCCTTCTAGATTAAATTTCTATTTTTAGTAGGTTCTCATGAGCCCTCTTACTATTTTTGGTAAGTGCCAAAAATTTCTGTTCTGGTGAGTTCTCAGCTGTAGTGCACCTCCAATGTCTCCGTCTCCTTCGCAAGTTCTTTTGTCGATGACTTTCCCCAAATAACAGTCCCTATGTAGTAGACCTGCTATTTTTATAAAGTGGGCTTCTGGAGGTTGGATTGATGTGTAAAAAAAAAATTGATATGGATTTTTTCCCAATATTTCCCCTTTGAAATTTTGGCTCTACTTGCTCAAAACTCTAGGAGATTTTAAAATTTTAATTTTTAGACCTGAAAGTGCTTCTAGACGTGGTAGCCATTAATGAAACTCAAAATTGAATATCTATTTTCTCCTCCATTTGAAAAAAAACTTATATTTTCGATTTGGGTTTTTTCTTCTAATGCTTCACGTGTAATTCTACTTCGTTTCGTCTAACGGTTGACGAGAAATTAGATTTTTTCTTCGTTGAGCCAAAAGTGGGATTTCTTCGCTATGGATGCTCTGTTTCATGGGACGATAGTTTTAAGGTATCTTATCTATTTCCTTGGGTAGATAAATGAAAATAAAACTACATCTTGTTTTTTCACACATCTGTTTGAGATATTTCTTCAACTTCTTGTTTCATGGCCATAGAGTTTTCTTTGTTTTCTTGTTCTTTGTTTTGTGCCTCTTCTTCTGTGTTTGCTCCAATTTCCATCTAGGACCTACATAATTTGATGGATTAGAAAGGAAGTACCTCTATGGCAGGTCCTATTCTAGGTTCAAGAATGGTGGAATGATGGGGAGAGGTTACAGAGTAAGAATGGGGATATTTGTATACGGGAGTGGAAGTAGCTACAAACACTAGAAGCAGGTGAAGCGGTAGTTGAAATTTTAAATTTTTGAAATCATGGAGGGAGAAGCTTGGGTGAAATTTTCATTTCTTGATGTTCCTAACCTTAGGGACATGAGGGACATCAAATTCCATGGTGTTCAAGAGGACGACACATGGCAGCGATCTCATGACACATAATGGAGGTGAAAAAAGCTACTTTAAAGTACTGGGGGTTGAAAGTCAGTTGTGTGGATGACCAAAAGAATCCCCATAGGGGCTGGGCACATTTTTCCATGTCTGAAATGAGGTACATAAAATTCCATGATGATCTTGGAGCTGACACATGTCCTCGATCCGATGACACAAAATTGGAGGTCCAAAAATGCATGAGGGGGTTGAACTGTCAAATCATAAGGTCATGTGAGGGTCCTAGAGATCACATGGGGACTGGGAAAATTTTTCCAAGGTTGATGTACCTGACATGAGGAACATCAAGGAAATAAAATTGTGCCAGGATCATGGTGTTGACAAGTGTCCTCCCGAAAATTGACTAACTCCCAAACTGTCAACAAGAGGGTAACTTGGAACGATGATAACTTGAGCTCCCAGTGGAATTTCTTGGAAATTTTTTATATGATCCTGAATGGAAATTTATTTTTGAATCTAATGGTGGTAGTATCATTTATTTATTCATCCATTTTATCCCTTAAAAAAATACATTGTGATTTGGTACTCCACATGTACCTTAGAGAAACTGCCTATAAAACCTATGTGCCAAGGTGTTGTGAAAAATATGATTTAATCATCTGGTAGGGTTTTGAATAATTTTTCTAGATATGTTTTTTATTACTTCCAACTCCATCTAGGGCTCCTAGAATCTTCTTCTGAAGCTCAACGTCTGTTTTGGTCTGTGTACTCTCTAGGTCTATAAATCCCCAACTTTGATAAAACTGCCACAACAGCTCCAAATCTTCCTTGAAACTTCTAAAATCACCTTCATGATGTTCCAATACCTTTGAATCACCTCCATGTACACTTATGATATTTTTTTTCACTCCATGAGGTTTCTCCAACTCTAGGAATGCCAATGACAACCCTTCCCATGACTTCTTGAAGTTTTCTTTATTAAAGAACTCCTAAAATCACATAGGGGGAATGAATGGACTTTCCTAAATCACCTAAGGGGATGATTTAATATTATTTGGGAGGGAAATTGGACTTATTGGACATATATGGGTTGTCTTGGATTGATATAATTGAAAATTTTGGCATAGGGGTGTAATTTTTGTGCTTGGAAATTATAAATTTACTTGTTGCACATTTACACGAAAATAGTTGGTTCTAGCTTAGGGACATGACATGGACCAAGTGCAGTGAAGACACGACATGAGAACTTACAGAATCTCAACTTATAACAAATTAACCAGTGCCTTATCCATTGGGATCTGTGGAGTCATGTACAACCTATAACAAGAGAGAAAGAGAGGGAAGAAGGAAACACATACACATAAATATGGAAAGGAAACACACGAAAAACAACAGGAAGGGAAACACACGAGACAGAAAGGGAAACACACACCTAGAAATTATATATAGTTTAAGGTGGAGGAAAACCCGCTTTCACTGAAGCTCTTTTCATTCCTTGAAAGTTATCCCTGATTGGGAAACACTGAGTGATGTTGTTCTGTGAAGTCATTGAATGGTTCCAGAAATCATCCTCCTCTCCTTAGCTATTTATGAAATCCAGGTGCTTTCAAAATTATCTCTGTACTTGGTATGAGTGATTCTACATGAGCTTCTTGATTCTCAAGCCTTTGATTAGAAATTACATTTCTTTCATCCTCTTTGAAATTAGTTTCATAATGCCAGTTGCATTCCACGTTTATCCACATAGATGATTCTTCACTGAGCACGCTATCACTATCCCAGGTGATCTATAAACTCTTCAACTTTGGAATTTTCCACATAATCAAAAATTTAACATTGTTGTTTTACTTTCTATTATAAAATGAAAGATATATCTAATGAATGAATTTTTCTTGTGCTTAGAATCAAAAATTTCATGAAAGGAAGAATATAGCTCAAAAACACCAAAAAGTTTTATCCTAGAAACCTCTAGAGGAGGAAAAACTAGTTGGGAAGGGTAATTTCTCTTTATTCCCACTTTTATTTTCCAATTCAAACACTAAGTATAGAAATTACAATAAGTATGAAAGAGAAGTAGATAATATCTCACACTTCATCCCAATTACTTGCTTTCTTTGTCTAACCACTCCTTTCTTCTACAAAACAAAATTCCAGCACTAAGAACTTCTTGCTCACTTGATTTCATGCTTTGATGATCTTATTATGTTCTAAAAACATGTATTTATAGCCTTTCTCATGTCCTCCCATGTACTGGAGAATGGGAAAGATCATGGAGGAGAAGAGACATAGACAACCTTTCAAATAATGAGGATGTTCATTTTATGTTTATTTATTTTATGTTCGAAAGAGCTCAGACCACCGCCCAATGCAGACCGACGGTCTCAGGACCACCACCCTAGTTGGGCGGTGGTTCTGTAACTGATGCTCTACATAGAGTGGTTTTCCTATTACTATAAATACGAAACCTCATTGTTTTTATTTTCCTTCCTCGTGCTAAATGAGCTGATGAAATAGAGTAATTTTGGATCCCTATGGATCACACCTCCCCTGCTTAGGAGGATTTTGGTCCCACAAAATCTTAGTGGGGGAGTAGATGAGGAAATAATTCCCTCACTTGCTCCTTTGAGTACCACCGGTCCTGCCTTGGTGTCTTTCCTTTCAATCCAATCTACCAAGACTCTTGTGGACCTCTCCTAGTCTCTCTGACCTTCTAGTAAAACACTACATCTTCCTCCAATATTCCTCATGATTCTAAGACACAATCCTCAATGGAAGGTAGAAACTATATTCCTTCATATTTATCTAGCATGGATGGCTCATATAGGTGCAACTTCTCACAGTTTACTATAGAGTACATCCTCATAAATGATGGTAAATCAAGTTGAAAGGAATTTTCTCCAACCTGCTCCAATATAGTGAAGGGCCCATATCATAGTGGCTTGAGATTTTGTGCTTGACCTTGTAATCTCTCCTTTCTCAAATAAATCCAAACTCTATCTCCAACATGAAGCTTATGTTCCCTCCTATGCTGATCATGCCTAGCTTTGTACTTGGCTTGAGATTTCTCTAGGTTTTCTTTGAATTTGAGATGGATTTTCTAAATCCTCTCAATGAATTTGTTTTCTCTAGTAACCTTTGTGTCTCGTGTCTCCTCATCATCCTGCTGCCCAACTACTATGTCCAGCAGATTTTTAGGTAGATATCCCAAGCATGCTTCAAATGGTAACTTCATACTAGATGTGTATACTACCCAATTATAGGAATGTTCAATGTAGGCTAAGGACTCATCTAAAGTCCTTGGGTATTTTTTGTTATACCCTCTGATCAATTGTACCAAAGTCATCTTCACCACCTATTTCTATTTATCTATCTATGGATGGAAATTTGTGCTCCTCTCTAACCTAATATCCATATTGTCCTACAAAATAGTCCAAAACTTCCCCAAGATCTTGGAATCCCTTTCAGAAAAAATAGACTTTGGAAAACCAAAACGCACACATACATTAGCAACAAAAATATCTTCGACATCATGTTCTTTTATTGTCTTTTTACATGCCATAAGAATAAACATCTTACTGAATATTTCAAAAAAAACATAGAGATAATCACGGCCATGTTTAGATAGGCAATCCTCCTACAAAATCCATATAAATGTCCTCCCACGGATGAGTAGGTACTAGAAAAGGCATATATAAACCCTCCTTCCTAGTCTTAGGCTTGTTGGTACAAGAAAGTTTACATCCACGTATAAATTTTGATACTTCTTCTTGCATATTGGGACAATACACATACCTTTGCAAGTGGTCTAGGGTATTAGCAACACTGAAATGTCCCACTACTTTTGAGGTATGTGCTTCCCTCATCAATATAATTCTTTCTTATTTAGGCACATAAAGCTTCCCCCATCGGTAGAGTATCCCATCCTTGAGATAACAATATTCAATCCCTATCCTTTCAGTCCCTTGGGACTGCAACTACTGAAATTTCACCCCAGAGTGTCTATCCTAGGAATATACCTCTCTGTAAGCTTCCTTCACAAAGGGCTCGATATAAGAGATAATGGCAAAATAGGGAAAAATCTCATGTGTGTGTGGCATAGAAAACATGTCTACCACAAAATTTGTACTACCCTTCTTGTATTTGATCACCAGATTGAACTACTAAAGGAATCCCATTCATTTGTAGTTCCTTTCCTGCTGCAATTTAGACTTTGCTTACAAATACTGGAGAGGTTTGTGGTTAGTGTGCATAATAGTTTCTTTATGCAACAAATAATGCTTCCATTTTTTAATTTCCTAAACTAGTGCATAGATTTCCTTATCATATACTTAATATCCTTTAACTGTTGAAGTGAAAGTTTCATAATGATAACATGCAGGTTTACCTCCTTAAAGCAACATTGCACCCATAGTGTAATCACTCACATCCGTCTCCACTTTGAAATGATGCTACAAATTAGGAAGAGAAATTACTGGAGCATGAATAATCATGTATTTTAATATCTTAAAGGATTTTTCTTGTTCCTTACCCCATTCAAAACCCTTACTCTTTGTGGAAATTGTGTGTAGATGTGTTGCAATCGAGGAGAAGCTCATAATGAAATTCCACATGTACTGTACTACTCCCATAAAATTCCTAGTCTCTGTAGTTTTTGTTGGTGTTGGCCAATTAGTGATGGCTTCCACCTTGTTTTGATCCACTCATAGCTCTCCTCCTGCAATCATGTGCCCAAGATAGATAAGTGACTATTTGGAAAATTCACATTTCTTCATATTACAAAGTAGTTGTTTCTTCCTAAGAACTTGCAAGAATGATTGTAAATGAGTTAGATGTTCTTCCCATGTGGTACTAAAAATCAAGATATTGTCTATATATACAATGAAACATGAATATATGAAATTTTGTAATACACCATTCATCAATCTCATAAATTTAGCAGATGCATTGCATATCCTAAAAGGAAGTACTAACAATTCATACAAACCTTGTTTTTTCCTAAAGGAAGTCTACTAGATATCCTCCTCCTTCATTCTAACTTGGTGATAACCTGACTTGAGATCCAACTTCGTGAAAAATTTGGCATACTAAAGCTGGTCCAAGATACCATCTATGCATGAAAGTGGATATCTATTCTTTATGGTGATCTTGTTCAAAGTGTGGTAGTCGATGTATATTCTCTAATAACCATCCTTCATTGGCACCATCAAAATAGGTGAACCTCATGGTGATGTGCTCAGGCATATCACCCCTTTGTCTAGTAGTTCTTAGAGTTATTTCTTTACTTCAATACTCTCAAGAAAGGATTTTCTATACAACCTGATGTTTGGTAGAGGGGACTCTAGAAATAGCTGAATCTCATGCTCTACTTCCTATGTTGGTGGTAACCCACTGGAGCCTGAAATACTTCCTGAAAAGACTAAATAATACTATCCAAATCATGCTTTCCCTGGTTAGAAATTTGTGAAATTTCTACCCCATATTTTTTATCCTTTAACAAAAGTAAACAAAACTGATTATGATTTTCCTAAATAATTCATTTTCCTTGGTTAGCACTCACAATAGTAACATGTGTCTTACATTGGTGTGCCCGGATGTTGTAGACGATCCCATCCTTGACCCATCTGTACTGGTTTTCCCTTCTCATAAATATAGCAGCCCTAATATACAAGTAAGGACTCCCGAATGCAACATCAAAAGCATCAGGTGGAATAACGTCAGATTCCAAAACATCAATATACTGGGAATTTATCACAAACTTGACCTTACATCTTCTTTTTACCTAAATTTCAACACCCTTCTTCACCCAAGCCAAAGGATAAGGGTGTGGATGCTAATAAGTCTCAAGACCAAGCTTCTTTACAACTGCTTCAGAAATCAATTTAGATTAAGAACCAATATCAAGCAAAACATTTACCTTAGTTATCTTGATTTGGATTTTGATTTGGAATAGTCTACTCATCTCCTCTTCCTAGCTGTCCATGTTGGTGGCCATACATCTAAGCCTTTCATCTACATTAGAGTCATCTTTGATTTCCATCCCCCTTCTATTTTTATAGCTGTCGTGAACTTCTTTCAGTCCTTGATTTGGTTCTTTGCATATATCTTTGGAAGTAACTTCCAACATGTAGTGTCAGTATGACCATTGTTATCACAATTCTTGCAAAAATTCTTGGGATCTTTCCAAGTATTTAAAGTAGTGACATTTTGTTTACCTTTCCCTTTCCACTTACCCTTCTTACTTGTTTGCCCATACTCTTTTTTCTGTTGATTTTTCAACTGCTTTACCCTTGGCTCTGTTTCTCCTTACTTCTTTTCATCATCTATGTAGTATTCCTACACACATGTGTCATTGAGATATTTGGGATTTGTGGAACTGACTTTTCTTTGAAGGTGAGTGTGAAGTCCTCCTAAGTACTTAGTTAGAATATCCTCATCCTCCAAGTCCATGTGTTATTAACATGGCCTTCCTTCGAAACTCTGTAGTATAGCGTTGCACACTTTGACCACTGCCTTGTCTAAAATACTACCATTTAATAATTTGGCCATTATTGTGGCCAATATGATAGAAGTTAGCTCTAAGTAATTCTTTAAATTCTTGCCAAGATTTCACAATAGGATGCTTCTTCTTTTCACAAGTGGTTAGATGTGTTTCCCACCAAACTAGAGCATGTCCCTCCATTTTGAGATGTGAATAGGTGATCCTCTATGCCTTAGTGACATTATGGATGCTAAAGTAGACTTCTAATTGTTTTAACCATTTATCAAGAAACTCTGCATCTTCTTGTCCTTCACAGCTTTTAATCTCAAATTTCGTCTCAACTTTAAAAGGAGTATGATCAGATTTCACCTTTTCTCATGCGTTTAAAGTCTCTTCATCATGCTCTTCCCTATTCCTCATGGTGGCTCCTCCCTATGCCAAAAATTTTAGCTAAGCCTTGAACCACTGAGTCCATGGAGTCTTGATTGACAAAGGCTATTGTTATCCAAAATGTGCCCCCATGCTCATTTTGTGGCTAGCTCCTTTCATTCTTCCCTCTCTGTGCCTCAGTCATAATTTTTTGCTTTTAAGGCACTCAAAACTTTTTGGAAATGGCACCATTGGATAGAGTTCTTTCTCAGCTTTCCAGAAAGGTGAAGTTTTTCTCCTAACTCCATGTATTTTTGAAGTTATGGCTCGGTGGAGTTTTTGTGGGAAATTTTCCCCTAAAAGGCCCGCAGCTAATGAGATGCTGCCATGTGTCCTAGAAGTGGCAGGGGTTGGAAGAAAACTTGGTTTTTTACCAAGTGTTTGGTGAAATTTCAAAAAGGAAGATTTGCCCCCGCAGGCCCACTGACGAATAGAATGGTGCCACGTGTCCATGGGGAAAAAATTGAAAAAATGACTAAGTGTTAGCGCAGGGATAATTTTAATGAAGAATCCCCGCACCCAATTATATTGTGCCACGTGTCACTGGAGGCCAAAAAAGCGGAGGGTGGAGGTGAATTTAGAATTTTGGCGAAGTGTTTTGGTAAAAGGTAATGAAAAAGTTTTGGCACCTGACCCCCACGACAATCATATTATGCCACATGTCCATGGGCACTCGGAATGACAGAGGGTGGGAGGAGATTGGGATATTTTCCAAAAAACTAAAATGAAAAGGAAAAATGTTTGTAGTGGGCCCGCATCAAATGAAATTGCACCATGTGTCCTCAACTCATCGGCCCGGCGGGGAATTTTTGGAAAATTTTCCAAAGGGAAAAACAAAGAAAAATGAAGGAGGATAGACCCGCACCCAATGAAAGCATGCCACATGGCACCTGGAATGGTGGAAGTTGGGGAATTTTTGGAAAATTTTCCAAATGACTAAAAAGTGAAAATTTTTAAAAAAATTGCCTGCCAATCCGATTTGGCCCTGTTTTGCCCTAAAATTTCAAACAGCCATATCTTCCGATCCAGAGTTCAATTTTTCACGTTCTTTATTCAATGGAAATATGGTGAAATTCTCTACAACATTCCAGGGTCATTTTTGTATTTTGATGGTTTTTGGAGAGATAAAATCGAAAAATGTCTCTGGCATGTGGTCATGGACATAAATGACGTTTCAACCACCATTTTTAATGAAGAATGGCTCGCATTCTCTCCTAGTATGGCTAAAAATGTCAGGGGATGGGCCTGTAAGGATGACCATGCTATTTTGATTGTTTTTTTGTCAATGGTTGAATCTTCCCCACGTTTTCCAGTGTTTCTCTCTCCTAGGGTTGTGGCTTGCACTGTAAAAGCCAGATTTGGCTCGTTTTCAAAGGGTTGAACATTTTTTCATGTATTGCAGGCTCCCTCTATCACTTAAAAAGTGATTTTGTGGAAAACCAGACCTTTTCCAAGACTGCAACCTATTTTTCCTCTCATGTGTTGTAATGAAAGTGGTTTTTGATGTAAAAATGACAATACAGGCTCTATGAATGAGTTTTAATCCTTTATCTGTGTTGTTTGATTCATTTCTAACCCTCCATTACAGTTATTAGTTTGTGCATGAAGTTATGTTGCATTTTTATGAACTGTGTAAATTTGTAGAAGAAAAAAATGCTCACCACTCCTTTGGTGTATCACCTTATTAGCACTAGTTTCAGTTTTTTTTTGCATTCTCCATCTCTGTCCCCTTTGGAAGTTAGAGTAGGATTTTGAGTTTGAAACTTCTGTATAACTTGCAAGTAATACATATGGTCAGAGGAGTTGAGGAACCAGCCTCTAATCTGGAGATTCCTTTCCCATTTTAAAAGTCCCACACTTGGGGAAAGGATTAAATGTTGTGTAATCACACTGGATGTCCAAGATATCAACTAGAAGCCTGATCAACATCCAGGGGTGCTGTTGATTTGCAACAACAATTTTGGCACACCCAATGGGACCTTAGAGGTCTTCATCTTCATTGCAAAAAATTGATGTGCATTTTTTGCAAGTTTCTTGCTTAAAAGAGCCCTAAATTACACATCTGGTGACTCCAAGGAAGAGAATCAACTGGTTTTAGCAGTATAGGCCTGAAAAATCATGAGAAGAATCACCACAAGGTCAAGAGTTAGAGAAGAAGAGGTGTTGTTTGAGCATCTGTAGTTATCTCCAAGAAGAAGGTAAAGAGGGAGGAGAATTCAAAGGTCTTCATCTCCACCAAACAAAGGTCTATCAACTCCTCCACCTAGTAGGCCTTTCACTCAATCAACAAGGGTTCTAAGGCCAATCAGAATGGCACAAAACAACCCCTATGTCAATTTCACTGGCAGTAGCCAACTTTCTCTCAATGCACAAAATCCAATCCCAGTTACAGCATTGAAGAACATCCCATACTTTACCGGAAAAAATCAGACCACTCCTGGTGATCATGTTAAGGATATTATTAATATTTGTGCAATCCATGAGATCAATGAGATGCAAGTTACTGTCAAACTACTGGCATCTTCATTCAAATGGAAAGCTTTGTAATGGTTTAGGAGTCTTGCCTCAGGATCTATCCAAAATTGGAACTAGCTATGTATAGCCCTCCATGAGCAGTTTGGAGAAAAGGGAGATAACTTGTCCCTTTTGGAGTAGTTGACAACCATCAAGAGAGCTCCCAATGAGCAGCTGACTGACTTCAACTTCATATTTCAAATGACTTGGGAGAGAATTCCAGTGGCAGTAAGGCCAGCAGCAGAAGGTGCTTTCCTTTATTACCTTAAAGCCTTTAATTCAGATATTTCTATGTTAATTCAATCCATGGGAGGCACAACTATCCCCATTGATTATATCATTTCCATTACAGCTGAAAATTATTTGATTCAAGATGGAAAGTTAGCTCCTAGGCCTCCAATGCCACTATTTCCAAGTTTAGAGAGCCCAAACACTAATCAAATGCCTAATTTAGCTCCTATTCCCACTCCTAGAAATCAGAATTCAAGTGAAGCTTCTACTTCATCTTCTAGTGCCTCAAATGAACTTCAAGAAGTCATGAAGCAATTGCAAAATCTAGGCAATGAGCTGGTTACACTCAAGAGGTAGCAAGCCCAAGGTTTTAGACCTCCCTTCCAGCCTCAAGCCCAGCCTAACAGGAAGCCATACCAACCTCAGAGACCACCCAATCCAGATACAAATTTAAACCAAGCAAGACCTCCTGCCAACAGACCATTTCAAACCTATAATCCCAATGCTATATCTACCTCTAAGGCATTAATACTAGTGCAAAACAACATAGCTCAAGAGTATGATTGGTGTTTTCCATGCAATGAACCTCACAACCAGTCTATGTGTTTCAACGGTGCCTTAAATCAAGCATTAATGGTGACAAAAAATGGTGTGGAGGGTGAAGGGAGTCAAGGAAATAACCAACAACAAGACACATCCCAGCAGCAATCAGCTCCAAATGATACCACACTTGTAAACTGGTAGGAAAAGGATTTTTGTGGCATGAATCAAATGGTTTCCCAAAGTGTTGCAACCAACACAAGGTCAAAAAGGAGAAATTTTGGAGAAGAATAGCCATTGGCTCCAAGTAATCCACAACCTCCTACTACACAAGTTGTTGGCAAGAAAAGCGCAGTCCCAAACACGCAAGGACTGCCTAAGACAGCTCCTAGGCCAACTCAAATGCCAGTTGCTGCTGCCCATGTGTAAGGAATGAATGTGCATGCCAAGGGATAGTAGAGAGATGCTTCATCTCCATTCAACATCATTGATCAGATGAAGAAGACAAATGTAAACATATCAATGTGGGAATCACTATCTATCCTAGGCCAAAGAGATTTGCTACAAGCTGCCATGAAGGACTGGTCAATTTCAAATCAGTAAGTCCAAATGCAAGAGAATGTGTTCAAAAATGCTTCCCAACAGGAGGGGAATCATGGAGGACAACAAGGTAAAATTTTGAAGCCCCCTCCATTCTATGTTTCATTGATCATTGGAAATCAATTAGTACACAATTGCATGATTGATTTCGGGGAAAGTAGTTCAGTAATGCCCAAGAAAATAGCTGATCAGTTGGGAATTTAGTATGAAGTCATATCTAAAGGGGTAGTGCAATTGGATGGGACAGCAGTAACAACAGTTGGAGTGATAAAAAACTTGAGTCTTACCTTACATGCTTGCCCCAACATTGTTGTTTTACAAGATGTCTCAGTAATAGACCTCCCACCACTCTTTGCCCTATGTCTATCAAGAGATTTCACAGCTAATATTGGAGGTTACTTATTTTCTGATTGGTCACACATGTTGTTTAAAACGAGATATGGAACCAAGGCCACAATCAGATCTGAACCTATTGCAAACTTTCACATTGAACCTCACACTCCAAGTCAGATCAATACCAATTGTTCAACGTTTGATCAAGAGGATTATCCAAGCACTGATGAAACTGACACCAAGGTAGGAAGCATCGCAGACCTAACTCTTGATGAGTGGGAAAATAAGGTGCATGCTTTTGATCCTTATCAAGAAATAGAATAATCTGAGCTAGGAGTCTATTACATGCATGAAGAAAATCAGCCTATTCCTAGCATCACCAAGCCAGACCACAAGGATGACAGTGAGGTATGGCAGTTGTTTTTTGATGGATCAAGGAGTAGACAAGGTGTAGGAGAAGGAGCTATGCTGGTTTCCCTTCAAGGAGTTAAGTATTATTCAGCTTTTAGATTTCAGTTTGCATGCTCTAATAACACTGCTGAATACGAAGCTTTGATACAAGAATTGCATTGGTCAATCAAGAGAGGGATAAAGAACTTGCAAGTCTTTGGTGATAGTGAGTTGATTTTCAACCAAGTTAAGGGGCAGCATGCTATCAAGAATGATCTACTCAAGTGCTAAAAAAATAGGGTGTGGGACCTCATTAAAGATTTTGAGGGTTTTGGCATAAAATCCATTCCTAGAAAAGAGAACCAAGCTGCTAACAAGATTGCAGCAGTTGGGGCAGCCTTTGATGTTCTTGAAAGCATTCAAAAGGATAGGGTACAACCAAATATCCACGTGATTATGAGGCCTTCAGTACCAGACAACAATGTAAGTTGGAAAGTGTTTGAAAATGATCAGAAAACCATTCATTTCTTGTAAGAAGAGGCTGAGTTCTCAGCTAAAAATCAGGAAAAGTTGGAGCAGTAATATTGTGACCAAGTGGTACAGCTGAGAACCAACAAACTAACAAAGGGACTTATTACTTTGGATTCCATTTTCAATCCCAATGATCAGTTTAGGAAGGAGAAAGAAAACATCCAAGTCAAGGGAGAAGATTCAGTGTCCATCTCGGTGGAAGAAGGAAAATCACTCCAAATTGGTAAGATGACAGCTAAACAAGAAAGGTATGAATTCATACAACTTTGTCAAGATTTCCCTAATGTGTTTACTTGGAGCTATGAAGATTTGAAAGGTTTCAATCCCGAGTTAGCTCAACACACCATTGAATTGGATCCAGGTACTAAACCCATCAAGAAAAAACAAAGGCCAATCAATCCCCACATGGAGCCTCTCATGAGAAAGGAATTGAATAAGTTGATAGGATCAAGAATCATATTCCCTATCAAGCATTCTAGTTGGGTGGCCAAATTGGTTCCAGTTAGAAAGAAGAGTGAGGAAATCAGATTGTGTGTTGACTTCAGAGACTTGAATAGGGCATCTCTCAAGGATCATTACCCACTTCCTTCCATGGAATAGATTTTGCAGGTTGTTGCTGGATCTGAGAGGTTTTCATTACTTGATGGCTATTTGGGGTACAATAAGATTATGGTGAAAGAAGAGGATCAGTTCAAGACAACCTTTACAACCAAATGGGGAACTTATGCATACAGGAAAATGCCATTTGGGCTGTCCAACACTGGAGCTACTTTCTAAAGAGCAATGGACATGGTGTTCAAGGGTTTGATTAACAACATTGTGTTGATATATCTTGATGATATCACTGTTTTTTAAAAAATGCAGTAGACCACCTCTTTCATTTGAGACAAGTGTTCTGAAGGTGTAGAAGATTTGGAGTATCATTAAATTCTAAAAAGTGCACTTTTCTATCCCATGAAGGGAAACTCCTTGGCCACATTTTCTCCAAACAAGGATTAGCAATTGATCTAGAAAGAGTTGAAGCCATAAGAGCACTACCATTGCCAAGCCACAAGAAGCCCCTTCAAAGTTTCTTGGGGAAAATAAATTTTGTTTGGAGATTTGTCCCAAATTTTGTAGCCCTCGTCAATCCTATCACCAAGATGTTAAAGAAAATCATGGATTTCAAATGGACAGTAGAGGGAAAATAATGTTTTGAAGCAATCAAAGAATCCATCTCTCAAGCCCCAACTCTCATTAACCCGGATTTCTCCAAGGATTTCATCCTCTATGCATTTGGGGGTGATGATACTATTTCTGCAATTTTGGTACAACAGAACAAGGAAAATGATGAGCAGCTAATTGCTTTCTTTAGCCAAAGCCTAGAGGACTATGAGGTGAGTTATTCTTTCATTGAGAAGCATGTTCTTACAGTAATCAAGAGCTTGAAGAAATTCAAGCATCTAGTTTCAAACAACAAGGTTCAGTTGTTAGTTTCTCATGTGGGAGTTAAAGACTTCCTCCTCAACAAAGACTTGAATGAAAAGAGAGTAGGCTGGATTACTCATGTCATGGAGTATGAGATTGAGATCAAAGTCACCAAGTTGGTCAGAGGAAAAGGATTGTGTGAGCAGCTGATTTTGAGCAAACAAAAGGAAGCATGCAATGAGAAGGAGGTTGTTTTGACGTTACAAGACATCCATGAGTAAGGAAGCACTCAAGAAGAGAATGATGGTTTCCTCACTCCTTGCTGGACCCAAGACATAATGCACTTCCTAAGCACAGGTCTATGCCATTTAGAGATGAAAAAGACCAAAAGAAGACACTTTAGATTGCAGGTTGTCCCATATGCCCTTGTTGACAGTGTTTTGTTCAAAAAAGACGTGAATGGAGTACTGCTGAGATGCATTAGTACAATTCAGATTCATAGGGTGTTGGAAGAGTTCCATGGTGGACAAGTTGGTGGTCATTTTGCACCAAGAGTGATAGCTTTAAAGATCATGAGGGCTGGTTATTATTGGCCCAAGATTTTCAGTGATTATTATGCATGGATCAAGAGGTGCAAGAATTGTGCATTTTTCACAGGTAAAGAGAGGCTAGTTTCCCTTCCATTACATCCAATTTCAGTTGACCAGCCATTCATGCAATGGGGTTTGGACTTCATTGGAGTCATTAATCCCAATTCAAGCCAAGGGCACAAATGGATTTTAAGAACCACAGATTATTTCACCAAGTGGACTGAAGCAGTAACACTCAAGGAAGCAAATGAATCTAGCATCCTGGATTTCTATGAGGGAATATCACCCTGATTTGGCATACCTACTACAATAATATTAGATAATGCGTTGGCATTTATTGGGTCCAAGGTGACTGAATGGGCTGTAAAGAATGGGATCTACCTAAGCACTTCATCAAACTATTACCCTCAGGGTAATGGCCAGGCTGAATCTATGAATAAGAACTTGTTGAGGATCATTTGGAGGACTCTTGATGAAAATCAGAGATCTTGGCATACTAAGTTGAAATCAGCCTTATGGGCTGATAGGATAACTCCCAAGAGATCTACAGGTAACTCTCCATTTAAGCTTGTTTATGGGAGAGAGGAATTTTTTCCCATGTCACTTGAGTTGCCAACATTGGAACTCATGAAACAGTTGGAGTTGTTAGAGTTTGAGCCCATGAAAGTCAGATATGTAGAATTGATGGAGCTCCAAGAAATCAAAAATCAAGCATCCCGAGCAATGGAGAAGGATCAAGCTTTGATAAAGAAAACCTTTGATAGAAAATCAAAGAATAGGTCTTTCCAAGTTAGAGATCTAGTGTTAAAATGGGATGCAAATAGAGCAAAACCGGGAAGGCATTCAAAATTTGATGCCATTTGGAGTGACCCATACATGGTCACAAAGTGCAAGGACAACAATGATATCCAATTGTCTTCATTAGATGGTGAAGAACTGCAGATCCCAGTCAATGGAATCCATCTAAAGCATTGCTATTGAAAGGAATTCTCCACCTTGTACATATTATCTTAGATTTTCATTCCTCCAAGTTCTTGTGCATATTGTTTTGCTGTAGATTAGTTTTGTTTTCCCTAAGTGCTCTGGCACAAGCTTGTTGTTACTGGAAATGTGTTTACATGCCTTGCTCCATCAGATGATGTTCCACCCTCCATCTTCCTCCTTGCAGTTTTCTAGTTAGTTGGGGTATCAAACAGAGAATTTGATGACTCCATGCCTAATGGATTGCTTCAGGCAACTGGTAACTTCATCCAGCACGCAGATGACCCCTCTGAGTCACCAAAATTGTTATCCAAAATGTGCCCCCCTACTCATTTTTTGGCTAGCTCCTTTCATTCTTCCCTCTCTGTGCCTCAGTCATAATTTTTTTCTTTTCAGGAACTCAAAAATTTCTAGAAATGGCACCATTTGATAGAATTCTTTCTCATCTTTCCAGAAAGGTAAAGTTTTTCTCCTAACTCCGTGTATTTTTGAAGTTATTACTCGGCAG
Source organism: Taxus chinensis (assembly GCA_019776745.2). Lineage (NCBI taxonomy): Eukaryota > Viridiplantae > Streptophyta > Pinopsida > Cupressales > Taxaceae > Taxus > Taxus chinensis. The sequence goes on from CM034154.1 coordinate 306,728,580, forward strand.
ATTTTTTGTGGAAAATTTTCCCCTGAAAATCCCGCAGCCAATGAGATGCCGCCACGTGTCCTATAAGTGGCAGTGGTCAGAAGAAAACTTGGTTTTTTACCAAGTGTTTGGTGAAATTTCAAAAAGGAAGATTTGCCCCCGCAGGCCCGCCGGCGAATAGAATGGCACCACGTGTCCATGGGGAAAAAATTGAAAAACTGACTAAGTGTTGGCATAGGGAGAATTTTAATGAAGAAGGCTTACACCCAATTATATTGTGCCATGTGTCACTAGAGGCTGGAAAAGCGGAGGGCGGAGGTGGATTTAGAATTTTGGCGAAGTGTTTTGGTAAAAGGTAATGAAAAAGTTTTGGCCCGCGGCCTGCGTGACCAATCATATTATGCCACGTGTCCATGCGCACCCAGAATGGCAGAGCAAAGGAAGAGATTGGGATCTTTTCCTAAAAGCTAAAATGAAAAGGAAAAATTTTTGCTGCAGGCCTGTGCGAATGAAATTGCACCATGTGTCCTCAACTCATTGGCTCGACGGGGAATTTTTGGAAAACTTTCCAAAGGGAAAAACAAAGAAAAATGAAGGAGGATATGCTTGTGCCTAATCAAAGCATGCCACGTGGCACCCGGAATGGTGGAAGGTGGGGAATTTTTGGAAAATTTTCCAAATGACCAAAAAGTGAAAATTTTTAAAAAAATTTGCCCGCCAATCCGATTTGGCCCTGTTTTGCCCTAAAATTTCAAACGGCCATATCTTTCGATCCAGAGCTCAATTTTTCGCGTTCTTTATATCAATGGAAATATGGTGAAATTATCTACAAGATTATAGGGTCATTTTTGTATTTTTATGGATTTTGGAAAGAGAAAATCAAAAAATTCCTTGGGCACGTGGTCATGGACAGAAATGACGTCTCAACCACCATTTTTAATGAAGAATGGCTCGCATTCTCTCCCAGCATGGCTAAAAACATCAGGGGATGGGCCTGTAAGGATTATTATGTTGTTTTGATTATTTTTTGGTCAATGGTTGAATCTTCCCCACGTTTTCCTACATTTCTCTCTCCTGGGGTCATGGCTTGCATTGTAAAAGTTAGATTTGGCTCGTTTTCAAAGGGTTGAACATTTTTTCATGTATTGCAGGATCCCTCTATCACTTAAAAAGTTATTTTGTGGAAAACTAGACCTTTTCCAAGACTGCAACCTATTTTTCCTCTCAGATTTTGTAATGCAAGTGGTTTTTGATGTAAAAATGACAATACAGGCTCTGTGAATGAGTTTTAATCCTTTGTCTGTGTTGTTTGATTCATTTCTAACCCTCCATTACAGTTATCATTTTGTGCATGAAGTTTTGTTGCTTTTTTATGAACTGTGTCAATTTTCAGAAGTAAAAAATGCTCACCACTCCTTCGGTGTATCACCTTATTAGCACTAGTTTCAGTTTTTTTTTGCATTCTCCATCTCTGTCCCCTTTGGAAGTTAGAGTAGGATTTTGAGTTTGAAACCTCTATATAACTTGCAAGTAATACATCTGGTTAGAGGAGTTGAGGAACTAGCCTCTAATCTAGAGATTCCTTTCCCATTTTACAAGTCCGACACTTGGGGAAAGGATTCAATGTTGTGCAAACACACTGGATGTATAAGATATCAACTGGAAGCTTGATCAACATCCAGGGGGGCTGCTGATTTGCAACAACAGCTATCTTCTACAAATCTGCATGTTCTTCTTACTTTCTAAACATCCTATCCATCATTGTCTCTAACATCTCAATTCTACAGACCAAGTTCTCTTGCTCCATTTATCCCCGAGTTCTTTACTTCTACTTTCTTGTAGAAATTTTAGGATTTCAAGGTAAAGCCTCTTCACCTTTATATCTCGTCACTATCATACAAATCCAAGAATGAATACCATATTCCTTGATGCTTGTTAGCTCTGATACCAAAATGATCTATAAACTCTTTAACTTTGGAATTATCCACAAAATCACAAATTTAACGTTGTTGTTCTACTTTCTATTAGAAAATGATAGAGATAGCTAGTGAATGAATTTTTCTTGTGCTTAGAATCAACAATTGTAGGAAAGGAAGAGTATAACTCACAAACGCCAACAATTTTTATCCTAGAAACCTCCAGAGGAAGAAAAACCAGTAAGGAAGGGAAATTGCTCTTTCTTCCCACTTTTATTAGCTAATTCAAACAATATGTACATAAATTACAATAAGTATGAAAGAGAAGTAGATAATATCTCACACTTCCTCCCAATTACTTCCTTGCTCTATCTCAACACTCCTTTCTTCTACAAAACACAATTCCAGCACTAAGAACTTCTTTCTCACTTGCTTTCATGCTTTGATGATCTTGTTATCTTCTACAAACATGTATTTATAGCTTTTCTCATGTCCTCCCATGTACTGCAGAATGGGAAATGTCATGGAGGAGAAGAGACACAAAACCTTTTGAATTTTGAGGTTGTCTATTTTATGTTTTTTTATTTTTTGTTCAAAAGAGCCAGGACCACCACCCAATGCAAACCGGTGGTCTTAAGAATGCCACCCTAGTTAGGTAGTGGTCATATTACTATAAAGATAGAATCTCAGTGTATTTATTTTCCTTCTTCGTGCTGACTGATCTGGTGAAGTAGAGTCATTTTGGATCCCTATGGATCATCAGGGATACTTTTCATTCAAATTACTTGAACATTATGGATTCTTTTCTTTCCTAGTTCTATGCTCATTGACCTCTTTGCCATGAGAAACCTCAGACTTGTCCCTTTCCTTTACTCCACTATGAGATGCTTGAGTACTAACAGAAGGATTTGATGTGACCTGATAATTGTCTTTTACGACCATGACATGAGTTAAGATATCAAGAATAAACTTAGGGTCTTTTAAACCTTCTACTACATCCAAGATTTCTTGCAAGGAGTTATGATTCGTCATTTCCTACAGCTCTTCTTTGTATGACTTTGAAGATTATTTGTTTTTCAGCTCAAGGAAACTATCTAGAGGGATTACCTCATCATCTTGGGAATAACTTCACTCTACCAATCCTTTATCAAAAAGAGATTCATCTTCAGAGGTCTCGAAACCCCTTTCTTCAATTTCTTCATCATGGAAATATTCTTCATCTTAGAATGGGAAAGAAAATATCTCTATTTCATTATTTCATCCATCAACCATTAGCTCAAGATCAGAATCATATTTTCCATCTTGCCTTATCTCAATATGGCTAACCTTCACATTAGTTAAGGCTTCCAAATCAACTTCACACTTGTCTTACACATTCATGGCTTGCATCAGGAGTTAGACTGAGCTCAAGATCTTCAGTTTCTTCTGTGAATCTCAATAGTTCTTATACGAGGATTTATTTTAATCCTTTCATGGGCTCATCACAAACTAATTTTATCTCTTCATAGATTGCCTGAATGATATCATTTTCATGGGAAAATGGGAATGAGAATAAATCCTCATCTTGGATAAGCATATAAGCTAATTTTTCTTCTTGAAAATCATCAAGAGCCATCTCCTCTTCCTCATGGTTTGCATCATCTGGTAATTTGTGGCTTCCCTCTTGTAACTTGAATCTCCTCAATGCTTCTTCAAAATAAAAATTTCTCTGAGAAGGCATATCTAGACCTATCAAGATGGGGATATCCTCTTCCTCCTCAGTTGCCACAAAGTGATTCATTTGACTACTATTTTGGTACAAAATGTTAACTTTTGGGCTTTCATAGTTTCATACCATGTACCTCATCTTCTTCTCGGGGAGAAATTTCTGCATGTCTCCCTTCACTAGTATGGTTCTGGATGACCAATTCATATGAATTTTACCTCCCAAGTCTCAGAAAAAACTTATACTTAGCAACATTCTGAACGAGGTTGGGACATCTACTACCAAAATCATAACTAAAAATTTTTTGTCTAGAAATTTGGTGAGAGTCACCTATGCATCTTTGACCTTTCCTACAAGTGGGACCTATTTTGACCCCAAAGAGTAACAAGATCCACTAGGTGGATTCATGCCAAGTTTTAGAGCTTTGGAAACCTTCACGGGCATAAAATTATCTGAGGCACCTGAATCTATTATGTAGTTGTTCAATACATATTCTCCAATAAGAAGGGAGATGTAAAAAGGTTCAAATTTATTAGTCTTTGATGCACACAAAGAAAAAATGTTATGTGAAGGAGGTGTAGGTGAGTTTAGTAGTATTCCTTTAGGATGAGGAGCTACATGATTGGGTGTTAGACTACCATTTTTGATTTATTAAACAAACCTCTCAAACTATTTAGGATATGTCTATAAATATTTAGTTTTGGTAATCTACACTTTGACTTTTTTTGCATGTTCTATGAAGTCAAAGGGAGAAAATGTAGATAAGGGGGGTGAAGGGACTGATTTTGAAGTCTGGAAAGGCTTAGAAGCATGATTTAATGTTTGAGGAATGGACAGTATTTTTAATGGCACTCTAGGAGCTTTCAAGGTATTACATTTTTAGGATAAGATTTAGATTTAGACTTGGAACAGACATCAAAAGACTTACTTGGGATTGTGGGAGCCTTCTTACTTACTACAAGATCAGGCTCCAACAATGCAGACTTCATGGAATATGCAAGTAGGGATCCTCAACTCATTTTTTTTATGGATTCACCACAGGAGGATCATCAACCTTCTTTTCTTTTACAGTAGTGGAGGGAGATGCTCTTTTCTCAGACTAAGAATGAGTGAATACCACACATGAGAAACCAAGCACATCCTCTTCATGTTCTTCATCACCTCTAGAATACTCACAAAATCTGATTTTTCTATCATTCTCAAGTTCCTAAATCTCTAGGAAGTTTCCACCTTCACTTTCTTGTTCAAGATCTTCTTCACTTTCTTAAAAACTTCAATTTACGCTCATGGGTGGGGCCTCCAAGGCAAGCCTTCAAGGTGCTTCTGCAATTTGATTTGTGTTTCTTCTTTGCAAAGAATCTCATTCAAATATTTCTCTCCTCAATGATGCCATTTCATTTGCCAATTTTTGCAATGATGGATTGGTTCTCTCATCTTCAGGATGTTGGGTCTTTCCCTTTGATGGATTCTTGATCTTTCTAGAGAATATGAGATCATCATCAAGTTCAATGGCCATATTTTATGCTTATATAATGTTCCTTGGTTGGGCTCTTCATAAAAACTATCATAATTCTGATGATTGATCATTGATGAAGAATCTCTTGACATTGTTTTTAGTTAGTGAATATTCTTCTATTATCCTACAAAGCAACCATTCAAAGTAAGCCACGAAGTATCTCATGGTTTCACTTTCTCCTTTCTTCATTTGAGATAACTGTAGTAAGATGTCTTGACAATATTCAGTTGATTTGAATATTTCCTCAAAGGAATTCTTGATGTCATTCCAACCAGTGATGGATCAGGTAGGCATGAGGTAAAACTATTCTTTTGATTTTTCTTGGATACATTCCATGAACAATCTTACGGAAACGTCTTTATGTTCAAATCCAAGAATCCCGCATGATGTGGTGAAAGAGATGATGTGTTATTCAGGTATCTGTGTGCCATCACCATTGAAATTTGAAAAGTTCTTGTGGGAACCTGTTGGTAGATCATGAAGAGGGGGTTCAAGAGCAAGTGGGCCTGTATTTTTTCCCCATGGAATAATGAGTTGAGGTCTTTTTGCTTCATCAGCCACCATTGTTTCTGCTTCTTCTTTATCCCTTACTTCTACAAATTCTTCTTCAAATTCTTCTTCTTCTTGGAACTCAATGCTTAATGGTGATGGAAAAATGGGATAATTTTAAGGGGGAGTATTAACATGAGTTTTTAAAGTATTTCCAGGTGAAATCCTCAAAGTTCCTGATGGAGAGGAAGATTGAGAAAAGAAGTGTGTATTATATCTAATTTGTTCTTTCTGATTTTACAAAGTCTCAAAATTGGAAACAACACCACGTCTCAACCTATACAACCTGTTGTATCTCCCTTCAGCTACCTTTTGGAAAATTTTGAAGTGGGAATATGAAAAGACATTGGGGAACATGAAAGGTCACATGCAGGAACTAAAAATGTATCTTTCACTAATGGATTTTCATGAATTTTTTTTATCAATATTTCATTTTTTTGTATTTTGGGACCTTGCAGTCATATTTTGGGTGTAGATGTTACTAAATATACCCCACGGTGGGTGCTAAAAATTTTTGGCAAGAAAATTTTTTGGGTGGACAAACTTGTGGATTTCTCGCCAATGCTTTGGGAATATAAGTCCCTCTACTTAACCGATGCAACTACCGTATATACATACACATGAAAAAGTGGATTTCTGTGGTGGCCTTTCAACCAGGGATCCAATAAGGACACTCCACTGACCCTGCATCAAAGCTTGTAGATACCTTCAAGAGAGGAATTTATATATATAGATGGAAATGGGAGTGATAAATTAGATAGGAGAACTAATGTTTAAGGTAGAAAATAAGATTCATGCATACATCAATTATAAGTTTTATCACATGCATTAAAATTAGGAGGAAAAAACTCTACGCATAGCAATAAGACCAAATGGAATTTATGATTAAAAAGTATCAAGAAATCCTGTAGTCAAAGAAAGCTAGAAACTCCTCCTTATATTGATTTATTAAACAAAGTTGTACATAGTGTGGGAATAGAGGAAAAATAGATAGTGGGGAAAGGAAGAATTTGGCTATCTCCTTTGTTCTGTCAAGGTAGAATGTACTCTTGAGCTTACAAAATTAATGACCAACCCCTTGAAATGGGAATGACATTATAATTTATAGAATGAGATATGACTTATCATCTATCCCCCAATGGATTTTCATATGTCCTTGTTTAACTTAAAACATTTCAACTTCCTAAGAGAATATTAAGTTCCTTTTTATAACATAAAGGTGACTTATTACATTAATAACATTAGGACATATGAAAAAGTGCAACTTCAATGTGAAATTAGAATATTGGAAAGTGAGAGAAAGTTGGGGGAAGAGGAGAGAGAAAGAGAGAGAATAAAAATAGGAGAAGTCATTCCCGATGAAGTCTGTTGATCCTTGTTGATGGAAATCTACAAATGTAGTGAAACTCTGAATCTTCGAACTCCTTGCACAATGTGAAAATCCTTCAAATTAGAACACAAATGATCACCAAGTTGAGTTAATTGTTCTACTGATGTCTGCAATCGTTGTACTGATGTCATCTTGGATGGTTAATGTCTCAAGATCCTAGTGGAAAGAGCAGGCTAGGACTAACTCGAGATGTTCTACACAGAAACTGGGTGTCCTACAATAGCGAACAAGCCTCTTGTGAATATCTAGTCTTCAATTCTCTTTCGGTCCTTAGAGGCCATGCGAGTCTTCAGGTCATTCCAGTCCATGTATAAGACATCGTTGTTTTCCACATCATACTCATAGGTGAAGGGATGTGTTAAATTCTGACTCGTCCACTTTGACTTCATGTTTAGCCCAGAAAGAACAAATTACTATTTTAATTAAGTTTGAAAAATCAAGTCCCTGATCTTCAACTAGATGATGCAGCTTTGTCTTCCTCTTTTCCCTATGTTTCTTGTTCCTGCTGGATCAAATTTCTATTTTTAGCAGGTTCTCGTGGGCCCACTTGATATTTTTAGTAAGTGCCAAAAATGTCTATTCTAGTGAGTTCTCATTTGTAGTGCAACTCCAATCTCTCTCTCTCCTTCGCAGGTTCTTATGTCAATGAATTTCCTAAAATAATAGTCCTTATGTAGTAGACCTGCAATTTTTAGAAAGTGGGCTTCTAGAGGTTGGATTTATGTGGAAATTTTTTTTATGATATGTGTTTTTTCCCAATATTTCCCCTCTAAAATTTTGGCTCTACCCGCTCAAAAATCTATGAGATTTTAAACTTTTAATTTTCAGACCTGGCAGTGCTTTTGGATGCAGTAGCCATTAATGGACCTTAAAATTATAGGTATGGTTTTCTCCTCCATTTTCAAAAAAACATATATATTTTAGGTATGGCAATTCTACTTTGTTTCACCCAACGGTTTGACGGGAAATTGGATTTTTTCTTCGTTGAGCTAGAAGTGGAATTTCTTTGTTGTGGATGCTCTGTTGCATGGGAGGAGAGTTTGAAGGTGTATTTTTGATGGTGATGGGTAGAGGAATGAACATACAAATAAATCTTATTGTTTCACACATCCATTTGAGATATTTCTTGAACTTCTCGTTTCATGGCCATGGAGTTTTCTCTGTTTTCTTCTTCTTCATTTTGTGCCTCTCCTTCTGTGTTTGCTCCAATTTACCTCTTAGAATTGTGGGATTTCATGGAGTGGAAGGGGATTACCCTTTTGGAAGGTCAGGTTTTAGGTTTATAAATGTTAAAATGATGGTGAGAAGTTACAGAGGAAGAATGGAGATATTGTGTATGGGAGTGGAAGCGGTTAGAAACATTGGAAACAGGTGAAGTGACAATTGAAATTTGAAATATTTGAAATCATGGAGGGAGAATATTGGGTGAATTTCTCATGTCTTGATGTGCCTAACCTTAGGGGTGTGACAGGTATAAAATTTCATAGTGGTCAAGAGGACGACATGTGGCAGTGATCCAACGAAAGGGAATGGAGGTGAAAATAGCTTCTTTAAGGCACTAGGGGCTGAAAGTCGGTTGCGTGGATGACCAAAAGACTCCCCATAGGGGCTAGGAAATTTTTTTTATGTATTATTTCCATAACCTCAAGAACATAAGGGACATAAAATTCCATGGTGGTCCTGGAGCTAACACGTGTCCTCAATTAGATGGTAGGGAATTTGAGCTCCAAAAATGCTCATGAGGGCTAAACTGTCAAGTCTGAAGGTCACATGAAGGTCCTAGATGTCATATGGTGGCTGGGAGAATTTTCACGAGGTTGATGTACCTGATCTTAGGGATTTCTAGGACATAAAATCCCACCAAGATCCTTTTGCTGACATGTGTCCTCCCAAAAATTGACTAACTCCCGAATTATCTCCAAGAGGGTGAATTGGAATGATGATAACTTGAGCTCCCGATGGAATTTATTGGTGATATTTTATATTATCCTGATTGGAAATGGAATTTTTAATTCATTGGTAGGGTTCTAATTTCTTGATTCATCCACTTGATCCATGAAAAAAATGTACTTGTGATTTGGTACTCCACCTGTTCCTGAGAAGAACTGCCTGAAAAACCTATGCACCAAGGTGTTGTGAACAATAAGATTTCTCCATCTTATAGGGATTGGAATTATCTTTCCATAAATGTTTTTTTACTCTTAAATCCATCTAGAGCTCCACGAATCATCTTCTAAAGCTCAGCAGTTGTTTTGGCCTATGCACTGCCTAGGCCTGTGAATCCACAACTTTGATGAAACTACCACAACTACTCCAAATCTTCCCTAAAACTTCCAAAACCACCTTCATGATGTTGCAATACCTTTGAATCACCTCCATGGCCACTTAGGCTCTTCTAATCCACTCTGTGATGTTGCTCCAACTCTACGAAGGCCAGTGATAGCCCTTCCCATGACTACCTGAAGTTTTCTTTTTTAAAGAAATCCTAAAATTGGCTAGGGGGAATAAATGAAATTTTCTAAATCACCTAGGGGGTGATAGAAAACTATTCGGGAGGTCACTAGGACTTATTAGATAGAGTCAGGGAGCTTAGACTGATAGACTTGAAAATTTTGGCACAGGGGTATAATTGTAATGCTCAAAAATTGTCAATTTCCCTATTACACATTTGCATGAAAACAATCATCGAATATTTATTGTCTCCTTGAATGTAGAACCATGTAATTTTTGGGTGCGTATAGTATCCTAAATTTTGTCAACGAGTTTCCAAAATTTTTAGTGGGAATTGTTCCAAGTGCACAATGCATGTTAGTATTGAATGAAATTGATTTGGGTAATGAATATCTTGGGATTGAAAGTGAGGTTTATGCCCATGGAACTTTTAATATGAAATATTTGATTCATGGGTGAAGAAATCCTTCTCCAACAAGAGAACAAAGTGTTATCCAAAATGTGCCCCTACTCATTTTTGTGGCTAACTCCTTGTGTTCTTACCTCTCTTGTGCCTCAGTCTCCATTTTTTATTTTTAGGCACTCAAATCTTTCTAAAAATGGCACCATTGGATAGAGTTCTCTCTCAGCTTTCTAGAAAGGTAAAGTTTTCCTCCTAACTCCTCATATTTTTCAAGTTATGGCTCGGTGGAGTTTTTGTGGGAAATTTTCCCTTAGGAGGCCCATGGCCAATAGGAAGCCACCACGTGGCACCTGGAGTGGCGGAGTGCGGGGAAAATTTGAAATTTTTTCCAAAGACCAAATGGGTAAAAATTCAAACTTTTGCCCGTCGATCCGATTTTGGCCTATTTTTGCCCTAAATTTTCAAATCGCCATATCTTTCGATCCAGAGCTTGTATTATCATGTTCTTTATATCAATGGAAAGCTGGTGAAATTATCTACATGATTTAAGGGTCAATTTTGAATTTTGTTTGAGTTTGGATAGAGAAAAATCAAGAAACACCTCTGCCACGTGGTAATGGCAAGAAATGATGTTTTAACAACCAGTTTTAATGCAAAATGGGTCGTATTCTTCTTCAACATGGCGAAAAATGTCAGGGAATGGGTCTGTAAGGATGCCCATGTTGTTTTAATGCATCTTCGTTCAATGGGGAATTACTTCCACATTTTTTACACATTTTCTCTCTCCTGGGCTCGACCCATGCATTGTAAAATCCAGATTTGGCTCATTTTTTGAGGTTGAACATTTTTTTTTGGATAGCAAGCTTCTTCTTTCACCTTCAACAAGTGATTTTTGCAAGTATCAGACCTTCTTCATGATTGTAACAGTTTTCTACCTCTTTGATGTTGCAAATGCAAGGATTTTGACAGTGAAGAATGATAGTGTAGACTCTGTGATCAATTTTCAGTCCTTTGTTTGTATTGTCTTGCTTCATTTCAGACCTCTAATTACATCTGATCAGCCTTTGTATGATGTTTCATGTTGCATTTTATGAAATTGTGTCAATTTTCATGAACAAGAAGTGTTCACCACTCCTTTGGTGTATCACCTATTAGTTTAGTTTCAATTTTTGCACTTTCTATCTCTATCTCCTTGGAATTTAGAGTAGGATTAGGATTCAAACCTCTGTAATTGTGCAAATAACAGATATGATTAGAGGAGTTTGAGGAAACAACCTCTAATCTAGAGATTCCTCTCTCATTTTACAAGTCCCACACTTGGAGAGACGTTTCAATGTTGTGCAATCACACTGGATGCCTGAAACATCAACTTAGAAACCTGATTTGCATCTAGGGGTGCTGCTGATTTGCAACAATAGTTTTGGCATGCCCGGTGGGACCTTAGAGGTCTCATTTTCATTGCAACAAAGTTGATGTGCATCTGCTGCAATTTTCTTGCTTAAAAGAGCTATAAATTGCACATCTGGCGACTTCAAGGGGAAGAATCATCTAGTTTTGGCAGTGCAAACCTGAAAAATCATGAGAAGAATCAACACAAGGTCAAGAGCTGGAGAAGAAGAGGTTTTGTTTGAATATCTGTAGTTATCTCCAAGAATAAGGAAAAGTGGGAGGAGAATCCAAAGGTCTCCATCTCCACCAAATAGAACTCTCTCAACTCCTCCTCCTGGTAGGCCTTTCATTCAGTCAACAAGGGTTCTAAGACCAATTAGAATGGCAAAAAACAACCCCTATGTCAATTTCACTGGCAGCAGCCCACTTGCTCTCAATGCACAAAATCCAATCCCACTTGTAGCATTGAAGAACATTCCATACTTCACTGGAGAAAATCAGACCTCACTTGGTGATCATGTTAAGGATATTACTAACATTTGTGCAATCCATGAGATCAATGAGATGCAAGTTGTTGTTAAACTGTTGGCATCTTCATTCAAAGGGAAATCTTTGTAATGGTTCAGGAGTCTTACCTCAGGTTCTATTCAAAATTGGAATCAGCTATGTATAGCCCTCCATGAGTAGTTTTGGGAAAAGGGAGAAAAATTGTCCCTTTTGGAGCAGCTGACAACTATCAAAAGAACTCTTAATGAACAGCTGACTGATTTTAATTTCAGATTTCAAAGGACTTGGGAGAGAATTCCAATGGCAGTCAGGCCAACAGCAGAAGGTGCTTTTCTTTACTATCTCAAAGCTCTAAATTCTGATATTTCTATGTTGATTCAATCCATGGGATTCATAACTATCCCTATGGCTTATAGCATTTCCATTAGGGCTGAAAATTGTTTGATCCAAGCTGGAAAACTAGCCCCTAGACCTCCCATGCCATTGTTTCCAAGTTTAGAGAGTCCAAACACTAATCAAGCACCTAATTTGGCTCCTTCTCCCACTCCTAGAAATTAGAGTTCAAATGAAGCTTCTACTTCATCTCCAAGTGCCTCAAATGAGCTTCAAGACAATTGCAAAATTTAGGTAATGAGCTGGTTACTCTCAAGAGGCAACAAGCCCAAAGTTTTAGACCTTCCTTCCAGCCTCAAGCTCAGCCTAACAGGTAGCCATATCAACCTCATAGACCACCCAATCCAGCTGTAAATCTAAATCAAGCAAGGCCTCCTGCCAACAGACCATTTCAGCCCTATAATCCAAATGCTATATCTACCTCTAAGGCATTGGTGCCAACACAAAACAATGTTTCTCAGGAGTATGATTGATGTTTTCCATGCAATGAACCTCACAACCAATTTATGTGCTTCAATGGTGCCTTGAATCAAGCATTAATGGTGACAACTACTGGTGTGGAGGGTGAGGAAAGTCAAGGAAACAACCAACAACAAGAAACATTCCAGCAGCAATCAGCTCCAAATGACACCACACTTGTGAACTGGTAGGCAGAGGATTTTTGTGGCATAAATCAAACAGTCTCTTAAGGTGTTGCAGCCAACACAAGGTAAAAAAGAAGGAATTTGGGTGAAGAACAACCATTAGCTCCAACCAATCCACAACCTTTTATGGCTCCACAAATGGTTGGCAAACAAAATCCAGTTGTAAATGCACAAGGGCAGCCAAGAACAGCTCCTAGACCAACTCAAATACCAGTTGTTGCTGCCCACATGCAAGGGATGAATATACAAACCAAGGGATAGTAAAGAGATCCTTCATCACCATTTAGTATCATTGATCAGATGAAGAAGACAAATGTAAATATATCAATGTGGGAATCCCTATCTATCCCAGGCCAGAGAGATTTGCTACAAGCTGCCATGAAGGACTGGCCAACTTCGAATCAGCAAGTCCAAATGTAAGAGAAAGTGCTCACAAATGCTACCCAGCCTGAAGGGAATCATGGAGGACAGTAAGGTAAAATGTTAAAGCCCCCTCCTTTTTATGTCTCATTAATCATTGGAAACCAATTGGTGCAAAATTTCATGATTGATTCCAGGGAAAGTAGCTCAGTGATGCCCAAGCAAATAGCTGATCAGCTAGGACTTCAATATGAAACCATATCCAAAGGGGTAGTGCAGTTGGATGGGACAGCAATAACAATAGTTGGGGTGATTAGAAACTTGAGTCTTACCTTGCATGCATGTCCAAATGTTGTTGTTTTATAAGATGTATCAGTTATAGACCTTCCACCACTCTTTTCCCTATGTTTGTCAAGAGATTTCACAGCCAAGATTGGAGGATATTTGTCTACTGATTGGTCACACATGTTGTTCAGAATGAGGTATGGAACCAAAGCTACAATCAGGTCTGAACCTATTGCAAACTTCCACATTGAGCCCTACACTCCAAGTCATATCAATGCCAACTGTTCGGCATTTGATCAAGAAGATCACCCAAGCACTGATGAAGCTGACACCAAGGTTGGAAGCATCCCGGATCTAACTCTTGATGAATGGGCAAAAAAGGTGCATGCTTTTGATCCTTATCAAGAAGTAGAAGAATCTGAGCTAGGGTTCTATTACATACATCAAGAAGATCAGCCCATTCCTAGCATCACCAAGCCAAACCACAAGGATGACAATGAGGTATGGAAGCTGTTTTTTGATGGATCAAGGAGTAGACAAGGTGCAGGAGGTGGAGCTATGCTTATTTCACCTCAAGGAGTAAAGTACTATTCAACTTTTAGATTTTAGTTTGCATGCTTTAATAACACTGCTAAATATGAAGCCTTAGTGCAAGGGATGCATTGGGCAATAAAGAGAGGAATAAAGAACTTGCAAGTCTTTGGTGATAGTGAATTGATTGTAAACCAAGTTAAGGGGCAGCATGCTATTAAGAATAATCTACTCAAGTGCTACAAGAACAGGGTGTGGGACCTCATTGAAGATTTTGAGGGCTTTAGCATAAAATCCATTCCTAGAAAATAAAACCAAGCTGCTGACAGGCTTTTAGTAGTTGGGGCAGCCTTTGATATTGTGGAAAGCATTCAAAAGGACAAGGTACAGCCAAACATCCATGTGATTATGAGGCCTTCAGTGCCGGATAACAATGTAAGTTGGCAAGTGTTTGAGAATGACCAACAAATCATCCATTTCTTACAAGAAGAAGCTGAGTTCTTAGCTAAAAATCAGGAAAAATTGGAACAACAGTATGGTGACCAAGTGGTACAGCTGAGAACTAACAAGCTGCCCAAGGGACTTATCACTTTGGATTCCATTTTCAATCCCAATGATCAGTTTAGGAAAGAGAAAGAAAACATTCAAGTCAAGAGAGAAGATTCAGTGTCCATCTTGGTGGAAGAGAACAAACCATTGCAAATTGGAAAGATGACAACTGAATAAGAAAGGTATGAGTTCATACAGCTATGTCAAGAGTTCCCTGATGTGTTTGCTTGGAGCTATGAAGATTTAAAAGGTTTTAATCCCAAGTTAGCTCAGCACACCATTGAGTTGGATCCAAATAATAAGCCTATCAGGTAGAAACAAAGGCTAGTCAATCCACACATGGAACCTCTCATGAGGAAGGAATTTAACAAGTTGATTGAGTCAAGAATCATATTCCCAATCAAGCATTCTAGTTGGGTTTCCAATTTAGTTCCAGTCAGAAAGAAGAGTGGAGAGATCAGATTGTGCGTTGATTTCAGAGATTTGACTAGAGCATCTCTCAAGGACCATTACCCACTTCCTTCTATGGAGCAGATTTTACAAGTTATTGCTAGCTCCAAAAGGTTTTCATTGCTTGATGGCTACTCAGGGTACAATCAGATTATGGTGAAGGAAGAAGATTACTTCAAGACAACCTTCACAACCAAATGGGGAACTTATGCATACAGGAAAATGCCATTTAGGTTGTCCAACGCTGGAGCTACCTTCCAAAGAGAAATGGTCATGGCATTCAAAGGTTTGATTAACAACATGGTGCTTATATATCTTGATGAGATCACCGTTTTTTCAAAGAATGCAGCAGACCACCTCTCTCATTTGAGACAAGTCTTCCAAAGGTGCAGGAGATTTGGAGTGTCTTTGAATCCTAAGAAGTGTATCTTCCTAGCACATGAAGGAAAGCTCCTTGGCCATATTATCTCCAAAGAAGGATTAGCAATTGCTCCAGAGAGAGTTGAAGCCATAAGAGCACTACCATTGCCAAGCCACAAGAAGGCACTTCAGAGTTTCTTGGGGAGAATAAATTTTGTTCAGAGGTTTGTCCTATATTTTACAGCCCTTGTCAAACCTATCACCAAGATGTTGAAGAAAAGCATGGCTTTCAAATGGACAGCAGAAGGTAAGGAGAGTTTTGAAGCAATCAAAGAAGCCATCTCTCAATCACCAACTCTCATCAACCCGGACTTCTCCAAGGATTTCATCCTCTATGCATTTGGGGGTAATGATACCATTTCTGCCATTTTTATACAGCAGAACAAGGACAATGATGAGCAGTCAATTGCTTTCTTCAGCAAAAGCCTAGATGACTATGAGGTGAGATATTCTTTTATTGAGAAGCATGTACTTGCAGTAATAAGAAGCTTGAATAAATTCAAGCATCTAGTCTCAAACAACAAGGTTCCTCCTCAACAAGGATTTAAATGAGAAAAGGGTAGGTTGGATCACTCATGTCATGGAGTATGACATTGAGATCAAGGTCACCAAGTTGGTAAGAGGAAAAGGATTGTGTGAGCTGCTGATTCTGGGCAAGCAAAAAGGAGTATGCAACAAAGAAGAGGTTGTTTTGACAGTTCAAGACAGCCATGTGCAAGGTAGCACTCAAGAAGAGGATAATGTTGTCCCCACTCCTTGCTGGACCCAAGGTATAATGCACTTCCTAAGCACAGGCCTATGCCCTCCAGAGATGAACAAAACCCAAAGAAGACACTTCAGATTGCAGGCTGTCCCATATGCCATAGTAGACAATGTTTTGTTCAAGAAAGATGTGAATGGAGTGCTGCTGAGATGCATTAGCACAAATCAGATTCATAAGGTGTTGGAAGAGTTCCATGGTGGACCAGCTGGTGGTCATTTTGCACCAAGAGTGACAGCTCTAAAAATCATGAAGGCTGGTTATTATTGGCCCAATATTTTCAGTGATTGCTTTGCGTGGATCAAAAGGTGCAAGAATTGTGCATTCTTCACAGGTAAAGAGAGGCTTGCTGCCCTTCCATTGCATACAATTTCAGTTGACCAACCATCCATGCAATGGGGTTTGGACTTCATTGGAGTCATTAATGCCAATTCAAACCAAGGGCATAAGTGGATTTGACAGTCACAAACTACTTCACCAAGTGGACTGAAGCAGTAGCACTCAAGGAAGCAAATGAGTCTAGCATCTTAGAATTCTATGAGGGGATAGTAACCAGATTTGGCATACCTGCTACAATAATCTCAGATAATGCATTAGCATTCATTGGATCCAAGGTGACTGAGTGGGCTGTCAAGAATGAGATCTACCTAAGTAATTCATCAAACTACTACCCTCAGGGTAATGGCCAGGCTGCATCTACAAACAAGAACTTGTTGAGGATAATTAGGAGGAATCTTGATGAGAATCAGTGGTCTTGGCATACCAAACTGAAATCAGCCTTATGGGCTGATAGGATAACTCCCAAGAGATCCACAGGTAAGTCTCCATTCAGGATTGTTTATGGAAGAGAGGTAATCTTGCCCATGTCACTTGAGTTGCCAACATTGGAACTCATGAAGCAGTTAGAGTTGCTAGAGTTTGGGCCCATGGAGGTGAGATATGCAGAGTTGATGGAGCTCCAAGAGATCAGAGATCAGGCATCCCAAGCAATGGAGAAGGATCAAGCTTTGATCAAGAAGACC
Source organism: Taxus chinensis (assembly GCA_019776745.2). Taxonomy (NCBI): domain Eukaryota; kingdom Viridiplantae; phylum Streptophyta; class Pinopsida; order Cupressales; family Taxaceae; genus Taxus; species Taxus chinensis. The sequence goes on from CM034154.1 coordinate 306,745,799, forward strand.
TTTAATAGGAAGGCCAAGAGTAGATCTTTCCAAGTTGGAGATCTAGTGTTAAAATGGGATGCATATAGAGAAAAACCGGGAAGGCATTCAAAATTTGATGCCATTTGGAGTGGCCCATACATGGTCACAAATTGTAAGGACAGCAATGCCTTCCAATTGTATTCATTGGATGGTGAAGAACTACATATTCTAGTCAATAGAATCTATTTAAAGCATTGCTACTAAAGGGAAATTCTCCACCTTGTAAATATTAGCTTAGGTTTTCATTCCTCCAAGTGCTTGTGCACATTGTTTTGTTGTAGGTTGATTTTCTTTCCCTGAGTGCTTTGGCACAAGCTTGCTGTCGCTGGAGATGTTTTGCAGTCCTTGCTTCCATCAGGTGATATTCCATCTTCCTCTTTACAACATTCTAAGTTAGTTGGGGTTCCGAATAGAAAATTTTATGACTCCATGCCCAATGGGCTACTTCAGGCAATTGGGATCTTCATCTAGCAGGAAGATAACCCCTCTGAGTTGCCAAAATTGTTATCCAAAATGTGCCCCTGCTCATTTTTGTGGCTAACTCCTTGTGTTCTTACCTATCTTGTGCCTCAGTCTCTATTTTTGATTTTTAGGAACTCAAATCTTTCTAAAAATGGCACCATTGGATAGAGCTCTCTCTCAGCTTTCCAGAAAGGTAAAGTTTTCCTCCTAACTCCTCATATTTTTTCAAGTTATGGCACGATGGAGTTTTTATGGGAAATTTTCCCTTAGAAGGCCCACGGCCAATAGGAAGCTACCACATGGCACCTGAAGTGGTGGAGCGCGGGGAAAATTTGAATTTTTTTCCTAAGACCAAACAGGTTAAAATTGAAACTTTTTCCCGCCGATCCGATTTTGGCCTGTTTTTGCCCTAAATTTTCAAATCGCCATATCTTTCAATCTAGAGCTTGGATTTTCATGTTCTTTATATCAATGGAAATCTAGTGAAATTCTCTACATGATTCTAGGGTCAATTTTTCATTTTGGTTGAGTTTAGAGCTAGAAAAATCAAGAAATGCCTCTGGCACGTGGTAATGGCCAGAAATGACGATTCAATAACCAGTTTTAATGCAAAATGGGTCACATTCTTATTCAGCATGGCCAAAAATGTCAGGGCATGGGTCTGTAAGGATGTCCATGTTGTTTTAATGCATCTTCATTTAATGGGGAATGGCTTCCACATTTTTTACACGTTTTCTCTCTCCTAGGCTCGACCCATGCATTGTAAAATCCAGATTTGGCTCATTTTTTGAGGTTGAACATTTTTTTTAGATAGCAGGCTTCTTCTTTCACCTTCAACAAGTGATTTTTGCAAGTATTAGACCTTCTTCATGATTGTAATAGGTTTCTGCCTCTTTGATGTTGCAAATGCAAGGATTTTGACAGTGAAAAATGACAGTGCAGACTCTGTGATCAATTTTTAGTCCTTTGTATTGTCTTGCTTCATTTCAGACCTTTAATTACATCTTATCAGCTTGTGTATGATGTTTCATGTTGCATTTTATGAAATTGTGTCAATTTGCATGAACAAGAAGTGTTCACCACTCCTTTGGTGTATCACCTATTAGTTTAGTTTCAATTTTTGCACTTTCTATCTCTGTCTCCTTGGAATTTAGAGTAGGATTAGGATTCAAACCTCTGTAATTGTGCAAATAACAGATCTGATCAAAGGATTTTGAGGAACCAGCCTCTAATCTAGAGATTCCTCTCTTATTTTACAAGTCCCACACTTAGAGAGAGGTTTCAATGTTGTGCAATCACACTGGATGCCTGAAACATCAACTTAGAAACCTGATTTACATCTAGGGGTGTTGCTGATTTGCAACAACACAAAGATCAAAGATACCTTCTCTAAAAGAAAATTTCCTTAACGGATGATGTAAAAACAAGTTTTATCATTTGAAAGTATTTTGGATGATAATTGTCTAGCCACTGTTATTGATATTTTAATGAAGGATATTGAAAAATTAAAACTATGGGAGTTAAGGGATAAATTTTTGATAAAATAAATAAATTTACGATTTAACAACCACTCCTAGAGACATTTATTCTATTCTTCAATTCAAAATGAACCAGCGAAGCTTCATATTTTGTTAAATTTGGTTGTATCTAAAGAAATTTTTAGCAGGAAATATTTATTATCATGTGAATAATATGAATTATAAAATATTCATTTGGCTATTTTTATGACCATGTCATTGCCCAAGTTTCACCCAAAAAATCCACAAACGGTAAATTTTCCCATGTAAATAGCCAAAAAATATCCAATCATAACATATATTCAGGATGTTTATGGAAGAGAGGGTAATCTTGCCCATGTCATGAGTTGCCAACATTGGAACTCATGAAGCAAGTTAGAGTTGCGAGTTGCTAGAGTTTAGGCCCATGGAGGTGAGATATGCAGAGGTGATGGAGCTCCAAAGAGATCAGAGGTCAGGCATCCCAGAAATGGAGAAGGATCAAGATTTGATCAAGAAGACCTTTAAGGGAAGGCCAGCGTAGATTTTCCAGTTGGAGATCTCTAGTGTTAAATGGGATGCATATAGAGAAAAAACCGGGAAGGCATTCACCTTCCTCCCCCACCTTCCCCCCTCTTGTCCCCCCTCCAAAACAATTGATGCCATTTGGAGTGGCCCATACATGGTACAAAATTGTAAGGACAGCAATGCCTTCCAATTTATCATTGGATGGTGAAGAATAAATTCTAGTCAACTAGAAGCTATTTAAAGCATTGCTACTAAGGGAAAGTCTCCACCTTGTAAATATTAGCTTAGGTTTTCATTCTCCAAGTGCTTGTGCACATGTTGTTGTTGTAGGTTGATTTTCTTTCCCTGAGTGCTTTGGCAAAGCTTGTGTAGGCTGGAAGGTTGTGAGAGGCCTTGCTTCAATCAGGTGATATTCCATCTACTCTTTTACAACATTCTAAGGTAAGTTGGGGTTTCCGAATAGAAAATTTTAGACTCCATGCCCAAGGGGCTACTTCAGGCAATTGGGATCTTCATCTAGCAGGAAAGATAACCCTCTGAGTGCCCAAAATTGCTTACCAAAATGTCCCTGCTCATTTTGTGGCTAAACTACTTGTGTTCTTACCTGATCTTGTGCCTCAGTCTCTATTTTTGATTTTTAGGAACTCAAATCTTTCTAAAAATGGCACCATTGGATTAGAGCTCTCTCTCAGCTTTCCAGCAGGTAAGTTCCTCCTAACTCTTATATTTTTAGTTTATTGGACGACGAGTTTTTGGGAAAATTTTACCCCTTAGAAGGCCCACGGCCAATAGGAGCTACCCCACATGGCACCTGAAGTGTGGAGCGCGGGGAAAATTTGAATTTTTTTCCTAAGACCAAACATGTTAAAATTGACAACTTTTTCCCGCCCGATTCCGATTTTGGCCTGTTTTTGCCTAAATTTTCAAATCGGCCATTATCTTTCAATTAGAAGCTTGGATTTTCACTGTTCTTATATCAATGGGAAATCTAGTGTGAAATTATCTACATGATTCTAGGGTCAATTTTTATTTGGTGAGTTTAGAGCTAGAAAAATCAAGAAATTGCCTTGGCACGTGGTAATGGCCAAGAAAGACGATTCAATAAACCAGTTTAATGCAAAAATGGGTCACATTCTTATTCAGCATGGCCAAAAAGGTCAGGCATGGGTCTCTGTAAGGATGTCCAATTGTTGTTTATATGCATCTTTATTTTATGGGGAATGGCTTACACATTTTTACACGTTTTATCTCTACAGGCTCGACAATGCATTGTAAAATCCGATTGGCTCATTTTTTGAGGTTGAACATTTTTTTAGATAGCAGGGCTTCTTCTTTCACATCAACAAGTGATTTTTGCAAGTATTAGAACTTATTCATGATTTCTGTATAGGTTTATGCCTCTTTGATGTTGCAAATGGCAAGGATTTGACAGTTTGAAAAATGACAGTGCAGAACTCTGTTGATCAATTTTTAGTCCTTTGTATTGTCTTGCTTCATTTCAGACATTTAATTTACATCTTATCAGAGTGTGTATGATTGTTTTCATGTTGCATTTTATGAAATTGGTGGTCAATTGCATGAACAAGAAGTGTTCACACTACTTTGGTGTATCACCTATTAGTTTAGTTTCAATTTTTTGCACTTGCTATGCTCTGTCTCCTGGAATTTAGAGTAGGATTAGGGATTCAAACATCTGTAATTGTGCAAATACCGATCTGAATCAAAGGAGTTTGAGGAACCAGCCTCTAATCTAGAGATTCCGCTAGTATTTACACAAGTCCCAAATTTAGAGAGAGGTTTCAAGGGTGTTGCAATCAATCTGGATGCCTGAACATACACTTCTAGAAACCTGATTACCTATAGGGTGTTGCTGATTGTGCAACAACACAAGATCAAAGATACTCTCTATAAAGAAAATTCCTGAACGGATGCTGTAAAAACAAGTTTATCATTTCGAAAGTATTTTGGATGATAATTGTTAGCCACTGTGATTGATTTTTAATGAAGGCTTATGAAAAATTAAAACTATGGAGTTAAGGGATAAAATTTTTGATAAAATAAATAAATTTACGATTTAACAACCATCCTAGAGGAACATTTATTCTATTCTTCAATTCAAATGAAACCAGCGAAGTTCATATTTTGTTAAATTGGTCGGATTAAAAACTTTTAGCAGGTAATATTTATTATCATGTGAATAATATGAATTATAAAATATTCATTTGGCTTATTTTATGTACCATGTGTCATTGCCCAAGTTTCACCCAAAAAATCCACAAACGGTAAATTTTCCCATGTAAATAGCCAAAAAATATCCAATCATAACATATATTTTTTAATGTAATGTTACACAATTTATAGGTCAAGATTTCAAAACATTCTTGGATCACCAAGAATTATATGGAACCTTTGGTCTCATTCAATGACATTTCAGGGATATTTTTTGAAATTTTATTAAATTCATCATATATATACACATTGTAGACAATTAGTTTTGGAACCTCTCTACGCCTTCACCCCATGTTCACGGGCCCGGCACGGAACACGCTCAGGCGCGCGCAGGGCAAAGCACACCAGGGGCCCGCCGAAAGGCATTTCGTCATAGGAGTGAGAGGAGAGTAGATTAGAATGTGGATCTTCTCACAGAGTTATATTTTGATCAGATTATATAGAGGCCATACTGGGGATTCACTGCATGGCCTGGTGTAGATTTAGAGTTAGTGGGGATGAGGAGGATAAGGTGGACTCAGGGTATGGGTAGGGATCAGGTGTCATGCCTGCCCTAGGAAAAGAAGACTTGAGTCTCTTATATATACACTTTATATATTTTGATAGCATATCTTCCTTGAGAGAGCCCCAGTAGAGGGTCGTGATATGTTTATACACTTCTTGATATATGTATATTTATTATTTTGATTTGAGTTATATTTGATTATGCATTTATGTGATGTGATGAGTTGGATTTTATATGATGTCATTGATGGTTTTTAGATGTGGTGGAATTCCTATGTGTTTTATTTTTGGTGATGATGCCACAATATGCATATGATTAGATGGTTAATTTGGATGTACATGTGTATGGATAATGATATAAATATGTTGTGTGTTATGATTAATATGTTTTCCCTTTCAATTTTATCATGGTGATTATGATGTGTATGGTAAAATGTGATGAATTTTTTTTGGAAATGGATGTCGTTAAATGATGAATATAAATAAGAGTAAGCGTGTTTAGGATAATTTGATAACATATAAGTGATTGGGATAAAGAAAAGGTATGTTTTGTAATAAAAAAAAGATATGGATAGGTGATATATGTGATATGATAAAGGATAAAACAAAACATAACAAAGGGGACATATAGGTATGAATGAATCTATATCATACCAGAGAACATGTGGGGAAAATATTCCTCCAATTGCACTTGAGGTAAACAAGAAGAGGATCCAGGTAACACATGGAACATGCGACCAAAACTAATGTTAGTAAGTAACCAATGATAGTTGGTCACTTCAAATATCATAAGGAAATAATGGATAAAATGATATCATAAACCTAATTTTGACATGATAAAATGGGTTTGAGATGTAACCTGTATGCTAGAAGAGGATTCTCTGAAAGTGGTGTTTGTTAAAACTACACCCCAACTCTGGGAAGGGGAAAGAGAAAACTGATCATTATAGGAAGTCTGCTAGAAGAAAGCTGATAAATGTGGGATGCCTTCAAATATCGTAATGAGTTTCCATCGTTTGAGGTTATGGTATACTTTATACAATATATAGATGGCAAGAATAATATATATGATAGCTATCTTTTGAGGGATTGGTCTATTTATTTATTTATTTTATTTTGATTTTGACTCTTTTTTGTTTTGTTTTGTTTTTACATGAATAGTTGTACTTCAATGGATGGGTCTATTATTTTCCTTTTTAACTTTGATTTTGATTTGAGCATCCATTAATTTTGATTTTACATGGGGAGAGTTGTGACTAGCTAGGTAGACCACTTAGGAGGGAATAATAAGTGTATAAGAGACACCCTTGTACCCTTTACATGGTTCTAATAGGTGAATAAGATGGTGATGGATGTAATGATCACATATTTTTTACAAAAGGGGATAGCCTATCCATAAGGAATATGCTATGGGAAAATCCATGGTGCCCATATTTAAGGTCACATCTATGAAGTGATAGAATACCACATAGTGCCAAATCATCACAATGAGAGAAGGAAGTGGCTAAGATGGAGGAATGATCAAAGGATATTACTATGGCCACATTGGTAAATTTTCTAACAATAGAATGGTCACAAGTACAATGCATTAATCTGATCCAATTTCAGTTTACTGTGAAGGGAATCTGACCCATACCAATGTGTGATAATGTATGGTCGAATTCAGTTAGGGGAATACTTTTCACGTTCACTCCCTTATAGAGAGGTACAATTATGATAGGATAGGATGAAAGATGGGATGAGATAGGTGAGAAAATAATGAAAAATATGCACTTTAAGAAGTAAAAAATTATGTGTCCCTTAACAAGAGAAAAATATGGTCCCCCAAGGGAGAGATGGATATGACCACAATAGTGGATTTTGGATGAGAATCAATGATCCCTCAAAGGAGAGAAAATAGTAGCCATAAGAGTGGACATAAAATGTGAATAGATGGATTGGATAAGATTGGATTAGATAACTAAGGTAATATGAAGGAAATGAGCTAATTGGATAGCCAACCAATGTTAAAGTGTAGTCTGCCAACATCCATGAAATTGTCTGGTGGATTAGAGGATGAATGGATGTGCTTAGGATGTTGGGATGTGAGAGGGATAGAAGCAAGTGATAGACATTACCCAAATGAGGGATGCCACATTGCATTAATAAAATTGAATGTGGATGATGAAATAGAATTTTTAAGAGTACCAATGATAACTTCAGATCTTGGTGGGATAAATGATGGGATATCGTAGGACTAATTAGTTGTAGAAAAAATAGTGGATGAAGAAGGATGATTATCTTGGAGGATAAATTCAACCCTCTTAATAAGATCATGGATGATAAATTAGAGGGCCTTAAAATGCTTAGTGTCATGGCCCAGGGTATGATGATAGGCACAAAAATGATTGGGATTGAACCATGCAGGTTTTTTACTATACAGGTTAAAATATTTGATGGGTGGAAATGTGATGGAAGATGGTTGGATTAAATGTCTAAGGATATCTATGCAAGATCTAATACAAGCATTAAATAGAATATCAATCTTGTGAAGTTGGGTAAGATATTTTCACTTAGATATAGGGGAAGAAGTGGATATAGATTGAATGGGTGAATTAGATATCTTAAAAGATGTACCGAATTTGGGAAGAGAGTTAGATTACTCAGATCATAATTTATTAATACGAGGTGTATTAGATGAAGGGACTGATCCTAAAATAGATGAGGGGTACTTAGGACATATTTTGAAATGTTGGATTATCGAGGAGAGATAAGGCTTAATTCCTTACGAGGGTGCACAAGAAACTTTTGGGGATGCTTATCAAGAGTTGTAGATATTGATTAAGACAATTTACTTTTGGCAGGGATACTTGCAATTTCAATAATTGGATTTGAAGATGTAAGTGTAGGTTTGGGATTGGTTAGTATAGAAGTAGTTGATTTTGTAAAGGGAGAACAAACCCCCTTCGCATTTGTGTTGGAACTCAAAAGAGAGGTGGATGTCTGGGATAATATAGTTTGAGTATGTTGATGCATTGGTGGTCCCAGTGCATTTCTTTCATAGGTCATTGCTTTAGCATTGGATGTCTTTATTTCAGGTTGATGAAATATTCTTGAGGAAGAGGTTGTTATGTTGGATGATTTAGAGGTGGAAATATCAAGTTTTTTGCATAAATGTACAAGGGATTTTTAATGTAATGTACTAATGGTTGAAGGATTTATTTGTAAGGGTGCATCCTTAGGAGGGGTGATAACAATTTATAATGGAGGATCTAGAGGTGGTGTCATATTTGGCATAGACGTAGGAAGAAGTATTTATTTGATGGAATGTGGAGATTGATTTTATTGCATCAATGAGATAGAATGATCATTTGAAGTTATTTTAATTTTTTTCAAAGGTTTGAATGATAAAGGTGACATTGAAGAGGAAAGTGGTGTGAACATAATTTCAATAGTTGATATGGGTACAAGCTCTGAAAGAGGTACTGACCTCAATTATGAGGATGGTATAGTAGGTAGAGGTGTGGTGGATGTAGGTGAGGTATTCAGATCCAGTGAAGTGGATTTGTTGGATAATAAAGTGAATATAGTGTAGTAGGAGTGGGTTCTGATGTAGATATAATTGGTGCAGTTATGGGGACAAGTGTTAATGGGATTACAGATGTGGGAATAATACCGATGAGAATAAGTGTGATTAGCGATGGAGGAGAATTTGTAATATCCTGATCAAAAGTGTTTAAAGTGTTTATAATATTAACATTAGGTGTTTGGATTGTGGGAGTAGTGGTAGCTTGAATTGTTAGTGGATGGTTAGAAAAAGGTTTCTTAATTCCATCAAAGAGTTGGCTAGGTGAATTGGTAGAGATATTTATTTGGATAACCACTTGATTTATAAGTTGTTGAATGCAAAATTTAAAGGAATGAAACTTCTTAATGTTGTGACCCTTCACTTGATGATATTTACAATAGTGGGATTCCTGATACCAAATGGGCTTGGGTCATGATTCATTTACAGGTCATATTGGAGGAAGTTGGATGGAGTGTATAGCCATCAACTTGACAAGTACTGAGCTATAGGATTCCCCCAAGGGGGTATAGTTAGGTGTTAGTCTAAGGGTTTGTTGTTTAGCCCATGTACTAGATGTGGGTGCATCAGATGAGTTGGTGACCATGGCATGGGCCAAAATTTTGGATTTATTGTTGTATGTAGATGGTTTAGTGAACTCGGCTTTGGATTTTTTGATTTAGGTTTTAAGTGGCATTGATTAGGGCACGAGTTTCAATTTTTTGAGCCATGGTGAAGGATTATTCAAAATTTTAGAAATATTGGATTTGCAATGTAGAAGAGATATGCTTTGCATAAGAACATGAGAATAGTTCAATAAGTTCTTATTGTGGAAGAGTAAAAAATAATTGTCTTATAATACCACACCAATGTGCAAAAAAATTTATGATAGACTCGTCACCAAACTGTCTAACAACTTATAATTCATTGATAGTGATTTTTCATGCAATATTAATAAAAAAATGCTCTAGGAATAACTACATGAATTTGGTAAAGGAGAATAAGGAATGTTGAGCAATCCCGTTGTACTAATCCAATGTTGTACTGGCCAAAGATATAGGGAAGGTGTGAATAATAACTTCCTGATCATGTACAATAAGGTAACATGCATGTTTAAATGCATGAAGGTGTTGTTGGGGATATTCGTTATTGTTGAAGTTGGTAAACTTGGGAAACTCCCAATGAAGAGGGTAAGTTTTAATTAGAACCAATGGATGAATGGGTTCATTGCAGATTTTTTTGTAAGATAATGCAGCCTTGTGTCCTAAGGTAGTGGACTCTAGAATAGCCAACCTATTCATTAGGACATGCATAGGATCATTTTTGTGATGATTGGTTGAGATTGTGATTGTATGACATGAACAATAGCTTGACAAGGTGGTTGATAAGTTTATGAATGTGTAGGTATCTAGGGAATCAATTGATTGGGGTGAGTGTAATTTATGGGTTCTGATTGAAGAGGTTGTGGTTAAAATATTTATTTTTGGGGGATGGGCACATGATATGACTATTGAAAGTTAAAAGGTTAAGATGGTTAAATAGGCATACTAGTAGCAGATGGAATAGAGATAGAATTGACATAAAGTGACTTGGGTAGAATAGGATCTACCAACTGATTAGATTGATAGTATCAAAAGGTTGTGGGAGATTTACAAAGTAAAAATTCCTAAATGAGGTTAGATGGGGGTTGAAATGCCTCTAAAGGAGTGGGATATAGGGGTGTAGTTGTCCTGGAAAGGTTTGATTGGTGAGATATATTGGCATTGGTTACAAGATAAGGGTGATTTTGGATGACATGGTCTTTAGGAAGTGAATCCATGCTGACAAGGGGTTGGGTAACTGAAGATGTGGTAACAAGATTAAAGCTTTGTTGGGAAATATAATTAAAGGAAGGGATACCATTGGATAGAGTGGATTTTTGTGCTACCTCGACTTGAGGAAGGGTAAAAATTGTCATGAAATAGGTGAACATTTATTGATGTAATTTTTTAACAAACAAATCAAGAAATAAGTTTTTTATAAACATGATTAATGTGAGAAAAAGAAAAAAAAAAGGTGGATAACGAGGGTTCCTAAAATGGTAGTCTAAGGTTGGTTTCAGGATTTTTTTGTCTTGGAAGAGTCTCAGGTGGTTTCCTATTGGGTGATGAAATCCCAATCAGTAAACCAAGTAAGTGGATGTATCCATGCGTTAATTTTATTTATGAGGTTTAGGATGTGTTTGATAAATTTTGAGATGTAGAAGGTTAACTGCATACTTAGACTATGTGAGAAAGCATGATTTTAAAAAGGAAATTTATTTTTAAACCTGAAATTAAGTGTGATATTCGATAAGGAAATAGATAGAAATGGAAAATCACGATGCAAAAAAGAATATATTAAATAGGGAAAAATAAAGGAATACCTAGATAATGCTTTTCCTATTTGTCCACACTCTTGAATGATAATCGATCCAGGCCACGAACCCAACACGAGCAAGCAATAAAGCAGAGCCTCAAGCTGTAGTGTTAGTGGAAGACAAAAAAAGAAAAATATAGATAAAAAATAAAGAGATCACCAAAAGGGTGGTCCCACCAGGAATGCCAATAATGTTTTTCTATATTTTTATTCCTTATCAATTAATTGATCTAGTACTAAAGAAACTAGTAAACTTATAATATGGAGGGTTTATGGTACCTCAGATGTGCAATGTGATAGATATGGGCATAAGATAGATGATGAATTCCTACCACTGTCGATCAAATGAAACCTAAAAGTAATAATTATTAAAAATGAGATTGATTAGATAATATATGTGGGGGTTTCTCGACAAATCATACCCAAAAATTATTAATTTCCTTAACAGATGTCAACCCATGTTTGGTTTAGATAAAGTGAAATAAAATATGTAACAACAAAAGCATGAAAAAAATTATTACTGAATCTAAAACAATGAAAGAAGTTAATCTAAAGATAATTAGATTAAAATGATTATATATGAAAGATTACCTAGTCTGGGTTGACAGAAACCCAGACTATGTAGAGGCCGGTTGGCGACGACCTAGAGGCTGGATCTAGATTATGAGCTAAATATAAAAATCCTTCAAGATCTTGATTGAATCTGGAATCTAAAAAATATTGAGTATGATAGAGTCATCCTACAGAAGGAATTTAAGGGAGTTGAAACCCAAGAATGATATAATATGGAAGTAGTGCAGGCTAGATGGCAAGCTAGGCCTATGGATGTTGAAGGATGACCTACAAAATGATATCTGAGATAGAAAAGTAGAGAAAATGATAGAAAGTAATGATTTGTATCGGTTGTTAGATAAACTAGAACCTAGTTGATGATAACCTAGACAAATCAATGATGAATGTAGTAGAATTAGATAGTGCTGAGAATAAATGAATGAAAAAAGGGAAAGCTGTAAGTAAGAAAGCTGGAACAGAGGGCTAAAAATGGAGCTCTATGTGCTATAGAAGGTAATATAAACTTGCAACATGTTAGACATAATAAATACCAATATAATATGATAAATATAAAGTAAAGCACCAAAAATACAATGATAAACCTCACAATGGATGATCATGGGTTATACAAGCACATTGAAAGGATGTCCAGAATCCCTGTGAATGTTTTGGGAATGCTGAAGCATAAGAAAGGTTGCTTATTTCATGAGAGAGCCCAAAATTGAATGCATCTCCCTAAAGAGAAAGAAATAACTTAACTTTGTAGCATCAATGGTGATTGGGATGGGTCACCACTAATTTTAGGAAAATTTTCCCCAATGGGATTAGATTTCTTGATTTTGGCGTGATTTTTTGTGTTCAAGGATATGATTCAATGACTTAAAGAATATAGGTAGGATTAATTTACTTGAGGATAAGTTTAAGGTAGTTAGGGCATAAAAATAGATGGGAGAAAAGATTTAGAAAAGTAAGGGGATGGATTTAGGATAAAAGCATCCTAAATAGAAGGTTGGTTAGCGAAAGATAATGGGTATTAATTAAGTAATAGAAATTAATTAATTAATTAATAATAATAAATTTTACTACAGATGGGATAATTGTTCATGTAAGATATTATATGATTAATTAATTAATGTGGCTTAATTAATTAATGAGGATTTCATGGACATTTAATTAGATAAAGGGGATGAATAAAATAAATATGTAGATGCATGTGATTAATGGTATAGATACCAAATTTAGGTGTCTACAATACTTATTTCATTTACATGAAATAGTAATGGGTAGAGGTAGGAGAGAGAGACCAAGAGTTGTAGTTACTTTTACAGGCATAACGTTGTCGAATGCACCAGAGTCAATGATGTAATTATTTATTTTGTTACCATTGACCAACAAGGCTATACAGAAAATTTCTACCTTCCCAAAGGTGGAGGGTCTGGAAACGAGAAAAATTAGAGGAGTGGAATGAGAGGCATGAGATGTTTCTTTGGTAGTGGATTATTTAGAACATGAAATTGAAATACTTCCTTTAATAGACTAAACAAGCTTGTCAAATTTCTTGGGATGGGTTTTCAAGTTCTCATACTTAGAAATTTGGATTTTGGCCTTTTTGTAATGGTTAATGATGTCAAAAGGTGGAGAAGTTGTAACAACATTAGGGACTATGGTATCCTTGCAAAGGGTAGGATTTTTATTTTTAGGATCAACAAAAATAGATTTGTGAAGAGAAGTTGAATGAGACTTACTTGAAGAGGAAGAAGTGTTTTTGACTAAGATGGTCTCAAGATTCCTCTTGGCTAATCTCGTAGAAGTGGAAATTGATGATCATCCTTTCATTTTTTTTTCATGAAGTCACCACTTGAGGATCTAAATTATTATCTTGGGCAATAGAAGAAGAGCCCTCTTTCTCCATTTATGATCAAGTGCACACCACATAGAAGTAGCTATCTGTGGACTCTTCAAAATATTCATTATGTGATAATTCATAATACCCAATCCGTACACATTCTTCTTCTTCTTCCTCTTCAATTTTTGATTCAATAATTTATTCTCTTTCAGCTTCATTGGTCCCACATATTACATTCATTGATGGAACTTCTAATGAAAACCTTTGGTGTGCTCCCACAATTTGATTTCTATTCTAGTTCTTGTATGATGCATTTTGAGAAATTTCCTTCTTTATCATTTTCATATCATTGACCAACTTATACAATAATGGATTGACTCTTTAATATTTATAACTCTATACCTTATCCTTTAGTGAAGGATTATTTATCTTTCCTAACATGATCAGGTCATATTCCACTCCAATGACAATTTATTGCACCTTGTCCAAATTGTTTGGTTGAAATCACCATAGTATGAAACTAATTTCAGGAATATGGGCATTAAACAAGAATCTTTTCTGATTATCCACAGTAGGATGAGAAACATCAAGAATTTTGCCACAAAATATCTCACATGCTCTTGCAGTTATTTCTTCATTTAGGTAAGTTTAGCAAGGAATGAGGACTCTTGGTTTGAAAATTGGTTCTTCAATATGACCTTCAAGATGATTTTTAAGAACTTGTCTTCTTAATAGTATAATGGAAAGTCTAAAATTTTATCTTTTTTTCTCCTCAAATACGGGGTAAATAATGCATTCAATATGACATTCAGCTCAGGTGTACCTTATTTCTTCCAGATTATGTAAAAGAAACTAGAAAGGAATGAAACTAGAGAATTTTAGATTTATCAATAGGCTTGCAACAAGGCTTTAGAACATTCAATTTTTTTTTGGTACTTTCAACTTTTCAAAATTTTATGTATTTTTAAAAATATGTTTTTAGTTTTATTTTTTTAGAGATCTTTATGGGTACATGAGGGCATATCTCTCCCTAGTGGATTCACCAAAAACTATTGGTGAAATAAATTGGCATGTTTCAAATTATGTGTTTCCATCAATCATCATGGGAATAAGCCCCTCCTTCTTGTGTATGGGGAGGCTCCCATTATTGAATACAAAATATCCTAATTATGTGGGGTGGCCAATATACCAAAGATCACACAGGAACACTCCAATAAACTTGTGGAAAAGTTCTTATATGGAGTATAAAGGAGGAAAATTTTAGTCAAGGAAGATAAAGAGTATAAAATAAATAATGAGAGGAGGTTAATGCTATGAGTAGGCACTAATAGAGTTCACAAACAATAACCAAAGTAAATATACACTCAATAAGAAGAATCTAACTTAGGAAAAATATAATGATATTAACAAATTATATATATAAAGTTCCATTAATATGTTCCTCAAAAGTAAAACTCCTTTCCTTTGTTTTTCAAGATCAATATCCTTGCAAATCTAGGAGATAGAGGGAGGATAGAGGAAAGAATGAGAAAATAAATGCAAGATATGTAACTCTTATTTCTTGTGTAGTGGTGATATAAACATCATAAACATAAAAAAATCCACAATTGATAGGAAAAAACTTAAACTTAAAATAAACTTCAATTCCTTTTTTAATAGAGAATCCTTTCCAATTTATAGCATATAAAACTAACTCTTCATCTACCCCCGAAATGACTCTTCACGTCCCATCACTTATGAATTTTCAATTACACTTAGAAGAGAAAAATTAAGTACATCTCTTATAATTTGAGAGATTACTTTTAGATTTTGCAAATATTTAATTGTCACTTAAGTAAATAGGATAAAATAGAAAATAATACATCCCCAATTGAAAGTTAGAATATGAAGAGAGAAAGAAGATATAAAGAGAAGAAGTTGACTAATATCACAGGGGTTTCACTTAGTAAAAATATGGTATAACATGTTTATTCAAAGGGTATTAAAGATTACACTTAAAGTTATATTTTATCTCTAATTATTCAATTTATAATACCCCCTCATGTTATATTATTAAAATGAAAATACCCCCTTATTTTTCCATGTATCTTACTTACCCATTTTTTCAATAAGATTTTATTCACCCCTTTTTATATCTCATGGGTATGAGTCTTTCATAGAAAAATAATGTTTAGTATTATTACTCTGATTCAAATACATGAAGATATAAATATGAATATATAGGTGAGGTTGTTCATAATATTTAGGAAACAACTCACAACAATATACCATATATGTACGTTGTTTAAACCTACATAACAATCCATAAATACAAATATAAGTTTCTAATAACAACTTATATAACAAAAATATATATACGTGATTTGATAATACAAATCACTCACCAAATAATCAACCAAAAATCTAATGTAAACATTAATTTCTTAACATTCCCCCATTTAATGTTTACATGATAGAAAAAAAACTTTCACACTTCCTCTGTAGCTTTCCACCTATGCTTGATCATGATCTTGGTACAACACTTGAACTGAAGGTAGAAGAAGGAACACATCAAATTTTTATCAACCATGCAATGTTGGGATCAAATCTGACCGACGAGGATGGGAACACACTCAGGAATCATTTGTTTATCAACCAATCACTCTAAGGAACACATCTAACCAAGTAGTGTGGGAACTAAAGTAGGAACACATATGAGAAGCCTTAAATGGTTTTCTAGAGGCTAACCAAAAACCTAAGTATGAACAAGAACACATCTAACTGTTTAACCTCCTCAAGAATTGTGATGTTACATTTCACTGTGTTATCTGTTCTTTACTATGTTATTACATTGGGGACTATTTTAGGAATACTCACATACACCAGTGAACAAGAACATACCACATTTTTGTTTATTTTTGACACCATGCTGAAATCCATACCAAACTAAAATAAAGAAATCAAACCCACTGCATGGTAAAATACTCACACAAGTGCCACCAAATCAGTGAAGCAACCCCATTGTTGACAACTGACGAGAGTTCATTTGTTTTCCTCCAACCTCTTATGCCTCTATCCTCCAATTTCATGTTGTTGTCTCGGTAGAATAAATATTTGAGGATCAACTCTTTCCACATTTTTTATTATATCTTCCCTCCTACAATGTGAAATAATTTATTTTTCAAACGTTGAGTAACACAAAAAATGTGTCTGTGAGACAAGTTCTTTTTTTTTTCAATTTTTGACTCTTGAGTCGGGTTTGATTTTGACACTTTTAAGCCTTGACAAGACTAATTACAAGACTATAGAATTTGGAATATTCCCCTACATAACCACAAATTCAACTAATAAAATTTACAATCTAATAAAATAATGAATGTTTAACATACTAACCACAAAAAACACAATGAGAATGATTACTTTGATATATATATATATAATAAAAATGACAATAGTGATGATTTACGTTGATTTTGTTTTTGGGTGGGACATTTATTTTATGGACACGGAAATGGTTTGAATTAACTAGAAAAACTCTAAGAAACAAAAAATTAATGATTTATATAGATCGTATCTATCCAACTTGGGAAGATTCAATATAAAACTTTATTACTTTAATTGAGTGATGTTAATGATGCATATGGAGGGATGAATTAGAAAAAGAGATGCATGCGTGTTTGTGTCTAGACATCTAAATACAAACCAAACAAAAAACAAAAAATTATATCTTGTTATTCATATGGGTTCAGAAACACCAAATGTGTGTTGCATGCAATGCAAAATTCATTGAGTATTAACCTTTAGATCCAAATCTTCAACAAATTAAAACTCGAAAACTCCATAGCCCTCTTAATAGATGGAGTGAATACATGAGATGATGACATAGAATATATACAGAAGAATTTAATGATAAATAAATAACAGTATGAAAAAGTTTCAAACAAAATGAATCATGCACTTATATGTACTCCAAGTTTTCGCGTGGAGATCCAAATGGGGGAGGTGTTATGTGGGAAGTGTTTTAGTTGTGCATGCTAAGATATACTGTTGATTCCACTCTTCACTGTAGGAAATCTATGTCATTGGGGTTACTAGATGATTAGCTGAAGATTGTTGAGTTGCTATTGTATGAATTATCCTCAAGCACAAATACTGCAAATAAATAATCCATTTTTTTTAGAGTATGAGACAATAGAAAAATAATAGGCACTGAGAATGAAGAGACGATGTTATAATTTACAAAATAATTCCAAATTTTGTAGTAAATAATAGATAAAATACATTTTTAAGTATGAGAGCACATCAAAATCAATAATAAATTTCCATCTAATATTTCAACGTTTCCTCTTCCTCTGTTATCTTTATGGATTCACACTTCTATACCCACTACGTCATTTGTGCAAAGGTGAAAGATAAATGTGTGATATAATGGGCCCACTAAAAATTCTATTATGAAACAATATATCTATATCCCGTATCTTTAGATCTTGAATAGTATTCAATCACACCAGAAGACACTACACCTGTGAATGAGTTGTTACAAGGCTCACAACAGGTAGCACCGTGGTAGAGAAGACTAGGGAAAGCTTAATAATCAATATACCTTTAGCTTCCCCTTAAGAATTTTAAACCTCCATACTCATTATAAAACTCAAGAAATATACGAAATAGAACTATGCACAACTAATGTAGAAAGAGAGTTTGAATATATGAAATCAAATCAGGTTTCCCACTCAATTATTATTTTATTAATACACATTTACTCTAGAAAGAGAGTTTGAATCCATTCAAGACATATTACAAATTACCTTAATGTAAATATTTCATCATTTATTAATAGGTTTTTAAAGTATTACGTTGGTGAAATAATATCAATTATGTTGAAAAGCATGATCAATCCTACTATTATCCCAAATTCACCCCCAGGTCAATTTGTATAACTCACTATCAATTGACCTAGCCATTCAAGTTTTGGGATGTGTGGATTATCGCCAAATTCAGCCCCAGGGATTAGAGAAGAAAAACCCCCATGATGGCTCGACCAATTTTATATTCATGCACAGTGAGGTAGCTCACCATGGTGAACGTCTGAGTTGTTTTGGAAAGGTTGGTGAGTCGAAGAAAAGTGACAGATGAAAAGCTTCTGGTAGCATTTTTAGATGCTACCGGCCAGCAACATTTTATATGCTATTGACCGATAGTAGGAACATATGCTACTGGATGGTAGCAGGGTTGACGTTAACAGACATGAAAATAATTTCAAGGTGTCAGTAGAATGTACAGATACTATCATCCAGTAGAATTTTATATGCTACCAGACAGTAGCGGGACAATGGTGGCTCAAGCAGTAATTTTGGTATTACCATCCAGTTACACAAAGGTGATGATAGAATGCATTTGGGTGACTACAGGGTCACCAGTAACATTTTTAAGGATGTTACTGGCTGACAAGAGATTTTAAGCTACTGACTAGTAGTAGGGAAAGAAAGTTCTTGTCCAGTTGCATTTATGTAATTGGCTGTCACAAAGAAGAAAATTCTACCATCTAGGAGAGGAAAATACATGCAAATGACCAAGTGCAAGAGTGAACTAGGATTTAATGGGAGTGGTATATGTTGTTCAACTACTAGTTTAATGAGGTATGGCACCCATGACTACCCGTGCAAGAAAATTACTAGATTTGTATGGCCTCCCATACCTCCTTAATGAAATATATCAGTTGGAGAGGCAATTTCGGGGCTCTTCTTCTATATATTGTAAAATCCACCTCATTTTGAGGGGAGACATTGTGGGAGTTGGGGAAACTCTTGAAATTTTTTCCCTCAACTACATTTGAGCTATGAGCCTCCTCTTGGACCTAGAAATGTAATTATGCCTTCATGCATCATATGTAATGGTCTGTGTATATTTTAAAGCAATAAAAATCATGTTTTATGGCATTTCTTCAAATCTAATTCATTTTTATTGTGTTTATCTTGCCTCTCTAGTTTGTTATTGTATTTTTTGCATGTTTATCTAGTTTATAGGTTCATGAGGTTTTGTTTCATGGAGATTTGGTGACGAGTTTGGATTTGGGTTTGTGTCACACTTATCTGGCCTCTCTCAACTCCATCTTCCTTCCATTCTCTCTCAAGAAGAGTATCTCACCCCTTTTCTTGGTGCTATCACAACCCTCTTAGCATAGGATTTCCATTTTTATGCACTTTATTTCTCTTTTTCTCCTTAGAAGTTTTAGTATAGGTGTAGTTAGGAATTTTTATTGCATTAGGAGTAGTTTAGTAGTAGGATCAGGAAGAGGAATCTAGAATTTTCTGGAGGACCATATTAAGTTCACAAGTCCCATATCTTGAGATATGGCCCCATGTCTACAAATTACGTCTGTTTCCACACACATGTAGTACAATTTAGGGGGTGTTGTAATTTTGCATTAACAACTAATTTTCTAAACTTTTATTATTTCTTGGTTAAGAAGATCCAAATTGATATTTTCTTATTCAAAGAGATATTATAATTTAAATTTATGACCACAATCCTTTTGAAAATTTAAGGTATTTAGTTTGAAAAATATGGTTAAAATGTTTTTGTTTTATAATAAAATCAAGCCTCCCTCTCATCTGGTCCACCTCTTTAACATACCCCCAATACATAATTCAAAATATTAATTAATTAAACCATTTCACCCCGTAATTTATACCGGTATATTGAATTTTATTTTATAAATTTTAACTAACTCAATATGAATGAACATGCTAATATATTTCCTAGCTAATGAATCACTAGTGACTAATCTATTGATGATGAAGATATTATTGATTTGAGGCATGGTGATAACAATCTCATCCTTCTGCAAGATGCATGGAAAATTCAAATTTCACGATGAGTATTTAGGAAAACCTTTTTTAGACCTCCTAATGAGAGCATGAGATGACTATGGGCATCACTCATGATGTTTCCTTCTTGATATCATAGGGAGAGTGAGGATCACTCTCTTACTCCTTAGGATTTCAAAAATTATTCCAATGATCATGAAGGAAAACTCCATGGTACTCAAACCTATTTGTTTTTATATTTATCTCACTGAGATGATATTTCATCATGTGGGTGAAAGGATTTCCCTTGAGAGAAATTTTTGACAAGTGGCCACCAGTTGGAATTGAATGAGGTGATTACAATATCCTTATTTTTCCTTTTTTTGACTCTAGAGCACTCCTTGAATGAGATCAACTCATACACCTCATGCGCACATGTTTCTCATGGAAGTAGGTGACATTTTATTGATCCTATATGGACCTAAGGAAATGGATTGGAATGAATTCCATGTTTCTCATCCTACACACTACACCGAGACACTGCAAACTCCGCCTCCATCGACTTGCAAGATGTGATATTATTATCAAGCATGGGTCAAGTTTTTATAAAACCTATCCAAGATATTTATTCCTTGGGATGGTCTCTATCTTCACTCATAACTATCTTCTCATATTATTACCAAGATGATCATCCTCTTGATGACTTGAACTTGAATGAAGCTCTTAATGTTTTTGATCTCACGATGTTCCATTCATGAATGAATTATATTAGAGTGAATTACTACATATTTGGACCATGAGACAACTTCCAAACCTTAAAATGGCATTAAAAAATAGTAACATAATAAAAATTTGTGTTTCCACAACTTTCTAAAATGAAACTGCAAACTTTCTATTTTTAGCAGGTCCTTGTTAGGACTACTATTTTTTTGTAATTTTGTATTGTTTTCATTATTTTATGTTTATTTCATGCATATAGGACCAAAAATGTCAAGAATTCATGTCATTTTACCACTTTATATTTTTAGTCATTCCCTCCCATGGACACATGTTATTTTTAGTAAGTGCACTGCGGGTGTCAGATTGCACTGAAAGTGGTCTTGAAATTTTGGGTTTTATTCCAAGATTCCTAGATCCAAATTTAGGATGATACCTTCTTATAAATGATCTATAAAATGAGTTTTTCATAAGATGGGTCAGAATACAGAGAAAAACCAATCCTCCATATCTCAAAAAATCAGTAATACTTCAAATAAAACTAAATTTTTTGAGGATCCCTTACTCTAAGTTTTAGATTATTGCACTTGCTAGATATTTCAGAAATTGAAAAATTCCTTGTAGAGGGAAGAATGTTGATGAAAAATATATTCCTTAATATCCCTAAATAATAGGTACATCATGGCACAAATACTATCTCACATGAAACTATATTTTTTTAGGATCGTTTTCTCTATTTTTCAATTGATTTCACCTATTAGATCCTCAGGAAGTGAAGAAGAGTTTTATTGTTATTTCATTTTTGCATCATGACATCCATTAATGGAGGCTTGAATCTTTGGAAACATAAATTTATCCAATTGAAGAACTATACAAAAATAGTGATCTCAACTCAAGTTCCACGTCATACATGGATCTCGTTATTCGATTTCTGGATAGAGAACTATGTGCAACACTCAGTCTTCATGGTCATGCCTATTGTGGAATATCTTTGGCAAGAACCTCTATCATAATCAGATGTTTTTTTGAATCTTTATAGGTGCAAAAATGGAGGATGGATTAACAATGCAAAGTAGTTAAGTTAAAAGTGAGTTTACTTTGTTTTCTTGGCTTCCTAGATAATTGCAGTTTTGTGTAGACACAAAATCACACACTTAGGTACATTTATAGGTCCTAAAAACATATTAGCATTTACATGATTCATAAGAAAGAGAAATAGTAATTGAAAACCTTCTTTGGCCTCTTTCTTATGTCTTTTACTTTCTCTTTGGTCTTACAAATCCTACAACCCAGTCAGAGATTTACTTGTTTATCTTGTATGGATTCATACACTAGTTCCTAGAAAAAATAGCAGTGCCCAGGCATTCATGTCCCCTTTGGGTGACCCTGAACCTTTCTATCTTACTCACTTATTTTGGGTCTTTTTTTATATTTTTGGTATATTTAATATTAATGGGCCCCCCTTCTAGTTTTGAATTACAAAACTCAAACAAGGGAATCATATAAATATATAGTCATTTGTTCAAAATAATGGACGAAGATCTAAGAATACTTGCTATCAACTAAGATTGCATCCAAAGTAATTCAAAGCACTCAAATGCCTCCATCTAGCATCCATTAAGGGACAAGGGAATACATTTTCTACATACACTACATAGAAATGGGAAGTTCATTGTATTACATACACACATTTACATAGTTTATTAGATCTATCCTACTATTTGGTGCATCTTTCATAAGGGTTTCTTAGGGAACAATTTCTACACACAATCACAAGAACTACATAGATTCTAAGATGTAGTGAAACATTCAGTCATATGTTCACTCTATCAGGTAACTAACATGGTCAGTCTGAATCCCCATATTACATCTTTCCTTTTTGGATTTGATGTTGTTTTTTGGGGTTTATAGCTGAACTTATATTTTACAGGTTATAGGTATACTCAGTGATCAAGGAGTGACACATAGGTGATCGAAAATGAACATATACAACATCATAAATATCATATTCATACCATCTACGCATTCATGGGTTCCCAATAATGGTCTTTGATGCCCAGGTGCCCTCACCCAAGTCTAGGTGCCCTAGTCTAGCCTCATCCGTGAGATTCATAATTTATTCTTAACATTGATGACATATTTTACCTTCTATTTAATAATTCTCCCTATATGTACTAGTCCAAGACAAGAAAAAATCAACGAAATCATATTTCCTATATCTCTTTCTTATGATTTTGAACTTTACTTGTTTATTTCTTGTGTCATATTATATCTAACAACTATATATCATTATTAAATTCAATTACTCTATGATATTAGGGTTTAATAAAATCCTTTTTTGTTTAATCATTTGGTGAACCCGCATTTGAATAAGCTTATTTTATTTTATTTTACCTTCTAACATGGCTCCTAAAAATCCTCTAGTAACTTGACATCAATTACTTCAAATGAACCCATACATAGATGTTATTTAAAAAACCCTAGACATTATGTATATCCCTAGAGATAAGCCCCCTTCACAAGTAAGTTCCATCTTTGATCATATTTCTGATGACTCTATTAGTCCTAATGTCAATCAATCCATTTTCAGGTCAGTTCAAGCTTTAAATTTTTTATTTCAAGATTAAATTTAGGCTATGGAATCCATGATCACATCTTTCCCAACTAAAATCCAACATCTTAAGGCTACTTCTCAATCCAATTCTAGTTCTTCTCCTCCTTCTCATACTACTTCTATGAAATCTGCATGTGCTCATATCAATGAACCTCAAGTCTTACCACTACCAATACCTCTCAAGTTTTATTTCAATACTAAACAACATGATATTATTCCTAAAATCCTTAATCACCAGTTTATAAACTTATCAACTACTCATTGATTTCCTCATTATCAGCTTGAAAAATATTAAGGTCACTCATAGTGCAATTAATATTGAATTAATGGACATAATGATAATTATTGTTATGTCCCAAAGTGAACAATTGGCCACCTTAAGCACTATGGCTAAATTTAATTTGTTACACAAAATGTTATTGCAAGTTCATATCCAATTGCTAAATCCCACTATGTTCCTTAACATGATCCATCTATGTCTAGTGAGAATCATTCTATAATTACTAGTTTTCCTACTTAGGTTAGTCAAGATTTGGCTATTCAACCCATTCTGATTAAAAAA
Source organism: Taxus chinensis (assembly GCA_019776745.2). Taxonomy (NCBI): domain Eukaryota; kingdom Viridiplantae; phylum Streptophyta; class Pinopsida; order Cupressales; family Taxaceae; genus Taxus; species Taxus chinensis. The sequence goes on from CM034154.1 coordinate 306,770,059, forward strand.
ATTCCTCTCAAAATCAGTCCAACCCATCATCCTCATAAGTATTCTAAAATATTATTAATCGTGCATAATTTACGACCATTCAAGATCCCTCCCCATCCTACTCCACTTGTGCATATGATTATTTTGTCAAAAAAATATTCTTTACAACAATGGCCAAGAAACATTTCAAGCTTCACCACCATGGCATGGTCATTCTCACATCACTAAATAGAACTCCATCACTCACACACTTGGGGGCATTGCACTCCCCCCCTTCAAGCACTATAAGTTGTCTTTATCACCTAAAGTCATACGTAATGCTCCATGCTTCATATCTAATATTTTAAATAAATTTGAATCCCTTTAATACACGCTTTGTATCATCATTACCCTATGACGTACTATAGTTACATGGTTCATGCATGACTGTTGAGGGTATAAATATGAAATGGACCTCACCTCATTCACTCTTCACGTTCTGTACTTCATGATATATATTTATAACAACTCTATTTCAAACCATTTCCCAATGACGTACTCTTGTTCTATGGTTCATTTTTTATTTTTGAGGAGTATTTTATAAATGAACCTTATCTCATACTCTTGCACATATACTTGGGGGAATGCTTCTCCTATCACATTAATATTTCATACCATTCCATCCCACTCTTACATTACATATTGCATATCTTTGTTGCACTTGTTCTTGATTTCTTATACTTACATGTACACTTTGTTTCCCATGCTAGACTGATACTTAATATGTGATTATATTTTCTATATACACACACACACTTGGTATTTTGGAGTGAATGCACATCTCTTATAGGTTGTTACATGCTATCATGATGTTTGGAACTATACCTCTTACCAGTCCCACCGAGGTTCCTAAGGGCATCTACTTTCTCACACATTCTAGGTGCTATCATTTCATTATATAATATTTCCTATTCTTACTAAGACACTACTCTACATTGATACATACATGCTTTGACATAATTTTTATCTTACTAACATGCTAAGGGGTGCTACATGTGCATAATTTTCCTTGTAGATCTTTTTTTCACTGTGGTTGTCTATTACACTTTCTTTTTCATTTGTATTCCATTTTTTTGGGTGATTCCCTATGTATTATTTGATCGCTAATTGTATGCTTTGGCTACTTCGAACTTGATATTCTTATGAAATTGTGAGTAATGTCACATTTTTGAAAACCCACTTTTTGTGGTATATCTTGTATGCACATTTTTTATTACATTGTTTTTCTATGACATGTTTTCTAATGTTGCTACTAACACATATATCTATACACTTTGTTTGCATGTGCCTTAGTTTCTACCATGCACATATCCTCCCCCTAGAGTGATATAGTTCAGATTAGCATCAGGTCCTCTCTTTTGGCCGTACACTCCTACCAAGGTCGTGTGCACCCCAAATGAGGGAGGTATACATTGGGTGAACAAATAACCCCACACATTATCTCAGAGCTACAACACAGTACAATACACCACATAATCAACAAAGATTATAGTTACAACACAGGCACTGATACCCAGTCTTAGAAAACAACACTTGGGTGCATGTGTTCTCCCCTGGGTGCCTATATCCTTAGGGCACCAAAAATACATTTATTAGATCAATAAAGTCTACAACATTTCACATATCAGTTTTAGGGTTACATGCACAATACTTCAATTACAATATGATTGAAATATCCAACAAACCATTTCAATCAAAGCAATCAGTAAATTAGGAACTAATTTGGGACAAAAGGAATAAAAGAGGGACATACCATATGTATTGGTGTTTATTGGGTTGATTCATAGAAGGATGGTAATACTAGACCTCTCTCCTAAACACTAGCTCATTGGCATGACATCAACCAAAAAACTTGCACTTGGTGTGATATCTCCCAAAAAACACACACTTGGAGTGAGATCGCCCAAAAAATCAATGTTGGCATGAGATCTCCCAAAAACATTGTTCTACAAAACATTTTCACAATAATTTTCTATCCCTTTACACTCTTCTACATCAGGTGCACACTTTCCTTTTACATACATTTACATACTTAGACACACTTTTATTTGATTTATAATATACAAGAATTTAACTACTTTTTTGCTCTTCATTTTCTAGGTTTTTCCTTACAAGAAGAATTAAATACAAGCTACAAAAATAGGTATAAAGCATACACTTCACCCCTAGGGTTACTTTCCTTTCATAGTTTCCATGCTTTACTTTACATCATTCCATGATTCACTTTTCCACTCATCACACATTTATCCATACACTCTACATGGCTACCAGGTACGTATCTTCTATATAATTTATGTTATCAAGTATTCACTCAAAAAAATAAAGCGGGGGAAAATATAGACACAAAATAACATACTTGGGTGCATTTCTAGTTCCTAAAAGCATACTAGCATTTACATGATTCCTAAAAAAGAAAAGTAGTAATTCACATCTATCTTTGGTCATCTTTTGCTTTTTGTTTGGTATTACAGACCCTACAACCCAGTCATATGTTTACTTATTTATCTTTTATGGTTTCAACCAACAACACCTAAACACGACAGTAGTACCCAGATGCTCCTATCCCCTCTGGGTACCCCTAGTAATTTTCTATCTTAGTCATTTCTTTTGGGCATCTTTTATGTTTATGGATCATCCTTTTATTTTTAAATTACGAAATTAAAACAAGGAATAATATAAATACATAGTCATGTTTTCAAAATAAAGGACCAATCTCTAATCATTCTTACTATCACCTAATCTTGCATCCAAATGCATTAGAAGCACTCAAAGGCATCCATCTAACATCCATTCAAGGGAAGAGTTAATATGTTTTCTGCATACACTACATAGAAATGGGAAGTTAATTTTATTCCATACACACATTTGCATCGTTTAGAAAATATAACCCACTATCTAGTGCATCTTACACAAGGGCATCCTAGGGAAAAATTTATACACACACTCACAAGAAATACATGGAGTCTGAGATGTAGTGTAATGATTGGTCGTAAGTTCACTTTATCAAGTGAATTTTGGGGTCAGTCTGACTCCCCATATTACATATTTATTTTTTGTATTCGATGCGGTTTTGTAGGATTTTCATATGAACTTCTATTTTACTAGTTACAGGCACACTTGGTGATTAAGGAGAAACACATAGGAAATCAATAACAAATATCTGTGACACTTGGGACACTATAAAAATCATATTCAGACCATATGCATAGACACACGTTCCCAGTCATGGTCTATGGTTCATGAACCCTCATCCCAGTCTAAACGTCCTAGTTTGACCTCATCTTTGAGCTCCAAAATATATCCTAATCATTGACGACACAATTCACCTTCCATTCAATAGTTTTCCTAGTCTGTACCAGTCCCAGATCAAGCGCAAATCAGCTAAGTCATATTTCCTATATCTCTTTCTTAGGATTTTTTAATTTACTTATTTATTTATTATGTCATATTATATCTATCATCTTTATATCATTGTTACATTCAGTTTCTCTGTAATAAGGGTTTAACATAATTCTATTTTTGTTAAATCATTTTGACATTGCATTAAAGGAATAATATTGGGGTTTGATGGCTTACTCATGAGTTATTTTTTTGTCCCCTTGGAAAATGGTAAAATAGGGACACAAAAATTCACTTTAAGAAATATCGTACCACTTACCATCCTATGGTGCGAGGAGAGGGAGATTGAAAAAACATGCCTAGGCACCTGGGGGATGAATACTTGTCATATGAGGAATCTCAAAAAGGGATGATCATGGGTGAATTTTTGTGTCCCCTCTTTCCCCTTGGAAAAGGGACAACAGGAACAAAAAAATGTGCTTTCAAAAATATTTTCCATTTGGTATGATCTAGTGCAGACTTGGGGAAATGAGCTTAGCCAATTAAACATTCCGTTGAGTTAAGGAGGGTCACATGGGGGACTAGAGAGGAGGGATGAGATTGGGAGAATTTTTGTGTCCCATATTTTCCCTTCATAAATATACTAGAGGGAAACAAGATTTCACCATGGAGCCAGAAGCTAACATGTGTCACTTTAAAATCTGGCTAAGTATGAGAAGCACACCTAACACTAAAGAGGGCTTGGAGACACAATTCCCAAAGTTTCAAACGGGTTTTTTACATGAAATATTATATGATTTGTAATCCCAATACAATTTAAATATCAATTGAATATGTTTCATAACATTATTCCTATTTCCTCTCAAAAAAATGGCTCCTTTTTCTTGGGGAGAGCAGGGTGTTCTTATAAAGATTGAGCTTCCTTGAGAAACTATTAGGTCTTGTGAAAAATGTGATGCTTCCACCATGAATATAATTCCTTCATATTACTAATCCATATTTATTTTCCTTATAACCAACTATGTATATCTCAAAATCATTTGGAGAAGTTCAATTTTAAAATTTGACCCTTCACTCCTTGCACCTGAAAAACCCGCTTTTGCACAATCTATCCCTAAACCTAAAAATATTCCCTAAATATTCCTAAATCACTTTAGTATATCTTATAACTCATTTTCATAGATCTCAGGTGTGTTTTAACTCATTATTTATATTTTGATGGGTGCCCACCAGTGTGAAAAATCCTAGAAATAGGCCTTTTGGGCCTCCGGGAGAAATTCCTTATGAATGGTTTTGAATGAATCTATGAATTACCTCCCTACACAAGAAACACACTTGAAAATAAAATTATCACATTCCTAAAATACATTATTATGTCAACATGGTAAGTGATTTAGACACATGACATGTTTACATTAAACGTGAGAGATATTTTCAAATGTGGTATTAGGTTGTCATGACAATGTTTTTAAAGTTTTCATGATTGACATTTTGCATGACAACAACTCACTTAGGAAAAAATTTTTATCATGAAAATCATGAAGCTTATGACATGTTGAAGTATATGAATTTAGTTCACTAAGTGAATGGCCATAAGAAGCATGATGGGATAATTTCATCATGGGTGATGTAAGTTGTCATCATAGGTTTATAGTGATATGCCTTGCAACCATGTTTTTAAACACTTATACAACACCTTGGAGTGTTATTACATCTCACAACAGGATGAAACATATAAATTCTTTGTATTTTAGATCAACAGGTGATCACAGGTTAAGGTTATCATCCATGAAGCATTTCTTCAAAGTCCAGGATCTCATTCTAGGAACTCGCCCTCAAAGATCTTGAATGGATAGTTATCCATCAATAATGTCTTCATCCTCATTATATCAATCAAACCTTCTCTCTCTCTTCCTTCTTCTCTCTCCATGTTCTAATCTATCATTAAGAATGTAAATTTTTCTATTTCTTCCTATTCAATTAAGTCACCCTCAATTAAACATTTTAAGATCCCTTTTTCATCAATAAGAAAAATAATCACCTCCTAGGAATGTGAAATGTCACAAGTGATGAAGATAGGTGAAAAGTCATGTGGGGGGTAGATGAAGATACATATTTGTAATGTTATTAATTTTAATGGATTATCCATTACAAAAGGGTTGACAATTTTTTATTGAATGTATGTTCTTTAGATTACCACTTATACATCAAGAAATAAAATATATAATTCTTCTATCTATTGACTTATGTTACTCTACTCTCTCTCTCCAAATTTTCAAACATGATAATCTTGTAAAAAACAAGAAAGGTTTATGTGCCTTTGATAAATGAGTCAGTGAAAGTTTGTTTCTATGATTCAATTGTATTATATTTGTTTGTATTTTTTTATTTTAATTGAATGTGAACCTACTCTAGATATTGTATGTGAACTATGTAATCCTAATCACAACAGTAACCATCTTTCTTCTTATTTCCCCAACTCCCCTTTACCTCTATTCACTAAAAATTCCACCCTTATATATTATACAAGAATTTTCCACATATTTAGTGGAGTATTCCTATGTGATCCCCAATCTAATGTCCACCCATCAATTTAGGTTAGTTTAAATTAAATAATGATATCCTCCCTATACATAAGAAGGACAGGATTAGACACATAACGATTGTTGAAAAATCAATAATTTGTAACAAAGAAAATTATTTAGACAATAGGTTTAAATAGAGGCACAACCCTTTGGAGGAAAAATATATAAGAGAGAGGGAGATTCTTGTTCTATGAGAAATGATCTAGTGTTTACCAAATATTCCACCAACCATGAAGATGTCCAAGTGATGAACTCCCTTCCCTACCATAGATTCTTTTGGGACATGAATTAGAGGTAATCATTGATTATCTTATTTCTCATTTTATCTCTCCTTTTGATTCACAAATGCCCAATAAAAATGGATAAAATGGAAGAATACAATTTCCTTATTGAAGTAATTATTGGTAAAATAATAGATCATGAAATATCTAAGGAGCTGATTTCCCCATCATCACCAAAGGAATGTGATAGTGATCATAATAGTGAGCATGCGGTCTTCCCTTTTCCATGTGAAGATGAATAATTTATAGGAGATGTTCAAGATGGAGTAAAGGAATATTCTCATGTTGATGACCCATAATTTTATTCTTCCTCCTGTCATAAGTATGATTTGAAAAAACTTGAATTGAAAGGTGTAGCCTTCCCGTGTAGTATGGATCTCTTCTCTCTGTTATAAAATGATGAAGACTAGATATGATTGAACTTGTAAGAAGGTGACCTCCAAATGAAAATAATTTTGGATTAGGAGAAGGAGGATTTTTCAAATTATTTCTAGCCATGTGATTAACATATTTATATTTATTTACTTGAGGACCAATGCGAAGATTTTTCAAATGAAGGTGAAAATTAGTATGTGGCAGCTTTGAAGGAGGAATTGGTAAAATTCATCTTGAAGATTGTGGAATAAGTTAAAGGTCCTCAACTTAGTATTGAGATCCTAACCTATGTCATGACTATAAAAGATAAGTATTATTTCAGGTGTGATTCTTTTGTTGATGCATAAATACTCAACAATGAGATGGAAAAAACTGATTAGATCAATGTTCTCTTTAAATCGTTGGTGGATGAACATGAATGTGAAGGTAAGTCTTCCCCATTTATATTTTGTGAAGAAGATTACATCCATAATCAACCAAAGGGAAAGATATTTATTGAATCCCCCAAGGATGTCTTCAGTTATTAAGATTTTACCTCCATCATAGGAAGTGATATGAAGTCCAGCGACGAGTTGATAGGGATAAAGAGAAATAATTTGGAATAATTGAATGAGAATATACAAGATTCTTATGAATAAATTTATAATCATCTTGCTTTCACCATTTTCAAGGCACCACCATTTTGAACATGAATTAATTCTATGAAATTCTCTCAAGAATGAGGAATCCCTCCCTATTAAGAACATATAATTGATTTTTGAAAATATGAGAGAGCATCTTCTCATGGTTACGAGGCCTCAATCTCCGACTATTTAAGGAAATAATTCCAAGAAAGTAACAAAGTGTTCAATGGATGAAATGGAGTATATTATATGATATATATACAAGGATGAAAATTTTGTCTCTCCTTCTTCTCAAACCACGTAGATCCATCTTGAGAGCATGGTATGATCAGATGATTATCTTCAATATTTGGAAGTTTAAATTTAACCCACTATTCCATGATGGTACATGCTTCTCTTAACTTGTTTATGGGTGCTTTTACATGCTTCTCCCACCTCAATAAATTTCCCCTCCTCTATGTAGCATAGTATCCATTATGATTTATTTCCAATTTTGGTGTGTTTACTTTTGATTATGTGTTTTTTCCTTCTATTTTGTGTGTTCGTTCAGTTTTTCCCTTATGTGTGTCCTTACTTCTGGTAGTAGTACATAATTAGATATATGGCCCAATTTAAAAAGGAACTTCTTATGTTATAATGTCCCTGAACTAGATCTAACTTTTTTCATGTGAAATTATTATCCCAAAAATTAAAAACTTAAGCCATAACAACCAAGCCACAAAGTGAAAAATTTCTTCAAAACCTTCCTGAAGCCATCTCATGGTAAGTTTATATTATGTGTTATGATAATATTGACCTTACAAGTTCTCCTAATTCATTGAATAAACATGTATAATTTTTGCAAATGGTTTGGTAAGGTCCATTATTTCATTCAATAAAGTACAATAGAAGACTAATTTTCCAAAATGCCTAGAAAGGCCATTTTTTCCATTTTGGGGAATGTGTGTATGCTTCGAGAGGGTTATGAAAATTTCATAAAAATAAAAAGATGGTATTGGTTAGAATTGAAGGTATTGGAATTAGTTTAGGAATTTTTGGGAAATATTTAGTGATTTAGGGACAATATGTGCAAATGTAGACACTAAAAGTCTACGCTTCCTCATCTTTGTCCAAATCATTAATTAAACACATCAATATTTAATACAATGTGCCCTCCTCTTTGATTAATTAATCACATTGACATTCCACAAATACACCTCTCCTCTTTATTTAATCAGCACCTTAATATTTCCCCTTTAAAATTAATTAAATATTAATGCCTACATAATCCTAAGTCTTACATAACACCCCCCCCCCCCTCATTTGATTAATGCATTAGTATTCCACATCTAAATTATATATTATACCCATTTATCCTCAATTAATTAAGTGTATATTAAAAATTCATATCTTAAATAGATTTCATTATCCTATAAATATACTATTATCTATTAATTATCTTATATAATCTTATATTCGTAGACTTAATAAATAACTAAATAACCACCTAATATCTATCCTAAAACAAACCTAGTTAAATTAGAAAATATATAATCTATTCCATCACTTCCCTAAAAAAATCCGAGATGTTTCCAACCAAGCTAACACACCCCAAAAAATTAACAAACAACCACCTTGAAATCCAAAATAAGAACCTTGGCTTAGCAATTTGTTCCAACCATTTACTAAACAAATCTAAACAGACCAAAATCCCTGATGATTCGGGTAATCGTCAATGATTACTTAAGAGAATTTTTAATCTCCCTTCGGGGATCATCCGCACGCATTTTTTAGTCAAATTTTTCTACTTAAGTTCATTAGTATTATTGTACATCAAAATTTTCATGTTATCATCTAGTAACATCCCAACATTCATCAAACATTTCAAAGTTGTTCCTAAGCTCTTGCAGATCATCATCCTATCAGTCCAATTCCATAGTTATTTAGCTTCTTGTATCACTTTCCATAAAGGTCAGAGGTTTCTCCTCACCCCACGTCAAGTTTTAGGCACTTTTATTCATCATTTAATTTATTACATATCATCTTTGAATATTTTGTATTCCTGAATTAATGTAATCAGTCAATCACTTGATTTTATTAGTCTAGTAACATCTACCAGAACCACCAGCGATTCTTAGAATTACCAAATATTTTTGTTACTTATGGTTTTCTATTAGCTTTCATTTAATCTCCTTTAGTAGTTATTCCTAATCTATTTATCTTTTTAATTTTATCCAACATGGATTTTTTTAGATGGAAATAGATGGTCCAAGTCACAAGAGTACTAATATCAAATTATTACCCATTATGTATTACCCATTTTACTGGGAAAATTATGACATCCTACATGATATTGAGTTGTGTGCTATCCAATGTGCCCCTTTGGATCATTTTTAGAGCATATTTGAGTCCACTCAGTGGATCCATGATGTTGTAGAGGAATTTTGGGAAGCATACTTTGAGGTTCAGCACATCCAAGCTGATCTTGATTGGTTTGAATATAAGTATGAAGCTGAGTTGGAGGATTCAAAATTCAAGTTTGAATACGAGGATAAAATTGAATCTGAGGACTCATATTCTGAATTTGAGTATTAGTATGACACTGAAGAGGAGAATTCGGACCTGTTTGAAGAATAAAATCCATAATACACTAAATAAGAGGCTCCAAATTTATCTGAGAATGCAGATTGAGACTTAGATTCTGAATTTGAGCCATAATGTATACCTTTCATTTCTCATTATCCATTAGATATATGTTTGTAATAGAATCATTTATTATCACCATATTATTGTGATTTGATTATCATAAATTTTATATTGTTTTTATACCCACTTGATTGTGTAAATGCGATTTGATACCCTTACAAGGAAGTCCTTTGATTTTTTAGGGACTGGCATTTACCACACAATCTGCCTCATATTTTTCTAATTATATTTTGTTTAGTGTTTGTGATCTACAAGTGTTCTCATAGGAAAAGATCTTACATCATTTTGTATATGGATTGCAATATCAATTACCATTGGTCACATCCATGGGTATCACTAAACACAATCATTTTGTGGTTGGTTAAATTTTACTTTCTTACTTAGTGAATTAAGTTGAAGAGTTAGTATTTATTCTAAACATCTTGGCACACCTGGTGGGACCCTTGTCCCTTATTTTATTGTTAATTTCATTAAAAATAACATCTTTTTTTAATATTTATAGTTCTCTGCATGGTAATCACTAGTGATCAGGTGAATCACCAGTGAATTAGTCAACCACCGATGATTTTCTGAATGATTTTACTTAATTTATAGATTATCTTCTAGTTCTTATTGTCTATTCATTTCTCTATTTTATTTCAGTCTAAGTTTGTATTTTTTTTTCAATACATTCACTATTAAAATATACAGCAAAAAAATCCTTTTAATCATCCAAAATATCAAATTTTTCCATATCTAATTTTTTTAGTAATCTCCAGCGATTCCTACAATTTTCGATGATTTTTCTGAGGATTTTTTATTAATTTATAAATTTCCTGCTAATATTTATTTTTACTGTTTTTTGTTGTTTCTACTAACCTAGTTTTGTAGGTTGTTGTTATTATAGATACTTTTTCTTTCTCAATTGATGGATTGCTCGCTTTATTTTTTAAAAAAAAATAGGAAGATTTTATCACAGTGAGTCCTAAATCCATCCCTTTTCTTTTTGTATTGCATTTTTGGCTGATTTTTTTCATTGAAATCGATATTTCATTTTGATTTTTAAAATGAACAACTGCATTTTGTCTTGCTCACATTTTTTAACTAGGAAGGTGAATTGGATGCATTCACTTTGTTTTCCCCCACACAAAACCAAATCACAATCAAACATAATCATCACTCAAACAATTCCCACCCAGATGATAAATTTTGGGATTTCATCACCTAGTAGGGAAACTGAATCACTGTTCTAGCCAAGTATAAAAACCTTTCTATCAGTATATTACATAGAACCCAACTCCCTTATCATAGTGGGATCATGAAGTGAGGGGGTAGGCCCCAATACCAATCCCATATCGACAACAGTACATAGTTGGGCCTCACGTACCTTTGGGTATATCGAGGAATCCACCCTTAAACACACCTGAAACCAACCATAGCTCACCATTTCCTAGGACCTTCATTAGCCATTTTACACATTTCACTTTTTCATAATTAAATTAAGAAAATCTTTAAAAAAAAATTCTTGTATTTGTTTATTACTTGTAATAAACCCGTTTAGTTGTTTTTTTACTATGTGAGTGTTTGTTTGTTTACTATGGTACAAACTAGACAATAAGCCCACAATCAAACTTTTGAAAATATTTCTAAATCATTACCTACATATTTGTAACAACATATTCCATTATCGATACCATTATTTTCACTATTTCCTACACTTTTATCTACTTTTGTATCTACACTATTACCTACTACATTCTCTACACCATTATAACAAAAAAACCCATTCCATCAAGTAATCATGCCCACTCCTCTATCTACTTATCAACAATCCTAGAATGAAATAAAGGAACAATACAATGAAGAAATGTGACAATGTATTTTACATTCTTCATGTCAATTTCATATTCAAATCTTCCATAGATTTGAACAAGAAGAAAAATGAAAAACCATACTCCCTCAATTCACAATTAGATTCTTTTGAGCCTCATTTTTTTATGATAGAGGAGACCCTATTTTCAAAGAAATGTTGGATTCAAAACCCATTTCTCTCAATGCTTATCTTGCAGAAAGGGGTGTTCAAATCCAACCATAAATACTTGAATCATTGTAAAATATCCCTAATGTTTCACGTAGTTATTCACATCCTATTGATTCAAACCAACAATCTATACCCGAACCACCATCATATGTCCCTCATCCTTCATCTGGGGTTTCACATCTTATTGATCCAAACCACCAACATGTCATTCAACAAATACACTCATATCTACCTTTAAGTCAACCTAAAATAGCAGAAGTTTATTCTTTCATTCATGTTCTTAGTCTTCATATGATCTCTTCTCAAGACACAACTGCCCAAAAACATACATATTCACCCAAGCCTTCCATTAGTTCAATACCTCCACAAAACAATACCATTATTTCATTATCTACCCCTCAAGTATCCTTAATTACATAGACACCTCCAATGATTTCTGTTGTCGTTTCTATTACCATATCTCAACTAGTTACATGTATTCATAATATCACTATGTTCATTCTAACATTTATTCCTTTAATCAATACAGGTACGAGTGCTATCACCACCACTCATCCTGTTTCTGACTAATTTAATATACCCCCTATCTCACAACATATTCCACAACCATCACAAACATTAATTTCCATACCACAATCTATTCTTATGTAGAGCATCCCACAACAAGCATCATCTTCTGATGTCTCTGTAATTTATTTTTAGCACCCACCTCCTTATTCACAAATGTTTACCACTGCATCTATCTCACATCCTTATCAGTATATTCAACCATCAAAAAATTTAGTGTACCAACCTTCCTATAACATCCCACAAAAAAATATCCCTCAATAATATGTTTCACATTAATACATTCCTCAACAAAGCATTCCTTCTCAACAATTTTTTTTGTATTAGTAACACATTCCACAAAATAAACATTCCACTTACTTATAATATTCCACAACAAAAAATTCCACTTATAATATTCCACAAAAAAAAATCTATACCTAAACAACATTACTCAGCAGTATCAGACATATTCACAACCTAGCTAGTTCTCATTTCAACCTGGTTCATCTTCATAACAACTAACACAATCGAATCCACTTAAAGCTCTCATGAAATTTATATCCAATCTTGAAGCTACCTCATCAGGACCAAAAAATTTCCTCTCTTATGACCAAATTTTAAATGAGCCCATTCAACCTTCAATTCCATACAAAGCATATCCACCACATTGGGAACTTCCAAAGTTTATTATATTTTATAGCTAGGAAGTTCCCCAACAACACATCCATGCTTTTGGCCAAGTCTGTTATCTAATAGCCCACAATCAAGAGATTATACTAAGGACTTTCCCTATGTTCCTTGTTGGTCCTACCTTGGATTGGTACAATAGCATCCCCCAGTATTTCCTCTTCTCATTGACACAACTCGCACAAGTTTTCTTTCAACATTTATCCATAAACATAGCCCCTAAAATCACTATCATTGACTTATACACCATAAAACAATTTAAATAAGAGTTTATTTCCAACTTTTTTTCCCACTAGATGGATACAATTAATCAACAATCCTTCCTATTACCACAAACTACACTTATTGAATTTTTTTGTCATACATGTGCTAATAACATTTCAACAACATTACAAATCTAATCTTTCTAGACATTTGATGAAGCTTTTACTATGGCCCATAAGTTAGAATTTCGAGCTCTAGAAGATGGTCACATTAAACTTTGTCCTAAGAAACAATGAACTAAATTCTCATATAAGTCATTTTCCAACCTTGAATTATCCAAATCAACTGCTAACGTCATAATTGTCAAGTCGAATCTTAAGGAAAATCCCACTACCAAATGTTCCCATCAACAATGTAGTTACACACCCATAAGAGAGACTTATAGTTCCATCTTTGATAAGTTACTACAAACATGATATCTCTCCCACCCATCTAACCTATATATACATCTGTATCCAAACCCTCTTGGTATTGAGATAATTCTTATTGAAAATACCATATGGTTAAGGGACATGACATTGAAAGATGCTTCACGTTTCGTAATGTCCTCCAAGATTTGATCGATGGAGGAAAGATTCACTTAGATAACCCAAATGCACCCCCAAATCAAAATCTTGACATATTCAAAAAACCCTTTCCAAATCATCTACCATCTACTGATCAACTACGGAAAACATGATGCATGCTTACCATACTTTAAATACCATCACTAAAACACTACCTATTCCTAAATCTACACCAACACCTATTGAGCCAACATCAACATCTACTGAACCTACACCAACACCTATTGAACCAATATCTACCAAATCTACATTAACATCCACCAAGTCCTCATCTGCTAACAACATTACTGAAACCATTCTCCCATCCTCGTCACATGTTATTACTAAATCCATTTCCCACCAATCAAATCCTCTATTATAACCACACCTACAACTAAACCTTCATTTGTAAATATAACTATGATACATCTTGAAACATTTATTAGACAAACACCTCCACCCAAGGCAATTACAAACCACATTTTTCCTTCATCTATACAACCAATTATCTCTATGTCAATCAATTTGAAACTTATAAAGTCCACAACTCATTTGGATCTCATCAACCACATCATTCAAACCCCCCTTCCTTTATCAAAACCTCTCTCCACATCCACACCCAACTCATCCAAAACCAAAAAAGGACCTCACAATCAAGGAACTATCCAAGTTTTTAAAATTCCTTCTTATACCTTCCTTAAATCATACCATTTTCATGGCCCTTGACCTTTTCTTCCACCTTTTCCTAGAAAGTTCATTTCCATTCCTAGTAATCAGCCTGTCATGACAAGACCACATCTTACTTACCAAGCCTATCCATTTAGCACTCGTCCTTCATTGGTTAAACCATCTAAAACTCCTCAGCAATAGACAAATCAACATCCCAAAATTAAAGTTTTACTTCCGCTACAGGATAAGATACCCAAAACTTCATTACCATCTGTATATGCACCCAGAGGGTGTTATGAAACTATTTTAGAATACTTCCTTCAATAATCACTTATAGATTTACCACCTCTTAAACCATCAGACCCACAAGGATAGAAACCCGCATGGTATGATTTCAATGTCTCTTGTGATTACCATCAGACATGAGTACATTCCATAGAAGACTATAAGGAATTCCACTTGATTGCTCAAAAAAATGGTAATTTGGCCTTCCTTCCTTTTGAACCACATACCACATCATAATATGCATTTAAATATAAAGAACCCATATCCATGATCTCTTTTTATCAGGTTGATGCTATACACATTGTCACTCATTCATAGAATTATGACACAGATCAATCTAAACCTAAGAAAGATAAAACCTTTGTTGACATACCTCCATCTCCTGAGTTATCTATTTATTTTGATAAGCCTAAAGTATCTATTTCTTTATCTTTCGAAGCATCTAATCAAAAAATGTCACCCAGAGCCAAAATTTCAATACTCACCACACCACCCTCATCATCCACCTCAATACAAAAGTTTGTTATTAAATAGTTACACCAATCTCCCATAAAAATGTCACTTTACAAGCTAGTACAGATGTCACCTTCTCATAAGTGAGATATGATTGAATCCCTCCAATAAATAACAGTACCAACAGATGACCCTACATATTTCAAAAAAATTATAGGGGCCCTTAAAGCATCTAGAACCATATCATTTGAGTCATCTTAGATTCCCTCGCTTAGGCCAGAGGAACATGATTTACCACTCTTTATCACCACTCAAATTAATGATGTCCTCATCAGAAGGGTTATGATTGATTGGGGCACAACCATCAACATTATATCATCCATTTATTTTAATCAACTTAAATTTTCTCCTTCCATCATTAGTCAAACTTGAGTTTTTCTACGGTCCTTTAACAACACTATTGCACCCACATTAGGTACCATTATTCTACCACTTAAATTCAACACTAAGACCTTACATGAACTCTTCTACATTATATAAGGGGAGTTCTAATATAATACGTTGTTAGGGAATCCTTGGATATGCACTATGCGGTGTGTTCTCTCTACACTCCATCGTTTTCTTAACTATGAACATGAAGGTCAAACCTTTATAGTCCCCGCAGATCCAAATCCCTTTTCCAACTGTTATATGAAATATCATCAAAATGAATTTGTAGTACCTAAATCCATGTCAGAATCATCTAACAAATCATCTACCACCATGTCCATTCCTCCTTCTAAACTACCAAATGATTCCTCCCTTAGTTACATTGTACAATTCCTTACTCTAGGGGAATACCAACTTCTTATGCTCAATTCCATCCCTCACTGAAAATTTATGGCCATCCTGATAAGAAACCCATATATGATCCTAATTAGGAGATGTTATCTCTTATGGTCCATCTTATCTTAAAACAAACCTTTTTTATGGAGGATTAGATCATTCTTCATCTCACTCTATCAATCCACACAATGCCATTCCTTTCACATTGGAATTCAAACCCCTAGATAATCAAGGTTTTTCCTATATGTACCTTCACCGTTGTACGTGGAAGGGTTTTGGCCATGGTTGTTACAAACATGGAACACACAAATTGATTAGCCAAATTTCCCTTAAAACTTATGACAAACATGAATTATTTTATGTGAAAATAGGATCCAACCCATCAGAACCCACTACATCCATGTATATCACCGAACTAGAACTATCATCACCGACAACTCTTGGAGTTATTATGTACATAGATGCAATCCCTAGAGATCCCATGGATATAGAAATAACTATTTAAGATCTTATGGACATAGATGATGTCATATCCATCACGCCTAATGTTTTTTTAGTAGTCAATACCATATCCTTATGACCACTTACTTATCAATCTGACTAATCCATCAAAATATTACCTCTTAGTTGGCCAAAAATGGTTGAAGAATATTTACTCACTATAGATATCATTCAATGCCACGATGACCAAGACATCCTTTCCCATATGGGAGTTGAGGATACCTTCCTTCAAAAATCCCTACCGTTTGATACAACAACCTTTCTTAATGTATCCACCATCAACATAAACTTAGGAACCCCTCAAGATCTTTGGATTGTTAAGGTTAGTCAATCACTTAATTTACAAGAAGTGGATGACTTCACGTCATTTTAAAAAAAATATTATTAATGCTTTTCTTGGTCATATAGTGATATGCCTAGAATTAATCCTAATATTGTTGTACATAACACTTTCATATATCCTAATGTTAAGCTTGTTAAATAAAAACTTTGTAAGATGCATTCTCACATAGCTCTTCTTTTCAAAGTAGAGTTATATCATTTTTTTTTTGCTAATTTTATTATACCCATTGATTATCCACAATGGGTCTTTAACATCATTACTGTAACCAAATCCTTTAGTAAGTTACGCATTTTCACAAACTTTAGGGATCTTAATCTTCCTATCCTAAAGATAATTTCCATCTTCCAAACATAGATTAGCACATTGACCTAATAGCTGACCATGACATGCTCTCCCTTATGGATGGATTTTTTGATTATAATCAAATTATTATCACCACCAATGATCAACTTAAAAAATATTTCATCACTCCTTGGGGAACCTTATACTTCCGTGTTATGTCATTTGGTATTTAAAATGCAAGAGCTACTTATCAACGCGCCATGACCTACATAATTCATGACCTATTTCACAAAATAGTCAAAGACTATGTCGATGACCTTTTATGAAATTCCAAACAACAAAAATATCATCTTACCATCCTTGAATCAATATTTACTCATCTCATTCATTATTTTCTCCATCTCAATCCCGTAAAGTGTGCTTTTGGTGTCCTCACCAGAAAATTTTTAGGATTCATCATATCTATTTGAGGTATTAAATTTGACCCAGCAAAGGTTAAGGCCATCATTGAAATGCCTCTTCCATCCAATATTATGAAACTATGTAGTATTCAAGGTAAAATGTAGTCCATCTGGCATTTTATATCGCAACTTTATAATCATTGTTAGTCATTTCATCATCTTCTCCACAAGGACATATACTTTCACTAGGATTCTAATTGTTAGAAGGCCTTTGATGAAATTAAAAAATATCTTCTATCACCACCTATGATTACCCCACCTCATGAGGGATATTTTCTTTACCTATACATATCTACTTTAGAACATGCTCTGGGAGCCATGCTCACTCACCGTGATAGTCAGGGTTGTGAAAAAGCTGTATATTATATCATTTGTACACTCCATGAATATGAAAATTGTTATACCAAAGTTCAAAATATATGTTATTATTTATACTTCACCTCTTCTAATTTACGTCATTATTTTCTTAAGAAAAAACATACGTTGTCACTAGCTTTAATCCACTCAAAAATATACATTATAAACCATATAATAGTGACCATATAACTTGATGTCTAATTCTTATGACTGAATTTGACCTCAAATTCATATCAAAAAAATATATTAAGAGCTAGGATATTGCAGACCAGCTCGCTGATGTTCCACTTCCTGACAATCAACTTTCTCACGAATGATTTATTAACAAATCCATTAGCAATGCCGACGAATATGAATTTATCACTGTCAAGATGAATCTCATCTTTGATGGTTCTAAGCACTAGAAAGGGGGAGGGGCCGGTGTTGTTATCATACCTTCTTGGGGAATTCTCATTCTGTTATCTTTTGAACTCAACTTAAAATGTACAAATAACATGGAATAATTTGAATATTTAATCATGGGCCTTACGACTACTATTCTCCAAGGTGTTCACATCTTATACATCTATGGAAATTCACAACTTTTTTTAGTCAAGTTAAAGGAGAATATCATTGTAAAAATGAAATCTTGCAAAAATGCAAATCCAACGTTGAATTTATCCACGGTTCTTTTGATCACTACACTATTTAAATCATCCCACGATCCTCTAAAAAATCTATAGATATAATGGCCTCTCTAGGAGCCATCATCCCATTTGAATCTGAAGAGTCAAAAGATTACTATAAAGTATCTATCATCGTTCAAAGGCTAAATTATCCCTCACATCAAAATGAACTCCCTCCTATTAACATCGTTGACAGTAATCCAACTGACTTGTGGTATATTCAGATAGATGATTATCTTTCTGAATAAAAATTCCACTTGACTTATCACGTAGTGCTAAAAGATTGATTATTCAATGTACCACTTGCTTTGTCATCATAGGTGGTGTTGTTTATAA
This sequence comes from Taxus chinensis, assembly GCA_019776745.2. Lineage (NCBI taxonomy): Eukaryota > Viridiplantae > Streptophyta > Pinopsida > Cupressales > Taxaceae > Taxus > Taxus chinensis. The sequence goes on from CM034154.1 coordinate 306,789,207, forward strand.
ACATAGTTTTGATGATAACATGTTAAGGTGCCTTAAATCACATGAATCAACCAAAGCAATCAAAGAATACCATGATGGTATTTACGGTGGACAATTTAGTGGAAATTTTATAACTAAACGTGTTATACAGTTAGGATACTACTGGCCTACTATAACTAAATATTGTTGTTCATATGTTAAGAAATTTGTCAAATTCCAAATCCATTCAAACCTTTTTCATGTCCCTAGTTAAGAATTACAACCCACTTAGGACTTATGGCATTTCTCCCAATGGAGGTTGGACCTCATTGGTGTTATCAATCCTAAATCATCTTAACAACATCACATTATTATAACAGATACCAATTATTTCATGAAATGGGTTGAATCCATTCCTATAACCTTGAATAAATTAGGACCTATCACAAATTTTATATATCAATATAGTATATGCCATTTTGGTGTTCCACATAAACTTGTTACAGATAATGGAAAATATGTTAAAAATATAAAACTTAAGAAGCTCTTCGAAAAATTCAACATCAATATCATCTTTTCATCACCCTATTATCCTCGTGAAATGGACAGAGTGAAGCCTCTAATAAAATTCTTAATAAAATACTTATGAAAATAACAAACTATGTAGGTAGGAATCGACATCTCCAAATCCCATTTTCTCTCTGGGTCTATCAAACTAGCATTCATACTCTTACAGGAGTAACACCCTATTCACTTGTCTATGGTTTTGAAGTTGTCCTACCTCTTGAAGTTCAAATTCCATCACTTTGTGTTTCACTTAAATAATTTATCCCAGATGAACAATATTGCCAAGACCAATTAGAAAAAATTGAACTATTAGATGAAAACCGTCTAATGGCTCTCGAATATCATCAATTTTATCAAGAACGCATTAAATGAGCATATAATAAACATATAAAAGAGCATGATTTTAAAATTGGTGACCTTGTGCTAAAATAAAATTAAAAAAACACTCAACTAGAATGGAGTAAACTTGGAAAGGTTTCCCCTAAATGGATCAGTCCATATGCCATCACTCACAAGTATGGGTCGGGAGCATATCAACTCACTTCCCTTAATGGTGAACCTAAAAAGGAACCTTTGAATGCCTTGCATTTGTGGCCTTTATATTTATAAATGATTGATCATCATGACACTACTTATATATAAGATATTTTCACTCCATCAAACCATTCATCTTAACACAGTAATGATTTGGAAGCATGTGGTTATCCATTATTATCCTAAATATACCTTAAAGATGAATACCACGACTCTGTTCATCGCATATTTCACTTTGGACAAGTTTAGTTTCTCTAGGAACCCCTTAATCATTACATCCACCTACCCTGTACCAAATGAAGACATTACATGGGTCATGTAAGTCATTTATGTATCTTCTACCCTCCTCAAAATGGTCTATTAGGGTCTTGCCCTCAACTCTAGAATGTATAAAAAGTCATCAGATTATTTATATCAAAATAAAAATATAATAGAATGATCCCTTGAAGGATAACTTTTCAAAATATAAGATCATTACCAAAAATATAAAGACTAGAATGCTCTCTTGAAAGACAGATGCTAGTCAAAATCATAGACTGATCTCTCAAAGGATGACTATTTTTGTAAAAATCAAAATTGTAGACCATACCCTTGAAGGATGGCTACCCATATAAAAGGATTTTCACACTGATCATCCTCCAAAATAAATCAATATCAAAAGCATCCAGGAGAGCTTCCCGTATTGATCATGTTGAAGCTCAAAATCATACCTTAGATATGATTGTGAATGACCAAGAATTTTAAGGTAACATGGGATTGTCTCTTAGTTATAGGACTTACGAACTAAGACAAAACTCTGGAGAAGGAAAAATTCCTCTACCTATTTCTAATGCTAACACTACTCCTAAAACTACAATAAAATCCTAACCTAAACATGCCAAGGGACTAGGGATAAAAGGATATGTAGAAAATGAAAAATCCTAAGCTAAATAAGGTGATAGCACCAGAAAAGGGTCGATCACTCTCCATGAAAGAGAAAGAAAGAGGGAAAACATGGGAGAAAGGGAGAATGAGTTCACCACATACAAGAAACACATAGATATGGATTTCTCCACGTGGAAAACACATGAAATGGATCCTATAAATAAAGGAAAAACACAACATGCTAAGAGATGTAAACAGAGAGGCAAGGATAGTAAAACATGAGATCAAGGTAGAGAGATAACCAAAAATTCTGATTCTATTTCTCAAAATATGCATAGTTAATTACATTCATGGCAGAAGGTGAAAATACATTGTAGAGGCCAAACTCAAGGTTTGAAACCTATGGGAAGTCGACCAACATTTAGGAATGGTACCATTACAACAAAGAGGGATCTATTTTAATGAGAAAAGCTCTTACATTTATAGAAAAGGATAGAAGAAGAGGAGAATGAGAGGGAAATCAGATTTCAATTTTAACCACCAACATTAATTTATCTGATAAAACAGGGTACCTTTGGTTTGTCCACTACAACATGCCATTTCATCAATTGGAGAAAATATGGGTGTCCATGCTAGATTAAATGCTAGTAGTTTCACCACCTAGAACTACATTTGTTTGCATGTTGGATATTTTTTTCACCTTTTCATGTATCTATCCTCTAAAAAATTAAGATATAAGGTTTACAAAAATTGGATCATCCAATCCAAAGTTATGGAAATTTTAGTCTCCCATGGAAAACTTGTCATTTTCCTTTCATAGGCGGACTTCTCTCTTTAGTTCAAAATGGATTTTGAATTCCATAGTTCTTCCTTATGTGTTGCAGTTTTCCCTATCTATTTCACTTGATCCATGGTCCATGCACTTGTCACGTAACTCTACCATCCTCTGCAAATTTCATTTCCTTCAATCCGTGACCTTCTATATTTTCCTTTACATGTGGATTCATCTTTAGTATATCACGGTGTGATAAAAATTTCATGGATTAAGTCTGTGGTGTAGTTTGTTTCCTTTATCCCGTGACTTAGCTAGCTCCCCTTCTTTGACCCATAGCTTCATGTATGATACCGCGGCTTTCTGATAACATCTACGAATCTTTTTCTTCACTCCGTGAAATTCCTTTTGCATCCGCATCCTATTCAAAAATTGGTGGAATTTTTTCCTTGGCCGTGGCATACTCCAACTCTTCGTGGAATTTATTCCAAGTCCGCGGATATCAAAGTTGTCCAATTTTTGCAAGGGATGAAAAAATAGAAAACATATCATATTTCCCATGATAGAAAACTTCCCGCATTGATCATTTTTCTTTAAAATCAAATATATAAAGTTAGGGCATTTCTCTATGAACCCGTTGAAAAGGAGAACCCATTTCCCCACATTGACGTACATATACAAAGCCCCCTCCATATCTTAGGAAGGTACATTCAACTAATCCCACATCTCATTAAGACTTTGTGTAATTTCCCATTGATAATCTTATTTAACATTTATTAAAGATACAAGTGGAAGTGTTTTCACACTACCAAAACCCATCATGTATATACCAAATCCATAATTGTGAAATCATTTTATTTTTACCCTATTGTACTTAGTCACATTCTTAATACAATCCATTTTAATATCACATTTTAATTCATTTGATTGATTACAAATTGAAGCACATTTTATCAAACATATGTACAAATTATATTACTTGACATCACATATAATAAAAATTCATCTAACATTAACACATTTAAAGTAAAAAAATTTAATACACAACACATGTAAATCAAAGAAAATAAGCCATAAACCTCATCATCATCATCATATATATATATCAAAATTCATAACAAAAATACATCAATGTCATACAAAATCAGGGATTTCATGAGCCATAAATCATCATCAATGACATACATCAAATCTATCATGAATACATATCATGAATTACTAAAATGGATATCTCCAAGAAATTCATTACTAGGGAAAATATTTCCCTCTCCACCCTGGACACCTGCATCCCCAACAACTCTAGTATCACCACCGGATCCTCCCTCACCATCATCTCCTCTCTCTAGAATTCGAGGTGGGTGACCCACACTAGCTGCACTAGTACTTTGGCCTGCCATCTTCGTGGCCAAGTGATCAACATAAAATGTTGCGTCTGGATAATCTCGAGTCACCATATCAACTTAATACTATATCTCAGTTTGTAATGTCTGATAATGAGCAAGAGATATCATCCCTAGGACCATAGAAGATCCTCTATGCCCACTAGTTTATGGCCCCTTCCCACTATCCTGTGGCCTTGATCCACTAGTTGTTACTCTCTATTCACTGGCCTAAGCCATTTTCCCTAACTCTACACCCGAAATAGAATACCTTGTGATCCCTAGGGCCTTCTTTAGTATATCTCACTACTGATAGTATCTATCCCTATTAGGAGTACCCTGAGTCAACTATGCTGTAAGACCCTCTCGCTCTGCTATAACACCACACCACTTAGTAATCACATGGTCTCGCTATGAAATTAGATCATCCCTAACTCTTAAAAGGTCATCCCTCTCTTTACGTGCAACATATATCTCTCCCTCTACTACAACCTTCTTTTTCATCACCACTACAATAGCCACTTCCAAATCACCATCACCCTCCTCCTCATCACTATGATCAACATCATCAGAAACATGAATAACATCCTGATCCTGTGCTCCTCCCTCCACCCAAGCACAAACCCACCTCACCTATTGTATAACTTGGGACCTATCAAAATATCTTAGTGCTCAGATCCATAATGTTGTATAATACAGATTCACCCTTGCATCATCAAGTGAAACAATATCACCATCCTCATTTGGGCCCATAGCCCCCTGCAGCTCAACAATAATAGTGGACCTCATCACTACTTCCCTAGGAGTTTCAGTATCTCTGTCCTCTCATATATACTATATGGGATCCTTTGGCATATATTGTATCAATCCGAACTACCTCCTCACCTAACCAAAATGTAGAATATCATCCTCTCTTGTTTTCTGACACTAAAACCATATATCTTATTATAAGCCTATCAACTCAACTGGGTAATTAGGATAATCATGGAATCTAAGTATGGCCTCCACACCACATCCCCTACATGTATTCCTACTACCAAATTTATATAGTAACCGACCCTCTTCTTCTTCTACTCCCATCCCATGTCCTATCTCTATGTCATAAAACTAGGATGTCTCTCACCAATACCCCATGACAATCCCAATGGCTGAGTAATAGAAATATGCGCATATTCCCAACACTTTAAAAAAATCCAACATCAACACCATAATGCTTATGGGCCTTCCATACCTACAAATCTTTGAATGTTTGTTTCAGTAAAGTAGACCCCCACTCAAACATTGTACAATGGTCTATCATCTTTGACACAACTCCTATCATCATCCATATAAAATTACCACCTATGAATATCATAAAGTAAAACAAGACATGTCCATCATCATTATCATCTATGTACAACCCTCTCTCTCGGGCTCATACAACACCTAGTACTCAAATGCCCTTGATGAATTTCTCACATCTCGTGCCCCATGACCATTCAACCTCTACATAACATCTTCTCTCTCAGTGTCATTGATGATATAAATGACCTTCCCATGGATGGGAAGTCTCATAATGTGATGAACATCCTCTAAGTTATTGGTCATCTCTCTTATATATATCCAAAAAGTGTACGTGGAAGGATTCCATTGCTCTAACAATACAAACATCAAACTATGGCATCTGTGAATCCACCTATAAATCCTCATGCCACAAAAACCCACTACCTCAATATGATCCCAGTCATCATTTGTCATATCATCTCTCACTGCATCCAAAATTAATGGTATACAATCATGGATAGTCAACTGAGAATCTACCTGCAAACAAAAAATACATAGCCAAACATTAACATCATCATAAAAATATAAAAAACATAATGGACAACAAATCAAAAACATCTTTACATTAAAACATCAACATTAACATTATCACCTAAAAATACAAACAACATCTAAAACATCAAAACATATCATTAACATCAACATCATCACAAAATATAATCAACATTAACCACATCACAATCACTACATAAAACAACAATAATTAAATTTGAACCAGAAACACCATATAAAATTGAAAATTTTAATAAAAAACATACTTTATCATCAAAGATACAAACTATTCATATCATAGGTGAATCGCCAATGATTCACTTCCATCGCTGGTGATTCATGCGATTCCAAATTAGGGCATTTTCCTGCCCCTCAAACTGAATGTTTTTTCCTAAAACTATAAAAAAAACAAAATATAAATGAAAAACAAGTTAAAACCATCTACCTCAGCTAAGGTGGTTTTCCAATGCCTATTTGATGAGGCCATGCTATCAAAATCTAAGCTTTTCCAGTCGTAAACATGTTTTTTACCACAAATCACTCTACAATTTAGCTCTGTAACAATGAGCCAAATAACCTTGTAATTGGATATTTATAGCCCCATTTTTTACCTTACGCAATTGCTGAAAATTTCCCTAATTGTCACCAATTTCTCTGCAATAACTAGTGATTGGCTAAATCACCATCAATATCCCCTAGTTTGGCATCCATGCCCACTTTTATCAATTTATCACTTTTCCCCACAAATTTTTCCTTTTCAAAGGACCCTAGTCCTTGAAACATTAATCTAACAAACAAAATCAACATCGGGATCTATCATATGTCAATGGGAAGTGTTCCCTTTTCCCCCCATCATTTGAACTTCCCGTCTATTTAGCCTATGTTCATGGATCAAGTGACTATTGGTATCAAACCCTTTGGTTCCCCTATCATTTGGTCCATCAGTTACATAATTTGTTTTAGTACCCCTTGGATTGGGGCAACCTTGTATGAAACACATGATATATAAAGACGGGTGTTCCATGTATTTCGTTGTAGTTGGATCACCCATACAAGTCAACTTTTCATTTTTTATCTAAATCTTTTCCATTAAATCTGCTAGACAAAAAGGGGAAAATGTAGACACTAAAATTCTAAGCTTCCTCATCTTTTTCAAAATCATTAATTAACCACATCAATATTTAATACAATGCACCCTTCTCTTTGATTAATTAATCACATTCAAATTCAAAAAATACACCTCTCTTCTTTATTTAATCAACACATTAATATTTTCTCTTTAAAATTAATTAAATATTAATACCTGCATAATCTTAAGTCTTACATAACACACACCCCCTCATTTTATTAACACGTTAGTATTCCACATATAACTTATATATTATACCCATTTATCCTTAATCAATTAAGTATATATTAAAAATTCATATCCTAAATATATTTCATTATCCTATCAATATCCTATTATCTATCAATTATATTATATAATCTTATATTCATAGACTTAATGAATCAATAAATAACAACCTAATATCTATCCTAAAACAAACCTATCTAAATTAGAAAATATCTAACCTATTTCATCACTTCCCTAAACAAATCCGACATGTTTCCAGTCAACCCAACACATTCCAAAAAATTAACAAACCACCACCTCAAAATAAAAAATAAGAACCTTGACTTAGAAATCTGTTCCAACCACTTACTAAACAAATATAAATTGACTAAAATTGCCAGCAATTCAGGTAATCACCGGTGATAACTTAAGAGAAAATTTTAGTCTCTCTTTGGGTATCATCTGCCTACATTTTTGAGTTGGAGATTTCTACTTGAGTTCATTAGTATTATTGTGTATCAAATTGTTTGTGTTATCATCTAGTAACATCCCAACATTCATCAATCATATCCAAGTTATTCCTAAGCTCTTTCAGATCAGCATCCTATCAGACCAATTGCAGACTTCTTTAGCTTCATGTATCACTTTCCATCAAGTTCAGATGTTTCTCCTCACCCCACATAAGGTTTCATGTAATTTTATTCATCAGTTCATTTATTATATATCATATTTGAATATTTTGTATGCTTGAAACATTAATTTAAAATTCAATCACTTGATTTTCTTAGTTTGGTAATATCTACCAAAATCACCAATGATTTCTAGAATCACCAGTGATTCCTATTACTTTAGTTTTACTATTAGCTTTCATTTAATCTCTTTTAGAATTTATTACTAATCTATTTATCTCTGACATTTTAAATAACATAGATTGTTTCAGATGGCAATAGATGGTCCAAGTCACGAGATTACTAGTATCAACTCATTTCCTATTGTTTTCATCCATTATATTGGGAATAGTACAAAATCCTACACGATATTGAGATTTCTGCTATACATTGTTCCCTTTTCGATCATTTACAAAGCATATTTGAGTCCACTTAGTGGATCTGTGATGTTGTAGAGGAATTTTGGGAAGTATACTTTGAGGTCGAGAGCATCCAAGATAATCTTGCTTGGTTTGAATATCGTTACAAAGTTGAGTTTAAGGATTCAAACTTTGAGTCTGAATACGAGAACAAAACTGACTCTAAGGACTCATATTCTAAATTTGAGTACCAATATGAATTTGAAGAGGATAATTCATACTTTTTTGAAGAATAAAATCTAGAATACACTAAAAAAGTGGTCTCAAATTTCTCTAAGAATTCAAATTTGGACTTAGATTATGAATTCGAGCCATAGTTTATACCTTTCATTTCTCATTATCCATCAATATGTTTGTAATAGACTCATTTTATTATCATGAGATTATTTTGATATGATAATCATAAATCTTATGTTGTTTTTTGTACCAACTTGATTGTGTAAAATCATATTGAAACCCTTGTGAGGAAGTCCTTTTATTTCTGGGGACTGACCTTTACTAGGAAATCCATCTCATTTTTACTAATCATAGTTTGTTTAGTGTCTGTGATCTACAGGTGTTCTCATAGGAAGAGAGCCTCCATCATTTCATATACAGAGTTTAATATTAATTACCATTAATCACATCTATAGGTATCACTAAACCCCGTCATTTTGAGGTTGGTTAAATTTTACTTTCTTGCTTAGTGAATTAAGTTGAAGAGGTAGGATTTATTCTAAATAGAAAAAGTGGGTTTTCAGGTGTCAGGTATGAACAGTAAAATTGTGAACCTAAACTTATCTAGATGATTATGGGAGCTCCATAAGGATTTGGAAGGGAGAAATTAGGAAATCTAAATCTTTAAGAATATTGTACAAGGTGAAAGAATCAAATTTTATCATAGGTCTGATGATTTCTTGAGGCAATTCAAACTTTATAGGTGTACTTATAAAATGAATAAGGTTTGAAACATGTTCCATTAGTATTATAATTTTCTTTGGAGTTAGATTCATATAAAATTTCACCTCAAAAGTCCATGTTGACCCCAAAGGTGAATATTTCATGCTCTCAAGCTATTTCAGGTAAAATAGTGAAAAAAATAAATTTCTAAATGAAGGAAGGAACATTTTTTTACACCTCATGTCCCTTTTTCCCAAAGGGGAAAAGGAGGAAAAAATGTGTGCCCATTTCATCCTTACAACTCTTCCCAACACCTGTGTGCAGTCAAGTTAACTCGGGTTGAGTCAAATTTGAGTTCGGGAGAAGTGTGAGTGAAAACCCGTCCTTAGCCAATTTTCCTTAGGGTGACATGTCACCACATTAATCCAAGTCAAAAATTTCTATTGTTTATGTACCATTGTCCCAAAGAGGACACATGCATGCCCCAGCTCTTGGTCATCCATACGACCTCTCCCAACTCAGTAGGGTGTTTATTTGGCTCCTCTATCTCACTCACCTTCACTCCAGGGTTGCCACTTGTCTCAATTTTTCTCTAAGGTTTCCTTTTATGTCCCTTCAATACCTCTATCCCCTTTTCACCATGAAACCTATATTTTAACTCCATACAAACTCACATTCAAACTAGGATTAAACCATGGTCAGCAGGTAAACATAAAAGTAAATTATAACTCATTTTCTATACACAAGTGGACATCCCACCATATATTCTATCAAAAAACATAATTTTTTACAAGATATCCTGGTAATTTTTTTCTGAAACAACCATGGCATCAAAAACTACATTTTTATCATATCTCACTAATTGAGATTCCGACAGCACCAAAAAAAATTCAGATAGCTCTTCTCTAAAAATTCCTTAGGGAAGATTGAATTTGCATTCCCTATGATGCCATAAATTTTATACAAAATTTTTAAACCCTATTACAAAAAAAATTCTTTTTCAATTTCCAATAGTTCTAGCGAATGAGAAATAGTGAAATTGGAATGCAGGATCCGAGTGTGAAGCTAAACATAGTGAAGGTGGTTTTGTTGAAATTTGACATCGGTAATATAAATTAAAAAAAATATCATATGCTTTGAAAAATGTAGTGCTAAAAATTGTAATTTTATTAAAATTTCAAACCCTCAACATTCAAAACATCCAAAATCAATGAGAAACATCAAAAAGGGAAAATTGGGAAACTTGCTAAAAATAACAAGTTTGGAAAAAGCACATGTCCCAAAATGGGAACTTTATAAAATAGAAATTAATCATCATTGAGATTAACCTAAGGGGATTAGGATCTATATGGGAAAATTATTATGCAAAATTTCTAAAAATAACAACTCCTGACCCTACTTCCTAAACACAAAAAAAATCATATTTGAGCCCATAAAGTTGCAGGTGGGTATGTTTTCACTCATATTGTTGATTTTTTCCATCACCACAAGGTTAATAATATGTTTTAAGTTTCAACAAATAAAATGGACACTTATAAAAATTTTAAAGGATCCTAAAGCATCATTCCAATCATATTTGTGTTAAGGAGCATATCGGAACATATCAATGTGTAACATGTGGAAAACTATTAACTTTTCCTCTTTTACATTACAAGCATTGAAAAATGATTTTTCCTAAGAAGGTGTATTCTATTGAATATTGGAAATTATGAATTCCATGTATAATTTATTTATGTTCTTGGATTCATTTTGCTAAAATGTTTTTGCTTTTAAGGAATCCATTCTGTTTGAGATAAGAAAGGTTGTAAACTAGTAATGTTGTTTGCAAAATTATCTCATTATAATAACAAAACCTTGATCAATTTCATTGATCTAAGGTATGTTTTAATTATTCTTACCTAATCTTCATGGTAAAATGACATTCAAAAGTTGAAGGAAATAAAGTCCTGAACTCTTGTATTTATACAAATTCTTTGATCTTATTGGAAGTTCTTGCTTGCATTCTACTATAAGTAGTGTGCTCGGATCTTCTTGCTAATCTCTCCAGGACACTGAATGGCGTAAAGAAGATGGAGGTCTACTTCATAAATATTGAGGGTAATAACCTAATTCCTAGATCTTTAAGATTTATCCTAATGGGATTCTAACCTAAGGTAAACTAGACCTACCTTATGACTATGTTTACACTAATCTTGTTGCATCCTAACCTAAGTTGTATGTTTTACAAAGTTGGGGATTTGGGAATAACCTAAGGTAACTAAATGTTTATATCTAACCCATTACCTAATGCTAAATTGGTATGGGGTATGGTCTATCCTAAATGGAAAATGTACCTATGGAAATGTTTATAAACTTAAGGTAAATAATTTCTAAATGAACCTAAGGTTGGATCATAAGCTAATGATATATATCATAAACTAACGCAAGGACAGAAAGGGACCTAAGGGGATTCGCATGGAAAATATGAGATGGTGGCGATAATTTCTAAGTCATTTATTTGATTTGATCTTGAATTTAATACATTGTGGTACTATCGGTTTGAAAGAGGCATGGAAATTAAAGGGGATCCTAGTTGGCACCATCTCTAAATTAAAACAATGCATGTTCTCTTTGAATTTAGACTCACCAATTTTAGATGGAAGTGGTGTGGAGATTTAGGTGGGAGACTAGAAATTAATGAAATTTATGGTCATCATTTTTGGCAAGAAAACTGCCTTAGTAACCATGCGAGTAGATTTATTGGGAGTTGTTTTGTCTTTCACGCATTCCGATTTTTGCTCTGCATGGAGCTATTTGGTTCTTCGAACCAGGAGTTCTATTTTATATTTTTTTCTATTGTAGACACTCATAATTATGCCTAAGCAATTTAAATACATAAATTGCGCTAATTATCTCCTTTCCTACAAATTGGCAACATTTCGTCAAAAGCGCTCATCTTATTTCTTATCGTTGTTAATTAATTACACTACACTAATTAATTAAGTCACTTATCCAACAAGTACCCTAATTAATGAACTTATATTAATAAATCCCCCTTCTATCCGAACTAATTAATTATTATTAATTAATTAGCTTCCCCTTTCATTTAACCAATAAATCAATATTTAATTGATTTAATCCCCTTCTATAGTCTAAATCATGTTAATACTCCTCTAAAAGCTTTTATAAGTTTGCACATATATTAATTAATCATATTGATTAATTAATAAACCCCCTTTATACACATGAGTCACTAAAGGATAAGCTAAACCCTCCTACAGTTAACTCAACCCTATCTAAACCCCCCTTATCCACAAAGTAACTCAACATCTCTATTATCCCACATGTAAAGGGATGTAGTGGTTCCTTTATCCATTGGGCTATATAAAGAACCCTCCTCCTATCTTTACACATACACCTAAAATTTTTTGAGAAAAAAAAAGTAAAGCACATAGAAAATAGACAATAAGATTTTTTGTTATTCTTGAGAAATTCACCATTTGAAGAGCTAAGCCTCCTTTCTTGCATTTTCTTGCCAAATGCTTGGGTCATATGGGAATAGTCAAAGTGGTCTTATAGCCAAGATTTGATGAGCTCCCATTCCTAGGTTCTTGAAGATCAAAACAATCAATTTGATTTCCATGGAGTCTACATAGGTCCATTTCCTTTTGTTGGTAGTCTAGAGAAGTAGAGGTTTTGAATACTTTAGCATGTTAGTTTGATCTTAGTTCAAATTTAATGCATTATGCTTAAGTTTTGATCTTGTTTAGCTCTCATCTTGATGGTGCCTATATTTTGACTTATCTTTATTATAGAAGTATTTAGGTGGCAGTTCTTATTCATCTAACTTAACTTAAGAAAAAACACACACACACATATTTGGCATCTCCCTGGACAACCTGGGCCCGAGCGTGATCTCACTCTGTTATCACTGCTAAAGTCTAGGATCGGGCTTGGTCTCTCTCTGCTATAACCTACTGCAACTACTACTGTAAGGTGGCTATCTATGCCACTGGCTGTGCCACAGGGGCTTGTCTCTGTGCCATTTTGGAGGACTATCCATGTTCTCGTAATCTAAGCTAGGGAAACTATGAAGGTTCTTGTACTGGTCCCTGCGGCCTCAGTCGCTATACCTGTGCTACACCCTAGTTATCCTATGGTAGCCCATAAAATGGATCAGCTGGGTCATGGGCTGTTACATCCTCCCTCTTGTCACCACCATGATGAAGCTATCATGGTGGTCAAGTACTTACTTCTTAGGCCTCATCTGGGATAGTCAATCACTGGGGTAAAATAGTAGCATACCAAGCCATGTAATCAGCGTTGGTTCCCAGATCTCTGACCCATCGAGTGGGATCCCATACTTGTGGAACCACCTATAAAAATCTAGCCCTAGCTTGGGTCACCTGTATGCATGGCCCCATGGCCTCTCAAAATCTTGGTGGGCAGATCACAAGTTTGGCTGTGGAACCCCCTGCACCATGCCTAGCTGTCGCTGACATCTATCAACCTTGTATAAATTAATAATATAGCTACGACTACCAAGAAGGAATTTTTCCATTGTACTAACATTGAGCTCTAATACATCCTCTGGCCATTGTATCTACCTGTAGGGTCTCCATATGATATCCTTGTCTAGCAACTCATTAAACTCTTGTCGGTATCTGTACAAATTACCTAGGTGACCTCGTATGTCGTCACCTACTAAAACCCATGCCATATATGATAGTTCCTCTTGGGCTTAGATATGTAATGTTCCTACGGGGCACCCAATAGCTATGTGGTCCCATGATCAAAACTATAGTAGAGAGGTAGGTGCCACCATCTTCTGATGATGGTAGGTAATAAAATGTAGGTCCCAGTAAAGATGTGCCATTATGAACTGGCCCTAGCAATAACACTCACCACTGAAGATTCCATTTACTAATGTCATCAGACTCCTAAGGAAGGAGGTCCTAGTCTTATCAGTGAGCAAAAACCCATTGATAAGTGACATCACGTATAAATCCCCCTGGTGCAGTGTCAGATCAGTGATGCACTCATCAAATGTAACTATCATACCGTCATGTGGTATATCATCTCTATTGAACACATCACTCACAACCTCCCTAATCCACCCAAGGTCGCTAGTATACTTGATTAATGAGCCTAAGATAGGCACTTGGAGAATCTGCCACACATCCTCCAAAGTCACCATCATCTCTCCAGTAGAGAGCCTGAAGCACTGGCTCTCACTGTGCCACTGCCCAACCAATGCAGTAAGTAGACCATGATCTAAGGTAATAGATGGCATTCGGGATACAGGGCCTAGGCCCACTGCCTCTAGGAGTATCACCACCGCATGCCAGTCTCATCAGTAAATGCTTCCCTCCATCTCTGTAATATGTGAATGACGCTCACGCATCTGAAGCATGGGAAAGCATCTCTACAAAATCATTTCATTCATTAGTTACTAACATTTCTTCTAGATTCTACCTATCATTTTAGGGTTAACCCAAAAATCCTAAATTTTCTTCTAAGTGCCACCATTTTTTGTATTTTTCTATCTTTCCTTTGTCTTCTTAGTGCACCTGCATGCACTTTGGGGCATGTGTGCACCCTAAGGTATGTGCACCATCCTTTCATCGCATACACCTACGCGTAACTACTTATGGGCACTTACGCCATCATTTAGGTGTTGGTACCCACATTTGTTCTCCATTTTAGTCTGAGCAGCATCATAGATATGACATGAATCTTGAAGACAGATAGATCATGATGTATGTCATTTTGTAGCCGCTGATGTGATCTAACTGGCACTCAAATTTATGGAGATATGGATAGCACTTAAATAGGACTTGATCTTGTCCTAGCTATTTTAGGTTGTGCCTTTCAACCAAGGTAAAAGGACCTATTTTATAACCATCAAATAGTGAAGGAGATGAAGATATCCCTCAATTTTTGCAAATAGTATGAAGGGGCCTTGGGAAAATATGATCAACACTCCAAATCTAACTTTCACAAGTTGTCACTTCCAAATTATGGAGATACTTTTAATGTAAGGCAAGGGTTACTAGAGACATTTTGAAATCCTGATATGTTTTGAATACTCTAGAAAATATATTTTAATCTTCTATGAGTATACAGGTCAAAAAAGGGGGTAGTATGGGGTAGGATTAGTTGTTTAGAATGAGTTTTGGTGGGATATTGACAAGCCAAACTTGACTATGCCAGACCTTTGACAACCTCTACAACATTTGAACAACTATAAGATAAAATGTTTCAAAACAGTCGGGATGTTCTTTCAACCAAAAGAGATACACAAATGGAGGCCCGAGTTTGCACCCTTCACACAATATTTGAGACCTCAACACAAAATATTGAGTTAAAGGACTCAATTAAACATCTAAATCTCTAATCAAATGACACCTAATGTACCCCCAAAGGCTTACAAGCAATCTTTGTCAACAAATGAAGGTGAAGTGATTTTAAACTACTTATTTTCAATGTTAGGTGAAAGCTATTCTAACAAATGAAATTGAAAATGCCACTAAACTATCAATAAGGATGAGATCTGTGTGATTCCTAAAGATTTCAATGCAAGATTGCAACAAGAACAAAGAAAACTGTTTACAGTCATTTAAACATGATAATAGACATCATATTGCCCACAATAACATAGATTAATTCAAAATATTGTTAGATTCATCAACAGGGGAGAGTTTCAAGAACAATCTCGGAGCTTTGTGATGGCTATACACTTGTAACCAACTCAACATGAATGAAGATCTAACACAGAAGACATTAACCAGGTTTTTTGGAGGGTTTCTTAGAAGATGAGCTTCTCTCAAAATTTTCTCATGATTTTCAATTTCCCGACCATTTGCATGTCTCAAAACATGCATTATATATCTCTCTATTACATTTTATCATTCTTTCCTAAGAAAAGAATATCCTATGGCATCTTAGTTTGTTACAAATTCATCATGATTCATAGATAGGTACGTTTAACATATTTGCAACAAAAGTTGCCAAGTGTTTCGAAAAAAGTTAAATCATTGCAAAATTCACATCATTAGCCATTATGGAGGCACGTTTTTCATCTTCAAATCATGAAGACCCCCTTCCTTTAATTATTTCATCCTTATCCCTCCATAATTTGACTCTGTAACTTTTGGATTTGATATTTCATGTTTTTGGACAGGTTAGGGAAAAAAATTATTCCAAAAACATCTCTGATATTCAAATTAATCCTTAAAACCAATTATATTGGTCCTTGTAGGCACAAACGACATGAATTTGCCAAAAAATTGATCAAAATTGATGCAAAAAACACATTTCCACACTTTTTGGAGCAAAAATGTTGGCCAAACTGAAAAATACATAGTTACCATTGATCTTCCTTTCTCCCTTCAATTTGGCTGCTCCAAGTGTCACAATGTGATTGGAAATGGGTTTGGGATTAATTTTTGATATTTTAACACTTTTGGAAAAATTTAAAAAATTGACATTTCTCTCCAGCCCTCTGCCCTTGAGATTTTTTGTTGACACGTGTCCCAAGGTGGGTCCCATCAGAATCACGGCTTGATTCTACACATTTCCACCCTTTTTTGGATTTTTTTTTTCACAATTATCCCCACGGACCTGCACCTCCACTTTTTTCCTTGACACGTGGTGATTGTTGCGAGGTCATAACTCCCTTTTTTGCTTCGTACTTCCATCACCAAATTTCAAAGTTTTCAAAACTCATCGGTGGCTTGCACTCCCCTTTTCCATTTGTTTTTGAGATGTGTCTCCCTCTGATTCATTATGGAGCCATGTTTCAAATTACCACTTTAACTCATTTTTCCAAAAAAGAAACATTTCCTTTTTTCCTCCGGTGGCCCACACTCCCTTCTGCCCCTGATCCCGCCACGTGTCCTCTCCTGATTTCTATGGCGGACCCACCACCCTTTTCACAATTTTTGTTCCCATTCACCAAAAAGAAAAAAAATTCTAAGTCTTCCACCAGACTTCTATCCCACTTTTGATGAAAACATGACAGATGTCTACCTCTGATTTGATGAGGGCCTGCGCTCTGAAGCTGCCATGTGTTCCATTCTATTTCATTGCAAGCCCTAAGAATTTTCTTTATACTTTAACTCTTTTTTTACAAAATGCCTTAAGGCACAAAAAGACCCAGCCATCCGCCTTCGCTCTACTTGTGACACGTGTACCTCCTTAGGGACCTGCGGAGCTACGGGGGAAACATGCACTTTTTTCCAAAAACACAAAAATGTTAAGTTTATCGAGAAGACCCGCCAAACCTTGTCTAATCACAAACGAACATGTAGGAGAATATTTTGAGCTAAAATTTTATGGGCAAAGGATGCCCGTATGATCGTCAAACAACGTAGAAATTTACAACAATGCCCTAGAATGCTAAAGATGAATTTGACGGGCAAATGACGCTCGTTTGACTGTCAAAACACAGAAAATGCCATGGATGCCCAAAATCAATTTTTTCTTCGTGGGTGAAGAATTTTTTGATCAAAAGACAAATGGAAAGTGTTTTTAGGAAATTTACGACCATGGTAAGGCATATTTGAGGGAAAATAATTTTAACATGAACAATCTTGAGCTCTGAAGGCCAGGAAAACACAGGAAAAATGGCAGAGGCGTTTGAACAAGAAAAAATAAGGCAAGGTAATGAGTTTGTAAACAATCCAATGTACAGGAATGGAGCTATAACTTCACATCATCAATTTCATGAGGAGAAATCATTTCAGAGCACAAAGAGCAAAGGGGAAACATGGAAAAATGGTAAAGGATCAAAATGGACACCAACATCGGCTCCTGCTCAGGGATGGGCACTCCCAGTGAGTGCCACAAGAACAAAAGTAGACCAAGTGCCAAAATAATTTGTTGGGAAAACAGAGTCATGAGCCAAAGCCACCAAAAAATCAGCTGAGAAACCGACAAAATTGCTACCACACACCAAGGCAAACCATGAATTGACAAAACACCAAAAATAGAGCAAAATCCAAACACTATACACTGTACAAGTGGTGCATACCTCAAATTTGGGAATTAATCCAAGAAATAGTTTAGATGCCTACCATTAATAGGCAGTTCAAGCAATTCCCCATCTAAGTCCTTGAGAAAAAATGTATTATCACCAATTTTGATATCAATGGAGTAAGGGACCATCCACAATGCATCAAATTTACCATGTTTTCCCTTATCTTCATGCCTGATATCCCACAATAAAATGAGATCTCCAACATTTAAGGCCTTAGGAGTGACCTTCTTGTCAAACAACCTCTTCAACTTCTCTCTAAATCTAACATGCCTTTAGTGGGATGCTCTTCTTTCTTCATCCAGCTCAACAATCTGATTAATCCTTGCTTCATATGGACTGGCCTCTTGATCTTCAAGTTGTTGAACAAACTGAAATGAAGATAATTGTAGATGTAAGGGTAGCAGAGCTTGATTTCCATACACCAACTCAAATGGTCTCTTACTAATAACTCTTTTGGTAGTGATTTTATTAGCCCAAACTACAAATTTCAGTTGTTCACCCCATTTTCTCTTGTTTAACTCCAAGGTTCTCCTAATGATCTCCAATAAGTTATTATTGCTAGACTCATCTTGTCCATTTCCTTGAGGGTTGTAGTTTGAAACATAAGTTAGATTGGTTCCATACTCCTTGCACATTTCCATTAAGGGTTTAGCTTTGAAACACACGGCATTATCAGCAACAATCTTGACTGACACACCAAATCTACATATGACATGATTCAACAAGAAGTCCATAACAACTTGGTGTGTTGCTTTCTTGGTGGGAATTACTTCTACCTACTTAATTAAGTGATATGTGGCTATAAGGATCCACTTATGTCCAACACTAGAAGGGTTTGAAATCTCACCAATGAATTACATCCCCCATTGTTTGAAATGAGATTCATTTGATACAAGCTGTAAAGAAAGGGAGCTTGAAGCTTTCATTCTTCCAGAGAAACAATGTCAGCTTTCACATCTTCTAACCAGCAGGGTTACATCTCTAAAGAGAGTAGGCCACCAATAACCAGCTCTCAAATTTTTTTGTGCTATCACCCTTTTAGCAAAGTGTCCTCCACAAACTCCCCCATGGAAATCAGTAACTATTTTGGGAGCTTCATCTTTAGTTACACATTTCAAGAGGACACCTGCAGGGTTCTTCCAAGCCAGCCCAAAGTCAGTGATGATGTATTTTTGAGAAGCCAACTTGAGGGCTCTTTTCTAATTTTTATTCAAATGATCAGTGCAACATAGGTTTCTAAGAAAAATATTACATCCTTGTACCACTTAGAACATAACAACTTCTCAAGAACATGTGCCCTTTCTTCCTCTACTTCATTCACTTCCACAATCTGCAAGTTGCTCTCAGCCATGAGCTTAGTAAAACCCAAACCTCTCACCAAATTTTTGGTTTGGATGTCCATGTCATATTCCTATAGTTTGTTCACCCATCTACATATTTTTCTTGAGATCTCCATCTCTGATAAGATATCTTTTACCATGGTGTGGGGAATAGAAGAAATAAATTTTGAACTTAAGATATAAGGCCTGAAAACCTGTGTTGCTTTCACTAAGGAAAATTCTTATTTTTCCATGATTGTGTACTTTAACTCAAAAGCTTATAAAGCCTTGCTAAAGAAGGCTAAAGGTGTCTCAGCCCCATCTTCATCCTTTTGTAGCAAAATAGATGCAATGATATTTTCAGAAGCAAAGGAGAAGATTTGGAAAGGCTTTTTGTAATTCAGAGCTGCCAAGACAGGTGCATGTTTCAATGCCTCTTTAATTCCTTCAAAATCCTAAATAGCAGCCTCCTCCCATTTGATAACTTGGTCTTTCTTTAACATGAATGTAATAGGAAGAGTCAATTCAGCAAAATTTGACATAAACCTTCTAATGAAATTGATTTTCCCAAAGAAGGATTGGATGCCCTTCTTTGTTCTTAGAATTGGAACCTTGTTGATTACTTCTACCCTCTCAGGGTCAATCATGACACCAGCCTTTGAAACAATATGACCAAGTAGCTTGGCCTTTTTCACTCCAAAATGGCACTTCTTTAGATTCAAAGAGATTCCAAATTCTCTACATCTGATCAACATTCTTTCCAAGTGTTGCAAGTGATCTTTTCTGCTCCTTGAAAACACAGTCACATCATCCTGATAAACTGTAATGAAGTCATTTATGTAACTAGAAAAAGCAACATCCATTTCTCTTTGGAAGATAGCTCCAACATTCATGAGACTAAAAGGCATTATTACATAGACATATGTTCCCCAAGGAGTGGTAAAGGAATTTTTAAATATTTCTGACTCCTTGACAATAACTTGATTGTAGCCAGAGAAACCATCCAAGGTGGACAACAATTTAGATCCAGTCACTAACTGCAGGATGTTTTCCATGTTTGGAAAAGGATAATTTTCCTTCAATGAAGCTCTATTCATATTTTTGAAGTCTACACAAAGTCTTATATCTCCATTTTTATTTCTGACTGGTACAAGGTTGACAACCCAAGATGAATACCTTGTGGGCTGAATGATCCCTCCCTCCTTTAGTTTCTTCAATACATCTTGAATTTTCATTGAGAGGAGTGGATTAATTGGCCTCTACTTTTTCTTAAAGGGCCTTGCATTTGTTTTAAGAGGAATCTCATGTTGAAACAATTCTTTTTTGTATGCTTTCAACTCTGAATAAGACCAAGCAAGACAATCCTAATATTTCTTGAATAGTTAGACATAGGACTGTTTTTTTTCTTTGTTTAGATTGCTGCCCAAAAAAAAATTTCTTGGTTTATCATTAGTGCCCAAGTTATTCTCTTCCACATCCCTTGAGGCAGGCATGTTTTTATTGAGGATGCAATCAACATTGTCAAAATTTGACTCAAGTGCAACAAGACCTCTAGGAATGGTGTTAGTTTTCAATTAGATAATATCCTTTCCAAACAAAGTCTCTCTTACTTCAGTCACAAACACCATTGGTTCCTAATAAATATTCTGATCTATAAACTCACCTTGATTTTGTAATAACCTTTACACTTGATCATCATCAGTAAATACTTACCAATGCTTGATGTTGTCAGGGACAACTAGCCTAGTTAACACTTCAATATTTTACTCACAATAAGGTGAAATGGTGTAATTTCCAAATCTTGACCCCAACACTACAAACTTGTCAGCAGAAGCATTGAAACTTATTTCATGATGCACGATGTTTAAGGAATCAAACAACTTGATTAGATCCCAAACTGCATGTTTGTACTGTTTCATCCGCTGATTTTTTTGTAGCATATAGTTTTCTTATTTGTTTGACAACTAGCTTTGAATATCCTTTTCCAATTATTTCCTTGACACCATACTTTCATGCAATTCTCAGACCCAAAAACAAGGCTTCATACTTCGCAATGTTGTTAGTACATTCAAATTTAATCGTGAAGGAAAAAACAAACTCTTCCAAGCTATGAGAAATCAAAATTATACCAACACCATTTCCAAATTTAGAGCAAGATCCATCAAATAGAAAGGTCCAAGGAGAAGCTACTTGTTCAAGGAACTTTTACTAATCCATTTTGTGCTCCTTACCATCAGAAAAACCAATAAAATTATCAACATCAACATCAGAAAATAATACTTCATAAAAAGCATTGTTTGGATCCTCAATTAGATAAAACATCTTATTTTCTCCATAGAGCTTGAGAAGGATGCCTTCAATGGGAATGGTGGAAAAATAAATCCATTTGGACACTCCCTCCAACACTTGTAACCCACTTTCTTGATAAAATCATACTCCACTTGGCAGGGCAATCAACAATCACAACATCCAATTTTAAATTCCTCCTAGGATAAGATGCAAGCTGCACCACCAAACCCTTCACACAACCAACTACCGCCACTTCTCTTGATTCCATGGTAGTAAAATTTTCATAGGCTGCTATCACTTTGATATCCAACTCATTCATGACTTCTAGAGGCATGACATTGAATGATGCGCTAGAATCAAACATACAATTGTGAAGTAGTCTATCCTTTATGATCAAAGTTATAAAGAATGGATCAACATTCAATTGGGAATCAACTAAGGGTGTCCCCAAGTATACCTCAGGCATTTCTTCAAGATCCTTTAATGTTGGTGGTGTTTCAAGGTCTATAATTATCTGAGGAGGAGTTTCAACAACATTTACATTTCTGCTTGGAGTACTCTTTTCTTCTTTCAAACCTAGGTACTCAAATGCTCTCTTCTTGTGCTCAGGAATCCTAAGAAACTCAATGATTATAACAGTCACTTTGAATTGGCTCAATACTTGGGATATGTCATAGGGAACATTCTTTGGCAAGGCAACATTGGAATGGAGACAAGTAGATTCACTAGATGGCAATGGATTCTTAGTAGTTTGGTCATGAGGAGGACTGTAATTTTTACTTGGGACATCAAAGCTTTTGGAAGGTGTTTCTCTTCTAGGAGATTCTTTGGGAATACTTGTAAGTAAGGTTGTTTTAGGTTTGTCTTAAGGCCCAACTCCCTTAACAACCTTTCTCCTAGTGTTATACTCTTTCTCTTGAGCTAGAACAACATTCATTAATAATTGTCTATCTTCCTCCGAAGGTATACCTCCATCATACTTTTTTATCATCAAATCTCTTAAGTATTCAAAGTCATTGTTAGGAATTTCAAAAGCTTACACTACATCAACTTCAAGAGTATGAGGGGGAAGAAATAATTGTACCCATTTGATGAAATCCCAAAAGGTTACAGCTATCCTTGCACTTATTACCCCAGTTGATGTTGCTCCTTCTTGTGAGCTTGAAGAACAACCCACCATATAGATATCATCATCAGTACCATCATCATTATTAGCTTCACCATCTTGTTGGTCCACTTCACATGGAGGATGGGGCAGAAAACACCTATCACACCAATCAATATCAGCAACTTCCTCAACAATAGCAACCCTACAGTTAGGGGATCAGGTAACACTCTTCCTTCACATGCTTGAGGATGTCTATTTACAGACCCCATGGGTCCTTTCCATCTATCATCATATCTCTGATCACCCCTAGGATGATTGGAAAATCTTTCATGGTTTTGTGCTTTTTTCTAATCTTGTGAAGTCTGCCCCATTCCCTTCTCAGCTCTTGCTAACTTGTAGGAAATCTCTTTGACAACCCATGCCAAATTTTTCACCACTTCCTCCAAGTCTACACTCTTGCTTGCTTGAGGCTTGTCAGGGTTCACCAATTTTACACCATCTCTCTTGAGAGGTTTCCTAAAGTCCTTAATGTTATTTTCAATTTGCAGTGCCATGGTAAAGGCTTGCCTTAAATTGGTAGGGTTCTTATCTCTTAGGTAATAGGTTGCCTTCTTATCAAATGCATCTGCATATTTGATCAAACATGACTGATCACATGGACTCAAATTCACTGGCACACTTCTCAAAGTTTTGTTAAACCTTTTGTTGAAGTCATGAATTGATTCATTGGGGTTCTTCTTGATATTTTCAAATTCAAACAATAGAAACCTAGGATCAATTTTTTCACCATATTGCAATCTAAATGCATTTTACATTTCAGTCCATGAATCAATAGAATTATTAGGCACAACCTTGTACCAAACCCTTGCATCCTCCTGTAGTGTATGAATAAAAAATTTGACATACACATCTTCAAAATCTATTTCAAAATCCTCCATTATGTTAACAAAAATTTTGATATGCTGATCACCAGTTATTGCATTCTTACCTTAGAACATTGACAACCTATTCCTGACATCTTGTGGGACAACATTTAGGCAACCATCCATTCCTCTAAAGTTTATAGGACCAAAGGTGGTTAAAAAAAATGGAGGTCTAGGCTGAGCCATTCTATTTTGAGGTGGTGATCTTGGAAGAGAAATATAATGATGAGGAGTGAGAAGTCTTTGGGGAACAAGAATGTGATTCGAAAAATTGGTACTCTCTAGGTGCTGATTTTCTTGGAAATTTTTACTAGAATTGAAACACACAGGTGCAGATTGAAGAAGTAACTCACTAGGTACAATAAAAGGACCTTCACTAGTTGAAGTAAAAGAGTTTATGAGAGGATTTCTTGAATAAGAATCACTGGAAGAAGAGTGATAATCCTCTACTAAAGGCTAATCTCTCTTACCAATGGATATTCCTTTGCTTGATGTCTAACCTTCAACAACCTTACAAACTTTTTCTTTCCTCTAAAACTTTCTTTCCCAATTCTTGAAATAAATTTCTACTTGGGTCCCTCCTAAAGAGAGATCTTCTTCCTTCAAGTTTTGCAGAGATTAGCAACACAAAAATAAATGACAGAAAGCTAGACACTGGTATTCATCAAGATCAAAACAACATGGAGTCGCCACTAAGGACTTTCACCATAGTTGTGCAAATGCACTATAATACTCTGTCAAATACCTATCAACACTGAAAATATTTCCAAACTTTATAGATCAGACCTTCCTTTTCTTGAATCTATCAACCACAAATGCAAATGAAGTGAAATTACTACTGGAAATTGATAGAATTGTAGGAAGAACTTATATCTTCACTTAATCCTTAAAAATATGATTATAAAATGATAATTAAATAATGTACTTGCATGTAGCATTTGTAAGAAAAATTATCAGGGTTTGACATGTATCCAAATATCTCAAATATTTTAAACAAATCCCCACCAATGACGCCACTAAGTGTTGGTACCCAAATTTGTTCTCCTTTTCAGTCTAATAAGCATTAGAGATATGACATAAAGCTTGAAGAAATATAATTCATGAGGTATGTCATTTTGTAGTTGGGGATGTGATCTAACTAGCACCTAGATTTGTGGAGAGATGGATAACACTCAAATAGGTTTGATCTTGTCCTAACTATTTTAGGTTGTTCCTTTCAACCAAGGTAAGAGTACCTATTTTGTAACCCTCAAATGGTGAAGGAGATGAAGATATCCCTCAATTTGTGAAAATAGTATGAAGGGGCCTTGGGAAAATATGATTAACACTCCAAATCTGACTTTCACAAGTTGTCACTTCCAGATTATGGAGATACTTTCAATGCAAGGAAAAGGTTACTGAAGACATTTTGAAATCCTAATCTATTCTGCATACTCTAGCAAATGGATTTTCATCTTTTGTGGGTATACAGGTCAAAAAAGGGGTAGTATGGGGTAGGATTAGTTGTTTAGAATGATTTTTGGTGGGATATTGACAAGACAAACTTGACTATGCTAGATCTTTGAAAACCTCTACAACATTTGAAAAACTATAAGATAAAATGCTTCAAAATAGTCATGATGTTCTTTCAACCAGAAGAGATACACAAATGGAGGCCCATGTTTGCACAATGCATACAATATTTGAGACCTCAACACAAAAGCTTGGTTAAAGGAATCAATTAAACATCAAAATATCAAATCAAATCATGCCTTAGGTACCCCCAAAGGATTACAAGAAATCTCTTTCAACAAATGAAGGTGAAGTGATTTTAAACTACTTATTTTCAATGCCAGATGAAAGATCTTCTGAAAAATGAAATTGAAAATTCCACTAAACTATCAATAAGGATGAGATCTGTGTGATTCCTAAAGATTTCAATGCAAGATTGCAACAAGAACAAGGAAAACTGTCTACAGTCATTTAAACATGATAACAAACATCATATTGCCCAAAATAACATAGATTAATTCAAAATATTGTTATATTCATTAGCAGGGGAGAGTTTCAGGAACAATCTCATAGCTGTGTGATGGCTATACACTTGTATCCAACTCAACATGAATGAAGATCTAACATAGAAGACATTAACCAGGTTTTTTGGAGGGTTTCTTAGAAGATGAACTTCTCTCAAAATTTTCTCGTGATTTTCAATTTCCTAACCTTTTGCATTTCTCAAAACATGCATTATATATCTCTCTATTACATTTGATCCTTCTTTCCCAAGAAAAGAATATCTTATGGAATCTTAGTTTGTTACAAATTCATCATGATTCACAGAGAGGTACGTTTAACATATTTGCAACAAAAGTTTCTAGGTGTTTCGAAAAAAGATGAATCATTACAAAACTCACATCATTATCCATTGTGGGGGCATGTTTTTCATCTTCAAAGCATGCAAACCCCCTTCCTTCATTATTTCATCCTTATCCCGCCACAATTTGACTTTGTAACTTTTGGATTTGATATTTCACGTTTTTGGATGGGTTAGGGAACAAATTTATTCCAAAAACATCTCTGATATTAAAATTGATCCTTGAAACCAATTACATTATTCCTTGCAGGCACAAACAACATGAATTTGCCAAAAAATTGATCAAAATCGATGTAAAAAACACATTTCCACACTTCTTGGAGCAAAAATGGTGGCCAAACTGAAAAATGCATAATTACCATTGATCTTCCTTTCTCCCTTCAATTTGGGCCCTCCAAGTGTCACAATGTGAATGGAAATGGGTTTGGGATTACTTTTTGATATTTTAACACTTTTGGAAAAATGTAAAAAATTTACATTTTTCTCCGCCCTTCGCCCTTGATATTTGGCATTGACACATGTCCCAAGGTGGGTCCCATCAGAATCATGGCTTGATTCTACACATTTCCACCCTTTTTTGGAAAAAAGGAAATTTTTCACAATTATACCCATGGACCCACACCTTCACTTCTATCCCTAACACGTGGTGATCACTGCTTTGTTGCAGGGCCATAACTCTCTCTTTTGCTTTGTACTTCCTTCACAAAATTTCAAAGTTTTCAAAACTCATCGGTGGCCTGCACTCCCCTCTTCCATTTGTTTTTGACACGTGTCTCCCTTTGATTGATTATGGAGCCATGTTTCAAATTACCACTTTAGCTCAGTTTTCCAAAAAGGAAACATTTCCTTTTTTCCTCCGGTGGCCCACACTCCCTTCTATCCCTAATCCTGCCACGTGTCCTCTCCTAATTGTCATGGTGGACCCATGACCCTTTTCACAACTTTTTTTCCCATTCACCAAAAAGAAAAAAATTCTAAGTCCTCCACCAGACTTCCATCCCGCTTTTGATGAAAACATGACATGTGTCTACCTCTGATTTGCTGAGGGCCTACGCTCTGAAGCCACCACGTGTTCCATTCTATTTTGTTGCGAGCCCTAGGAATTTTCTTTGTACTTTAACTCTTTTTTTTCCAAAATGCCTTAAGGCACAAAAAGACCCACCCATCCACCTTCACTCTGCTTGCGACACGTGTACCTCCTTAAGGACCTACGGAGCTACGGGGGCAACATGCATTTTTTTCCAAAAACACAAAAATGTTAAGTTTTTCGAGCAAACCCGCCGAACCTTGTCTAATCACAAACGACCATGTAGGAGAAGATTTTGAGATAAAATTTTATGGGAAAAGGATGCCCGTATGACCATCAAACAATGTAGAAATTTCCAGCAATGCCATAGAATGCTGAAGATGAATTTGACAAGAAAATGACATCCGTCTAACCGTCAAAACACAGAAAATGCCATGGATGCCCAAAATCAATTTTTTCTTCGTGGGTGAAGAATTTTTTGATCAAAAGACAAATGGAAAGTGTTTTTAGGAAATTTACAACCATGGTAAGGCATTTTAAAGGGCAAATAAGTTAAAAAAAAATTATCTCGAGCTCCAAAGGCCGGGAAAACACGAGAATAATTGTAGAGGCGTTTGAACGAGAAAAATTAGGGCAATGTAATGAGTTTGGAAAAAATCCAATGCAAAAGAATGGAGCTACAACTTTACATCATTGATTTCATGAGAAAAAAATGTTTTAGAGCACAAAGAGTAAAGGGGAAACATGGCAAAACGATGGAGGATCAAAATGTACACAAACACCAGGTACCTACATGTGCACGCATGCGTAGGCCCTTTTTGTGTTCGCTACTATGTAGTGTGTGTGTGTGTGTGTGTGTGCACATGTGTGGCATATATGCATGTGCATAGGTGTGTCTTGTGTGTGCTTGTGTGTGCACGCATACGCACCAGGAGGCCTACGCCACCATTAGGATGCCTGCACCACCATTAGGACGCCTATGCCACCTTTAGTGTGCGTGTGCCCATGTGCATGCATATCTAATTCCTACTTCTATGTGAATTAATTTTAAAATTGACAGAGAGGGTTAGGATACTCACAAATACACCATCATCTACATGCCGCTCATACCCTCGGACTGTGTCTACTCGTCTCAATCAGTCTCGTGCTCTCACCATCATCTTCATCATTATAAGAGCTTTGCAGTAAAAACTTAGTAGCGGTCGGTAAAAAATGAATTGGTCACGATGATTTACCCCCCCAGGTGGGGTATATCAACCTATTTTTCACCATCCATGGTGCTTGGAGGCTCGTTATGAGTGTCATTTTCTCCTTTTCTCACTGTAGAATAATTATATTTCTTTTTTCACCGTGCTGGGGCATTTTTGCCATCTAGTACCTCTTTCTTCTCACTAGAACAATTTTTATTGCTCCTAGGTGATTTTTCTTCTCATCCACACTCTCAGGAATAATTATTTTAAAAATAATTATTTTATTAATTTTTCCACTATACAGGGAAATTATTTGTCACCTATTTCTTCTTTCTTCCCCTTGGGGAATTTTATTTTGCATCTAGAAACTTCATTCTATTTCTTCTATTTTCTTCTACTATCCATCACATTTTAGAAAACAAAAAACCAAATATATATATATATATATATATATATATATATATATATATATATATATCACTTCTAAAATACAAGAACAAGGCAAAATTCTCCACAAAATCCTAAAAAAGTAAAAAACCTACAAAAATAGGTAACATTCTTTTTATGGCTAAAACTTGTGTCTTGCGCATGGTATTCTTTCCATATCCTACTGGTTTGTTTCACATCTTCACTTATCAACATGACTTACGGATTGCCAGATTCAAAACTATTCTCAAAGCTAGCTGCTCACTTTGTCTGTACTCTGGGCACCTCTTGTTTCCTGATGTTTTTTCATTGCACACAAAGATTTCTACTTGGACCCAATGTCCATTATCATTTCCCCTTGCATGTATCCTTTCTCGAGGCATCATTTTTTACCCTTTTCATCAATCATGAACATGTGGACCTCTTCAGCTTGATAACAAAATATTTGTACAACTGTCTTAAATGTTGTTGGGTTGGATATGTGTGTTCGTACTTGTTTTCCATATTAAATGAGCTTGTTTCCTTCTCATATTGCATTGTATTTTTATATGTTGCATGGATTTGGTGTTTTTGGCAATGGATAATTGTTCATAGTATGGATTTTCATGTCATTCTACTTTTTTCGTATGCTTATATTTTTCATAAGGATCGATGACGTAGATCTTTTGGAAATATGATGATAGAGAAGTTGTTCCAATAAAAAGGCTACAAGCTAAGTTCTTCTCTCCACTTCTCTATATTTATTCTACATCACTTTCCTCTCACCCCTAATCTTCCATTTCACTGGGGCATTCGGCCCCTACCCATTCTTCTATCTATTTCTCACCTTTTTTTATCGTTAATTGTCTTCCTTCATCACCCCATCGACACTCGAGGGGGAATCTCTCACTTCTACTAATTTTTCTTCTACCCCTTCAAAATTTCATCCATCCACTATCTTTGAAGTGGTGTCATTTACGGCACCCCAAAGAGGGGCAAATGTAGACATTCATAATTATGCTTGAGTAATTTAAATACTTAAATTGAGCTAATTATCTCCTTTCCTACAAAGTAGCGACATATTGTCAAAATCTCTCATCTTCTTTCCTATCTTCATTAATTAATTACACTACACTAATTAATTAAGTTACCTATCCAATAAGTACCCTAATTAATGACCTTCTGTTAATAAACCCCCCCTTCTATCTAAACTAATTAATTGTTATTAATTAATTAGATTCCCCTTTCGTTTAACTAATAAATTAATATTTAATTGATTTAATCCCCTTCTATAGTCTAAATCATGCTAGTACTCCTCTAAAAGCTTTTATACAATTACACATCTATTAATTAATCATCTTGATTAATTAATAAACCCCCTTTATCCACATGAGTCACTAAAGGATAAGATAAACCCTCCTATACTTAACTCAACCCTATCTAAACCGCCCTTATCCACAAACTAACTCAACATCTCTATTATCCCACATGCAAAGGGATGTATTGGTTCCTTTATCCATTAGGCCATATAAATAGCCCTCCTCCTACCTTTACACTAACAACTAAATTCCTTGAGAAGACAAAAGCAAATCACATCGCAAATAGACTATAAGTTTTTTTGGTATTCTCGAGAAATTCACCATTTGAAGAGCTAAGCCTCCTTTCTTGCATTTTCTAGCCAAATGCTTGGGTCATATGGGAATAGTCAAAGGGGTCTTGTAGCCAAGCTTTGATGAGCTCCCATTCCTAGGTTCTTAAAGATCAAAACAATCAATTTGATTGCCATGGAGTCTACATAGGTCCATTTTATTTTGTTGGTAGTCTAGAGAAGTAGAGGTTTTGAATACTTTAGCATGTTAGTTTGATCTTAGTTCAAAGGTAATGCATTATGCTTAAGTGTTGATCTTGTTTAGCTCTCATCTTGATGGTGCCTATATTTTGACTTAGCTTTATTATAGAACTATTTAGGTGGTAGTTCTTATTCATATAACTTATCTTAAGCAAAAATACACACACAAAACTATTTTTAACTCCCTTGGACTATTTTCGATCCAATGGAAGTATATGAGGCATTTGAGGAGGAAGTTTTTTGTGGTTGATTTCATTTGGAGAAGGAGTTGTGAAGGCTCAGCTGGAAATATTATTTAAATCAACAGGTGCACTATCAGGCGTGATAGGCTTAATCCACAAAGTTTCTCTGCTTTTATCTTAATGTCTTCATTAAAACATATTTTATCTCATGAGATAAATGGATTTTTATTTCTGTGATGATCATTTTGTTTCCTTTCTTGAATATTTTTTTGTATTCTTTGATTGAGGAATCTCTGCTTGGAAAGTAGTCATTGAGTTGTTTCCTATTTATTTGATGTTGAATCCCACCTTAAATCTTGTGGTCATATGAGTAATGAAGTGCATGCGCGAATCTTTCTTATCTATTTGGAAATAGGTTTTATGGAAATGATTTGTGGCTTCAAGTTTCAAACCAAGTTGTAGTTTAGGTTTTCAAAAGGTAAATGAATACCCTTTGTTGTTGCTTCTTTGTTTTATGGAAGTTATGTTACTCCTGTAGGAATTGTATGAATATGCATGCTTGGATTCTGAGTTGTTTGAGCTCAAATTTGTTTAGAGAAATAGTAAATACATGCCTTCTTCTTTAACTTGCTATATACTCTATCAGTTCTTTAGATTCGGTATTCGATGGAAGTTGGGAAGTGATTGGGTCTTCGGAATCTCTATTTTTGTGGTTTATTCTTATATGGAAATAAGAGTGAATGTTTTATTACTCATTTAAACTTTTCAGTTTAAATTGAGTACTCAAATTAGGTTCTTTTAAGGAACCTATGTGTTAATTGTTTCTTAGACACTTTGATTTTGAAGCTATCTTATTGGGGATAACTTTGTTTAAAGTCTTTCTTCTGATCTTATATTTATATTGTGTTTTCTTAATTTCTTGAGTACTGAACTAAAGGTTACATAGGTGAGGTCCTATTGGTTGGGGACATTATGAGAGTCATCTTTGTTGGAGTCAATGTTGGGTTATTCTTTTAGCTCTATTTGAGCTTTCTTTATTTGTTCATGTTTTCTTCTTCCTTGTCGAAGTAGATGTTGTTGGGTTTGTATAACTGTTCATAAACTGGGTTAATCTCTTGAGTATCTTGCTTGAGTAAAATTGTTAAACCCCTCTTGATTGGGATATCATGAACTTTAAAGATGTTATTTGTACTTGTGGTTTTCGTTTCTTGATTTTGAACTAGCTAAATGGATTTTAAATAAGAGGTTTTCTAGACTCTTCTATTTCTTTGATCTCTGGGTAAGATCGGAGGGAATAATTTTGTTGACATCTTGTGTGCATGTAGCTAGGCTATGTCAATCTTGGGTTGCACCTTATTTGGACCTTCATAAGATGTATTTCTCTCACCTCTGTGAGGATTCGATTGAGAGTCTGTCTCGCTGATTCTTTTACTTTCGTCTTAAAGGAATTGGTGATTATGTGGATCTTTGAATGAAACTTTGACATCCTTGAGTGACTGTTGGAGACTGTAATTACCCACAAGACATTTTGTAATTTTTTTTATTGCATATCATTTTTGATATGGGTATAATATCACTATCATTGGGTGTCCATGATGGGAAACCTTGCTTAAATTTGTTTCAACCATAACAGTCACACATTCTATTTAATCTCTTCCTATATGTGTTTTCTTTTATAAAAGAGTTTGGCGATGTAGTGATTGGGTCTGCATTATCCTTTCTAACATTCTTCCCATGTGATATAATGTGGGAATTCCCTTCTTATCATGACATTTGACTCCTTCTCTTTCATTCTCTAAGGTCAATTATGATCACTGCCCCTTTGGAAATTATAGGAGAATATGTGTTGTGGTCTCTTTTCTGAAGTTTTGCATGAGGGTTAAGGTTAACCAAATTGTTAAGGAAGTTCTAAATTGTTTTATCCCAATCATCCTTCTTCTTTTGGGTAAATCTTTTCATAAGATTTATTTGGTTCAGTTGCACTACTTTCTTTAATGCCTTGAGTAGTCGTTGTTACTACTTGCTTATTCACTTGACTTGTGTTAAAGGTTTTTAATATTTTTGATAGAAGACTAATGTGAGATGTTGTGCATTAAGTAAATACTATCCTAATGTTGATGTATGGCCTAGCTTGAGAAATTAGACTATGTCTTGGATTTGAGATTAGGATGTCTTATCTGATGTGTGAGACTCTTATTTACATTTGTATTTCAAATTCAGATGAATTATGAAGGAAATAATTAGAAGGTACTTTTATTTGATATGGATAAGTGTATTACATGGAAAATTATTTATCTAAGATCATGTTGTAGATTGTTGATTACATCATGATATTTCCTTAAATGATATTCAAATTGATTATTTTTTCTTCTTTTATGGTTGTTATTACTTATGATTTATTTGTCTTCTTGAACTCACTATTTTATTAAAGCAAAGTTGTTTAATGAAACAATAAGTTGAAAGCATTTTGTTTTAATGATTAGTGCTTATCATGCTTAGTTAAATGAACTGACCCATGCTAGCAATTTTTTTAGATGGAATTCATAAGTGATAAAGGAAGGAAATAAATTTTATGATGTATTGGTTACTTGAAAGTCTGGATCATTTATACAAAATTCTGATTTATTGTTGATATGTATTGAAGGAAGGAAAGATGTATTATTTAATGATCTTGATGTTGTTGACATAAAATATGTCAGTAATGCATAGTCTTGTAAGATGTGTATTTTATCTTGATGAATTGAAAAGATTGAAGTTACTTAAATTTATTAAGTCAATTCTCTTTTTCATAATAAGAAGGAAATTTGTAATCATATCTTTGATGTTGTCATTCATATTTGATTGGATCCTTATTTCTGTTGTTATTGAATTGGTTGGATAAATGTGAATTGGTACAATTTCCCTTACTTGAATGTAACTTACTAAGTCGCATGTATTTATGTTCTTTACCCAATCTTGTATGATATATTATGATGTTATGAACATATAGTTAAAATATCAGGATGTGTGAATTGGATATGGGTATAGTAAATCCTAATACTTAACCATAATGAGGAAGATTCTCCTCCTCTTAAAAGGATACAAAATAAACTAATGGTATATGAGTTTGATAACCATTTAGACTTCATATTTATGAAGTCTCTCATAACAGAACCTGTTTTGGTTCTTGTTGTTGCAAATCAACAACACCCCCTGGATGTTGATCATATTTCTAGTTTGATCATACTATGTGTCCAGTGTGATTGCACAACATTGAATCCTCTTCCCAAGTTTGGGACTTGCAAAATGGAAGAGGAATCTCCAGATTAGAGACTGGTTCCTCAAATCCTCTGATCAGCTATTTTACTTGCACAATTGCAGAGGTTTAAACTCCTAAATCTACTCTAAATTCCAAAGGGACAAGGATAGAAAATGCAAAAAGAAAGAACTAAAACTAATGCTAATAGGTGATGCACTAAAGGAGTGGTGAGCATTTTTTACTTCTGCAAATTGAAAAAGTTCATAAAATGCAACAAAAACAACATGCACAAACTAATAGCTATAATGAAGTGTTAGAAATTAGGAAAACAACACCAACAAAGGATAAAAACTAATCACAGGGCATGTATTATTATTTTAACATCAAAATAACTTGCATTCAAACACCTGAAAGGTAAAAATATAGTTACAGCTTCTAGAAAAAGGTCTATTATTCCACTTAATCACTTCCAAGGTGAAAAAGGGAGCTTTCCATACACAAAAAATGTTCAACTCCTTGAAAAATGAGCCAAATCTGGCTTTTACAGTGCAAGGGACGAGCCCAGGAGAGAGAAACATGGGAAAACATGTAAGGGGTTAAACCACTGACCAAAATGCCATCAAAATAGCATGGGTGACCTGACAGACCCATTTCCTGACATTTTTAACCATGCTGGGAGAGAATGCGAGCCATTCTTCATTAAAATCAGTGGTTGAAATGTCATTTCTATTCATGACCACGTGCCAGAAGTGTTTTTTGATTTTCTCTCTCCAAAATCCACCAAAATGCAAAATTGACCCTGGAATCTTGTAGATAATTTCACCATCTTTCCATTGATATAAAGAACGTGGAAAACTGAGCTCTGGATCGAAAGATATGGTGATTTGAATTTTTAGGGAAAAACAGGGCCAAATCAGGTTGGTGGGCAAAACAGGGCCAAGTCTTTGGACATGTGGCACGTCCTGATTGGCTGCGGGCCTTCTAGGGGAAAATTTTCCACAAAAACTCTGCCAAGCCATAAATTCAAAAATACATGGAGTTACGAGGAAATCTTTACCTTTCTGGAAAGCTGAGAAAGAGCTCTATCCAATGGTGTCATTTCCAGAAGGTTTTGAGTGCCTAAAAAGCAAAAGTTTGTGACTGAGGCACAAGAGAGGGAAGAATGAGAGGAGTTAGTGACAAAATCAGTAGGGGGCACATTCTGGATAACAATTTTGGTGACTCAGAGGGGTCATCTGCCTGCTGGATGAAGTTACCAGTTGCCTGAAGCATCCATTGGGCATGGAGTCATGAGTTGTAGCCTGCAAACTGATCTGAAATTTGAAAACCTCCTCTCTGAGCCACTTGGAAACCAACTGAAATGGACTACACAAGAGCAAAACCAGCACCACAAAAACTATGTACAAAACTAAAGGTCATACATGCTCCAAAATGGAACATGCAGAGTGTGCACAAGCACTTCTTTTACTGAAAGAAAACCTACCTACTCTACCCTAATGGAAACAAAGGTAAGCTAAACAAACCCTGCAACTGGTTTTGCAAAATAGCTTCCTTTCTTCAAAATTGGAAACCATGCAACTACTTTGGCATTGAACATGGCTGATTCGATGAATGGAAAATCAACAAGAAGCTGGTCTTCCACCCAAATCATCAAGGTATCAGCTGAAGGCAAATTCCATACCTCCTTTAGTTGTTATGCATTTGGATTGGAGAGGTATGACAATTGATCCTTGGTTCCTTGTAGCTCATCCTCATGCTTAGAAGCAAGCATGACTGGTTATGACTTCTCCTTTGATTCTAATGAAGTCAAATATCTTATTGGGCAAGGTATGATCTGTTTGATATGCCCATAGCTCTGATTTTCAACTCCAAAAATGGAGTCTTCTTATAGACCTTCATGAATGGATGATGTGGAAGCAATGGTAGAACCTTTCTGCCCTTTCTCTTCTTCCAATGAAGAACATGAAAGATTAAAATCTTCCAATCTTAGTTCCAAAGAGCTGCTATAAGATGCAGGTTGCTGCAAATGAATGCTCTCCTTCATGAAAGCAGGCTCAAGTATTTGGGAAGTGGAAGATGAAAGAGAGAATGGTGGAAACTCAACCGGTTCTTCTTCATCAAAACAGTCCTCCAAATCTAATAGATACACTACCTCATTGTTGTCCTAATGCAAATGCTCAACTTCCTCTATAGTGTCCTCTTGATCTGTAACTTGATCATCATGGTTTCTTTCATCCTCCAACATTGAGTTTGAGAGATCAAACTCTTCTTCAGCACTAGAACACGAGAGGGATGAAGTAGAAAGAAGAACTGAAGGTTCTCCTGTAGCCTGCCTTGTGTTCAAAGCCCTTGGATCTACACTTGTCTTCTTCACAGATAGAATGTGCTCCTCTTCTTTCACATTTGGAGCAGCTTCTCCCTCCTCTACTACTTGAAGGCAATCTTGCTCTTGATAGAACTCTTCTTCTAGCATGAAGTTTGTCAAGTCAAACTCTTCAATCTGCCACTCTAGAGGACAAGTTGGGACTGCAAGATCTTCTTCTGAGCTTTCTTCCTCTATGGCTGATTGTGCAACTTGAATTGAATCGACATTCCCTTCAAATGGAGTGCCAACATGGACACTAATTTATGAGAAAACTAACTACTGGTCTACTTCTTCTTTTTTCTCTTCTTCTTCTGTCACAAAATCAGTCCTAACCACTACTTGTTCTCCAACTCCAACCTCTTCTGAAGGCTTAACCATCAAGGGGATCTTTTTCATCCCAAATTTAAGAGCCCAACTCTTCAGACTTCGAATTTCTTCATCTTTGTTTGGCTTCTCTTTTTGCTGTTGTTTTCCTTGATTGGCATTCTGATTTTTATCCTCCCAACATGGATTTGGGAATGCAAGAGGAGAAGTGGATTGTAACTCAATTGATTTTGCAATTTTTTGTGGTGGTGGAGGAGGTAGGAACTCTTGTTTCTTTGGAGGGAATGGATGTTTGGAAGGGAAAAGGACAGAAGAATCGAGATGGGGTGGAAGACTAGGGAATGGGGAAATGGATTCAACTCCTGGGGCAGCATTGACTGGATTTAGAATTTGAAATTTCAAATGAGATGATGCTACTTAAGTAATGGAAAGAGAAAAACCAGATGATGGTGCAGAACTGACCCATTGACAAGGTTGTTCAACACCAAGTGTATAGGCCTCTATTTCTGTTTTCCATTGTGCAAGTTGGGGCAACATCTTCATCATAAAGTCTAGCTTCTCCTGAGGGCTGAAGTGTCTTGGAAAAGGTCCCACCCATGGACAAGGTGCTCTACA
The DNA here is from genome assembly GCA_019776745.2 of Taxus chinensis. Taxonomy (NCBI): domain Eukaryota; kingdom Viridiplantae; phylum Streptophyta; class Pinopsida; order Cupressales; family Taxaceae; genus Taxus; species Taxus chinensis. Next base: position 306,826,604 of record CM034154.1, read on the forward strand.
ACTAATTCTAAATGCTTTCATTTGTGCTTGAGCCCTGGATTGCACCATGTTTACCTCCATCTTTTGGATTTGTTCCAGTAGATCTGCATTTTCTTCTTGATTGCCCTCACAACCATTGTATACCCTTGTGCTTGACAAGCTTCATATCCAAATTGACTTTGGCACTGCTGCTCATATGGGTAGACATGATGATTTTGAATCTGATCAAAATGCTGATTTGGAGGATTTATAAAACATGTTGGAGGTGTGATATACTACTGTTGTAAATGTGAATTCCATGATGGAAATGAAGTCATGATTGCACAACTTCATGGAATGGAAAAGAATGAAAATGATGGAAAGAAGAATGGATGGAATGGAAAATAGGTCTGTAACTTAGAGAATGAGTTGTTTACCAGATGGAGTCGTCAAATGTGCTTTTGAAAGTGCCTCCAAAAGGCTGAATCTTTAACAGGAACACATCAACCTATCAAAGATAAAGTGGAAGACCTCTAAGGTCCCACCGGGTGTGCCAAAACTGTTGTTGCAAATCAACAACACCCCCTGGATGTTGATCAGATTTCTAATTTGATCATACTATGCATCCAATGTGATTGCACAACAATGAATCCTCTTCCCAAGTGTGGGACTTGCAAAATGGAAGAGGAATCTCTAGATTAGAGGCTGGTTCCTCAACTCCTCTGATCAGCTATTTTACTTGCACAATTGCAGAGGTTTAAACTCCTAAATCTACTCTAAATTCCAAAGGGACAAGGATAGAAAATGCAGAAAGAAAGAACTAAAACTAATGCTAATAGGTGATGCACCAAAGGAGTGGTGAGCATTTTTTACTTTTGTAAATTGACACAGTTCATAAAATGCAACAAAAACAACATGTACAAACTGATAGCTATAATGAAGTGTTAGAAATTAGGCAAACAACACCAGCAGAGGATAAAAACTAATCACAGGGCCTATATTGTTATTTTAACATCAAAATCACTTGCATTCAAACAACTGAAAGGCAAAAATATAGTTGTAGTTTCTAGAAAAGGTTTGTTATTCCACTAAATCACTTCCAAGGTGAAAAAGGGAGCTTTCCATACACAAAAAATGTTCAACTCCTTGAAAAATGAGCCAAATCTAGTTTTTACAGTGCAAGGGATGAGCCCAGGAGAGAGAAACATGGGAAAACGTGTAAGGGGTTCAACCATTGACCAAAATGCCATCAAAATAGCATGGGTGACCTGACAGACCCATTCCCTAACATTTTTAACCATGCTGGGAGAGAATGCCAGCCATTCTTCATTAAAATCGGTGGTTGAAACATCATTTCTATTCATGACCACGTGCCAGAAGTGTTTTTTGATTTTCTCTCTCCAAACTCCACCAAAATGCAAAATTGACCCCGGAATCTTGTAGATAATTTCACCATCTTTCTATTGATATAAAGAACACGAAAAATTGAGCTCTAGATCGAAAGATATGGCGATTTGAAGTTTTAGAGCAAAACAGGGCCAAGTCTTTGGACACATGGCACGTCCTGATTGGCTGCGGGCCTTCTAGGGGAAATTTTCCCACAAAAACTCTACCAAGCCATAACTTCAAAAATACATGGAGTTAGGAGGAAAAATTTACCTTTCTGGAAAGCTGAGAAAGAGCTCTATGCAATGGTGTCATTTCCAGAAGGTTTTGAGTGCCAAAAAAATAAAAGTTTGTGACTGAGGCACAAGAGAGGGAAGAATGAGAGGAGTTAGCCACAAAATCAGTAGGGTGCACATTCTGGATAACAGTTCTTAAACATTCCTTGAATGGTTGAGACACATTAGTTAAACCTTATGATAGATGTTGTTTTTGTTTTTGATTAATTACACGTTAAGAAAAATTTAATGAACATAAATGCAATCATAGGTAATGAGGTTTCTTATTACATAATCAACCCAATTAAAAATGGAAAACTTAAGTATTGTTGGGATTAGGGTTATGAAAGGTTGTTGTGATTTAAATCTTAATCCAAAGATAATTAAGTGGAAATGACCTCTTGAGGTGTGTATCATGATGAAGTAGTTCTATCAGATGTTAACACACACCAACTACAGAACTGTACCTTCGTGAAGACTTGGGTCTTAACAAGGATATAGTGGTGCAGTTGACAAGTTACAACACCCTTCAACATTGATTCATCTATGATTACTCAAATCTGGACTTGCAATTAGTTTCTCTATAGATCAAGATAAGAATATGATGTTGCATAGGAAGTGACTCTCAATGACTTAGGGTAACTAAACACATTCAGTTGACTTGGGTCGAATGAGTATGTCCATTTAACCTAGGTCATCGTGAGTGGTTCCCTATACCAAATTATATCAATAACCTAGGTTAGGGTCAAACCTTAGACAAGTGGATTGATAGTAGTTAGTAAATACCATTCTAGATAACATATGAGTGGGGTAAAGTATGTATTCTAATTAGACAAGTATGTCATCTAGGAATAGTAACATGAATAGTATGTTGAAAATATTTGGCCAAAGTATCGCAAGATGTTGGTTGCATTGTCCTATGTCACCTAGTTTGAGAAATGTGATTTCAGATGAATATGGTAACAAATATTTAGATAGATTTCTTAAACAAAACACTCAATACCTAGAATAGGGTAAGACAACCAAGTATACTTAGTATACCCGTAGTAATACAATACTTTAAGTTAACATGAGAGATTGGTTGGAATAACCGAGTCATGAAATGAGATATTGGTAGCTACACTGAGTCATTTACAACTGCATATGGTTATCTACTGTGAGATTGATAGGCATGGAATGTGTGTTCTAAAATATGATTATTTAGAACAAAGAACACTATACATCAATTTTTTGTTCCCCTTGTTTCTAAAGTCTTAAAATGGGAATGTTACATCTTGGTATTATAGCTAAAGGTTGCAACTCTTATACCTATTGTGTCCACAATATGATAAAACTCAAATTTTCATTGTTAACAGAAAATGGTTAGAACAAGAGGAAATGTTGCAAATAACCCACCACCTGGTGGAGAAGCAGCAATTGCCCAAAAAATCGATGGGATCCTTGTTTCCCTATTAGACACAAGATATCGTTTGAACTTTATTTGAACAAAAAGTAATGGGAAATGAGGAGGAAAAAGATGAAGGTAATAAAAATCAGCCACCTCTCGTGCAGAGAATGCCAATTTGGGAAATTTGGGTGTTGATAATAAGAATGTAAACATGCCAGATCAGTCAAAAAATAAAAATGCAAGGTTGATAGTTGAACTCACTAATGATATCAAAAAGGATAAGTCCACCTTAGTTTGATGGCACCATATTAGGAGATGGATCCAATAATTATCTCAGTGAAATGGAGAAGTACTTTGCAATAAGGAACTTCTCAGAGGAAACAAAGGCAATATGGGGAGCATATCAGCTTTCCCATGAAGCATATTCATGGTGGGACAACCGTAAGGATGAGTTGAACATTAATGAAAATAATATTATTTGGGATCAATTTAAAAGTTATTTTAGGCAACGATGGCTGCCACAACTTTACTATGATCAGAAAATAACTGAATTTCAGAAGTTAACCGAAGGAAAAGTAACTGTAATAGAGTACTGGGAGTGGTTTACTAAAATCCTTAAGTATGTACCTCAGTATAAAAATGACAAGAAGTTTAGGATATGAAAATTTATCATGGGATTGAATCCCATTATAGGGGGATAGGTGGATGTTCATAGCCCAACCACTATGGAAGGGGTTATTGAAAAATCCATAAGGTAGGAACAAAAATTAAAGGCAATTTTTGCTCCTTAGGAGGAAGTAAGAAAGAAAATTCCAAACTCCTCTTCATCATCTCTTACACCTAAGAAAGGACCATGGAAGAAGTTTGGTATGAAAAGTAGGTTTTCAATTGATAATAATAATAAATCAACAACAAATAATCCTGCGGCTAATGTACACATTGTGCAATAACATTTGTTAAGAACAATAATAATGGATAAAAATTCCTATGGAGGTCAGAATGATAACTTTAAGGATGGAGAATAAATTTGAGCCTAAAAAGGGACCTATAGGAGACTGTTAAAATTGTGGCAAGGATCATTACACAAACCAATGTCCTTTGAAAAAGGATGTCCGTAATCAGCAGCACAAGATACACGCTGCATTAGCTGAAAAAAAAAACTGAAAAAGAAAGTCACACCCATAGAAGTTCCGGGTAAGTTATTTGACATACATGTAACTATTATTTTTGATACAGGAGCTACTGAATGTTTTATTTCTAGTAAATTAACATCGAAATTAAAATGAAAAGATGGAAAAATGGTTAAATCATGGGCTATAAATTGTGGGAATAATGTTGTTCATATAGTTAGTATGTGTCTTTTTGGAGCAGTATTTGACTCTACCTAGTAATTCCACCAGAATTTGATCTATATGTTTACTCCTTTGAGATCTTATGATATAATAATAGGTATTAATTAGACTAGCTAAGAATAAAGCAAAAGTGGACTTGTTTTGAAAAACATATATAGTTTTTTAGATGATCCTGTACAAAAAATAGGAAAGATTCAGGGTGTAAAACATGAAATTTCAGTTAGGAAACTGTCTTCTATGTAACTTAAAAAGGCAAAAAATAAGGGTTGTACCTTATATGTAGTAAAAATATCTATGAATCTACTAAAAAAAATAGTGATTTCTTATAATGTTACCCATTGTTACGAAACTACAGTGATGTGATTTCTGGAAGAGTTACCAGGTCTTCCACCTAAAAGGGAATTTGACTTCACAATTGAAATCAAACTTGGAACTGAAGCCTATTTCTAAGAAACCTTATAGGATGACTACTATTGAAATGGTAGATCTTAAGGCACAATTACAAAAACTTCTATCTAAAGGTTTGATTAGACCAAGTGTCTCACCTTAGGGTAGCACTAGATATTTTTTGTGAAAAAGAAATATGGAACACTTAGATTATGTATCGATTAACAGAATGTTAAACAAGGAAACAATTAAGACTAGATATCCACTTCGTAGAATTGATGATCTGTTTGATCAGATGCATAGGAGCATCTGGTATATTCAAAGATAGATCTACGATATGGATACCATCAGCTATGAATTAATGATGAGGACATTCATAAAACAACTTTTAGAAAAAGGTATGGACATTATGAATTCACAGTTTTACCTTTTGGATTAACAAATGCACCTACAACTTTTATGAATTTAATGAATAATATTTTTCAAGAATACTTGGAAAAATTTGTGCTTGTATTCTTGGATGATATTATCACATATATTCTAAAATTATGGAAGAACATCATGAGCATCTGAAGATAGTCTTCGTAAATCTTGAGGAAGAGATACATTTGTTTGGTAAGCTGTCTAAATGTGCTTTCTATGACACAGAAAGTGCACTATTTGGGTCATGTTATAAGACAGAGATGGAATAGCTATAGATCCTTCTAAAATTATAGCTATAATCTGAGTGGCCTGCACCAAAGAATGTACATGAAGTCAGAAGCTTCATGGGTCTTTCTAGGTTACTATAGAAAATTTGTTAAATATTTCTCCAAAGTTATTGCACCAATAACTTCATTGTAGAAAAATGATAAGAAATTTGTGTGGAATGAGAAATGTGAATTTTCATTTAAAAATTTAAAGGATAAATTAACTTCAACACCTATTTTGGCTATACCTTGACCCTAATGGAGACTTTACTGTTGTAACAGATGCATCTAGAGGAGGGTTTTGGAGGTATTTTGTTACAAAATGATCATGTCATAGCATACGACAAGTAGAAAACTTAAATTACATGAGCTGAATTATGATCCACATGATCTAGAGATTGCTGCCATTGTTCATGCACTTCAAGCTTCAGAGGCATTATCTGCTTGGTAAACCATTTGAACTAAAAACTGGTCATCTTGAGACTGAAGTATATTTTTACTCAACCAAATCTGAATGTAAGACAATGAAGATGGTTAGATTTTTTTATCTCAATATGATTTTAACATAAGTTACATTAAAGGAAAGGAAAATAGGGTAGTTGATGCTCTAAGTTCGTAGGAAGCACATTTCTACTCTTGTAACATTTTAGAAACTCAGTTTAAGGATGGAGTAAAAAGTGTTATGGAATCTGATTCTTATTTTCAGCAAGTAAAAACAATCACTTGCTGCAGATCCAAATGATGAAGGATATAAAGGTTTTCACTTTTATAATGAAGGAATCTTACGATTTGAAAACATGGTATACATACCTTTACTAAATGATTTAAGAAATAAATTATTAGTTGAATTTCAAAATTCATCTTTTTCTAGACACTCTAGTATTACAAAGATGCCTGTACTGATATAAAACAACAATATTTCTGGAGAGGGATGAAAAAGGATGTGATTGAGTTTTTGACAAATTACTTAGAATGTCAATGTGTTAAACCTGAACATATGCATCCAACTGGTTAATTTTATCCTCATAGCATACCGCAGTACAAATAGAAAGTGATAAGCATGGATTTTGTACAAGGGTTTCCTATGTCAAGAAATAAAAATGATGTTATCCTGGTTGTTGTTGATAGACTAACAAAAGTAGCATGCATTTTATTGTTGGTAATCTTAAGGATGATTCACTTGTTTTAGAAAAAAAAAATTATTCATGAGATTTTGAGATTACATGGAGTACCTGAATTAATCATATCTAATAGAGATCTAAGAATGACTTCAAGATTTTGGAAAACACTTAACGCAGCCTTAGGAACAAAGCTGAATTTTAGTTCTGTGTATCATTCAGAAATGGATGGACAAAGTGAAAGAGTTAATCAATTTTTAGAGGATATGTTAAGAATGTATTGTATGGATCAGGAGTATAAATGGGAATATTACCTTACATTATTTGAGTTTGCATATAATAACGCATATCACGCCTCTCTAAAGATGGCACCTTTCGAAGCATTATATGGAAGGAAATGCAGAACACCTGTTAATTGGGGAAATATTGAGGATAGATAGGTAATTGGACCTAAAATCCTTATGAAAATGGAACAACAATTTAAAATGATTCACAAAATACTTGAAATAAGCAACAAATAGAGCATCAAGCCAGATAGAGCATCAAAAATATGTCCATAGTTTTTAAGGGACTATATCCTATTACAATAAGGCTCAAAAGTAAGATAGTGCAGTTAAAGAATAAAAATGATCATAATCAAGGATATACATGAGGAAGAACTCTATTTTAAATGAAAAATATAAAGAGGGAACCAAAAAGTGTCAAATGTGCAACAAAGTAGCATAAAAACAACATTTGTTTAGCATCAAAATAGAAATATGGAAGCAAGAACAATTCTAGTTTATTGATTTATCAATATCTATCTTTACCTTCTGTAGAGAGGTGAATAATGTCAAAGCAATGACATGGGAGGGATCCTTTTTATCCCATTGTGAGAGAACCAAGTACCTTGTTGAATCTGACTCTCAGATGGTAGAAAGAACCTCGCTAAGTATACAAACACTTTTGACATGTTGCTCCATTAAGTTGTAAATTGCCTTGAGCATAGAAATGGTACAATCTTGCCTACCTTTTACATTACCCAGTCTATTGTCCATAGAATTAAGCTTCTTGTAGACTTGTAAAATCTACTCATTGTCCTTGTCAAGGTCATTATGGATCTTCCTCTTTCCTTCTCTCTTAAAAATTTGTTTGAGCTCTTCTTTCAGGTCTCCAACTTCCTTTTCCAAGTTAAAAATTTTGTTAATAAACCCTTCCTCCCTTTCCTTAGCATAAGTATATGTAGGATTTCTAATATTTAGCATATTTATTGCTGATTCAATTTCTTTGCTGCTACGAAGTACCCTTTGGGAGGGGAAGTGTTGATTTATGGGGTAAAGAGGATTTTTAGTTCTAATTTTTCTATGCTCAAAAGAAGTGGTGGTGGAAGTGGAGTCAGGGTGAGGGGGACAGGGGCAGCTGGGATTGAGTGATGATAAGAAAGATAATAGCAATGAAGCAATAGGATGATACCTTGGTGAAGGGGGGTGGCACAAGTTTGGTTTTTAAACTCAAGAACATAGCATTCCAAATATTTTAACAGATAATGCAGAAATATAACATGTAAATTCCTTCTAAAATGATTTAGGAAAACCAAATGTTTGTTAGGAACCATCACATATCTTCCTTCCAAAGTGACATACCTGAAAATAATCCTTGTTATTTCATCGAACGGCTCCAGAATGGAGATTTATTTTATGCTTACTATGAAAAAATCAATATTTTCATCGTCTGCAAGGAATTTCTTGGCTTTAGTATTCTTGTCGACCCTTTTATTGAAGAATCTAGCCCCATATAATCTCATCCATGTGACCTCAATAATGAGTTCTTCAGTGATTTTAATGCACATCTCTCCATATTCAATCATTCTTTGTTTCCACCTAGGTGCTAATTGAATAGGAATGTCTTGATCATGACCCTACATTTTTTCAATGAGATTAGAGATCCCACCCATTTATAAGTCCATAATATCACATCATTCTTCTAGGTTGGGTTGAAAATGGGTTTCATTTTGCATAGAGGTCCATCCATTTTACTATTGTTATTTCTTCAGTTCGAAACTGCAATGCTTCTTCCCCAAACCACTTTTTAACATCACTTTTGCATACCCAAAAAGCATATGAAGTGTGAGTGATGTTAATGACCCTACGTGCGAAGGAGATAATTACTCTCAAAATGTCGAAGGACTCCTTAATGATGATTTTGAATATCATATTTATCCTTGATGATGTCATTGTGTAACTTACTACGGAGAATGTCATCACTAAACCAATTTTTCATATTATTATTAACACTATAGTTTGCAAGACTATTCACCATTTTGTTGCCTTCATGATAGGAATGGATGATTTGGGAGTTTGCAAAGGATTTACAAATCTCAATAGATTAATAAATGAAATCCCTAATATTCCAAATAGGGGGTTAAAATTTATTTAACAAGTTTATTATGTTCAAAGGGTCACCTTTAATTACAATATTGGAAATATTGTGATCCCTAACAAGCCTTATCCCAATAATGTTGTCAAGGATTCAGAATAGTGGTTTGTTTAGTGGGCCATTTTTCCTATAAATGCAGCAACAAGACAACCCCTCTGATCTATGATCACCCCACTTCCTCTAGATGCCCCAGTATTTCCTTTGGAAGCTCTATCAATATTCAACTTTTACTAAAATGTGGGTGGCTGAATCTAATGAACTGTTGATCTGTCAATGCTATTTTGATCATTCCTATGCATGTTTCCAGTATCAATCTTCTAAGAAGCAAGTATATGTTCTTCTTCCTTGGGGTATGGTCTATTTTTTGGGGGCCTAAAAATTTCAATGTTATCCTTGATAGTAATATCAATTTCCTTAAATATATTATTACATACATGTCTATTATTTCTGAAAATTATTTAATTTCTAGTTTTCCACAATCTCCATATGGTATGAGGTAGACCAAATTCCATAATCTTTTTATCATGCAATGTTTATATGGTGGATCCCATTGCTACCAAGTATACAAGAAGGTATTAGGAAGGATCCAATACATATTGAAATTTGTAAAGATAATAATCCATACCTTTGAAGCATGTTCACAATGTAAGAAAAGATGTTTGCTGTCTTCAGCCTCTTTTTTTCACATGCAACACCTATTGGGCATAGTTAATCCCTTTTTTATTAGATTATCATTAGTGAGAATCTTTCCTTTTAAAATAAGCCATAGAAATAAATTAAATTCAGGGGTTAACTCAGCCATCCACATTTTACTTCAGTTCATACAACTTTGATTACTATTAAAAAATCTTTGTATCCTGATTTGATAGTATAGTTCCCATTAAAAGGATCAACCCATAAAAGCTCAACCTTGTTATCCTTTTGATTTATAGGAATGAGAGAAAGTTTTTGTTGCAAAGAGGAGACACATTTTCATCACTCACTTGACTTTGGGAGGTTTACATTGATTTTTGTGCTATTTTACACTATTTCTACTATTATCTTGTTGGATATAACATCTTACAGGTTCAAGAGAACTTAGATCTCCATTATCATCCTTCTCTTCCAATTTTTTTCTTGTAGGTCATCCATTTTTCTTCATCCTTGTTCTACCCTATTAGAGTGGTCGTCACCTTACCCTAGTCACTATCGACCAGGGTTCTGTTTGTCAACCATTCCATCTAAATCATTGTTTTATACCATTTTATCTACATTTATGTCTGAGAAATCCTTTTTCAAGTCATACCCTACCATCCACAGGATTCTGTTACGTTGATTTTGTACCCAAATCCTTTATTATCTACATATTTGTAATATTGTTCAAATCTCCTCACACAGGTCATTGTCGACCTACCTCTGCACAATCTAGGTCACCATCGACCCAGTCGGGTACCATTTTATTTATATTTATTTAGATCAGATAAGCGTTTTGATTCATCTTAGTTACTTTCAGATTCAATAGTATTTATTTTTCTACATGTTATCTTCTTATCTATCCTTTACTTTGATTTTTCTTATCAAATGAGGGTTGACATCCACTAAAGGAAGGTAACACATATTGGATTTGTCTTTTTTAGGAATTCCCTGCATATATTATCTAATCTATCCCATTTTTAGTCATTCTTATTTACACATTATCTAGTTGCAATGAGATCATTCAATTTTCTCCTGTATTCTTGCATCCATCACACATTTGAGGTACCTTAAGCCCTCCATTTTCTAATTTTTTTAGATTCCTTTAGTAGCTAACATCATTAATTTGAAATGAATGAGAAAATTATAACAAAAAACTAACACGCCCAATGGGACCACCCTTTAGGTGATTCTTTGAATTTCTTTCTATTTTCTGCTTCTTCTATCTTCTACTAACACTACAATGCAATGCTTCACTTTTTTCTTATTCATGTTATGCTTGATTGCTTGGATAGCTCTTTTCTTGCATCTTCTTGAATATAAGATAAAAATGAAAAACAATATCCAAGTATTCCTAATTTTTCCCTATTTTCTCCTATTTGCATCGTATTTCCCTTTTGTGTGTGTGTCCTCATCAAAATATCACATCTGGATTTGGTTTAAAAAGAATCTTTCCTTTTTGTATCCTGTTTAGTCACATAGCTTAAGGAATAGTGTAACTTTCTACATATTACATTCTATACAACACAACCAAACCTCACACATCTAAATCACATATCTAAAACATCATCCTACCTAGTGGACTGATTGGGATTTCATCACCTAATAGAAATTCACTATGGTGTTTTGACCACATTAAAAAATATATACTGACTCATTCCTCACATACCTTTAGGTGTATCAAGGACTCCCTAGCCATAAAAACATGAAACCATACATAGACTTCCTTATCCTAGGTACCTTGTTATTCATACCCTTTTTTTCACACCTTCTAAATCAAAAACATAAAAGATTTTTTTGCTTGACTTGTCTAATCTAAAAATGGAACATAACTTTACCTCAAATGGTTCTCAACAAAAATATACCATTACCAAACCATTGGCTACTTATAGCCCCTCTTCTATCCCCATCAATGAATTCCTACTCTTTAGATCCACCATCTCTCAATCACGTCAAACAATAGATCCTCTTCTGCCCCCATCACCACGTAGCATCCCCACATCATCCAACATCACCATACATATCCAACCAATTGACATTCTCACTCCTCATGTATCAGATCACTCCATTAAATCTCATCCCTCCTATCATGTTCCTATTTCCAAACATCCTACATCCCCCCAACCTATGCAATATTCACAACTCAACATCCTTAAACAACCCTTTCCTAATCCACCACCAAAAAATCTATTTTCACCAGCTACACCATACAAATTTAAACCATTTCTAATCAACACCATACACAAAACACCTCCCCCCATATTTATGTCACCTACCCCCATCGTGGATATTGTGCCTATGGATCCTTGAAATATTATCCCCACATAAACTAAATCCACAATTTCCCTACCAACTAGCTTAACTTCTACCGCTTCTCTCACATCTATATCTAGTCCTACCCTTACCACATCTTCATTGGCCTTGATTTTGCCTATATCTTCATCCACACCTATCTTACCCTAGATTATCATAACTATCCCATTATACACATCTATCCTAAGTACACCCATCACTACACTTATATCTACCATGTCAAAAAATCCACCCATGTATAACTTGAAATGATTATCACATATCTTCTTACCCATTCCCACATACCCTATTTCACCCCACTCTTCCACACCTAGTTCCCCAACATCTACCATTCCCACATATATATCTACTCTCACACCTTATTAATCCACCAAAACATCCAAAATGCCTCTCAAAACACCTAAGACAAGCACAAAAGGCATTCATACTTACTACATTGAACCCCTCATTTCTAAACCAATCCATCAACAACATGTACCATCTCCCTCTCTCGTAGACCTCATCAATCGAATCATCCAAATTCCTTTCTCTCTCTCTTTCCACATAGATTCCTATCATTGATTCCAAACCCGCATCTAACTCATTCACTTCATTAGATTCAGCCACCTTACTCATATCTATTTCACCTTTACCCATCATACCATCCTTAGAATCAATATTGGTTCCTCTTTCCATGTTTCTACCCACACCCACCACATCAACCATTGTGACCACATCTCCATCATATCCCTCTTCTTCCACATCAATTTCATCATTCGAAGAATATTAGAGAGAACTTCAACTTGCAGAAACTATAGATGACCCTCCCCTCACATCCAAACAATCAGAACCTTCTACAGAAAACCAATCCTCACCTTCTTTAGATAAAATCATGTAAACAATACTTCCTCAATCGGCCATAAAACAACCTTTAGATCCCCTGGTTGAAATTATTTTCATTCTTACCAAGGGTAATACTTAGAAATCCAAATCTAAGAACCTTGGTACACTTCCACAACAATCCCTTGTGCATCCCCATAAGAAGATGTGCATTCCTCTAACTAAGACCAAATCTACATCCTCCATTTTGGGGGCACATCCATCCATCCTAGGAAAATATCCTTCATCAAAAACACTTCCACCTAAATATCAACCAAAATCATCCAACCCTACTTCTTCTAGAACACCTATCAAAATTAAGATTGAAACAAAAGCACCAAGACCTTGAAAAAATACACCCTAATCCGCGATATCCATATCCATCGATTCCTATGCAGAAGTCCTATGAAACTTACTCCAAATTTCCTCCATTTCACTTCTACCTGTCAAAAAATTTGGCTCAAATAGACTGAAGCCATCATGGTTTAATCCCCACCACATTTGTACTTATCATTACACCCTAGGTCATGACATTGAACGTTGTAGGTCCCTTCAGAATTTTGTCCACAATATTAGTGAGAGAGACGACCTCCTCGAGGGAAGTTATAAACTCAAGGAAGCTAGAAAATGGGGTGATAAGTATTGGAAGTGACGCATGAAAGATGAAATAAAAGATAAGAAAAAGGTGGCCAAAAGGTGGGATTAATTAGTACTTTGTACACTTGAGAACCTTCTAAATAATAGTATAAGATTGTGCTAAATATTTTCTAATGTGCAATATTTGTGTTTACACCTACTTACTTATTAGTATTTGTGCTATCATGAAATTAAACATCAAACCTATGCTAAATTGGAACCCTTTTTCACCTCAACCAATCTATGTTTCATTTCATAATATTTTTAAACACAATTATACAAATTTTTGTTCACATGTGTGTAACATTTTCTACCATATTATTTATAAAGTTTTGTATGATTTGGAGATTCCAATAATCCTTAGTTTGAGATTGACTACATATTCTTCATTCTCTTCATCCCAGGTAAGGATCTTCCATGAGTTCCCATTATTGTTGAAAGATATGTAATCTCTTATATTTTCACAATACTTTTTGCTAAGGGGAATCCAAAAGTGATTCCAAGGATCAAATATCTTAGGGGAGAAGAATATATTTATTGATCATTCCAAAAAAAAATATGATTACCAAATCTAATCTTCCATCTAGATCATTTGGAAATCAACATACGATGTTTGGTAAAATAATATGAAAAAATAGACCCATTTAGTATTACATCACAAGAGAGGAAGATGATATTATTACAGGACTCTAGATATTTATTTTTGATAACATCCATCTAGGGATGGGTTTCTTTCAACATCCTCCACACCATTTTGGAAATGTTATATTTGTTCATAAGTTTTGTGTTTTTATGCCCAAATCACCCATATGTTTAGGCAAAAAAAAATTCTATCCCAGGCCACAAGATGGTGCCTTTTGTGTTGTTACAGTCATAACTATAAGAAAAACTTCTATATTCAATAAATATTTTCCTCAATAATTGAGGGAATTATAAAAAGAAACATTAATAAAATAGGAATATTTTGCAGTGTGCTCTTAATGAGGAAACATTTACCCTATTTTGAGAGAACAACACCCTTCCAGAAAGAAAGCTTCTTTTAAAACATATCCAAGAGAGAATTCCAAAATTTAATGGGTAATTTTTCAAGGAAAAGAGGCATTCACATGTAATAGGTGGGAATAGTTTTGATGTAACATCCTATGATTTTAGAAATATATTTTTTTCTAACCAAAAGAGTGTGGAAAAATTAGATGGAGCTCTTAACATAATCGATCAACTGATCCAAATCCTCTTCATATATTTTAATTGTTTAACTTCCAATAGTGAGGAAAAAAAATAATATAGTATCGACAACAAAATACTAGCATAAAATAGTATTCTCATGGGAGGAAGGCTTGAAACCTTTGAAATCACTAGAATAGATAGCCTTAGAAATTCTATTACTTAAAATTTCTACCTTGAGGATGAAGAGAAGTAGAGAGAATGGGTCACCTTGTCTCAGTTCTTTGTTGGTGTAAAAAAATATTTTGGGGAATCATATATAAGAATGGAAAACATAGGCATATACAAATAGTTTTGTATCAATTTTTTGAATCAGATGTTAAAGCTGAATTTTTCAAGAATGCTGGAAAGAAATTCCCAAGAGACTCTATCAAAAATTTTATTCATATCCATCTTAAAAATTATTTTTTACTTCTTAATTTTTTCCATTGAGTGAATGGTTTCATTCACCAAGATTATACCATCTTGGATTTTTATTCCCTTAACAAATCCTCATTGCTAATTGGAAATCGGATTGTACTGAAGGGGGTACATTCTAATGGTGAGAGTCTTGGTGAAGATTTTATAGAGCATGTTTTAAATATTTATTGGCCTAAAATATTTGAATTCCTTATCTCTATTTTTTCTAGGGATAAGCACTGTAGACACCTAAAATCCTCTTACATAGTTATATTATTAAAATTTCACTAATTATCCTCTTTCCTATCATTCCCATCATAATTAGTGAGAAATCAATAATTAACTAACGTTTTCCTCCAATTCAGTCAATTAACGACACTTCATTAATTAAATATTCTTATCTCCATTATCAGATGCCCATTCATGACACTTTGTTGGTCATAATCATCCTATAATCAACTAATTAGCTACTTCACTAGTTAGGATTGTTTAGTCTTTAATTTAGCTAATAAACCCTCTCATTAGCTAAACATCCTCCTTTTAACCATCTAAAATCTCCCTATTTCCCTCTAAATCACTTCTACAAGACTCCTAAGCTACTAATTAATCACATTTGATTAATTAGACCCCTCCCAACTCCTATGAGTTGTTAATCATTTATTAATCAAGCTTAAAAAATTCTAAGTCAACTTACCTTTTCCAAAGCATGTTTATCCATTTCTAATTTTGCTTTACTTTTTATCCCACATTCATTAATATCCTAAACTTCCTAAGTGGAAACCTATAAACACAAACCTAGTGCCCCCCTTTCAACTGTACACCTCATTTTTATTAGCAAAGGCTATAGAAATTTGATCTTGAACCATTATCCATTGTAATATCTTCTTTATCTTGCATCCATTTCTTAAAGCTTGGTTAGTAAGAGAAGATCTAAACATGACCTTGTCGCCATTTTAGAGAGATATCTTCACCATATTGAAGTAAACAACATAAATCTGATTGATAGATTATCTACCTAGGTTCATGTTTAGTTAGTAATCTAAAGAGTAAAAATAGATTAGTATGCTAGTTTGATTCATTCAAGTTCCATGCATTTGAAGAATTTAGTTTTATAAGCTCTTATCTTGATGTTATTATTTAGTTAACTTTGTTTTGATGTTATTAGGTGTTAGTTTCAATTCATATGGTATAGTTAGATTTCCGTGCATATATTTAGCACACCCAATGGGGCTGATCCTTAGCCCCTTATATTTGTTTTCAAGATTTGTTTCAAATTGTTTAACCTAACCCTCTTTTACATTTTTTTAGCTAAATACAAGGTTGCTTAATTAGTATAGTTAGGATTGGTTTGGTTTTTGTGATATTTTTAGGATCAAAGGAGGTGAGGTGCTATCGAATTTGAACCAAATGGACAAAATTTTGATTTTTTGACAATTTTTTGTCAAAATTCCCATGTTTTAGTGATCTACAGGAAACAGCACACTGGTTTCATTAAGAGTGTGTTGATGCTATCAGGGACGCAACAGTGTTATTATGGCCATGTAGTGCTACACTGACCGTGATGGGGAAACCATTTATTTTCTACTATGTGTAAGGGCCACACTACTGTGATCAAGGATGCAATGGTATGACCCCCCGCGATACTACTTGTATGGACGTGATATTGTCATCATGTGTTTCTAGTCTTTCTTCTATCTTATGGGTGCGTATACGTAATTAGGGGAATGTGAATTCTATATGGGCTCGTATATGTCTTGCTCGAAACGCTTGTGTTACACTATTTACTTCTATTTTGTATTTTTTCCTCAGAGTCGTGTATTTGTGCTAAGGGGAACACTAGTGTCATTAGGAGCACACTGGTGTGCGGAAGGCCACACTGGAGTGATCAGTGAAAGTTTGGCTCTATTTTTGTTAAGTTTCATGATTTTATCTTGAATATTGATAACATCTTTCACAAGTTTTTAGTGTTACCTTATTTTTGCAAGGTGTTTGTCCTTTTTTAATCACGTATTTTCTTACTTGTTTAATGAATGTTAATAGATGTAATTTAACTTTTTTAGACTAAGAGTTACGTATACTCCTCCCTTGCACTTTTTGAGGTGATCTTGGGAATCAGAAATAGCTCTAACTCTTGTTTCAATTTTCTTTAAAAATACTTCATTAAAATTCTCGGTTAAAGGAATGAACAAAATATTGGATAAAATGATTTTCCTTGTACTTTGATTTCTCAAGTATTTTCCATTTTAGTTATAGTTGGAAATTTTGTTGTGTATGATCTTCCCTCACAAATTTTAGGTGATCTTGGGAATAAAAAACATGCTTAAATCCTCTTTGTGATGCTTTGATCTTTTTGGATAACTACTCATTTTTCACGTGTAGGACCTAACGATTGTCAAATAATCAAGGTCTAAACTCTAACTACACATGTGTTGTATGTTGCCAACAGTGTTAAAGACCTCATTTCTTAATCCAAAAGATTAAAAAACACACCAATTTTATTCAACACAATGTATGTGTAGGTTTTGGTTAAGAGCTATGTCTCGTCTGCTTTAAACTAGGGGAAGTTCCTTAGCATAATCAGTAATACCCATAAAGATGCCCCAAGAACCCCAAAATATTTCACTTCTTCAAATAAATGGTGAATAAAATAGGAATTAATCCACTACCTAATTTACTAGTACACCTTTTGTGAGATTAGAGTTAAAATTATCTTCATGTGACCCAAGTGAGATGCAAATGAACACAGTTTATTTCTCATTGGATTGAAGGGGGTAAAGTAAAGCCGAGATACTCCAATATTTAGTCAGTGTAAATTTCTTGGCAAACTACACTCGTAGAGATAGTTTGTGACACCTAGCAAATGAAACAATAGGAATCTTGGGGCGTGGAGCTAAATATACTTTATCTATCACATTCTATAAAACTCTCACGAAGCAAGAAATTATTTTGGAATCAAAACCTTGTTATTTCACACAAGGGGAGAGTCAATCAAAGTTTTAGTGTAGTGTTATTTATCAAGAAATTTTATAAGTATTACTTTTTTTTAGTTTTTTATTTGTCTTAAAACAAGGTGAAGCTTTGTCGAAGTACTGCCAAGTATTTTTCACCCCCATTTTATCTACTCCTCTATTTTATTTTTTCTCTTTTTGAGACAAAATAAAACATATGTACATAGTGTTATTGATTAATTTTGTCCACCACTTTTTCACCCTCTTACATTCATCCTTGCTTGAGATTGGATGGTAAATGTTGAAAGAGTGTTTGTATGTCTTCTTATATTTATGTCTATTTATCTTGATACCCATATAAATACTTCATCTTATTTAGGTTTTCTTCACCATCGACTTTCCCTTGAGGTGTTACTTTTGTCACATTATCTTAATATAATTTTTATACTTACGTATTGTTTTTCATAAACATGATTTAAGTGTTTCGATTGTACCATTACGCTGCCCACATTTTGAAAACTCCTTGGTATAATTTGAATTTGTTTTCTTCCAAACTTTTCCTTGACTTTGAAAAATGTTGTGGTTACGTTATTCACGTCATATTAATACTATTTCAATACTATTATATTTCTTTTTCACAAGGCTTGATTAACGCATCTAAATCGGGTTATTGCGTTTCTTGCATTGGTAACTTCCACTTCTTGGGATTTAGGCCTTTTGTATCTATACTAGTTATAGTATGCTTTGATTTGGAAGTCAATTCAACCCCTTGTTAATACTTATGCCTTGTTTATTTTAAACTTGACTGAAGTTTTAACATTGTGTTGATCATCTTGCATCATACTACTATTAAGATACATTTTTGCATAAGGAGTAGTTTCTTGTAGATTGGTTTGGCTTGCATACTTATTCCTTGTGGTATTTCAATATTGAAGGATTATTTCCTAGGAAAATCCTCTTTGATCCTTTAGTTCTTTACCATTCGTTATTCTTTAACCAATTGTTGACATTCTTTTGTAAACTTTATAGTCATCACACTATAGATTATTACCTAGGTTTATCGTGTCCTTGATTCACATTTTAATGAAACCTTTGTAAACAATTCCCTCAATGTCCCCTATAACAAGAATGGAATTTAGGATATTGGGGTATAATCCATTCATTGGTCGTGATTCAGAATCCCTTTTCTCCATGGTAAAAGAAACAAACAATTTAATTGATCATAGTGGTGATGAAGAAAACTCACCTCAGGATGATTTCACATTTGATCTCACATTCTTAGAAAACCTCCTTTACCTTAATAAGGATAGGGTGCTAACAAGAGTACTAGAATTAGGTGTATGGATGCAACCTGAATATGACTTTTTCCACCTATTTTTACCACCCATGAAGGAGTACAATGTCCTCTTATTAACTTGGAAGATGACTTAAAATAGGGACATGCCTCTACTTCATATTACCAGAAAAAAAAATGATGAAAATGAGGTACCCAAACACATGAGTGGTTCTGAATTACCACATTTTAATATACCTCACAAAGTTAGGGCAGAACGTGAGCACAAAGAGCCACCTTTTACGCATGAATATCAATAAGGAACTAAGGATGAAAAATTTGCTATATTATTAGGAAATTAGTGTTTACATTGTGAACATATGGTTTAAATATTAGTATTATTTAATATTTAAATAATATGTGAGTGTGCATAATTAGTTTTCATGCACAACTCATAGAGATAGGAATGCATGAGAATATCTTGGGATTGAGAGTAAGACTAGGGAATAAAAGAGAGATTTGGGGATAAAATGATAAGACTTGACCCCATGATTTTAGGAGCAAGTAATTGTATAAAATTCCCTCTCATATTCAATAGAAATTGCTCCATTCTACTTTCATTTTCTCTATATTTTCTGTACTTTCCATTTCATGAGTTAATTTTATTTATTGTTGTTGAATTTATTTATGCAAATCTAGAGATTTAGCATCATCTAGTTTCAGAGTAGGAAAGGAAAAGCTATGAGAGTCATTACGAGACAAAAATTTAGCCTCTAGGATGTAGATCTAAGAGTTTTAAGCTTTTGTGGCCATTTTTGGATTCTGGTCTTCAAGAAAAAATGATTGGTAAATCATGTTTTTCTGAAAAACCCAGATTCTGAATCTTCTTATTTTTTTTGGTTTAAAGATACGTATTTTATCTCTCTACTGTTAAAATTTCACAATATTTCAATTTCTATTTTAATATAAAATGTGAAATAGATCCTGGCATTCGAAGAAATTATGGAATTTGTATACGATTAAAATATTTTTTTTGTCAAAGTTTGTTTTTGCATCTGTTTGGAATGGAGATTAGATATGGTGTGAGTTCGATCTAATCATAGATTGGTTTATGCTTCAAGATATTATCATTCATCTCAAACCATTTTTTTAGTTGTGGTCCTATTTTCTATGTCCTATCTCTTAGGAATCATTTGTTTGTATTTCCATTAAAATTGTCAACTTTGTTGTGTCATAGGAAGTCATCCGAAAGTGTCGAATCACTGCAGATTTGTGAGTCATTGTAAAAGTATACTATAAAACATATTTTCCTCACTTTTAAAAAATTAGACACATTTTCGCTTGTACACAACGTCCATAGTGAGGGGGTGCATTATCAGTTGAAACCGACACCCAATAAAATTGTAAAATGAGACTCAAAGAAAAATTTAGTTGAGTTAGCAACATCACAATGAAGGCTAGAGGTAACGTAGGAAGTAGGTGTTTTAGTGACCTCTCACAAGGAACCATCAATGAGGCTACAATATTGCTTTGGTGGCCATGTTGTTTCAGTTGTGTTTGGTGTGTTTAATTTCAGCATGTGTGGTAGTAAATAAAGAACAAATGGATAATTTCTGTTCATAGTAAGGAACATATTTTCCTATATTTTGTTCTCTTTTGTAAATTTTGGATGAGGAAACATGTATTCTGCTATGAAAGTGGTTGGTGGTCTACTAGAAAACCTCTTGGAGTTGATGATACTCTTTGAAAACCATCATATTGTAGAACATGAGCAGGTAATAGACAGAACTCACCCATGTTCATACTAAGGGGATGAATTTTAGGAAATTAGTGTTCATGGTGTGAACATATGGTTGAAATATTAGTATTATTTACTATTTAAATAATATGTGAGTGTGCACAATTAATTTTCATGCACAACTCATAGAGATAGGAACGTATGGAATATCTTGGGATTAAGAGTAAGACTAGGGAATAAAAGAGAGATTTGGGGATAAAATGATAAGACTTGACTCCATGATTTTAGGAGCAAGTAATTGTATAAAATTCCCTCTCATATTCAATAGAAATTTCTCTGTTCTACTTTCATTTTCTCTGTATTTTTTGTACTTTCCATTTCATGAGTTAATTTGATTTATTGTTGTTAAATTTATTTATGAAAATCTAGAGGTTTAGAATCATATACAACAATAAATATAAACCCTTAGTAGACAATTAGCTAGTTTGGATTCCCATGTATAAAAAGGTATAGATAAATATGCACATAAAGAAAAATGTAAGGTTAAAAATAGTGAACTTCATGCTTAAGAAAAAGAGGGTGAAATGTCAAATTATAGCAAGTTGTACATGCCAACTTCCCCTACCAAATATAAAATGCTCACACAAGAGTTGCAATCCATGAAAATGAGACTCACAAGCCTCTAGGAAAGTAATGTTGGACATAGAAAAAGTATCAATTTGAAGAACTATGTCCTTACCCCTTTGATAAGGCTATATTACGTATGTTATTCCCTAAAAATTTTGATTGCCCAATATTTGATAAGTAAAAAGGGAAAGATGACCCACGAGATCATGTAAAGGACTTCTATATGGCATGTTAGGAAGTGTTTTATAGAAAAAAATACCTTATACGCTTATTCCCATGAAGTTTAGGGGGTCAAAATCTAGAGTGGTTTCTACACATACCTAAGGGGTCTATCTTAACATGGCCTAAATTAGTAGAAATATTTGTATGTCATTTCTTATTCAATGTGGAAAGTGATGTATGTTGAGTGTGAAGCTTAATTGCTTCATATTAATCTTGATTTTACATGTTGCTGATTTTGATAGTGACTGGAATCGGTCAGGAGGAAACTGACATTGGTCAGAAGGTAACCGAAATTGGTTAAGAAGTGATTGGAATCGGTCAGGCAAGAGCTAACATCGGTCACCTATGTGACAGTGATTTTTTCTTTAAATGAGAATAATAATAAATCTCTTTCTTTAAATATGATTTATTGATTGTAAAATCATAGTTAGTTGCCCAAAATAGATATATATGCATGTATGCATTGTATGAGGGTATGAAAAAAGAAAATATCAATTGTTTGCATGTTATTTTTCTTGGTGAGAAAGAAAGAGTAGTTGAGTAAGGGGAAAACATTGAACACACTGTGAGGTGTTGGAAGACAACATATCTTTGTTATATTTCCTCTATAAAGAATTGAATAATAATATTCTTCATTTCTTGGTGTTATTTTTCTCTTGTTTATTTTATCATCTAGATTATTTCTACATTCATTGCTTGTATGCTTTATCTGATTATAGATTTTTGTAACATTGTTATATGGTTTAATCCACACAACTGGTATCAGATCTTTGTTTGGAGGTTTTGTGTGTTGACAAGATTCACTCAGAAAGGGTTTTTCTGATTGAGTGGGAGTAGAGTAATGTCAAAAGATAGTAAGTACCGAGTAGAGACATTTGACAGCCGTAACTATCAACTATGGAAGATGAAGGTGGAGGATTATTTGTATCAAAAAGATCTATACTTACTCTTGGATGAGAATGGATAGTTAGACACAATGACTGATGTTGAGCAGATGAAGTATGACACTAAGAAAAATGTGCACAAAATATTCACGTGCAGTAGTAAGGTATATTTGAAGGCATGGAAGGATAGGGAAGGAAGCACACGTGAAAGAAAAAATGAATCTGGATGTAACCATTTTAATGGTTACAGGATATTTTTGGAGATAGCATGCATGGCACAAACCCAGATGGAAACTTGTGTGACAAGAAAATGATATTTTTGGAAGATCGGATACTAAGTTCTTTGCATGAGTTTGATTTAATAATAGAATTACCACTTCTAGTTAACTAGAAGAGATCTATTATTAGCGCACTTGCATGTGTGTCTATTATTGTAAAGGTGCATGGCTATTTTCAACATGTAACCTATTTTGAGAATTATGTAAGTGGTGAATGACAAGTCTGCACCCTTATAAATATGTAGTAATCTACGTAGATTAGGAGGGTATTGTGTATGAGCCTGATGCAGCCTAGAATTCACCAGTAAAAGCCCAAGTGCACTGACACATCACTCAGCCTAGACTGATTTCTCACCCGAAGCATGTGAAGGTATCAGGACCCACTTTAGGGTTGCTATTGCATGATGTTAGCATGATGAATAGTTTAAGCATTTATATCCATGAGTAATATATCATTCTACAGTGCATGTTCAAATCTATATCTAGAGAATAAAAGACTTAAATGATAACCATGATAAATCAAGAATGCAAGAACCAATTATAATCAGGATTTGATACTCTATTTCAACCAATACACTCCATTGCATTAAAAAATTATAAATACACAAAAGCTTATTAAAATAGATAATACCATAGTTTATGTGCGCGTCATATTTGGTAGCATAACCTCACAATAACTCAGTTCTTACATACTATCCTATGCTACATAATTCACTACATATTTATAAGGGTTTGGACTTTCCCTTAACCACTTATCTATTCCTAAAATAGGTTGCCTACTATTATTAGCCACATGTCGTTATGCTAATAGCCTCACATGCAAGTGTGATAAGTTACATAGACTTCTTCTAGTTAACTGTCAGTATTAAATATATTTTAAACATGTACCCATGCAAATCACTTCTTATCCGATCCTCCAAAAATAGCCAATGCATGTCACACAAGTATTTCACTAGTTTGTGTGTTCGGCATGCTATTTCCAAAACTAGCTCATCATTGTGAAAATGGCTAAGTCCTGAATATGTCTTTCTCCTCAGTATGTGATTCCTTCCCAATCCTCCTATGCCTTTAAACACCCTTTGTTCTTCCATGCAAAACTTCTGTATGTTTTTTGCTAAGTGCCATATTTCTACTGACCAATATTACCCCAAAATAATTGCAATTTCACCCTGGAAATGGTTGTCTCCAAAATGAATCAAATAATATGAATAAAATAATAGAAATAATTTTTATGAATAAAAGAAATAATTTACCCTACAACATCATCTACTTCAACTGGAAGAATCAATTTTGGATATTATTCTTTTATTTCCACCTTTAAATTATGCCAATCATTGAGCATGGCCTTTTCCTTTTCTGGGATATCTACTGTAATTGACTCTAGCTCATCTCATGTAATTTATCCTTTCTTATTCTGCAAGACCAAAACAATGCTTGACATTACAATCATTCTTCCTTCTAATAAGTCCATATTTTGCACGATCAGTTTCCCAAGCCATCTATCCTTTCCTTATGTGGTTCTTGTGTTGTTGTAAGGGTCTCGTGCTTCTGATTGACAAGTGATAATCATTATTCATGGCCCAAGGTCTCATCTTTCATGGCTTTCAAGACTTCATTTTCCTCTATAATGGTCTTGGTTCTTATAATAGCTTTTGGGGTTGTAGAAATATTCAATGCTTGATCTACTATCTTCAGTTCCTCCTACAAGCTTTGGAGCAATGCCTCATACGATGCAATCTTCCTCATCACCAAATCATTTTCCCTCTCCACTTCTTGTGTTGCATCCTTTGGTGTTGGCATGCACAAAGGTTCATCTTTAAGCACCAATTCCACCAAGTTTTTTACATAATGCATTTCCGAAAGAAATATTTTGGGTACCTTAGGCTCTAAGTTTGGCTTTGCTTTCATGAAATTTTCCCCAATTTCCTCTTCCATGTTAATGAAAATATTGTTCTTATTTTGTGCTAAGAATTTTTCTTGCTTTAGGAAAACTTTTTCTACATCCTTAGTTTTTAGTTCTTCTCCTAGTGCCCTAATTGTTGTAGCCTTATCCATATTTTTTTGTGCCACCTCTGTCGAGAATTTCACCAAATAAACACTCACTTGTTCATATGACATAAAAATAGGCTTTATTGTTATGTGTCTGGCCTAAGATGTCTTATTCAACCTCCTTGATACACATGAATCTTCACATACATCAAATTCTGGCTCATCCATGTGCGTGTGCATATACCATGATAGCTTCTTCCTTGTGTGCATGGTTACCATATCTTCATCCATCAACTCCTACCCATATAACTCCTTTGGTGTCACTGTGCTTTGAAAATGGGTGCAGATAATTTTACCTGTGTCCTTAGAAAATTCCATGACTGATGCAACATATTCTCCATTTATTCTTTTTGATCTTGGCTCCTTAGGAACTTAAGCTTCAAGATTTGGAGCTTGTTTTGTCATGCCCAGAGTAGTCTCTTGTGATATCTCATTTTCATCATTTTATCCTTCTTCCATATCCTTCATTTCTTCATCCTTTGGCTCTTCCACATTCTCTAAAGGTGTAGGAGATTCAGGTGTGACCTCCTAAGAATCTTCCACCTCCTCATTCATCTTTAACTTTCTTCTTCTCTTCTCAATTGTCTCCTTATTTGGAGAGAGTCAAGGTGATCTGTGCATTGATTATGGAGTAGCACCTTGGGTCCTAGTTCTCCTAAATACCCTTTTGAAATGGTGCTCTCCTTGTACTACATCCAGGTCCTCATCATCTCCTTCTTTTGGCTGGGGTGGGGTAGTCACGTGCTCAACTTCTACCCTATCTGTAAGTTACCTCCCGCCTTTATGCTCCAAACCACCACTATCTTCATGCTCCTTTTCTTAATCATCTACTTCTATTGTCTCTATGGGCTTAGGTGTTGGGACATTTTCCATTATATGCTTACCTTATGGCGTCCCTGGGAGCATGAAATCATTCTCTACATAATTATTGTTCTCCAGCTTAGGCTTGCATTGAAGGTAAACAATAATTTCTCTAACATCTCCAACAACCAAGATTACAGGTTTCATTCTTATAATATCTGAGATAAGCCTCTCAATGTAGGCAGTCCATCCTAGATATATATATATATATCTTTCTTAGAGTGTTGTAGTCACAATCTACCTTGTATTCATTGAATCTTAGGTGGCACACCTCTGAAAACTGATGAATTGATGCCTTGAAATATCATGTTGTGAAGGCATATGGTAATTTTCACCATGGGCTCCAAGCCCTGTCCTTCATGGAAAACCATGTGATGCAAAAGTGTTGGTATACCGCAAACTACACTACCTTCCCTACTACCGAAGATAACTCCTTGGGTATGCACCATAATTCTTCGAACACTACATGGATCCTATCGTACCACTTCTCTAACCTTTACTTAAATGTCCCACCCATAGTCCCCTCTCATATGTATTTATTAAATCTTTCCACAAGATATTTGTGTTTCATGGCGTAATCCCAAATATTCTCCTTTGGCCCATTAGGAACTCCAATCTTCATAAACACCAAAGACAATAAAATAGCTCTAAAACTAATTTTTTCACCTGTACATGCTTCTTCAATGATTGTCTTTGTTATGTGATATGTGATATTGTAGATCACTCCTTGAGACATCTTCCTTGAAACATGCAGCCACATTGTATTCACCTGCAACCACATTTCTTGGTCATTCAACTTTGTTACAAGATGTGCACCTACCTACACTACTAGGTACTTCTTCAATTTTTCGATGTCTATACCACATGGACCCTTGGTATACCCCAAATCCTTCCTTATCTCTAGGATTTTTTCTTTATCTGTTAAGTCACTCTCTAGATTTTCTCTTGAGGCCCTTAGTCATGTAATTGTTAAAATCAAGGCAGTTATGATTCTAACCCTCCGTATGGAGAAGTAGAAGAAGTCCTCATGGACTCTGCTCATCGACCATCGATACAATGGTTCATACTTTCCAAGGTATGGCAGCTTGTACAACTAGTAGAATCCAATCCACTTTAGTAACTTCTCACCAACATCATCATACCTTTGGCATATCTTCTGTTGTGCACTTGTTCATTTTTGATCTCAACAACGAATCTAGTTCCTTCTTATTATCTGATGTGTGATGGTTGTAATCACTGATTTTACATTTACACATGTGGGAATCCCACTCTTGTCACACAAATATGCCCTCTAGATACTGTATTTCTAAGAAATTACTCTTGGGAGAAATTTATTCTTCCACTTTGACCTTCTTCTTCTCTTTTACTCATGTTGCAGGTGTTTTCTTCAATGTTATTTGAAAAATATATCTTTTCTACCCTCTGTAATCGAGAAATTTGAAACCCTTTCAAATCTCCATTCCCTAGTTGAAATCACGTGCCCTAGCTCTTTCGTAACGTGTCTACTTCACTCAAACCCTTCACCTAGGTGAACACAAGCTTCTCCTATGCACAAACCTTCTCTCCATGTCTAGTTTCACACTCTTTGCACCTCAAAATGATTTCTCTCTTCGTTTGCATTTAGCTCTTTTCAAATTATTTCAATGGAAATGGTAAAAATTAACTCACATCCCATCATTATATAAACTTTCAAAAATTTAGTGCATTTATTTCTCCTCCACCTACCAACAATCCTCTCATTAATTAACCATTTTTCGTTCCTTTCACGTGGTACATATTCAAGCCCAAGCTATAACCTTATAGCACGCCTTCCTAGATTTTAGCCATAGACTTCTCTTCAGTGCACCTCCATGTGCCTGAGTACCTTGCCACTACACCTTCCATTGGTAGTTACCATGGCATTTGCTTACCTTGCATTATACTTGTTTCTTCATTCATCTCCACTTATGGTCCTCATTTCTAGAAGCACTCTTTTTGTAAATTCTCCAACTTGAATAGCACCCATAGTAATTTATTCATTTCATGTGTACTTGTTGATGCAAAATCACAGCACCCCTGGATACAGATCAAGTTTCTAGGTTGATCACTTAGGTATCCAGTGTGATTGCATAACATTGAATCCTTCCTCCAAGTGTGGGACTTGAAAATGAGAAAGGATTCTCCAGAGAAAGGCTGGTTCCTATTCCTCTGTTCAGATGCACCAATAAAACGCAGAGGTTCGCTCAAAACAACTAACCTAACTACCAAGGAGATAGGGGGAGAGAAATGCATATAATAAAACCTAAACTATGGAGGTGATGCACCGAGGAATGAAGAACATAAGTTTTGCAACATAAACATAGGCCATATAGATGCAATACCACATCATACACAGGTAACCGAAATGCAATGGGAGATCAGAATGACAACAATGAATACATGAGAGGATTTAAATTCAATCACAGACATATATATTGCTCAAAGGATTGATTCAAATACATTGCAATGGCCAAGAGGTACAATGGCATTACAGTCCATGTGGGAGGCTTGAAAACTCCACGAATTCTCTTGCAAGCAGGAGAGAAGGGAGGGGTCGCAAAACAGAAATGTCCAACATTAGAAAGAAGCCCCTCCTTACAATTTATAGGAAGAATGAGAGAGAAAAGAGAGAGGAATTCGAAATCTGTCCCAACCACCTCCAGAATGCACTTAACTCATCTCATAATGATGGAAGCGGTGGATCTCGGAAAAACGGTGAGCTGTCTAGCAGAGGCGGCGAACTGTCCGCTGCATTAAAGTTGTTAGTTGAGCATCACTTCTGCTTATTATTTCGTGCCATAGGCATCTTCTGATTTTCTTTCTTCAAACTAAACAAAAATGCAAGATTGACCTTGGAAACGTGTAGAGAATCTCACAAGATTTCCGTTGATATAAAGAGCGCGCAAAACCGAGCTCTGAATCAAAAGTTATGGCGATCTGAAGATTTAGGGCACGGAACAGGTGAAAATAGATTTTTGAAATTCTTCCCGCGCTCTGCCACCTGGATGACACGTGGCAAGCTGTGATTCGTTGAATAATTCTCTCTCCTCTGCCTTTTGGCGGGCTTTCCTTTGAATTTTCCTCGTGGGCTCTTAAATGGGACACGTGACATGATCCTATTTGTTCGGCTCGGTGCTCGAAAATTTACCATTTGACTTTTCTGACCTTTACTCTATGAGGACACGTGGCAGCTTTTGATTAGTCCGCAGGCCTGCCAGCTCTTTCATGCCCTTTGCCTCTATTTGTCCCGGATGTCCCATTTGATTTTGGGCCCTTTGGACTCATTTCGGCCGGTTCGGGCATTTCGCGTCCATTTGTCCCAGATGTCCCATTTGATTTTGGGCCCTTTGGACTCATTTCGGCCAATTCGGACATTTCGGGCATTTTTGGCCCGCCGCGTACTTCTGTCCCACTTGTCCCATTTTGCTTTGGACTGACTTGACTCTTTTTCGGCCGGTTCGGCCAGTTCGCGCCTTTTCGGCCTGCTTGTCCCGAAGGCGACCCTCCTTAGCAGTTAGCCAATTTTTCTCTTCTCGGCTGGATCGGCTTTTTGCGCCCACCACGTACTTCTGTCCCACTTGTCCCATTTGATTTTGGACTGCTTGTGCTCATTTCGGCCGGACCGGCCAGTTTGGGCATTTTTGTCCCAAATGTCCTGAGCAACACTAAGGATTAGGACTTAGCCGATTTTTGCGATTTTTTCTGGATTGACCTATTTGCCTTTCTACAACTTTTGATGCATGTTATCAAAATTTACCCTTGGGGGGGGGAAATTTTGACAACAGTTTTGACGACTCAGCGGGGGTACCTGCCTGCTAGGTAGAAGATCAGTGGCCTTTTAGCAATCCATTGGGCATGGAGTTATAAGCAATAACCTGAAACAAGCCTGATACTGCAACTTCTTCTCCAGCAACATTCCGAACTGTAGAAAACGACCCGAGAGCAGCGAAACCTGTGCCAAAGCACTTAGGGAAATAGAAACCTAACTACAACAGGACAATGTGCATACGCACTTAGAGGAATTAAGGGAAATCTAAACTAATATTTACAAGGGAAAAACTTTCTTAGTAGCAATGTTTAAGATAGACTCCGTTAACCGGAATCTGAAGTTCCTCTCCATCCAATGCAGACAATTGGAAGGCATTACTACTTTTACATCCCGTGACCATGTAGGGACCACTCCAGATGGCATCAAACTTGGAATGCCTTCCTGGTTTTGCCCGATCTACATCCCATTTCAGAACTAGGTCTCCTTCCTGGAAAGTCTTTGCTCCAGCTCTCTTATCAAACCATCTTTTTACTACGGCCTGATCTAGTGCAATCATCCGAATCGCATGTTCTCTTATTTCCTCTAATTCCATCAATTCTGCATACCTGGCCTCCATTGGTTCGAATTCAGATAACTCCAGCTGTTTCATGAGCTCCAAGGCTGGCAATTCTAATGATATAGGCAATACTGCCTCCTTCCCATAGACCAACTTGTAGGGAGAATTACCTGTTGACCTCTTTGGTGTTATTCTGTCAGCCCATAACGCTGATTTTAGCCTTGTATGCCATGTTCTTTGATTTTCGTCCAGAGTCCTTCTGATGATTTTTAGAAAATTCTTGTTTGTGGACTCTGCCTGTCCATTACCCTGCGGGTAATAATTTGAAGAGGTGCTCAAATAGATTCCATTCTTGACAGCCCATTCTGTAATTTTTGAACCTATGAATGCTAATGCATTATCTGATATGATGGTGGCCAGCACACCGAATCTGGTTACTATTCCTTCATAAAAGTCTAGTATGCTAGACTCACTTGCTTCTTTGAGCGCTACTGCCTCAGTCCACTTGGTGAAATAATCTGTCGCTGTAAGAATCCACTTGTGGCCTTGATTTGAATTGGGATTGATGATTCCAATGAAGTCCAATCCCCATTGCATGAATGGATGATCTACTGAAATGGGACGAAGGGGCAGTACTGCTAACCTTCCTTTCCCTGTGAAGAATGCACATTTCTTGCATTTCTTAACCCATGAGTAGCAATCATTGAATACAACAGGCCAATAGTAACCAGCTTTCATGATTTTGAGAGTTGTTACTCGTGGGGTGAAATGGCCTCCTGCCTCTCTGTCATGGAACTCTTGTAAGATCCTCTCAATCTGACCTGTCCCGATGCATCTCAATAGAACACCGTTGATGTCCCTTTTAAACAAAATACCATCAACAAGCACATAAGGAACTGCTTGTAATCTGAAGTACCTTCTTTTTGCTTTGCTCATTTCTGGAGGGCACATGCCCGTTTGTAGGAAATGTATCATATTTTGAGTCCAACAGGGGGTGGATATATCATCATTTTCCTGTGTTTGATCATCTTGTAATAGCAGGACAGCGTCTTTTTCATTACCTGTTTCATCCTGCTGACTCAAGGCTAGCTACTCGCATAGTCCCTTCCCACGTACTAGTTTGGTAACCTTGATCTCGATGTCATATTCCATGACACGAGTTATCCATCCTACACGCTTCTCGCTCAGATCCTTGTTTAGAAGGAAGTCCTTAACTCCCGCATGAGAGACTAACAATTGGATCTTGTTGTTTGAGACTAGGTGCTTGAATTTCTTTAAACTTTTGATTACAGTAAGGACATGCTTTTTAATGAAAGAGTACCTAGTTTCATATTCCTCCAAGCCTTGACTGAAGAAAGCAACTGGTTGCTCTAACCCTTCTTTGTTTTGTTGTGCCAGGATTGCAGAAATCGTTTCCCCACCACCAAACGCATATAGCACGAAGTCCTTGGAGAATTCTGGATTAACAAGAGTCGGAGCTTGAGATATAGCCTCTTTTATTGCCTCAAAACTTGCCTTGCCTTCTGATGTCCACCTAAATGCCATGCTCTTCTTTAACATCAGCGTTATTGGCTTCACAAGAGCAGCAAAATTTAAAACAAATCTACGGACAAAATTGATCCTTCCCAAGAAGCTTTGAAGAGCCTTCTTGTGACTTGGCAATGGCAATGCTCGAATTGCTTCAACTCTTTCTGGGTCAATCGTCAACCCCTCCTTCGAAACAATATGGCCTAGAAGCTTTCCCTCGTGAGCCAAGAATATGCATTTTCTGGGGTTTAATGATACCCCAAATCTTCTACATCTCTGAAATACTTGCCTCAAATGACAGAGGTGATCCGCTGCATTTTTTGAGAATACAGTGATATCATCAAGGTATATCAAAACTATTTTATTGATCAACCCTTTGAATGCCATATCCATTGCCCTTTGGAAGGTGGCTCCAGCATTTGATAGCCCAAATGGCATTTTCTTGTAGGCATAGGTTCCCCATTTGGTGGTGAAAGCCATCTTGAATTGGTCATCTTGTTTCACCATCACCTGATTGTACCCTAAGTAGCCATCTAGGAGAGAGAATCTCTCTGAACCGGATACTACTTGCAATATTTGTTCCATTAAAGGAAGCGAGTAATGGTCTTTGAGAGATGCTCTATTGAGGTCTCGGAAGTCCACACACAACCTGATTTCTCCGCTCTTCTTCCTGACCGGAACCAAGTTCGTGATCCAGCTTGAGTGCTTGATAGGGAATATAATGCTTGCCTCGATTAGCTTGTTAAGCTCTTTCTTCATTAGAGGCTCAATGTGAGGGTTGACTGGTCTCTACTTCTGCCTGATGGGTTTAGCATCTGGATCCAATTCTATGGTGTGTTGTGCCAAATTTGGATTGAATCCTCTTAAGTCTTCATAGCTCCAAGCGAAGACATCTGGAAACTCTTGGCAAAGTTGTATGAAATCTGATTTCTCCTGCTCAGTGGCCACTTTGCCAATTTGAAGTGTTTTGCCTTCCCCAACCGGAATTGGCTCTGAATCTTCTCTCTTGACCTGCATGCTTGCCTTTTCCTTACGAAACTGGTCGTTAGGGTTGAAGATAGACTCCAATGTTACCAAACCCTTAGGAAGCTTGTTTGTTCGCAGCTGTACTACTTGATCCCCATAGTGCTGTTCTAATCTGTCCTGATTCCTAGCTGAAAATTCAGCTTCTTCTTGCAAGAAATTGACGATCTGTTGATTGTTCTCAAACACCTGCCAGCTTGTGTTATTATTTGGAACTGCTGGCCTTACAACCACATGGATGTGTGGCTGTGTTTTTCCTCTTCTGATGTTGTCGACCACATCAAATGTTGCTCCAATTGCTGTGAGCCTATCTGCAGCTTCATTTCCCTTCCTGGGTATGGACATAATGTTGAAAGCTTCGAAATCTTCAATGAGGTCCCATACCCTATTCTTGTAGCTCCTCAGCAGGTCGTTCTTTGTAGCATGTTGCCCCCTAACTTGGTTGATGATCAACTCGCTATCTCCAAACACCTGCAAGTTCTTTATGCCCTTTTTCCTGGCCCAATGAAGTCCATGAATCAATGCTTCGTATTCGGCGGTGTTATTTGAACAAGAAAACTGGAAACGAAAAGCTGAATAATACTTGACGTCTTGTGGTGAAATTAACATTGCACCACCTCCCACACCTTGTCTGCTTCTCGAACCATCGAAGAATAATCTCCAAATTTTGTTTTCATCTTTTTGTTCAGGCCGAATGATGTCAGGAATGGGTGAACTTTCCTCGTGTATACAATACACGCCCAATTCAGATTCTTCAATTTCTTTGTATGGATCAAATTCATGACTTTTGTTTGCCCATTCATCTAAAGTTAAATCAGGAATTCCCTCGACTTTAGTACCTGCTTTTAGATCATTCGAATATTCTTCCTGATCAAAAGCTGAGCAATTTGCATTGATAGGACCTGGTACATAGGGCTCAATATGGAAATTGGCAATTGGTTCTGACCTGATTGTTGCTTTGGCTCCATACCTTGTCCTAAAAATCATGTGTGACCAATCTGCAGATAAATATCCACCGATTTTCGCAGTGAAGTCTCTTGAAAGACACAACGCAAAGAGTGGCGGAAGGTCAATCATAGACACATCTTGCAAAACTGTAACATTAGGATAGGAATGTAGTGTTAGACTTAGCTCCTTGATGACTCCAACAGTCCCCACTGCCGTTCTATCTAGCTGTACTACTCCTTTCAGTACTGGCTCATATTTCAAACCCAGTTGGTCTGCTATTTGCTTTGGCATCACCGAACTACTGGCCCCCAAATCCAACATGCAGTTGTGCACCAAGTGATTTCCAACAATCAATGAAACATAGAAAGGTGGGGGCTTCAAATTTTTTCTTGTCTGCCCCCCATCATGTTGCACTGCATTAGTGAGAACCTTCTCATGTCCTAGGTTTGATATATTTGTGGCAGACCAATTAGTCATTGCAGCTTGCAATAAATCTCGTTTCCCTGGGATCACCAGTGATTCCCACATGGAAATGTTCACATGTGTCTTCTTTATTTGATCGATGATGTTGAAAGGGGGTGCACTGTCCTTTTACTACCCCTTACTTGATACAACCTTTTCTGGAGCTTGAGCACGTGCGTGTGTTGCTACAATAGGGACCTTGGGTTGATTTTGCACATTTGGAGCTGCGTTTGGTCTACTGACCCCCTGTTGTGTAAGAGTGGGTTGAGAAACAACTGGATTAGATGGTTGTCCCTCTTCTATGCTTCTCTTCTTTGACCGTGTATTGGCAGCCATGCCTTGAAAAGGCTGTTGGTTAACTCCACAGAAGTCTTTCGTTTGCCAATTTGCCAATGTGGTTTCTTTTGGGGGTCCTTCTTGTTGCTGTTGATTCTCCTCCTGGCTTGGATCTTGAGAAACACCAATGGTTTGCACCATCAAGGCCTGATTTAGTGCACCATTGAAACATGCTGACTGATTGTGAGGTAGATTGCAAGGGTAACACCAATGGTACTCCTGTGCCATGTTATTTTGTGCTGGTACTAATGCTTTAGAGGCAGATATGGCATTTGGATTATAGGGCTGGAAAGGTCTATTGACAGGAGGCCTTGTTTGATTCACATTTGCAGCTGGATTAGGTGGTCTTTGAGGCTGATATGGCTGCCTATTAGGTTGAGCTTGAGGCTGATACGAAGGTCTAAAACCTTGAGCTTGCTGTCTCTTGAGTGTGACCAGCTCATTACCTAAATTTTGCAGTTGCTTCATGACTTCTTGAAGCTCATTTGGGGCACTTGGAGATGAAGTGGAAGCTTCATTTGAACTCTGATTCCTAGGAGTGGGAATAGGGACTAAGACAGGTGCTTGAGTAGTACTTGGGCTCTCTATACTTGGATATAATGGCATTGGAGGCCTAGGAGCTAGCTTTCCAGCTTGAATCAGACAATTTTCAGCTCTAATGGCAATACTATAAGCAGCAGGGATAGTTGTGCCTCCCATAGATTGAATCAACATAGAAATATGAGAATTTAAAGCTTTAAGGTAATACAGAAAAGCACCTTCTGCTATTGGTCTGACTGCTACTGGAATTCTATCCCAAGACCTTTGAAATCTGAAGTTGAAGTCAATCAGCTACTCATTGGAAGCTCTCTTGATGGTTGTTAGCTGCTCCAAAAGAGACAAGTTGTCTCCCTTCTCTCCAAATTGATTGTGAAGTGCAATACACAGCTGATTCCAGTTTGTGATAGAGCCAGCTTCAAGTCTCCTAAACCATTGCAATGCTTTTCCCTTGAATGAAGACGCCAGCAATTTGACAGCTACTTGCATCTCATTAATCTCATAGATTGCACAAATATTAGCGATGTCCTTGACATGATCACCAGGAGTGGTTTGATTTTCTCCAGTGAAGTATGGAATGTTCTTCAGTGCTACAACCGGGATTGGATTTTGTGCATTGAGAGCAAGTTGGCTACTGCCTATGAATTTGACATAGGGGTTCACTGGCTGCGCCATTCTGATTGGCCTTAAAACCCTTGTATACTGAAAGAAAGGCCTGTCAGGTGGAGGAGTTGAGAGAGTTCTGTTTGGTGGAGATGGAGACCTTTGAATCCCTCTTCCTCTTTGTCTTCTTCTTGCAGATAATTGCAGGTATTCAAACAGCACTTCCTCTTCTCCAACTCTTGACCTTGTGATTCTTCTCATAAGCTTTTAGGCCTGACTGCTGAAATTCTATTGATTCCTCCCTTTGGAGTCGCCAGATATGCAAATAATAGCTCTTTTTAAGCAAGAAAATTACAGCAGATGTATATCAACCTTGCTGCAATAAAAATGAGACCTTTAGTCCCACCGGGCGTGCCAAAACTGTTGATGCAAAATCACAGCACCCCTGGATACAGATCAAGTTTCTAGGTTGATCACTTAGGTATCCAGTGTGATTGCATAACATTGAATCCTTCCTCCAAGTGTGGGACTTGAAAATGAGAAAGGATTCTCCAGAGAAAGGTTGGTTCCTATTCCTCTGTTCAGATGCACCAATAAAACGTAGAGGTTCACTCAAAAAAACTAACCTAACTACCAAGGAGATAGGGAGAGAGAAATGTGTATAATAAAACCTAAACTATGGAGGTGATGCACCGAGGAATGAAGAACATAAGTTTTGCAACATAAACACAGGCCATATAGATGCAATACCACGTCATACACAGGTAACCGAAATGCAATGGGAGATCAGAATGACAACAATGAATACATGAGAGGATTTAAATTCAATCACAGACATATATATTGCTCAAAGGATCGATTCAAATACATTGCAATGGCCAAGAGGTACAATGGAATTACAGTCCATGTGGGAGGCTTGAAAACTCCACGAATTCTCTTGCAAGTAGGAGAGAAGGGAGGGGTCGCAAAACAGAAATGTCCAACATTAGAAAGAAGCCCCTCCTTACAATTTATAGGAAGAATGAGAGAGAAAAGAGAGAGGAATTCGAAATCTGTCCCAACCACCTCTAGAATGCACTTAACTCATCTCATAATGATGGAAGCGGTGGATCTCGGCAAAACGGCGAGCTGTCTAGCAGAGGCGGTGAACTGTCCGCTGCATTAAAGTTGTTAGTTGAGCATCACTTCTGCTTATTATTTCGTGCCAGAGGCGTCTTCTGATTTTCTTTCTTCAAACTGAACCAAAATACAAGATTAACCCTGGAAACGTGTAGAAAATCTCACAAGCTTTCCGTTGATATAAAGAGTGCGCAAAACCGAGCTCTGAATCAAAAGTTATGGCGATCTGAAGATTTAGGGCACAGAACAGGCGAAAACAGATTTTTGAAATTCTTCCCGCGCTCTGCCACCTAGATGACATGTGGCAAGTTGTGATTCGCTGAATAATTCTCTCTCCTCTACCTTTTGGTGGGATTTCCTTTGAATTTTCCTCGTGGGCTCTTAAATGGGACACGTGACACAATCCTATTTGTTCGGCTCGGTGCTCGAAAATTCACCATTTGACTTTTCTGACCTTTACTCTATGAGGACACGTGGCAGCTTTTGATTAGTCCGCAGGCCTGCCAGCTCTTTCATGCCCTTTGCCTCTATTTGTCCTAGATGTCCCATTTGATTTTGGGCCCTTTGGACTCATTTCGGCCGGTTCGGGCATTTCGCGTCCATTTGTCCCAGATGTCCCATTTGATTTTGGGCCCTTTGGACTCATTTCAGCCGGTTCAGACATTTTGGGCATTTTTGGCCCGCCGCGTACTTCTGTCCCACTTGTCCCATTTTTCTTTGGACTAACTTGACTCTTTTCGGCCGGTTTGGCCGGTTTGCGCCTTTTCGGCCGGTTCGGCCGGTTCGCGCCTTTTCGGCCCGCTTGTCCCGAAGCCGACCCTCCTCAGCAGTTAGCCAATTTTTCTCTTCTCGGTTGGATCGGCTTTTTGCACCCGCCGCGTACTTCTGTCCCACTTGTCCCATTTGATTTTGGACTGCTTGTGCTCATTTCGGCCGGACCGGCCAGTTCGGGCATTTTTGTCCCAAATGTCCTGAGCAACACTTAGGACTAGGACTTAGGCGATTTTCGCGATTTTTTCTGGATTGACCTATTTTCCTTTCTACAACTTTTGATGCATGTTATCAAAATTTACCCTGGGGGGGGGGAAATTTTGACAACAGTACTTATTTTCATTATTCATGTACCTGGATATCAATAACCACCCCACGCTAAGGGTATGTGATGTCCTCTGTGCATAAAATTTCTTCAAATAGTAATTAGCTTCTAGCATGTAAACACACTTATTACACTAAAACACCATTTAAATTAGCAAAGCATAGCGAAAAAGAAGGAAATACACTAAGCAAATGTAGAATTGGAAACCTAATCTAAATAGCAACATTGCTTTATTCCAAAAACCAAGAAGACTTATTTATCGTAGGGTTTCAACCTACACCCATTGAAGTATTCCATCAAGTTCCTATAATTGAAAAGTTCCTATTTCGATTATGTGAGTGACAACATACAACCCAAACCAATGTACTTTGAGTTTCTTGGATGGCCCAAAAACTTAAAATCATAAAGGAGCACCATCTATCCAATTGTGAACTTTTTTATACCTGATGTGCCTGTCATGTCATGCTTTCTACCTATCCTTTTCTTGTTTTTGACTCCAACATGTTATTCTCATTGCTTATCCAGCTTAATTAAATTTTCAATCCATTCTTCTAACTCTTTCTCATCAGCTAGACCACTAGCATACGCTATACGCAAATATGGTAACATGAATTCCATAGGAAGAACTGCTTCTGTGCCAAACACTAACTGAAATGATGTGGATTTCTTCAAAATTTTATATATTGTGCAATATTCCCAAAGCACTAAAAGTACTTTATCATCCCAATCCTTTCTTCCAACATCACATATTTTTTTCAGTTTTTGGCTCAAAATTTTGTTGAAAGCCTCAATAGTCCCATTTTTCTAAGGATGATATGGTGTAGTCTTATGGTGTGCAATCATGAATTCATCTAATAAAATTATGATTTTCTCATTCAAAAAGTGTGTGCCCCTATCACTGGTCAAACTTAAAGAAAATCCATACCCCGTAATAATGTTTTCACATAGAAACCTTGGTGTTGTACAATCCTTTGTAGGGTGTGCTTCTACCCACTTCGTCGGATAATCTATGCAAATAATGATATAACATGATCTGGTCCTATCCATAGCTGGTGAAATAGGACCCACAAAATCAAATACCCATTTCTCAAATGGCTTTGCACTAGGAATAGGCCTCTTAATGGCATCTCATCTCATTATCCTGGTTTGCTAAGATGTTGACAGTGGTCACATGCCTTACAAAATTCCTTACAATCTTTATACCGGACCTCCCACCATAATCCAGTGAGTAGAATATTACTCATAGTGGAGTCACCTACATAGTTTCCACCTGTAATACCACCATGAGCTTCCTCTATGATATCTGTGCACTCATTTTCTAGTACACAAAGACACAATACTTCATCTCGACCTAATTTTTATAGGTCACCGCTAATTAACATATAGGGTGCCATGTGTATAACAAGTTGTTTCTTCTCCAAGGATTTCATTCCTTTTGGCTCCATACCTGTTTGTAGAAAGACAACAATGTCATCTAATTCTGATGGTGCATGTTGTAACCTATATAACTATGCATCGGTCATGATATCTTCAATTACCTATGCTTCTTCTCATGTTTGTATTCTAGATAAATGGTATGGTCTAGAATTACTTCTCCCTAGTTTGACCATAACTATAAAATCAAATTATTGAAATAAGAGTACCCATCTAAATATATGCCCCTGTAAAATGGGCTTATTTACCAAATACTTCAATTTCATGTGATCTATATAAAAGAAAATTGGTTTAACT
This sequence comes from Taxus chinensis, assembly GCA_019776745.2. Classification (NCBI taxonomy): domain Eukaryota; kingdom Viridiplantae; phylum Streptophyta; class Pinopsida; order Cupressales; family Taxaceae; genus Taxus; species Taxus chinensis. The sequence continues at coordinate 306,866,278 of CM034154.1, forward strand.
AATAGGTACTGTCTAAATTTATGTAGTGCATGGATCATTGACAAAGATACACACTCTATAGTTGTGTAATTTTGTTCTCCAAGAGTCAGCTTTCTAATAGCAAAATAGATAGGATGATCTATAATAACTTCTCTAAGATGAGCCAATACTACAAAAATGGTCATGTCAAAGGAATCCATATGTACATGAAATGGTTAGTCAAATGAAAAATGCAAAATAGGCTTGGTAGTACGTTTCTCCTTTAATGTCTTGAATGTGCATTGATGCGGTTATCCCTAGTAGAATGTATCGTTTCCTTTCAGTAACTCCTACAAAGGTGCAAAAAACTTGGCATATCCTTTAATAAACTTCCTGTAATATCTTGTATGGACCAAAAATCTACACACCTCACTCTAATAGGTAGGCTCTTTTAGGCCGATAATGACTAAAACTTTAGCTGGATCGACCAACAGACCTTCCTTGTAGATTATGTGTCCTAACAGTATTCTAAATGGTCTATAAAATATGCATTTTTTGATGTTCAAAGAGATAATCAATTGTCTACATATTTCAAACACTAAGCACATATTGTCACAATGATGTTTGACCAGTCCATACACCATCCAATCATCTAAATAAACCTATAATAAGTTGTGAATAAACTCTTTAAATTCCTGAACAACTATGTGTAAAAATACAATAGGCACATTTTTCAGACCAATAAGCATCACCGTATAGGAAAAGCTACCCCATTCAGTAGTAAAATTATTATTTTATTGATCCTCTTGCGAAATCCTAACCTAATGATAGCCAAAGAACCCATTTGTAAATGAATGGATTTCGCACCTTGCAATGCCTTCTAGTATTTCCTCAGTGAATGGTGTAGGAAAGGGATCAGTCACACATGTAGACTTCAACTCCCTATAGTCCACACAGATCCTAATATGACCATCCTTCTTGATACTGATCACCATTGGACTAACCCATTCTGACTTGTCTAGGGGCTTGATGACTCCAAACTTCAAAATTTTGTCAATATCTTCTTTGACATTTTCATGCAAGTTTGGGTTCATCCTGTAGGATCTCTTTCTAACTAGGTGCGCAACCTCTTTAAGATTTATCCTCATCTCCCCTAATGATTCATGCATGCCTTGAAGCTCATGGTACCCCCGAGGAAATAAATCATGATAATCCCATAGTAATTATATGATTTTTTCCACTTTAAAGTCTAACCAATAGTCCTTAATTATGGCCTCCTTAGGCTCAGCATCTAATCCAATATTCATTTTCTTTGTCTTCATAAGTTCATGATAGGTGCACATGATCTTATCTACACTGTCCAACACCTCATGCCTTCCTGTTGAATGGTTTATATCCAGGTTTTCTACTTCTTCATCATCCACTAAGTATACCATTTTTCCTTTTTCTTTCTCAAGGAAAGCATGCTTAAGTAGTGTGGCATAAGCCTCTGGATCTTCAACAAGAAGCAGTCATGAGTTTCCTTCATCCAATAACTCCTAAAGTAGTTCTTTATCCTTGGCACTATCTCCCATAGTTAAGCACTTTGACTTTTAATGCTTCTTCCACAAGAGGCTTGGTAGAGAAGAATTCAAATGTCTTAGTCATTCCTATGATTAAATCCTACCAATTTCCAATCTCTCTATGGAGTTCTACATATACATACCAAACATGTGCACAACCTTATAAAGTGGAATAAAACTTGTACACCCATAGAGAAGGTGGTAAAGCTTCCTGCCCCTATGTCTAGAGTCTCTCACACTTATGAATATGATGCTGAATAGGTTGATTAACATGATAAGTGCAGATTTGAGTAGGTGCATTTCTCCTAAAGAACCTAGTGGTGAGAGCAATCCTAATTTCATTCCATCCTACAAGATCATCCTTGTTGACCACCCACTAGCACACTGATGTTCCATGTAGTGTATATACTAGCATATTTCTTCTTTCCAGTGGGTCTATCCACTGTTCTTCCATGGCACATAGGAATACCATAGGATCTCCTTCTCTGGTATAATAAGGTACCGAGTTGTTACCTATTCTCTTGATATAATGTAGTTTGATGCCCTTAGGAAATATGATCTTTACTTCGCACCCTACCAACTCATAAGTGTTATGAGCCTAATCATCACAAGCAACACTTGTAGTAGCACTAATAGACTGTGCATCCTCCCACTGAAGGATTCCTTCTTTACATGGCTCAAGCACCTTTGGATCTTGGATGGTACATACATAAATCCTATTCAGGTATTCCTCACTCAAGGGCTCAACATAGGGCGCAAATTTTTCATATATTAAAGGGATAAAAACTCTTTCTTCCTTGTTTTCAAAGTTGATATAACCCTTGTTGAACCGAATATCAAAATTATTTACATAGCACCAAGGACACCCCAATAGAGCTAGGAAGCTATCTAATTCTGCCAGAGCTAAAACCTCAAAATATCCAGTGAACTTGGCTCCTTGTATGATAATGGATGCATCTTTTAAAACTCTGATGGGAGTGGCCTTAGTCTAGTTAGCCATGAACAATAAATTAGAGGATGGATACAATGGAGGTATCCCCATTTGTAGCCATGAATCTAAGGTAGTTGTTAGTGCAAATCAACATCACCCATGGATGTTTATCAGATTTCTAGTTTGATAATGGAACATCTAGTGTGATTGCACAACATTGAATATTTTCCCAAAGTGTGGGACTTGTAAAAATGGGAAAAGAATCTCTAGATTAGAGGATGGTTCCTCAACTCCTTAGATCAGATGTATTACTGGAAGGTTGCAGAGGTTTAAACTCAAAATCCTACTCTAAATTCCAAGGGGACAGAGATAGAGAATGTAAAAGAAATAAAACTAAGACTAAAAAGGTGATACACCAAAGGAGTGGTGAATATTTACTTCTGAAAATTGACATAGATTGGAAGAATGCAACAAAACATCATGCAAAAACTAATAAAAAATGCAATGAAAGATCAGAAATGAAGCAAACAACATAAGAAGAGGACTGAAACTCATTCACAGAGCTTGCATTGTCATTTTCAATATCAAAAATACATGCATTACAATAGCAGAGAGGTAGAAAACATATTGCAGTCCTGAAAGAGGTATGATATTCCACAAAATCACTTTCTGGGGTGAAAGAGGGAGCCTGTAAAACATTAAAATGTTCCACCTTTTTAAAATGAGCCAAATCTAGCTTTTTTCAAGGAAAATTCAGGCTTAGGAAGAAGAATCACGAGAAAATGTGAAGTATGCTTCAAACACTGACCAAATTGCATTAAAACAACATGGGTTCCCTTGCAAGTTCATTCCCCAATGTTTTTGACCATGCTAGAAGAGAATACGAGCCATACTTCATCGAAATAGTGGTTGAGATGTCAGTTCTGTTTCTTTTCCCCATGCCAAAGGTGTTTTCCATTTTTCTCTCTCCAAACTTCACCAAAACACAAAATTGAACACTCCATCATGTAGATAATTTTACCAAATTTTCAATGACAACTAAAAATGTGAAAATCTAAGCTCTGGATCAAATGTTATGCCCTTTTAAAGATTTAGGGAAAAATTAGGGTGAAATTGAATTGGAGGGCCAAAAATTCAAAATTTTCCCTCTTTTTTGGCTTTAGGAAAATTTCCCAAAAAATCTCTACCTCCCATTGCTTTGATGCCATGTGGCACATCCTGATTGGATTCGGGCCTTCCCCTAATCATTTTATGCCTTTTTGGTCTTTTGAAATTTTTCCAAAATATTTCTGCCACCCCGAAGCTTCGATGCCACATGTCATCTTCTTATTGGCTGGCAGGCCTTTGCTTCCAAATTTTCCATCACTACCAACTGCTCCCCAAACAAGACACATGGCATGCTTCTATTGGCTTGGGCCATGAATTCCAAATTTCCTTTGTCAAACCTGCCCTTGATATTTTTCCAACCACATGGACACGTGGCACCTTCTGATTGACACGGGCCATCGGGGGTGAGATTTCATTCAATTATTTCCATATTTTGGAAAAAGGGAAAATTTCCCTCCATGCCTCCACCTCCCATCACTCTAAGGACATGTGGCAGGATGTGGTTCATTAGCGGGCCTTCGAGCCGAGATATTCCTTTTGCACCAACCTTGGAAGTTTTTTCAACCTCCTCCCACCACTCTGATCTCCGACGGCCCCGAGGACACGTGGCCTCCTCCTATTGGCTGGCGGGCCTTCGGGCCAAAAACTTTCTTTATGCACCCCACCAATACTTGGTAAAATTTCTAAGTCACCTTTGACAATCTTCCATTATTGCTCCATAGGATCCTCACAGAGAAACACCAATCTAAGATCTTCTCAGAAATTGTTACAGTCATTTTTAAAGCGAGGGAAAAATTATACGACTCCAACGACATCTTGTTTTGCAGGAAACGGAGCTCGTTTGCAAAAGTTATAGCCCGCTGAAATTTTTGGGCAACTGGCAAATTTTGGAGTTTTTGTGCAGGTTGGATGTGTGCATGCTCGCCAAGTGTTGCGATCATATTGCGACACGTGGATGAATTGTGTGATGTATAAAAAAAAAGGGTTTTGGAACGCTGGTCTTGGACACTCGATCTCGGACAAATGGACCCCGCTATTTACTGGCTGGGGGCCCTCAGCCAGGTTTGACACACTCGATTTAGGAGGGGTGCCTTGGCCTCCTTCTCATTTAACCATTCAACCAACTTTGTATATAAACCTCTATATTTTCTATTGTGCCATGCATGTGGGATATTGGGCATGTATGTTTTAAATTACCCACGCCTTATAAACTTATTTGCACTTTCCACGCCTATGTCTATTCATTTCCACGCATATATCTAAACTTTCCACGCATATATCCAAACTTCCCATGCCTTATTTTGAATTGTCCACCATTTAAGGGATCAAGCACCTAAACATATGCCATGCGCATCCCCAAGAAATGTGCACCCATAGTCAATGTGCCTCCATCACATAGGCATAAAGGTGGCTTCTTTAGCCAATGTAAAACTGCGCACTCCACCTGCTATTTTAAACTATTAGCATCAATTTTTCACGCCCCCACAATGTGGGATTAAAACTCTAAAAATGCACCTAAGGAGAAGGAGGAGCTAAGTGGAGGGGATTGGAACTCAGCTAACCTCCCAGTCCAAAAGTATAAGCACCCAGCCATTAGACCAGGATGCGCCAACTATTTGGAAACAATATAAATAGGAGTGATATTATCATATTTGTATATGTATTCGGGACTGTGTAGAAATTATTGTAATGCTCATAACTTGAGCTAGGATGCTGGAATTTGGAGGAGATGTAAAAAGTAACCCCTATTATTTTCGATAGAGGAAGACTATGAGAAGGTCAGAATTTTGTAGAATTATTTGTAAATAATTATTTTCAATATTTTAATAGATCGGTCCCATTCAACCGGACCCGGAGACGTAGGCCTCAAGCGCCAAACTCCGTTATCAATTCTTGCGTCACATTGCTGGTGAATCCTCTTCATTTTTTTCAATATTTTCACAGTACTTGCAGTTTTTATTCTTTTATTAAAAATACAAAAAGAAATAATGCTCAAATTTTACATCGAAAATCAATACAAAGCAAGAAGAATGTGTGTGCACAATTGCTAGTTAAATTTGGTTTTCAGATCATTGGTATCAGAGCTGGTTTTGACTGATTTTTGGTTCAGTTTAACTTGTTTTGGATTACAAGTTGTGTGTTGGATGTTAACAAGGTCTCGATCTAAGAAGGGTGAAGGAGAATTAGTTGAAGGAGATCCCAAAATTGGTACCAGACGATCTCGAAGTCCTACAATGGCGGATCGAGAGGAAGTGGAACAAAACTTTTGTCAATCCTTCCAACAGATGAAGGAAATGGTGGAAGAAATGTACCAAGATAGGAAAGGGGAAAAGGGGACTAGAGAAGGTAATAAAGAAGAAAGCTCTAGTTCTGACATTCCAAAAAGAGACTCTTTAAAATCTAATTTTCTTTCATTAAAGTTAGATATCAAGTTTGAATTGCCTATGTATACTAGAGAGCTAAATGTAGAGAAGTTGGATAACTGGGTCAAGAAAATAGAAGTATATTGCAGGGTTCAGAGAATTGTTGATGATGAAGCAAAGATTCATCTAGAAACTCTTCGGATGGGTGGAATAGCACTCATTTGGTGGGAGAGTAAGCTTCAGGAAGTGGAAGAAAACAAAGGTATAGAAATCACTTCTTGGTCTGAATTTGTTTCAAATCTTAGGCAACAATTTTATCCTCTTGGTTATAAGCAACAAGCTATAATGGATTGGCAAACATTAAGACAAACTAAGGGAAAAAGTGTTCAAGAATACACACAAGAATTTAGGAAAAGGGCTCTAATTCTGGGAATTTCCCTAAACACAGAAGAAACACTGCTCAAATATATTAGTGGATTGCAGAGTTATCTAAGGCATATGATACTTGTTTTAGGTCCTACTAATCTTGATGCAGTATGTGTTCAAGCAACCCATCTGGAAGCACGAGGGAAAATGAAAAAGGAGTCCTCTTTCTCTTCTTTTAATCAGAAGAACAAGCAATCTGAAGGAAAAGGTTCAAAAGAACAAGGAAAAGGAAAGGGTAAGCATAAAACAAACTCTACTGTTAAGAAGGAAGATGAAAAACCATTTTGTAATCATTGTAAAAAAAACCATGATGAGTCTAAATGTTGGAAATTACATCCTGAAAAGAAGCCTAAATGGATGGTTAAGAAAGGAAAGGAAAAGAAAACAAACACCGTAGTGCATGATCTTGGTTCTGATTCAGGTGATGAAACCAAAATCACAGCTATGGGTTTACAAGGTAAATCAACTCTTTCAATTTCCAACAATAGCACTACAGATGTTGCATCTTCTTCTAGTAAACAAACTATACCTGACGATAAGAAAAGAAATGAGATTTTCCACATTAGAGTAATTTCAAAGCATACAAAAATTGATACTCTTTTTGATAGTGGATCTCAAGCTAATCTAATTTCTGAGGAGGTTGTTAAGAAACTAGGACTCAAAACTAAACCACATCCCAAGCCTTATCCTTTGGGCTGGGTTTGTGATGATGCAAAACTGCAGGTAACTAAAACTTGTACTTTCAGATTTTCCATTACAGACAAGTTTATTGATGAGGTTGAATTGGATGTAGTTCCTTTGGATATTTGTGGGGTGGTTTTGGGAAGTCCTTATTTGTATGATCATAAAGTAATCTTCTATAGGGAAGAAAATAAATATTTGCTTGTAAAGGATGGAATTGAGTTTATCATTAGAGCTCACTGTGAAAAGAATAATCTATCCTTGGTAACTGCAGGTCAAATGAAAAGGCTTGTAAACTCAAGCAAAATTTTTCTGCTCATGGTGGTCAAAGCCAAGGAAAAAGAAAATGAGATGGCTTTTGAGACTTGCGATCTAAAACATAAGGATGAATTGGTAAAAATTGTTTCTCATTTTGATGATGTTTGTCAGGATCCACAAGGTCTACCTCCCAAAAGAGGGGTTCAACATGAGATACAGTTGCTTCAGGATGCACCTCTTCCCAATATCGGAATGTACAGGTTGTCAATAGTAGAGAATGAGGAAATCAAGAGACAGGTAATGGAACTTTTGGCTCAAGGTATAATTCATCCAAGTACATCCCCATGTGGATCACCAATTATATTGGTTCCTAAAAAGGATGGCACTTGGTGAATGTGTGTTGATTTCCGTGCTTTAAAAAAGATTACTATAAAGAATCGTTACCCTCTTCCTAAAATAGATGATTTACTAGATCAATTAAGGAATGCAATTTATTTCACTAAGTTAGACTTAAGAAGTGGTTATCACCAAGTAAGAATTGCAGAAGGTGATGTTTGGAAAACTACTTTTAAAATGAAACAAGGATTGTTTGAATGGTTAGTGATGCCTTTTGGTTTGTGCAATGCACCGACAACATTCATGAGAGTTATGAATGAAATTTTTAGACCATTCATTGATAATTTCGTTATTATCTACTTAGATGATATTCTTATTTTCAGTAAATCATGGGATGAACATATTAAACACATCCAGAAAGTCTTAGATGCACTAAGGAAAGAGAAATTGTATTTGAAGATGTCAAAATGTGAATTTGGAAAAACATATTTAATTTACTTGGGGTATATTGTAGGAAATGGATAATTGAGAATTGATCCTGCAAAAATAGAGGTTATTGTGAAATGGCCTAGACCCACAAATGTGACGGAAGTTAGAATTTTTCTACGTGCAGTTCAGTACTAGAGGAAATTTATTGCTAACTTCTCATATATTGCATCTCATTTGCATGCTTTGACAAGTATCAAACAGGTCTTTCAGTGGGGAGGAAGAAAAAAAAAAGCATTTGATACACTGAAAGAGAAGATAAGTACCGCTCTGATCTTGGCATTTTTGGATTTACAACATTCATTTGAGATTGAGACGAATGCTAGTGACTACGCAATGGGGGCAGTTTTGATGCAGAACAAACGACCAGTGTGTTACCATTCAGAAACCTTTACAAGTGCGGTAAGAAACTATCCAACTTATGATAAAGAGTTGTATGCTTTGGTTCAAAGGGTTAAAAAATGGAAGCATTATTTAATGGGAAAAGAAACAATTATCCATACTGACCATCAACCGCTTCAATACTTACAAACACAAACCAAATTGCAGCAGTCTAGACATTTCAGGTGGATGGGATTTTTGCAACAATTTCATCTTGTAATCAGGTATAAAAAAGGTATTCAAAACAAGGTTACCGACATGTTATCCAGACCACCAGTGGTAGTAGCATCTATCCTTTTGCATCATAGTTCTTTGGATCATGTTAGTTACAAGGAACAATATGCAAATGATGTTGATTTTAGAGAAGTGTATGAGGATCTAGTAAGTGGGAAACAAGTAGGAGAAAAAGATTATCATTTGCATGAAGGATTGTTATATCATTCTGGAAAACTTTGTATTCCAGAAAAAGAGCATTTGCATATGATTAGGGAAGCACATACTTCTCTTATTTCAGGGCATTTTGGTGTTAGTAAGACAGTTGCACATTTACAAAAATATTGCTATTGGCCTAGAATGCATGAACATGTAAACCGATATATTAAGGGATGTGTTCTTTATGCCACAAGCAAGCCAAGTAACAAGAAATTAGGACTTTACACTCCTCTTCCTATTCCAACACGGCCTTGGGAAAGTGTTTCCATGGACTTTTTTGGAGGCTTGCCCAAGACACGGAAAAAACATGATTACTTATATGTGGTAGTGGACAGATTTAGCAAAATGTGTGTGTTGGTTCCATGTACTAAACAAATAACTGGTGAGGGAACTGCACATTTATTTTTTTAGTTTGTTTGGGTTCTGTTGTTGCAGACTCACAGCACCCCTGGATGCAGATCAGGCTTCTAGGTTGATCACTCTGTTGTTGCAGCATCACAGTGGATGCAGATCAGGCTTCTATTGATCACAATCCAGTGTGATTGCACAACATGGAAACCTCTCTTCAAGTGTGAGGACTTGTGAAACTGAGAGAGGAATCTCCAGATTAGAGGTTTTTTCCTCAAAATCCTTTGATTTAGATCTATATTTTGTAAAACTACAGAGGTTCAGATCCTAATCCTACTCTAAACTGCAAGGAGACAGGGATAGAAATGCAAAATTGAAACTAACTATATATGGTGATGCACCATGAAACTGTTGTTAATGGTGAAACATGATTCTGTCAAGGCTAAAAGATTTGTGTACACAATACCAACAGGTTCTGTCAAGCAAATAGACACAAACCAAAACAACATAAAACATACATAGACTGATAAGATATAAGTTAGGATTTGAAATGAAGCAAATAATCACAAGTTCAAAGTTGACTGATTCAGTTTGGCATTCACATCAGCAAGGCATTACTCATAGGTCCAGTGCCAAAATCACTGAAACCTATACGGTATGATCTGTTCCAGAGATTGGTAAAAACTGGTTACAATCACTTTCCGGATAGGTCTGACCTTCTTGTATGCAAATCTACTCAGTTGCTGGATGGTGAGAATTTAAGAACTGTACTGAACCGTCTATGATTATTGATCATCCCCCTTCTAAGATAATGCCTTCCATTGATGATCTGGCTCCTGAGTATCATTGCATGAGTTGTAGGAAGACATCATTTTGGATAGGACAGTAAGAACTTTACGAAAAGCATGGGATTGCCCATCCCTTCTTGACTGGGTTCAAAGGCATGCATCCAAACATGGCAAAATGGATGGAAACCTTACAGGTGAGGGACCCATACCCTCATCATTTTGACCGGATTACAGGTTGAATTTTGGCGTACCAAAAGTTCTGCGTTAAATCTGGTCGTTGGAATGATCCAGAGGATCTGTCACAGAGAAACATGCGATCTAGAGCTGTCTTCTCATAAATTGTTGCAGTCATCTCCATAGCGTGGGGACCAAAACTCAATACTAACCCCAACGATCAGCTTGTTTGCAGGATACGGAGCTCGTTTGCACAAGTTATAGCCCGTTGAATTTATAAAGCAACGTGCGAATTATGGGTTTCCGCAGGCTGGACGTGTGCACACTCGCCAAGATATTGCGATCGTATTCTGACACGAGGATGAATTATGGGCACAAAACAGGCGAAAATGTGTTTTGGAACATTTTCCTGCGCTCTTGCCACACTGGATCTAGGACACATGGCACCGTGCTGATTTACTGGATAGGGGCCCTCAGCCAGGTTCGACTCTCCTCGATCTGTAACATGGGTGCCTTGGCCTACTTCTCATTTAGACACGTGTCAACTCAACTTTGTATATAAACCTCTAGGTCAGCTATTAAAACCATCGCCCTGTGGGACCTATTGGACATGTATGTTTCCCCTGTGACCCACGCCTTGTAAACTGATTTGCACTTGGTCCACACGTGGGTCTATTCAACTTTTCATGCATATATCTACATCTTTCCACGCATATGTCCCAGACGTCCCACGCCTTATTTTGAACTGTCCACCATTTAAGGGATCAAGAATCCTAAAAATCCGTCATGCGCCACCCAAGAAATGGGCTTCCTTGTCTCTTATCTACCGATGACACATAGGCACAATTTGATTGGCTCTCGGCTCACTTCGGCTATCCGCATCCCACGCGTCCCTCTAATTCCAACTATCCCAGTATGAAATTTCTCAAGCTTCGAGCGAACCGTGCTAGTTTACATCCTTCAAAAGTGATAAACAAACAACTAAGGAGGGGCCTAGAACTCGGGTGGGCCTAGTAAAAAGATAAGTTCCCCGTTCCAGGCCGAACCAGGAGGCGCAGTTCACAATCCTAAATCGCGTGATATTTTATTTCCAACTGTCATTCAGACTGTTTGGGACATATTGTATTGCTCATATCTTGAACTAACGGTGGAATTTGATGGAGCTGTCCCTTGCTAACCTTTGCTTCACCTTTTCGACAGAGGAAGACTCGTGAGAAGGCCCAGATGTCCCAGAATTCTTAGTAAAGGATTATTCTTCAAGATTCGGAAGAGACCGGTCCCATTCCACGTCCCACGCGTCCCGAACGGCCGTTATCGATTCTCGTGTCACTTTGCTGGTGAAGTTCTCTTCATTTTCGGCTGAACCGGGCAGTTCACGCCCTTCACGTATTTTTGTCCCAGATGTCCCTTTGCTATTAAAAATACGCCTAAAGAGCTAATTCTAGCCCATCCGCGCCTTGAAAATCAATCCCAAGCAAGTTCCAACTGTGTGTGCGAGGATTGCTAGTTAACTTAGCCAATTTTCAGATCGATTTTTCCACGTTCCAAGCTTGCATTCTGATTCGCCGGCTTTTTTCCCATGGGAAAATTTCCCTCGAGAGCTTTCCGCCGAGCCATAACTTCGAAAAATAAGGGGAGTTAGAGGAAAAATTTTACCTTTTTGGAAAGATGAGAAGATTCTCTATCCTATGAAACCATTTACAGAAAGTTTTGAGTGCCCTGAATCAGATAAAAATTTCTGCCTAAGACACAAGGAAGGAAGGAATGAAGGGAGTTAGCCAAAAAATAAGAAAGGGATTATTTTGGATAACAATTTTGGTGAATCAGAGGGGTCATCTTCCTACTGGATGAAGATACCAGTTTCCTAAAGCAATCCATTGCGCACAGAGTCATCAAATTTATACCTAGAGCTCTCAACTGATTAGAAAATTACAAGGAGGAAGATGAAAGAGTGGAACATCACTTGATCTAGAACGTGGCCTACAAAACTACATGTTGGGATAGCAAGTTGTGCTAAAGCACTTAGGGAAGTGGAAACTAAGCTACAACAAAACAATGTGCACAAGAACTTGGAGGAAAGAAAATCTAAGCTAATATGTACAAAGGTGGAGATTTCCCTTTTAGTAGCAATGCTTTAGATGGATTCCATTGACTGGAATCTACAGTTCTTCACCATCCAATGTAGATAATTGGAAAGCATTGTTGTTCTTACACTTTGTGACCATGTAGGAGCCACTCCAAATGGCATCAAACTTTGAATGCCTTCCTGGATTTTCTCGGTCTACATCCCATTTTAACACTAGATCTCCAACTTGGAAGGTTTTATCCTTAGCCTTTCTATCAAAAGTTCTCTTGATCAAGGCTTGATCCTTCTCCATTGCTTGGGCTGCATGTTCTCTAATCTCTTGGAGCTCCATCAATTCTACATATCTAACCTCCATGGGTTCAAACTCCAACAACTCCAATTGTTTCATGAGTTCCAACGTTGGCAACTCAAGTGACATGGGAAAAATTGCCTCTCTTCCATAAACAAGCTTGAATGGAGAGTTACCTGTGGATCTCTTGGGAGTGATCCTATCAGCCCACAAGGTTGATTTCAATTTTGTATGCCAAGTCCTCTGATTTTCATCAAGAGTCTTCTTGATGAACCTTAACAAATTCTTATTGGTAGACTCAACTTGGTCGTTACCTTGAGGGTAGTAGTTTGATGAAGTGCTTAGATAAACCCCATTTTTAACAGCCCATTTAGTCACCTTTGATCCCATGAATGCCAAAGCATTATCTAATATTATAGTGGTAGGTACACAAAATCCTGTTACTATCCCTTCATAGAAGTCTACAATGCTAGATTCATTTTCTTCTTTAAGTGCCACTGGCTCGGTCCATTTGGTGAAGTAATCTATGGCTGTTAGGATCCACTTATGTCCTTGGCTTGAGTTTCAGTTAATGACTCCAATGAAGTCCAAACCCCATTGCATGGATGTCTGGTCAACTAAAATTGGGTGTAATGTAAGGGCAGCCAATCTCTCCTTTCCTGTGAAGAAAGCACAACTCTTACACCTCTTGATCCATGCATAACAATCACTGAATACCTTGGGCCAATAATAGCCTGCCTTCATGATCTTGAGGGCTGTCACTCTTGGAGCAAAGTGACCTCCAGTTGTCCCACCATGGAACTTGTCCAGTGTTCTATCAATTTGGTTTGTTTCAATGCATCTTAGCAGCACTCCATTTACATCATTCTTGAACAAAATACCATCAACAAGCGCATATGAGACAGCCTGCAATCTAAAGTGTCTTCTCTTGGTTTTGTTCATATCTAGAGGGCATAGGCCTATTTGTAAGAAGTACACTATGTGTTGGGTCCAAAAAGGGGTGAGAACGCCATCATTATCTTCTTGAGAAATTCTTTGTTCTTCATTGTTTTGCAGCACCAAAACAACATCTTTCTCATTGTGTGCTTCCATTGATTTGCTTAAGACCAGATGTTCACATAATCCCTTTCCTCTGACCAGATTGATGAATTTGATCTCAATGTCATACTCCATGACACGAGTAATCCACCCTGCACATTTTTCATTTAGATCTTTGTTGAGGAGGAAGTCTTTAACTCTCACATGAGAAACCAATAGTTGGAACTTGTTGTTTGAAACTAGATGATTAAATTTCTTCAAGCTCCTAATCACTGCAAGAACTTGCTTCTCAATGAAAGAATACCTCACCTCATAGTCCTCCAGGCTTTGGCTAAAGAAAGTAATTGGCTACTCTACATTTTCTTTGTTCTGATGTACTAAAATTGTAGAGATTGTATCATCACCTCCAAATGCATAAAGGATGAAATCCTTGGAGAAATTTGGGTTAATGAGATTTGGATCTTGTGATATGGCTTATTTAATTGCCTTATAACTTGCCTTACCTTCTGTTGTCCATTTGAAAGCCATGTTTTTCTTCAACATTATAGTTATTGGCTTGACAAGGGCTGCAAAATCTAGAACAAACCTCCAAACAAAATTGATCCTTCCCTAGAAACTTTGAAGGGCATTCTTATGAATTGGTAATGGTAGTGATTTTATTGCTTCAACCCTCTTTGGATCAATTGTTAATCCTTCTTTGGAAATAATGTGGCCAAGGAGCTTTCCTTCATGAGCTGCCAAGAATATACACTTTTTTGGGATTCAACGACACTCTGAACCTTCTACACCTTTGGAAAACTTATCTCAAATGAAAGAGATGATCTGTTGTACTTTTAGAAAAAATAGTGATATCATCTAAGTATACCAGCACTATCTTGTTAATTAATCCCTTGAACACCATATCCATTTCCCTTTGGAAGGTAGCTCCAGCATTGGACAACCCAAATAGCATTTTTCTATATGCATAAGTTCCCCATTTGGTTGTAAAGGCTGTTTTGAACTAATCCTCTTCTTTAACCATGATATGATTGTACCTTGAATAGCCATCTAGCGATGAAAACCTCTCAAAGCCAGCAACAACTTACAAAATATGCTTCATAGAAGGAAGTGGGTAATGATCCTTGAGAGATGCTCTATTCAAATCTCTAAAGTCTACACACAATCTGATTTCTCCACTCTTCTTTCTGACTAGAACTAAGTTTTCTACCCAACTAGATTGCTTAATAGGAAATATGATACTTGCCTCTATTAATTTATTCCATTCCTTCTTCATGAGAGGCTCCATGTGTGGATTGACTGACCTTTGTTTCTTCCTGATGGGTTTAGCATTTGGATCCAATTTAATTGTATGTTGAGCTAGCTTGGGATTGAAACCTCTCAAATCCTCATAGCTCCAAGAAAATATATCAGGGAACTCTTGAAAAAGTTACATAAACTCATGCCTCTCTTGCTCATTTTTCACTTTACCAATTTGAAGTGACCTACCTTCTCCAACCAAGATGGGCACTGAATCTTCTCCCTTGACTTGGATATTTGCCTTCTCCTTCCTAAATTGATCATTAGGATTAAAAATGGACTCCAAAGTGACAAGTCCCTTTGGGAGTTTGTTGGTTCTCAGCTGTACCACCTAATCACCATACTGTTGTTCCAACTTTTCCTGATTTTTGGCTGAGAACTTAGCCTCTTCTTACAATAAATTGATGATTTGTTGATCATTTTCAAACACTTACCGACTTACATTATTATTTGGCACTGATGGCCTTACAATCACATGAATGCTTGGTTGTACTTTATCTTTCTTGATACTTTCAACAACATCAAAGGCTGCCCTAACTGCTGCAAGCCTGTCAGCAGCTTGGTTTTCTTTCCTAGGGATGGAATTGATGTTAAAGCCTTCAAAATCTTCAATGAGGTCCCACACCCTATTTTTGTAACACTTGAGTAGATCATTCTTGGTAGCATGCTATCCTCAAACTTGATTGACAATCAGTTCACTGTCACTAAAGACTTGTAATTTTTTAATACCCCTTTTGATTAACCAATGCAATCCTTATATCAGAGCTTCATATTCAGCAGTGTTGTTAGAACATGCAAACTGAAATCTAAAAGTTGAATAATACTTAATGCCTTGAGGTGAAACAAGCATAGCTCCCCCTCCTGCACCTTGTCTGCTTCTTGATCCATCAAAGAATAGTTTCCATACTTCATTGTCATCTTTATGGCCTGTCTTGGTGATGCTAGGAATAGGCTGATTTTCTTCATGTATGCAATAGAATCCTAACTTAGTTTCTTCTATTTCTTGGTAGGGATAAAAACATGCACCTTTCTTGCCCATTCATCAAGAGTCAATTCTAGGATTCTTCCAACCTCTGTATCAGCTTCATCTATGCCTGGATAATCTTCTTGATCAAATGCTGAACAGTTGGCATTGATTGGGCTTGGAGTATGAGGCTCAATGTGAAAGTTTGCAACAGGTTCAGACCTGATTGTGGCCTTAGTCCCATATCTTGTTCTAAACAAAATGTTTGACCAATCAACAGATAAGTATCCCCCAATTTTTGCTATGAAATATCTTGACAAACATTGGGCAAAAAGTGGTGGCAAATCTATCACTGACACATCTTGCAAAACAGTAACGTTGGGGCATGCATGCAAATTAAGGCTCAAATATTTAATTATTCCCACCGTTGTTACTATTTTCCCATCCAATTGCACTACCCCTTTGGATATGAATTCATATTGTAGGCCCAGATGATCAGCTATATGCTTGGGCATTACATAACTACTTTCCCCAGAATCAATCATGCAATTGTGTACTAGTTTATCCCCTATGATTAATGAAACATAAAATGGAGGGGGCTTCACAAATTTACCTTGCTGTCCTCTATGATTCTCTTCAGGCTGAGCAAAATTTTTGAGTACCTTCTCTTGCATATGGACTTGCTGATTTGAAGTTGACCAATTCTTCAAGGCAACTTGTAGTAGGTCTCTTTGGCCTGGGATGGATAGTGATTCCCACATTGATATACTCACATATGCCTTCTTAATATAATCAATGATGCTGAATGGGAATGAAACATCTCTTTGCTTCCCCTTGGCCTACACATTCTTTTCTTGCACATGGGCAGCAACATCTGGCATTTGAGCTAGTCTAGAAGGTGGCTTGGGCTGTCCTTACATGTTTGGAACTACATTTTTCTTGCTAACACCTTGGGAAGTGATGGAAGGTTGTGGATCACCTGGAGCCAATGAATTCCCTTCACCAATATTCCTCTCCTTTGATCTTGTGTTGGATTCTACATTCTGAGAAATTGCTTGATTCATGCCACAAAAATCCTCAGCTTGCCAATCCACTAGTGTAGTCTCATTTGGAGCTGCATTTTTCTAGGATGTTCCTTGTTATTGGTTTGTTTCCTGGCTGACCTCACCCTCTACACCATTTTTTGTCACATCAAGGCTTGGTTCAAGGTTTCATCAAAGAAGATATATTGGTTGTGAGGTTCATTACATGGGAAACACCACTCGTACTCTTGGGCTATATTATTTTTCACTGGCACTAAAGATTTAGAGGCAGATGCAACATTGGGGTTATAGGGCTGAAATGGTCTATTGGCAGGAGGCCTTACTTGATTTTGATTTGCAGCTGGATTGGGTTTCCTATTAGGCTGAGCTTGAGGCTGATAAGAAGGTCTAAAACTTTGGGCCTGCTACCTCTTGAGAGTAACCAACTCATTGCCTAAATTTTTTAATTGTGTCATGACTTCTTGAAGTTCATTTGAGGCACTAGAGGATGAAGTAGAAGTTTCATTTGAACTCTAATTTCTAGGAGTGGGGATAGGAGTTATAGTAGGTGCTTGACTAGTGTTTAGATTTTCTAAATTTGGATACAAGGGCATGGGAGGTCTAGGAACTATCTTACCAGCTTGAATTAAACAATTTTCAGCCCTAATGGCAATGTTATAAGCAACAGGTATAGTTGTACCTCCCATAGATTGAATTAACATGGAAATATCAGACTTCAAAGCTTTAAGATAGTATAATAAATCACCTTCAGCTATTGGCCTTACTGTGACAGGGATTCTATCCCAAGTCCTTTGAAATCTAAATTTGAAGTCTATCAGCTACTCATTGGGAGCTCTATTGATGGTAGTCAATTGTTCCAATAGAGACAAGTTGTCTCCCTTTTCTCCAAACTACTTATGGAGAGCTATGCATAACTGATTCCAATTTTAGATAGAACCAATCCCCATGATCCTAAACCATTGTAATGCTTTCCCTTTGAATGAAGATGCCAGCAATTTGCATCTCAACAATCTCATGGATTGCACAAACATTAGCAATGTCTTTAACATGATAACTAAGAGTGGTCTAATTTTCTCCAGTGAAATATGGAATGTTTTTTAATGCTACAACTAGAATGAGATTTTTTTCATTGAGAGAAAGTGGGCTACTACCAGTGAAGTTGACATAACGATTTTGTTGTGCCATCCTGATTGGCCTGAGAACCCTTTTTGATTGAGTGAAAGGTATAGAAGGTGGAGGAGTTGATAGAGTTCTGTTTGGTGGAGATGGAGACCTTTGAATCCTTCTTCCTTTATACCTTCTTCAAGGATATAGCTGCAGATACTCAAACAACCCTTCTTCTCTAGCTCTTGACCTTGTGTTGATCCTTCTCGTGAATCTTCAGACTTGACTGTTGAAACTAGTTGATTTTCTCTTTGGAGTTGTCAGACGTGTAAATCAGGGATCTTTTCAAGCAATAAATTTGTAACAAATGCACATCAACTTTGCTGAAATGAAGGTGAAGACCTATAAGGTCCCACTAGGCATGCCAAAATTGTTCGTGCAAATTAGTAACACCCCTAGATGTTTATCATATTTCTAGTTTGATAATGGAACATCTAGTGTGATTGCACAATATTGAATCTTTTCCCCAAGTGTGGGACTTGCAAAAATGGGAAAATAATCTCTAGATTACAGTTTGGTTCCTCAACTCCTCTGATCAAATGTATTACTTGAAGGTTGCAAAGGTTTAAACTCAAAATCCTACTTTAAATTCCAAGGGGATAGAGATAGAGAATGCAAAAGAAATAAAACTAAGACTAAAAAGGTGATACAACAAAGGAGTGGTGAACATTTACTTCTAAAAATTGACACAGACTGGAAGAATGCAACAAAACATCATGCATAAAATGATAAAAAATGTAATGAAAGATCACAAATGAAGCAAATAACACAAGAGGAGGATTGAAACTCATTCAGAGAGCTTGCATTGTCAGTATCAATATCAAAAATACATGCATTATAATAACAGAGAGGAATAAAACATGTTGTAGTCCTTAAAGAGGTATGATATTCCACAAAATCACTTTCTAGGGTGAAATAAGGAGCCTAAAAAACATAAAAATGTTCCACCTTTTTAAAATGAGCCAAATCTAGCTTTTTTCAAGGAAAATTCAGGCTCAGGAAGACGAAACACGAGAAAACGTGAAATACGCTTCAACCATAGACCAAATTACATTAAAACAACATGGCTTCCCTTGCAAGTTCATTCCCTGATGTTTTTGACCATGCTAGGAGAGCATGTGAGCCATACTTCATCAAAATGGTTGTTGAGATGTCAGTTCTATTTCTTTTCCCCATGCCAGAGGTGTTTTCCATTTTTTTCTCTCCAAACTTCACCAAAACACAAAATTGAACCCTTCATCATGTATATAATTTTACCATCTTTCCAAAGACACTAAGAATGTGAAAATCTAAGCTCTGGATCAAATTTTATGCCCTTCTGAAGATTTAGGGCAAAACTAGGGCAAAATTGAATTTGCGGGCCAAAAATTTGAATTTTTCCTCTTTTTTGACTTTGGGAAAATTTCCCAAAAAATCTCTACCTCCCACCACTCCAATGCCATGTGGCACATCCTGATGGGATGTGGGCCTTCCCCTGATCGTTTTACGCCTTTTCAGTCTTTGGAAATTTTTCCAAAAAAATTTTGCCGCCGCGAAGCTCTGATGCCACGTGTTGTCTTCTTATTGGCTGGTGGGCCTCTACTTCCAAATTTTCCATCACTGCCAACCACTCCCCAAACAAGACACATGGCATGCTTCTATTGGCTTGGGCCATGAATTCCAAATTTCCTTTTTCATGCCTGCCCTTAAGATTTTGCAGGCCATATGGACATGTGGCGCCTTCTGATTGGTGTAGGCCATCAGGGGCGGGCTTTCATTCAATTATTTTCCATATTTTGGCAAAAGGAAAACTTTCCCTCTCCACCTACACCTCGTGACACTTTGAAGACATGTGGCAGCATGTGATTCATTGGTGCAGGCCTTTAGGCTAATATATTCCTTTTGTGCCAACCTTTGGGAGAATTTCCAACTTCCTCCCACCACTCTGATCTTCTGATGACCTACGAGGACACGTGGCCTCCTTCTATTGGCTGGTGGGCCTTCGGGCCAAAAAAAATTCTTTGTACCCCCCCGCCAATACTTGGTAAAATTTCTAATTCACCTTTTCCAATCTACCATTCCACCCTTGACGTGGCACATTTTGATTCGCCGGTGGACCTCCCATGGGAAAATTTCCCTCTAAAACTCCGCCGAGCCATAACTTGAAAAATACAAGGAGTTAGAGGAAAAAATTTACGTTTCTGGAAAGTTGAGAAGATTCTCTATCCAATGAAACCATTTCTATAAATTTTTGAGTGCCTGAGAGATAAAAATTTCTGATTGAGACACAAGGAAGGAAGGAATGAAGGGAGCTAGCCAAAAAATAAGCAAGGGCTTATTTTGGATAATAGTAATAACATTGAATTCCACCCCAGTATCAATCATTATATTACTCAAAAGCCACCCATTTATAACAACATTCAAAGTTATTTCCTTATCATAATCTAGGCTACGAGGGGGAATATTTTCATGTAAGGTCTTCCGTTGAGTCTCAGTACTTTTGTACGGAGTGTTTCTTTTTAACCAGTTCCCCAATAGTGAAGTGAAATTATCCTGATGCAACATATTATACACTTATTTTAAATCATCCACATCCGATTGGACCACCTCTGATGCTTTCTTTTGCTCCATCTTCCTCGATTGCTCCTTTAAATATTGTATTTCACCCTAGAGATTCCTCAGTACCTCCATGGTTTCCTGGTAAACCTCCTTCTAATGGGCGGGATCTAGGTACCATGCATGTAGAACCTCCTCCTTAGTGATGGTAGGCCTCTACTGTAATGCTTCTTTGGTACATGCCACTTTAGCATGGGTCATGATATTTACTTGCAATGCCTCAGATTCTACTTCCAAATTAGGAATCCACTAAATTTTCACAACATGTTGTATCCTAACCATCAATGGGCCTTTATTTTCATGTTTATGTTGTTTCCTAACATGTTCATACAAGTTCGGGAACTCCTCATAACAATGATTCTTTCCACATAAAGAACATATAGTATTATGAGGACATTCATGCCTGTAGTGGTTAGGAGATCCACATGTATAACATGTTCCGTGAGTGAACTCACCTCTTCCACCACCATGACCTCATCATTTAAATCCACCTCAGTATCCTCAACCTCTGCATCAACCACCTTCAAAATGCCCTTCATTTTGATTATAGCGTGCTTAATTGTGTTCCCAATCTTGATGCTCATTCTTGTCTTTAGAGTTATCTGAAACTCTCATCTATGGTATACTAATTTCTATAACATCCTAGATCTAACCAATCAATTAGAAGTCTTCCATGTCATGATTCATGGACCTACAAATTTTATAGTAACAAGAAAAGTTCTTCCTTATCGCATGTTGTAGTAATGGGCAATGACTAACATCATGGTTTATATGACATATCTCACAGTACAACAACAATGAGCACACTGATCTGCAGGGACAACTATCCTTTGTGTGACATTACACTTTACAATCTATGCACCAAATCCTTGTGCATGTGTCATGTGCTAAATTTACCGATAGATTCTCTAATTGCGTTGCAATAGCTATGATCTTTGCTTCTAAGAATATGTTCACCCCAAATTCTATACTTCAAACTACCTCAGTACGTAAGGTTTCTTCAAGTGCCTCATGCAGATCATTGTATGTTTTATGTTATAGCACCCTCCTGAAAGATGTAATCACACCTCCAAAAAACTGTTGTGCATGTTAGCTTCCATAAAAATCATAAGACATATTGGATAATAATATTTTGAAATGAGCATAATACTCTCTAAAACTTTCAGTAGTGCCTTGCTAAATATCCTTGAGCGCACTTATACTCTTCTTCTCAAACTCAGGGATGTGAAACTCTTTAAGGAAAGTATATTTTAAAGTTTTATAGTCTACACAAGTCTGATCAGGGTCAAAATATTTGTACCAATTATGTGTGCACCCTTGTAATATAATAACAAATTGAATTTCCCTATGCTCAAAAGTAGTGATTCCTTTTACGCACCATAATATTTCACACATATGCATGTGTTCAGCAAAATATTCTATGCCCTATACTCTAGGAGATGAAGATACATCTCCATGTAAAGATTTTGGGGTTGGTGTAGACCTTGCCCACCTGATCCAGAACCTCCTAGGTTTCCTCTACCTCCAGAACCACGAAATCCACTAGAGCTAGAGCCACCAATTCCTCCTAATCCCAAACTTGTATCCAGGGTTGGACTAGAAGATGTACTTCCCTGTGTCCCAATAGTAGTACTAAACTGTACCCCAACAGTCTATGAAGTGTTACTACTCCCAGAAGAGATTCCAAAAATCTATGCACCTGAATTCTGTGTGGATGATACACCGAAAAAGATAATTGCATATAACAATGAAGTCATTTG
The DNA here is from genome assembly GCA_019776745.2 of Taxus chinensis. Taxonomy (NCBI): domain Eukaryota; kingdom Viridiplantae; phylum Streptophyta; class Pinopsida; order Cupressales; family Taxaceae; genus Taxus; species Taxus chinensis. The sequence goes on from CM034154.1 coordinate 306,888,744, forward strand.
CGTTGCCATTGTTGTGCTTTTTATATGACTCACTCCTAATCTCCCACTACCTAAATTAGCTTGCTAACTATTTGTTATACTAGATACTAGAAAACCAAGCGTAAGGGAAAGGTTTGCAGGTGGATTCAGATGTGTTCCCACAGCCCAGGTCGTCTCTGTTGGCATGCTTCTACATGAGGTAGAGGAGAGTTCTCTGTCATGATTTTCCAAATGGTAGATTTCTTAATGCTCTAGTTCTATGTCTTGAGCATGATCTTTAAACCCTTCCCAAACTATCTCTCTCCACAATGTCATTCACTCTGAAACATCCTATATCTTCTCTATCTCCCTCTCGTGTGCCTCATTATACTTAAGCCACCTTTCCTCTCTATGTATTTTTTTCGCTAGATATACCATATTTAACTAAACCTACTCCTTCCCCCATACATGGTGGGGTTTAGTTTTCCATCAGGTTTTTCTCCAAGTTTAGGGTTACCATCATAATTTTGATCACCAGTGGAATGCCTTGCAGGTAAGTTCCCCTAGGATATCATAAAAATTGGAATTTAGCTACCTTTGGGAACAAATAAGTGGAAATTGAGTACTCCATGATATAGCTGTTAAGAACACCATGGAACCATGTATCCACAACACGAGTCCAAATAAAATCAGTATCATAAATGGCCTCAAATTATTCCTACATACAAACAAGTTTTTGGTACCTCCAATTTTGTTTAGACACATAAGCAATCAGCCACTCATACAGTTCTACTAGAAAGATAGTGAATAAGATATCATACAAATAGTCACATAGATTCTACTCCACCCAAGTGTGTGCATCAAACTCAGATCCAATGTTGAACCTCCATGCGTATTCTTATTCTAGGTCATGTATCCACTCCTTAACACTTGCTAATGTCAACTGGTACGTCTTCATCATGAACCATCCTAAAAACAAGTGAAAAAAAGGTCCTGACATTAAAACCAATGATGTAGCCTAAATTTCACCAGTAAAATCCTAGGTGTGCTGACACATCACTCATCTTAGACTGAGTACTCACCCAAAGCACACAAAGGTACCAAGACCCTCTTTTTGGTTGTTGTTGCACGATGTTAGCATGATGAAGACTTTAAGCATTCAGATCCATGACTAATATATCATTCTACAGTGCATGCTTGGATCTATATCTAGAGAATAAAAGACTTAAATGATAACCATGATGAATCAAGCATACACGAACCAATTATAATAAATATTTGATGCTCTGTTTCAGGAAATACACTCCATTAAAGTTAAACATGATAAATAAACATGAGCTTATTACAATAGATAATACCATAGATTATGTACGCATCAGATTTGGTAGTATAACCTCGTAATAACTCAGTTCTTACATATTATCTTATGCTACATAGTTCACTACATATTTATAAGGGTGGGGACTTTCCATTCACTACTTATCTATTCCTAATATAGTTCACGTGCTTTTTTTAGCCACATGTCATTACTATAATATCCTCACATATAAGTGTGCTAACAATAGACTTCTTCTAGTTAACTGTCAGTAGTAAATCTATTCTCAACATGTACTCATGCAAAGAGATTCATAGCTGATCCTCCAACAATATCCAATGTGTGTCACACAAGTCTTTAACCAGTTTGTGTGTTTGGAATGTTGTTTCCAAAAATAGCTCATCATCATGAAAATAGCTAGGTCCCAAATCTTTCTTTGTCCTCAGGATGTGATTCCTTCACCATCCTCTCATGCCTTTGAACGTGATCTTCTCTTCCACGTAAATTTTTTTTATTTATTTTTGCTAAGTGCCATATTTCAACCAACCAACATAGCTATTGTGGAGTTATGCTGCCATATCTGATGCGTGCAAGAACTTATGATACTACTTATTATAAGAAGCTTCTGTGTTTATTGTGTTTTAATATAATGGAATGTGTTGGGTGAATAATGGTGTTAACATGACTGAAACTAGTTCTTACATGCTTGAATTTGTTATATCTATTACTTAATTCATTATTCTTGTAGATCTATATCTGGAATATGCTCTGTGGGATATTTATGTTTTTTGTGGTTATGAATATATTACATCTTCATCATGTTCACATCATGTACAAGAAACTCTAAGGAGGGGCATGGTACCTTTGTGTGCTTTAGGTGAGTGATCATTCTAGGATGAGTGATGTGCCAGTACGCTTGGGTTATTCTTGGTAAATTCTAGGCTGCATCATTGGTTCCATTATCGGGAACTCTTTTTCAGTTGTTTTCAGGATGTTTCATGATGAAAACATACCAGTTGACCCTAGTAAGTGTTGAGGAGTGGATAAAATATGTAGAACAAGACTATGTATGGAGGTTCAACACTGGATCTGATTTTGATGCACACAGGTGGGTGGAACAGAACCTGTATGTTTAATTGTACGAGAGATTCTTTGCTATTTTTTCAGTAGAACTTTACGAGTGGCTGGTTACTTATGCATCTAAGAAAAATTAGAGGTATCATACACTTATCTTAACATAGGGAAAATTTTATGCCTTATATGATGTTGATCTAATTTGGACATGCACTGTGGATACTTGGTTTTGTGGTGTTTTGAACAACTATATCTTGGAATACTTAATTTCCACTTATTCTTTCCCAAAGGTAGCTGAGTTCTAGTTTTTACAGTATCCCTATAACACCTTGAACTATTGTTACTTCCTCCTGAGCATTCAAGTGTTGATATATGATTTCTTCTATATAAGGATGTGTTCCTTTGATTGTGAAGTCATGCTTGATATGGACTGTATCTTCTTTGCTCTTGAAGATCTTTGACTGAGTCAGGATATGCTTGGACTCTTTTATTTCTTTCATTTTTAGCACCTGAGTTCAATTTGATTTTGAGAGGAATTGTGGATATATCCGTCTTTATGAATCAGCCTTGGATCAGTTGCATTGATCTAAGAGATGTTTTAAGTTTATTCTGGATGAATAAAAAAATAATAGACCTTACGAAAGTTACAAGGTCTGAATGTGTTGAATAAGCAATTCCGGAGTCTAACTCAGGTTGATCATGTTAAATTAATTGGTTCCCGATATTGTAATATCAGGAAGGCCTAGACCTTAAGCCAGGTAATAAATTCTGGTGTATACTACAAGCTTATTATCAATGCCAGATAGAATCCATTTCGGGAATGTTATACCTGTTAGTTCTAATACTGATCGAACCTACTTGTGGGACCTAGAATGGATTCGTTAAGGTTAATAACCTTAACCTAAACTATAACCTATGGGTTGAATTATTGCTAATCTAACCTAGCCCTAAACTATAGGTTTAATGCTCCTAAGGTTAGCTACCTAAGCACTATGGAAGTAAGACTAATGTCTTACCGTAAGATCTAACCTATGTTTCTAACCTAGCTTATGATAATGGTTGAAGGGGGACCTATGAAGGGGTGCGAGCCGTGGGCAGTGGTTTCCATGGCATTAAATGAGGTGGATAAGCATGAAGGACAAGGAATTTGGCAGAGATTGCAAACGGCTATTGAGACCTGACGTGGCAGAGTCACCAAATTTGGGAATGGTTGTTTGTTTTCATTTGTCAATCTCCAACTTTGGCGGTCAGTGGCAATGGAGATTAGGTGGGAATCTTGGAGTTAATGTCATTAATGAACTTCAGTTCCCGAGTGTGGATTGCTCGGGAAGGCATGCAAATGGAATACTAGTTGGTTGTTTGGTTTTCCATACGCTCCGTTTTTATCTTTGTTTGATCACTGGTTCTTCGAACCAGTCTACTTTGTGTTGCATGGAAACTATGAGAATATCTAGCTCTTTTATTTGTCGGGGAAAGTTTATAAGGCATGAGGGTAACAAATTATTGTTGCTGAATCTATCGTGGAAGAAGAGGAGAAGGCACGAGCACATTCAGAGGTCTTCTTCAGATTTTTAAGCGACATTACCAGGCATGATAGGCCCTGACTTTTAAAAATATTGCTTTACTCCAAATGCTTTCATTAAAACAACTTTGTTCAGGTGATTTTGGTACAGTTGATTTAAAGCAATGTTTTGGTTCTTCTTTTCCTGTGGAATTAGGAATCTCGGGTTATTCAAAGACTTTGTTGGAATGTTTCTGTATTTATTCTTCCTTTTGGATTCATTTTGGTTGAAGACCCGGCTGTGCTCTTATTGTTGTTGAATCCTGTTGATTCTTGTTGTGAATAATTAAAGTTTCTTCTATTTGGAATGCTTGTTGTGATGATACTACTTGAATGTGACTTTAGTAGAAGTCCTCACTGTGTTTTCTATTTTGGGATAAACTCCGTTGAAAGTTTGCAAGGATTATCTACAAAAATGACTCAGTGGGATTCCTTGAAATGTATCTTGTATTTCAACTTCTGTTTAAGCTTAGTTATGAATACTGTTGCTTAGTTGTGAATACTGTTGGTATTGACTCAGTGGGAGTCCTTGAAATGTATCTTGTATTTCAACTTCTATTTAAGATTAGTTATGAATATTGTTTCTTAGTTGTGAATACTATATGGTATTGACTCCATTGGAGTCCTTGAAACATAATTTATGTTTTTTTAACTTCTTGTAGAAGTTTAGTTGTGAATACTATATGGTATTGACTCCATTGGAATCCTTGAAATGTAATTTATGTTTTAACTTCTATAGAAGTTTTGCTGTGAGTACTGTTGGGATTCTTGAATTGTTGTCATATGAATTCGACTTCAATCGAAACCTTCGTTATGAGTACTGATTAGATTTGACATTGTTGGAGTCCTTGATATGTTGCGTGTTGGCTTGATTCCTAATTTAAGTCCTCGTTGTGCATGCATATCGTATAAACTCTTTCTTAATATTGTTGTGTTATGTTCAGTTCGATTCTGAAGAATTAAGGGATAGGTTTTCTTTACAAACTTGACTCTGTTTGAGACCCTGTTGTATTTCCTAATAGCTCGACATCGGATGAAACTTTGAGGAAATTATTGATTTAGAATCGGCTTCTGTGAAGTCCTTGTTGTGATTATTTTTCTTGAAATTGGCTTCTATTATAAGTCCTTGCTGTATAATCATAGGGATTTTCTTTAGTTGAATGAAGCTGTGCATGTTTTTGTTTTGACTCAGTGTGAATGTCACTGTATTTGCATATGGAACGTCATTTGTTTTAGTGTTATCTAGTCTCGTGATTGACTGTGATAAAGAGCTCCTAGTTGTGCCATGTTAGACGATGGCGTTGGGTATATTCATGTTGATGAATGATATGAAAAAGATTTGTTGAGTCTGTTATGGTTGGATTATTTACTATTACTTGTCATGAGAGCTCTTGTATTGCTTAATAGCTACAGGTGATTTTATATAATTGAATTTAGATGAAACTATAGTTTCTTCTTGTGATCTCGACTGTTTTAATCACATGCGTAAATGTAATTGTGTTATTTTAGAGGATTCGGTATAGTCCAGAACATGATTGATATAGGAATCTGATTGACTTTGTTTCTTTCTTCTAGACTGTAAATTATATGTTGATGTATAATAAGTGGAATAGGAAAATTCTCTCTCTCCTAGTCAGGAAACCTTGTGTGCTTTCTTCTTTAACCCTCATGTGATATCTACGGTAAGGGAAAAACAAGGATAGACCGTGGTATTGTATGGAGATACTGGTATAAAATGTGTGTTGCTGTATAAATAGGTATACTTGTCAATACCATTGAAATGTGTTATGATTATAAAAGAATTAAGTCAGTTGAGCTTGTTGAATGTTTAAACTGCTTTTGAGTAATTGTTAGAAACATTCTTCTAGGAGTATTGTTGTCTTAGAATGGTTGTATTCATTTGTTCTTAGTCTCTATCATATAAGATGAATTATCTGAATGGAATTAAGGATTATTGACATCTATAATACGAGTCATGCGTTAAAGGTCATGTTAGAAATATAAGAAGATGAATAGCCTAATTTATGTTTGGAATTTGAAGAAATGATTTCATTTAAACAGGTTGTTTAATGAGAACAATTGGTGGATTGCAATTGTTTTAAGAATTAGTGCTTATCATGCTCAGTTCACCGAACTGACCCGTGTTGACAATTTTTGTAGATGGTTGCCGTAAGTGGTAAAGGCACGCAGATCTGATATGATGTTCAGATTGTTTAATTTGGTTTTATGATGAATTCCAACTTGATTCTCTAAATGTACTACTTGAAGAAAGATGTTCTTTTGCTGTTGATTATTGTATCAAATATGCTGAATGCATAAATTGTATTTGATTAGCTTAGAAATGAATGAAATGACGGAATTGTTACTTATGTGTTTGCATTCGTATCTTGATGGATTGAACTTCTTTGGTTCGAATGGTTTTAAGAGCATTTTTATTATTGTATACCTTGGAGACATTTGGGATTCTCTAAGTAAACTTTGCAAAGATTAGGTGACTGAATACTTGTAAATGTTAGTAGTTCTGTTATGTTCTATCTAAAGCTAAATTGGAATTTAGATCACTGTCTTTTGAGAAGCTAAGGTTAAAATAAACCTCAACAGGAAGCTGAACGGGAAGAATAAATTATTACTTCCTAATCTTGATCTAAGTCAAGACAACATTTAAATTGATTTTGAATCACTATATCTTAATACTAATAAGTAAGATATATTTCAGTTTTGAGAACTGATATAAACCTAAAAGGGTATGGTTAGCAACCTTATGAGAAGACTTAGGGCTATTGCCCAATTTCATTGATTTAGATTACTGTGTATCAATGAACTCCTTGATGAGACCTCAAATCCTATTAACTTCTCTTTGTGAAATGGGTCTTAATAAGAAAGGCAATTCTAAGGTGAGGAACCCAGGGGTTGGGAAAAGACTACCCTAAAAGGAGCGTCTTAAAGTATAACTTTAACTCAACGTAAGTAACACCTTAAAGTTAAGTAGATATTTTCGAGGTGGATTTGAAGGTTGATGGCACAAGTCAACTGTAGGGTTGTACCTTCGAGAAGAATGGGATCTTCTCAAAGATACAACAATGCAGGTGACTTACGACGACACCCTTTGTATTGATCATCAAGATTTACACCTTAAACTTGAACAAGTTTTACTCTGGGGCTGGTTAGGAACGTGGTCATGTTATAAGACTGCCCCTAGAGACTCAGGGTATCCTTGACACACAGGGTTAACTAGGGTTGACCCAGTATGTCAGCGTATCCCTAGTCCTCGAGAGCATCCTTATAATGTGGTCATATTATTAATCCATTCCTGAGTGAATAACTTGGGGCAGGGGAGGCTGACAGAAGTCAGTGTAAGACATTCTACATAACATAGGAATGGGGTGAAGGACGTATTCCAGATTGACGAGTATGCCGTCAAGGAATACGAGACATAAGCAGTATGTTTCAAATCTTTGGCCAAAGTATCGCAAGCTGTTGATTGCGTTGTCCTATGTCACCTAGTCTGAGGGATGAGATGCCGATGAATAATGGTAACAATTATTCAGATAGGTTCCTTGGACAAGAGCATTTTGAATCCCAGATTAGGGAAGAGAACCGCAAGAATGATGTGTTAAAATAAAAATGCCAACTCTTTGATACTCATAAATAGATCGGTAGATTACCGAGTCATGGAATGAATAGATCGGAGGTACTCCGAGTCATCACAGCTGCATATGGTTATCTGTTATAAGAATGATTGTTATGATCTGAGAGTTCTAAATTATGTATTTAGAACTAGGATGCACCTATCAAAAAAAAAATTCTTTTTCTAATGTACTAAAATGAGGACATTACAATCCCAGGGGAACTTACTTGCAAGGCATTTCAATAGTGATCAAAATATTAATGGTGACCCTGAACTTGGTAAGAAAATATATGGCTAACTAAACCCCACCACACATGGGGGCAGGAGCAGGTTTGGTGAAAGATGGCAGACTTAGCGGCATAGAGGCATAGATAAGAAAGGTGGATTAAGTACAATGAGGTACATGAGAGGGAGATAAAAAAGTATCCTGACATTGCTGAGTGGATGAAATTGAAGAGAGAGATGGATTTTGAAGGATTTGGAGCTCACTTAGAAGGCATGGAGCTAGAGCATCAGGTGCTCCCCCATTTTGGCAAGCATGAAATGGAACCCTCTTCATCCTCACACGGGAGTGCCCCATCAGAGATGACCTAGGCCATAGGCACACATCTAAATCTACCTAACAACCTAGTCCCTATGATTGGATTTCCAGTACTTACTACATCTAATAGTCAGAAAGCTAAGTTGGGCAGTAGGGAAGCAATAGAAAGTCACATAGCAAGTACATCGATGGTAGGGAAAATGTCTTCATTAGTTTTTAGAGGTATCTTTTTAGGTGCATTATCTACATAGAATTTGAGTGTGTATAATTTGGGGCTCACTTATGGGAGTAGTACCACCATGCAGACTGTAGGAGTTCAGTAAAGTACTACTCTTGGGACATAGGGAAGTACATCTTTGAGTCCACTTCTAACTATGGGTAGAGGATCATGGGGTGTAGGTGGCTCTAGTTCCTGTTGATTTGGTGGTTCTGGAGGTAGAGGCAACACAAGGGGTTCTAGATTAGGTGGGAAGGGTCTGCACCAACCAAAAATATTTACATGGAGATTTTGTTGAACATGTGCATATGTGTGAGATACTATGGCGTGAAAAATGGATCATAGCTTCTAAGTGAAAGTCAAGTCAATTTACAACTAAATTTTAGGGATGTGCACACAATTGGTATGGGAAGTTTGACCCTAATCAAAACTGCATGGATTATAAAGTGTTCAAAGATGCATTCCTTATATCATTCTATATCCCTAAATTTGAGCAGAAGAGTATAAGAACACTCAAGGATATTAAATAAGGTACTACTAAAAGTGTCTAGGAGTATGATGCCCATTTCAAAACATTATTATCTAAGATTTATTATGATATTCACACAAACCAACACGCATAATTGTTCATTATAGGTCTAATCACACCTTTTAGAAGGGATATATCACATTAACATATATTGATCCATGTGAATCCCTTGAAGAAAATTTTCATGCTGAGGCAGTCGGGAGTATAGACACTGGAGTCAACCCATTCTTGGAAGCACCGATTACAACCATGAAAAAATAGATGCAGAAACTATCAACGAATTCAGCACATGAGACATGCATTGGGATTTGGTGTACAAATTATGAAGTGGAAGGTCATACCAAGGATAGTTGTCCCCATAGATCAGTACATTTAATGTTGCTAGACTATGAGAAATGTCATTTAAACCATGATGCTAGTGACTGGCCATTATTACAACACATGATAAGAAACAACGTATCCTACTATTGTAATATTTGGCAATCCGTGAATCACAATATAGAGGACTGTAGATTGATTGTTTAGATCCATGATGCTATAGATATTGGTGTGGGAAAGACAAGCGTATAAGATAACTCTAAAGGAAAGAATAAGTACCAGGATCGGGATCACAATCAAGCACATTATGATCGAAACAAGGGGCACTATGATGGAGGACATGATAGAGGTCAAGGCCATGGTGGTGGATGAGGTGAATTCCCTCATGGAACATGCTTTACATGTGGATCACCTTACCACTATAGGCGTAAATTTCCACAGAATATTACATGTTCTTTATGTGGAAAGAATCATAGCTATGAGGAATTCCCAAACTTATATGATCATCTTAGTGAGCAACATAAATAAGAAAATAAAGGAACATGGATGGTTATGATATAACACGTTGTGGAAAATTAGTGGATGCCCAAATTGGAACCAGAACTTGTTGTATTGCCTGTAAAGATCACTACTCACGTTGAAGTTTCATGCACCAAAGAAGTGTTACAACAGAAGCCTATCATCACTAAAGAGGAGGTTTACATGCTTGGTACCCAGATCTTGTCCATTATTAGGATTTTTATCAAGAGACCATGGAGGTCCTTAGAATTATTTAGGGTAAAATAGAGTGTTTAAAAGAGAAATCATAGAAGATGTAACAGAAGAAGGTAACAGAGAAGTTCCCATCTAATATTGATGACTTGAAGGAGGTATATAGAATTTTGTGCTAGGATAATATCATTCTGTTGTTAGGGAATTGGATAAAGGGAAACACTCCACGTGTAGATACTAAGAATGGGTATCAGATCCTGCATACAAATATTCCCCTTCATAACTTGGACTAAGACAAGGAAATCAATCTGAATGTTTTTGTTAATGGATGGATATTGAGTAATATACTGATTGACATAAGAACATAAGTAATTTTTCTTACTTTAGATGCATGGGTACATATGGGGAGACCTATATTGTAGCCATCTTCTAATGTATTATTTATGGCTAATCGAACTAAGAATACTCCTATCAAAGTTTTAAAATATGCATCCATTACTTTACATGGGGCCAAGTTAACTGCATATTTTGAGGTTTTAGCACTTGAATAAGAAAACAGTTTCCCATCTCTTCTTGGGTGCCCTTGGTGTTACAGAAATAATGTTGATATTTGGTTCAACAAGGGATATATCAGTTTGGAGAACAAGGAAGAAATATTTATTATCCCTTTGATAGATAGAAAATTTGTGCCCTATGTTGAGCCTTTGAGTGAGGAAGATCATAATAGGATTTATGTACACACCATTTGAGACCCAGATGTCCTTGAGCCATCTAGAGAAGGAATCCTTTAGTGGGATAGATACACATTCTATTAAGTGATACTACAAGTGTTACTTGTGATAATTGAGCTCATGGTACAGTTATGAGTTGGTAGGGCACAAAGTAAAAAGAATATTTCCTAGAGGCATTAATAGACATCGTTATGTCAGGAGGATAAGTAATAACTTCAGTTCCTTATTACACCAGAGAATGAGATCCTATGGTATTCTTATGCACACCACGGAAGAAGAGTGGATAGACCCAGTTGGAAAGAAGGAAGTATGCTAGCATATACACTATGTGGGATAGCAACAGTGCACTGGTGGGTGGCCCATATGTATAATCTTGTCAGAATGGAATGAAATCCGGATTGCTATTATTACAAATAGGTTCTTCCAGGAGCAATGCACCTACTCAAATAAATGCACATTATCAAAGTAATCACCCTATGTTCAACACCATGTTCAGTAAGTGTGAGATGACTCTCAGATAGATAGGACAGCAAGCTTTACCACCTTTCACTATGAGTGCACAGGTTTTATTCAACTTTACAAGGTCTGCACGTGTGCTTGGTATGGTATGCATGTAAATCTACATAGAGACACTAGAAATTGGCAAGGATTTAATTGTAGGAATGGCCTATAATGTTTGAATTCTTATCTACAAAACCTCTAGTGGAAGAAGCATTGAAGGGTTCACAAAGCGAGTTAACTATGGGAGATAGTGCCAAGGATGAAGAACTCCTTCAAGTAGTTATTCGATGGGAAGGACGACTCAGGAGCACATTCTCGTTGAAGAAACAAAGGCCGATGCCATACTACTTCAAGTGACCTTTGCCTTGAGAAAGAAAAAGGAAAAATGTTCTACATAGTGGATGATGAAGAAGTAGAAGAATCTAGATGTAAACCATTCAACAAGGGAGTGCATGAGGTATTGGAAAGTGTAGATAAGAGCACATGTGTGCTTATCATGAACCTATGAGGACCAAGAAAGTGAATATTGGTATAGATGTTGAACCTAAAGAGGCAATAATTAGAGATTATTGGTCTGAATCTGAAGTAGAAAAATAGTGGAGTTTCTCTGTAATTTTCAGGATTTATTTCCTAGGGGCTACAATGAATTGAAAGGAGTGCATGCATCATTAGGATAAATGAAGATAAATCTTAAGGAAGGTGCGTACCCAGTCAGTAAGAGAACCTATAGGATGAACCCCAACTTGCGCAAAAAGGTCAAAGAAGAAATTGACAAAATGTTGAAATTTGGAATCATCAAACCCCTGGACAAATTAGAATGGGTTAGCCTAATGGTGATCATTATAGACAAATATGGTTAGCTTAGGATCTATGTGGACTACAGGGAGCTCAATTTTGCATGTATGATTGATCCCTTTCTTACCCCTTTCACAGAGGATATATTAGAAGGTGTTGCATGGCATGAGATCTATTCTTTTATAGATGGATTCTCTGGGTATCATCAAGTCTAGATCTCACTAGAGGATCAAGAAAAAATAAATTTCACCACTAAATGGGGAATTTTTTCATATATTGTGATGCCCTTTGGTCTGAAAAATGTGCCTGCTATATTTTTACAAATATTTGTTCAAGCATTCTGGGATTTTATTCATATTTTCTTGTAAGTTTACTTAGATGATTGGAAAATATATGGGCTTGTTAAGGATCATTGTGAAAATTTGTGCTTAATGTTTGAAAGATGTAGATATTTAACCATCTCTTTGAACATCAAAAAGTGTGTGTTTGCAACACCTTTTGGCACTCTGTTAGGGCATATTATCTCCAAGGAAAGTTTTTTTGGTAGATCTAGCTAAGATTGCAATTATTTTCGGCCTAAAAAAACCTACCAATCAGAGTGAGGTGCGTGGATTTTTCGGTCACACTAGGTATTATAGATTTTTTTTCAAATTATATGATAATGTTGCCACACTATTTGAGGAGTTACTAAAAGGAAAAGGGAAATTTCGTTGGGGAGAAATGCAACAACATGCATTTGAGGTACTAAAGGAGAGACTTACTACAAAACCTATTCTACGTTTTCCATTATGGGACCAACCATTTCATGTACATGTGGATGCCTCTACCATAACCATTATCATGGTGTTAGCTCATCCTAGAGAAGGTATTATAGATCATCTTATCTATTTTCCTAGTAGAAATATGACCCCTGTATAGCAGAATTATACAACTACAGAGCATGAAGCCTTGTCAATGATCTATGCACTACATAAATTTAGATGGTACCTACTAGAAACACCATTTGTATTCTATACCAATCACATGGCATTTAAATACTTGGTAAATAATCCCGTCTTATAGGGGCGCATATGTTTATGGGTGCTCTCATAATGAGAATTTTATTTTACAGTTGTGGTAAAACTAGGGAAAAGTAATTCTGGCCCATACCATTTATCAAGGATACAGTCAGGAGAAGATGTGCAAACAATTAAAGATACAATGTCAGATGCATAGTTATACAGGTTACATTACACACATTTAGACTTGGAGGATATTTCTATTTTTCTATGCACAGGTGTGGCACCAAAAGGACTAAAAAGCCTTAGAGAATAAATAACTTGCAATTCATGTAGCACCTTTTATGTTGATCAGTGGTTACCTATACAATTTAGGCCAAGATGAAGTATTACACTGATGTGTATTGGAGCATGAGCACATGGATATCATGGAAGAGTGTCATAGTGGTATTGTAGGTGGGAACTATGTAGGTGACGCCACTACGCACAAGATTCTACTTGCTGGATTATGGTGGGAGACCTTCTATAAGGATTGTAAAGCCTATTGTAAGGCATGTGATCATTTTCAACACGTTGGTAAAGATGGGAAAAGAGATGAAATTCCTTTAAGGCCTATTCCTAGTGTAGATGCTTTTGAGAAATGGGCTATAGAATTTTTGGGTCCTATTTTTCTAGCCGCGCGTAGGACTAGATCTCACTACATCATCACTTGCATAGATTATCTCACAAGGTGGGAAGAAGAAGCACCTAACAAAGATTGTATAGTAGCTATAATATCCATGTTCTTATGGGAAAATGTTCTTACAAGGTATGGATTCCCATTGAGTTTGACCAGTGATAGGGTCACACACTTTCTAAATGTGACAATCATAATTCTATTAGATGTGTTCATGATTGTACACCATAAGAATACACCATATCATCCTTAGGAAAATGGGATTGATGAAGCTTTCAATAATATTTGGAGCTATACATTGACAAAAATCTGTGATGTTGGAAGGAAATATTGGGATGATAAAGTTTTTTTCATGCTTTGGGTATATATAACAACATACAAGTAGTTGAACAAGGCCATACCCTTTCAATTGGTGTTTGGCGCATAAATAGTTCTTCATATGGAATTCATGTTACCTTCTTTACATAGTGCACACCTTGGAGATCTAGCTAATGAGGAATCATTAGAAGAACGAATTGAAAAGTTAATCAAGAGGGATAAATGATGAGCAATAGCACTATGGAATCAAAAGAAAGAAAAGGCTAGACAGAAAGCATGGCATGACAGGAACATCAAGGAAAAAAAGTTTGAGATTGGATAAATGGTGCTTCTTTATGACTCTAAGTTTCTGTGCCATCTAGGAAAACTTAAAGTACAATGGTTGGGAATGTATGTTATCACTCATATACTTGAAACATGTTCTTTCAGGTTAGAGACACTTGATGGAATACGGTTACCTAGCTACTTTAACGAGAGTAGGATAAAGGTCTATTATAAATAAGTCTTCTTGGTGTTTGTAATAAGGTAGTGTTGTCATTTAGATTAGATTTTCATTTATGTATTCCCTTAATGTATTTCCTTCTTCATCACTATACTTTATCATTTTAGTTGGTGTTTTGAGTAATAAGGGCATTTGCGCACTAGAAGCTAATTACCATTTGAATATTTTTTATGATTAGAGGACTACACATACCATTATTGTGGGGTGGCTATTGAAAAATGGGTAAACATAAAGGAACAAATCGCTACAGGTGCTATTCAATTTTGGGGCATTTTTGGAAAGGATATTGATTCGAAACAAGGACCATAGATGGAGATAAACAAGGGAACAAGTATAATGCGAGGTAATCAAAGGCCATAGATACTACTAAGGGAAGGTGCATTGGTGAGGTGCTCAGGTGCATGGAAGAATGATGAAAAGAAGGGCGTGGATAGAAGTTAGGAAGGTGTGCTAGAAGGTAATAGATTGGGTGTGAAGATGTACCACACAGAAAGTGTAAAAAATGGTCAATTAGTGAGAGGATTATTGGTAGGTGAAGGAGTAATAAATGTACTAAATTTTTGAATATATATAAGGACATGATGTGAGTTCATTTTTACATTTGTGATCATAAGTGTTTGAGTGAGTTAAGTGCAAACAAACTTAGCGAATCATGTTAAGGTGCGGAGAGTTCTAAGACAAAACATTGAGAGTGGATTTCTGCACATAAGAAGCTTGCATCCCCATTGGTGAAGGGTTTGAGTGAAGCAAACAGATTGAGAAAGATCTAGGGCACGTGGTTTCAAACTAGGGCACACATATTCAAGATAGGGTTTTGACTTTCTCACTACAAAGGGCAGAAATTTGATATTTTTAAATGGCACCAAAGAAAGTGCCTTCCGCAAAAGCCTAAGGAAAGAAGAAAGTAGAAACATAAGTTGAAATTTCTCCCAAGAGTAATTTATCAGAGATGTAGTACCCAGAAGGTGTGATAATTGGGAAAGAGTGGGATTCCCACATATGTAGCTGCAAGGTGAGTGATTGCTACCACCGCGCTTCTGATAACAAGATAGAATTAGATGCATTGTTGAGTACAAAGACCAACAAGTGCGTGATGAAAGATATGCTAATATATGATGACACTGGGGAGAAACCATTAAAACAGGTGGGAGTCTATCAGTTGTATGAGCTCCTATATTTTTGCAAGTATGAACCTCTATACCAGTGGATTATGAGAAGAGTCTATGAAGACTTCTTATATTTTTCCGTATGAAGGGTAAGGATTACAACACCCCTAATTTTGACATTGATAGGATTAAAAGGCATAGGGGTAGACCTGGCTAGTGAACTAGTTGATAAAGAAACAATCATGGAGACATGAAAAGAGTTAGGGTATATAAAGGGTCTGTGTGGAATGGACATTGATAAATTGAAGAAGTACCCAGTGGTATAAGTAGTTGTGCATCTATTGACCAAGTTGAATGATCAGGAGAGATGGTTGCATGTGAATATAATGTGGCTCCATGTTACGAGGAAGATGTCTCAGGGAGTAGTCTATAACATAGCAGGATACATTACAGAAACCATCATCAAAGAAGCACAAACAGGTGATAAGATCAGTTTTGGTGCTATTTTACTTTGTTTAGTATTTATGGAAATTGGAGTGCCCGATGGGCCAAAGAACAATATTTGGGAATATCCTATGGAAAAAAAGTCCCTGGTAGAAAGGTTTGACAAGTATTTATGTGAAGGGTCAATGAGTGGGCCATTTAAAAAATGGGTGGAGATGTGGTATGATTGACTCCGCGTGACATTTGAAGAGGAGTGGTGCATCCCTAAGGAGCCACCTTTAGTAGTTGACAAGGAATTACAGTTCGGGGTTTACCAACACTACTACATCATGCAACTTGTTTTGAAGGATGGTTCATGGAGCCCATGGTGCAAACCACCATATGCCTTCACAACATGCTACTTCCAGGAATCAGTTCACCATTTTACTAATGTGCACCACCTGAATTTTATTATAGAAAAGGTAGACTTTGACTACCACACTCTAAGGAAGACATATGTATATCCAAGAAGGATTTCCTATGTTGAGAGGCTCATTTCATATGTTATAAGCATGAATCCTGTAAGCTTGGAAATTGGGGACATTAGAGAATCGCTTGTATACCTTTAGCTAAAGCCTGAGTTGGAGAGTAATAAGTACGTAGAAAATGAGTTCACTCTCCTAGGGCTGCCTAAAAGTAAGCACATGGTAGTGAACATGCCAACCCCAAAATCTGTAGAAACTATAGTGGTGGTTGAGGAGGAAGAAGAGTGGAAATATAGTGGTGGCTTAAAGCATAGAGGCCAAAGGTAGCTGATAGGTAGAATGGATACTGACCATGTAATTACCCCACCTCAGGTACAAGAAGAAGAAGAGGACTTGGAATCAGTCCAAGGAGGGATTCATTTCAAGAGGGTGTTCAGATGAAAAAGGGCACAAGGCATGGGAAATCCTCAGTCTGTTAGGAGGTCATGATGAATCTCTCTTCAAAAAGATACAACTGAGAGGAAAAGGAGGAAACTAAAGCTGAATGAGTAGGTAGAGGAGTCTAAAAACAGTGCGCCCAGATCCACTGTATAGCCAGAAGAAGTGGAAGAACCTAGGGACAAAGATATAAAGGATAACAAGCTAGGGGAACCATAACATGATACCACTCAGAGCATCAAATATCCAACTCAAAACCTTGGTGCTCATGTACCTAAGGGGCCAAGAATGAAGTGAAAAAGTGGGAAATACAATGTTCCACATATGAGCTATGAAAAAGACATAAGTAAAATTGTCTATGCCTGATTCTAGAATATAATGGGCCTCAAAAAGTTGTATGGATGGGTGTTGATGGACCCAGACATGGAAACCATGCGTAGAAGGAAAAATTTTTACTGGTCCATACAAACTCACATGGAAGAGCCTGATTTTGATGTATGTGAAGAGTTCTATGTGTTAAGAAGGATGAAAAAAGCATCATAGAATAGGAACATAACTATCAAACCCATTGTTATTTCTAACGAGCAAGTGAGTAATACCTTAGTGAAAGTATCTACAGAGGTGGTGTAGAGGAATGTCTATAAGGTTGCCACTATTAGAGCGCTTGAGAAGAAAACAAGGCCAAATATGTTGAAATAGTGTGTCTAAAACGAGAGAAGGACCTAGAGCAAAAATAATGAGGCCTTCAAAAGTATGGCAGAAGAAATTAGAGAATATTTCCTGAAAGTAAGACCACACCTTGAGTCAGAGGTATCCAAAACTTTTCCATCAGCTATGCATTATGTGTGCACATTAGTTAATTTTGTGCTTAAGGATGGACTGATTCAGATGCCAACACCAAAAGACCTTGAAGAGGAAGTAAAGACAACAAGGGCTTTAGTGGTTAGAAATATTTCATCTTATGAAGCCTTGCTCCAAACTTTGTAGGAAGAGATGAAGAAAGTAGACCATGCATTGAATATTTGTGCATCTCAAGAAGTAGTAATCAGAATCATGATGATGGTAGAAGAAAATTAAGTCCTAAAGGAAATGAAGGATGAGACTTTAGGGAACATAGAGAGATTGGCACTAGTCAATCAAAATTGTGAGCCCCTTACAGCATCCTAAGACCCCCATAAGGAAAGGCTAAATGAAATTAGGAAGCTTATAGCGTAGAAGATAGATCTTCTTGAAGGAAGGGTGACTGTAATGTCCAACATTGTTCTAGTATTACAGAACGAGAAGGAAGCTCTTGCACAAGATGAGTTAGATTATATTTCATCAAATATTCCAAAAAAGACAGAAGCCACTCTAAATGATTGGAAAACCATAGAGGCTATACTCAAATAAGAATATCCAGAGTTAATTATTCTAGTTGAAACAAAGGATATTGTAGGGTAAAATTTCATTCTTTGTACAACAATTCTTTAATTTCCTTCCATTCCCATTCTTTATTCTTTAGATATCAAAAATAAACCATTGTTGGGTGGCGATGTATTTTAGTGTCAGGTAATGTTGAGATGATGAAGTATGACATTAAGAAGAAAGTGCATTGAATATTTACGCTTGGTAGAAATAAAGATTTGAAGGCACTAAAGGATAGGGAAGGAAGCACGTGCGAAAGACAAAATGAATATGTACTTAGCCATTTTCATAATTACAGGATATTTTTGGAGAAAGTGTGTGGGGCACAAAACCAAATGGAAACTTGTGCGGCACACAAATGCTATTTTTGGAAGAGTGGATACTAAGTGCTTAGCATGGGTTTGATTTAATAATAGGATTACCACTGTCAGTTAACTAGAAGAGATCTATTATTAGCACATTTGTATGTGTGTCTTTTATTGTAAAGGCGCATGGTTATTTTCAACATGTGACCTATTTGTGGAATTATGTAAGTGATGAAGGGAAATTCCCCACCCTTATAAATATATAGTAATCTGTGTAGATTATGAGGGTAATGTGTATGAGATATTGTGGATTTATTCTACTAGATCTTATGTGCGCATGAAATTATGGTAGTACTTATTGTAAGAAGCTTCTGTGTTTATTGTGTTTTAATGTAATGGAATGTGTTGGGTGAATAATGGTGTTAACATGATTGAAACTAGTTCTTACATGGTTGAATTCGTTATATCTATTTCTTAATTCATTATTATTTTAGATCTATATCTAGAATATGCTCTATGGGATATTTATGTTGTTTGTGGTTATGAATATATTACATCTTCATCATGTTCACATCATGTACAAGAAACTTTAAGGAGGGGCCTGATACCTTTGCATGCTTTGGGTGAGCACTCAGTCTAGGTCGAGAACACACTTGGGTTATTCTTGGTAAATTCGAGGGTGCATCAACTGATGAAGAATGGAAGGTTCTTAATAGAAATGATATAAGATCTATAGTATTGAGCTTGACAACATCGGTGGATTTGAGTTTTACAGATGCCAAAACCATGGTAGGGTTAGATGAAATATTTAGTAAATTTTTATGAAACTCTCTAATGCTTTTAATAAGGTTTATTTAATGAAAACATTGTTTAATTCTAGGATGAAAGAAGGTGGATCTGTATCTAATCATTTGAATGATTTTTGGTCTATTGTAAATAAATTAAAAATGGTATAAATTCTATTTGATGATGAAGTGAAAGCACTTTTATTCTTATTCTCTTTTCTAGATAGTTGGGATAACTTGGTAATGGTTGTTAGTAAGACAACGATATACTTCTAAATAGTTTTAAATTTGATGATGTGGTTAGTGTAATCCTTAATGAGGAAATACGTAGGAAAATAGCTTAGGAGAAGCATCACCTAGGAAACGCTTTAAATGTAGAAAGCACGAGAAGATGTAAGGAGAGATCATAAAAGAGTAAGAAGAATGGGATATCAAAG
Source organism: Taxus chinensis (assembly GCA_019776745.2). Lineage (NCBI taxonomy): Eukaryota > Viridiplantae > Streptophyta > Pinopsida > Cupressales > Taxaceae > Taxus > Taxus chinensis. The sequence continues at coordinate 306,908,500 of CM034154.1, forward strand.
TCAAGAAATGGCAGATCTAGATCCAAGTAAAGAGATTTACTTTGCTGGAATGGTGGAAAGAGAGGACATGTAAAGAAGGATTGTTGGTCCAAGGAAAACAAAGAGAATACATCAGACAAAGGTAAAGAGGAAAATGTTGAAATTGAGGTAAAGTAAGATGAACTTATTCTCTCCTTGGATAATAAATTAGAATCTTGGGTTTTAGATTTTGGAGCTTCTTTCCATGCTACCCCTAATAAGGGTTATTTATGAAATTATGTTCAGGGTGATTTCAGAAATTTTTTTTAGGAGATGATGAGTCATGTAATATTACTGGTAAAGGTGATGTTCATCTAAAGCTACAGAATGGAAATCCATGTGTATTGAAAGACGTGAGGCTTGTTCCAAGCCTCAAAAGAAATCTATATCTACAAGGAAACTAGGTGAATTTAGATGCGTGGTTACATTCGTAGCCAATTCTTGGAAGGTTACCAGGGGATCTCTTGTTATGCCAAGAGGTAAGAAGGTAGGAACTTGATATATGCCTACCTATGTTACTAATTCTTTTTCTGTGTTATCTACTATAGATTTAGATGTAACCATGTGGCATAATCGGCTAGGCCATATGAGTGAAAAAGGAATGTAGATCCTAAAGGATAAGGGTAAGTTATCAGATTTGAAAAATTATATCTTAAATTTTTTGAGCATTGCGTATTTGGAAAGCAGAAGAGAGTGAGAATTCTCAAGGTTGGGTCAACAAATAAGGCTCATAAATTGGATCTTGTACACTTAGATGTGTGGGGACCAGCTTAGGTAGCTTCTATTGGATGATCCCAATATTATGTGACTTTCATTAATGATGTCATAAGGAAGGTATGGATTTATTGTATTAAGCATAAATATGATGTTTTTGAGACTTTTGAAAGGTGGTAATACATTGTGGAAAATGAAACAAAATTAAAATTAAAGTTCCTTAGATTTGACAATGGTGGTGAGTATTGCAGCAAGGCTTTCAATGATTATTATTTAGTGAATGGAATGCAAAGAGAAAGAATGGATCCTAGAACTCCATAAGAGAATATAGTTGTAGAAAGAATGAACATAACAATCATGGAACGTGTCAGAAGCATGAGGATACATATCAGTTAGCCTTTGAAGTTTTGGGAAGAAGCAGTAGATATAACAATGTACTTGATCAACCGTGAGCCTTCAACAACACTAGATGGTGGAATACTAGAAGAAGATTGGTATGGAAAAGAGGTAGATTTTTATTTTCTTATATTTTTTGGCTCAGAATATTTTGTGCATGTTGATAGGGAAAATAAGAAGAAGTTGGATGCTAAATATAAGAGATGTACTTTCATTGGTTATGGCTCTAGTGATTTCAGTTATCATTTTGGGGATTTAGAAGATTCTAATATTGTTAGGATTCGCGACGTTGATTGGAATCAAAAAATAATCTACAGGGATTAGATTTTGGTTCCTAAACATGAAAAAGTTGATGATATTTTTAAGGAAAATCAATGTTTGGATCTAAAAAAGACATCCACAGGCACCCGGCATCAGTTCTAAATAATTCAGTGTCAGTCAGGATAATTAGTATTGACAGACATGATCAGGTTCAAAATAAACAACTACTTGAACCAGTGTCGGTACTCCTCAAACTAGTGGCGGTGAGGCAACCGCAGTCGGCCAACAGACATAGGAACCATGATCGGTTACACAACCACGGGCAGTATCAAGAGACCAGAATCGGTCACTGAAAAAGATTGACATGAACGTGCAACAAACAAAAAATGAGCCCCATACACCCAAGATCTCAGTGAGAAGGTCACAAAGAGTAAGTAGACCTCTAGAGATATTTTCACCTTCCTTTTCTTATTTATTAGTGAGTGATAATGGTGAACCAGAAAGATTTGAAGAAGCAATACAGGTAGATACTCACATGTAATGGGAGTATGGTATGGATGAGGAGATGGACTCCTTGGAACAAAATCAGACATGGGATTTGGTCAATTTTCTAGTAGGTAAGAAATCACTACAGAACAAATGGGTTTATAGGATCAAGGAAGAAGAGGGTGGAATGAAAAGATACAATGTGAGGCTTGTGGTAAAACGGATTTACACAAAAAATAGGTATTGAATTTGATGATATTTTTTTCTTGTGTAGTTAATATGAATTCTATTTGTATTGTTCTAAGTTTTGTTGCAATAGAATATCTTCATTTATAACAACTTGATTTTAAGAAAAAATTTCTTCATGGTTATTTGGAGGAAGAGATTTATATGCAGCAGCCACTTGGTTATGAAGTAAAAGGTAAGGAGAAATTTGTGTGTAGATTGAAAAATAACCTATATGGGCTCAAGCAAGCTCCAAGGAAATGGTATTTGACATTTAATAGTTTTATGCATGAGCATGGTTATATGAGATGTGAATCTCACCATTGTGTTTATTTTAATAAGCTTGAAAATGGGAGCTATGTTATTTTATTACTGTATGTGGATGATATGCTAATTGTAGGATCTAATATGCAAGATATTGGTAAACTTAAAGAAAGATTAGCTCACACATTTGCAATGAAGGATTTTGGAGCTACAAAGAAAATCCTTGGCACACAAATTCACTGAGATAGGAAAATGAAGAAGTTGTATTTGTCTCAGGAGGATTATATCAATAAGGTGTTGGAAAGGTTTAACATGTAGAATTCAAAACCAATTAGTACACCTATGGTTGGACAATTAAAATTGAGCAAATATCAGTTTCCTTCATCACACGAGGAGGTTGAGTACATGTCATGTGTTCCCTATGCTTCAGTAGTAGGAAGTATTATGTATGCCATGGTTTGTACTAGACCAGACATTGCACATGCAGTGGGAGTTTTGAGTAGGTTTATGGATAATCCACGTAAATAACATTGGAAAGAAGTCCAATGGATTCTCAGGTATTTAAGAAGGACATCCAACATGGAGCTATGATATGGAGGATTAGATACTTATTTACATAGCTATGTTGATTCAAATATGGTTGGAGATTTGGATGGTAGGATGAGCACAACTGGATATGTTTTCATAGTAGGTGGAATGAAAGTTAGATGGATTTCAAGATTACATAAGTTTTTTGCTGTCTACTACAAAGGTAGAGTACGTTGCAACTACAGAAGCTAGAAAGGATATGATATGGATGGATAGGTTCAGGGAAGAGTTAGGTAAGGAGAAAGAGGATTGTAGATTATACAGTGATAGTCAAAGTGTGATCCAACTAGCAAAGAACTCAACATTTCATTCAAGAACAAAACACATTTAGTAGAGGTATCACTTCATATGGAAGGTGTTGGAGGATGGGAAACTGAAGTTAGAGAAAATACATAGGGATGAAAACCCTGCGGATATGCTAACAAAGCCATTGGTAAAGGATAAGTTTGAGTTTCACTCCACTACTATTGGTATCTAAGTTTGAGACTTGAAGAGGCAGAAATAGTCCAAGGAAAAGGATCCAAGGATGGTGATGTACACTACAATGCAGCAATTGATCTCCAAGTGGGAGATTATTGAGTGCAGAGATTAATTGCTTCATAGAAAGCTTGTTTGTACATGTTGCTAGATTTGACAGTGACCAACATCAATCAGAAAGTGACTGGAATCGGTTAGGTAGTGACTGGTATCAGTCAGTTATCAACTAACATGGGTCAGGAAGTGGCCAACATCAGTCAGGAAGTGACTGACATTGGTTAGGAAGTAACCATCATCGGTCAACCTGTATGATGGTGCTCTACTTTTTGGACAAGAATTAGAATAAATATTTTTCTTTAAAGATAATTTACTGATTCTAAAAACTTAGTTAGTTGCCCAGAATAGATATATATGCATGTATGCATTGTATGAGGGTATGAGAGAAGAAAATAACATTTTTTTGCATGTTAGTTTTCTTGGTGAGAAAAATATTGAACATCTTGTGAGTTGTTGGAATGTAGCATATCTTCATTGTATTTCCTCTGTAAAGCACTAAATAATAATTTTTTCCATTTCTTGGTGGACCTAGCCCATACTAGGTGAACCACGTTAAATTTAGAGTTATCTTTCTCTTGTTTATTTTATCTTCTCGTTTATTTCCAGCATTCATTGCTGGTATGTTTTATCTAATTTTAGATTTGTGCAACACTGTTATATGGTTAAATCCCAACACATATTCCTTTCTAGCAACCTTTTCTTCTTGCTTCAATTCCTTTTCCTTTAGATCCTCATTTAATCCCAAACCATCCCTATCAACTATTGATATTTTTTTTTCTAAGAAGAGTATCTAGGTCACTTGCACTTTTCTCAAACATTTTTAGTTTTCTTGAAACTAGATCAAGTCTTGAATGTAGGGATTACATACCATATTCATACTTGATGCACTCATCTTCCTTTGACTTGAGTTTATCATTGAGTAAGGAAACTTATGATTTTAGTTGAGTACATTCTTCATCTTTGAACTTTAGAGTTTTACACAATTCCTCCATTTTTGACTCCAGAATATGAATATTATGACCATGTTCATGAGCATCTTCCTTGGATTCAAGGTTAGATACAACCCTCTCTAATTTTTCCACAAGATTCCTTGTGATCTCATCATGTTCTTTACTCTCATTCTTCAACTTGGCTTCAAGGAACTTAATTTTATCTTCATCATTTATTTTCATTCTCATCTCTTGCTAGATTAAGTTTCCTTTTCACTATTTCCCAAGATGACTCTTTTCCATCTGAATCCAAATCACTAAAACCTTCTCCGAATTCACAAGTTCCAACTCCCAGAGGAGAAAAAAATTTATGCATATTTTCTAAATAATTATTACCTTCACTTGAAATATAACAACAATCATCTTTAGAGTTATTTCCTTTCTAAGAAATCTTCTTCTAACCACCCATTTTGTACTTCAAAAGATCTCCCCCAGAGCCGTCAAGCTTCTATAAAAGGGTATGCTCTAATAACAATTGTTAGAAGCACAATGGAATAAGAATGGGGGGGGGGGTGTATAGTCCTTATAAAACTTTAAATTCAGATTTCAAAATTTCATATACAAATAATAATATAATATTCAACAATCCATTAATGTGTGCATACATAAAACAATCACATGTGCAAGAACCATAAGCAAGATCATCAAAAAAAGAAAAAAAATATAAGGGGGAAACCATCGAGGGGAATAAAACTCACCGAAACATAATCTTAAATTGATTTTTTTTACAATTTAGTGAGGCACCAACCCCACAAGGAGCACCAACCTCTAGTTTAATAGAGCACCAACCTTATAAAGAACATGAACCCCTAGTTTTGTGAAGAACTAACTCCACAAGGAGGCTACAACCCCCCAAGATGATCAAGAACCCACTTAACCACATTATGATGTGAAGATATATATTTTATTATTTATTGCCACAATTGATGGAGACCTCTTATTCATCTTGCACTTCTTCACTCAAACCCTAGATGACAAGTTTTCACAAAATAAGCTCTTTAATCACTCTAGAAAATCATAAAAACCTTTCCCTCATCTTCTCTTATTTTTATTCACCTGAAATACACTTTAAACAACCTTCATTAATGATTCAACACCTGCAAACAACATCCATCAAGGTGGCTCCACCTTGCACACACTCAACTAGTTCATAAAAGAACCCAAAACATGTTTTTTATATGATTTACATCTTTAAAAAATAGGCCCCAAAATTTTTCCTACATTTGGTTCCACCAATACATCAATTAAAAATTTAAATTTTGAAATAAAATAGCTACTTATGACCCAACTAAGTCAGCCTAGCCAAAACCTCATTACATGTGCCAAAAATTGTTGAAAACCCCATGGGAACATTCTTAAAAATGCCCTAACATGAGTGCCATTATTTTTCATGACCCATGAACCATTACATATGATTAAAATATCATAAAAAAATCATGCATATTCATAATTGATATCAACAAATCAAATTATTTCATTTACTGTGCCCAGTTCCCTTTGTAATTCTCAAAACAATTGTTTCCTTCACCCTTAAGTGTCCTAGAAACTTCATCTGATCACCAAATAACTAATAATGAATTAAAACATTCCATTTAACTAATCAAAATAAATAATAGAACCTTTAGAAAACTTATAAGTATTTTATAAGTCATGAAACATCTTTCTATTCAAACCACGGTAAGATTTTCGTTCACCAAATCAACCTACGAAAACATATGTTTCCGAAGGTTAGCTCATAAAATGAAATATAGATGTAGTAAAGACTTAAAATTGGATTCATTGGATTCAAAATTCATCCCTATTCACATTACAAGTGATAGGAAACATAAAAAATTCCATCTGATGCTTCAAACAATATTAAAATTTTACAAAAGCATATCCTTTCTTGAACTTCAAAATATCTTCTTACTTAAAGAATGCCCTTGAAGCCTGGTCATATGACCTCATCATGATAAAATAAATATATCTCTATAAATATATTTGAATCCTATTTCCAACACATTTTGAATCATCTAATGACTCAACCTGTAATTTAAGATATGGCCAAAACATTGAACCCTTCTATTTGTGATCCCAAAATTGCCCTTTAACCAGTCAACTTGTTTGGACCTCAAAACCTCATGAAACTACATGAAAATTATCATAAACCTCCATGTAAATGTATAAAAACTCACATGCATCATACAACATCAATTTAACATATCAACTCTTAGGACAAAATTTTCCTAAACTGAAAATATTCATAAAAATTTGTTTTTAAGTGGGGCCCACATATGGTGAAGACCTCAAATATACATTTTTGGAAATAAATAGGAGTATAATACAACATAAAATCATCAAATTTGATTTTTCAGTCAAAACAAACTCATAATACTTCACCTTTTGCAAACTTCTCCTAGGTAGGGTTTAACTAGGGTTTTAGACCTTCTTACCTTATTAACATTCGTTCATAAAAAACTAACAATAAAATGACCTAATTATTATTATGAAACATTATTCATTCACCTTAGGAGATACCTTGAAATTATCAAGGTCCCATGCAAAGCATACTGTCCACAATGAGCACCTAAAGTTACACTTTGAGATGGATTTCACATTATTTTTCACCCTATCTCACCAAATCAGTCATAACTGGAAAAATACACATCATGGGGATCTAAAATTGTTCTAAGACCATAATCCCTCATCCCTCTAACATATAAAATCATCATATTATCAATTTCATAGCCCAAAATCTCCACTCATCGAGACTTACCTACGCATGCATGTTAGATCCTCATAGTAACAACTAGGACGAACTAAAAAAATGCAAGAAATGATCATATAACCTCTGAAAATGACCCAAACATACCTCACATGAAATGATATACCTGATTTCATGCTTCCATGGAGATCATATAGCTCTAATACACTGTATCACACCTCTAAGAAAACATACCTGCTCTCAATTAGCACATGTAGCCAAGTGAAACACCTATACCTACACTATGCCACTATTGTGAGTTCTCAAGAAACCTAAAATCATGTCATCCATCATGAAAAAATGATTTATAATAAACCAAGAAGCTCACAGCCTCATACTACCAAGCAACATCTTCTAGGCACCTATATGGGCTTGTTAAAGCAAGAATACCACACTGAATCTCCCTGTATCAACACAACCATATCTAAACAAGTATGTTAGCACCTCATACATCATCATGGAATCATTCTAAAACATCCACTTTTTCATTAATATGGTTTTTCATCAATGAAAACACCTATTAAGCCTACATGCCAACAATTATCAGTCTACATACATAGTATATATATATGGATATGGTTTATGCATATATATCAATAACACTGAAATGTTATTGAAGGAAAAATTTATTAAAATTATTAAATAAATAAATCACATGAGGGATAGTAATAATTTATTTTTTAAATAAATTAATAAATAATACTAAGAGACAAGTATTAATATATAGTAGTTAATAATAAAATAATTAATGGTTTTAAATAAAACAAATAATGTGTAACACTATGTACAAGATAAATACTAAAAGGTTTGCCCAAAATTTGAGGAAGGATGGTAATTTTTTAATTACATTTAAAGAATCCAAGGTGAAATTTTCAACTCTAGAAGCACCAGTTGGAAGAAGTAGTTTATAAATTTATTAAAATTTCCTATTTTTGGAAGATTACCCACATTTTAAGAAGGAGTCACTCTATTAACTACAAATTCTCCACATTCACGTGGAGGAGGGGAATTTGATTAAAAATGGGAGAATAGAAGTAGTAAAAAAAAGAAGAAATACAAAGAAAAGAAAAGGAGATTAAAAATCATTCATTCAGGAGAAAAAAACAAAGGGGACATATTAGGAAGAGGAGGAAAATTCATAAGGAGTCCGGAAGTTATTTAGCATCAGTGAAAGGTATGAGGTTTATGGTGCTTGAAATACCATGAATTAATTATATTTGTTCTGATTTTTAATTTTTGGGATGAATATAGCTATAAAATGAACATCCAATAACTTAAGTTCATTGGAGACTCACATTTGATCATAAAACAAGTTAACGATGAATATAAGGTCAAAGGTGAGAAGCTCATCCCATATAAAACTTTAGCAGAGACTCTCAAAGAGTATTTTGTGTGTATCACTTTTGAGAAGATTCCAAGAGTGAAAAATCAATCTACAGATGCTATGACTAAAATAGGTTCATATATATGGATTCCACCTTTAAATAATAACATGTCATTCTTTGTTGAAAACTTATGACAACCTACATATGACATGTCAAAATCATGCCTAGCCTGTGAAGTTGTTGGTAATTTATTCCCTTAGTATGATCCCATATTTAACTACCTACAAGATGGTACATTTCCCCTTAATATAACCCACTTTGAAAATTGGGGCCTTATCCAAAATATATCCCAATACACCCTCCTTGGAGGCACCCTCTATCGTCGTGGCTATGATGGTAATTTGTTACATTGTATATATGTAGCGGAGTCAGTCTAAACGATTAAGGAAATACAAGAAGGTATTTTTGAAGCCCATATAAGTGGAATGGTATTGATGAAGAAATTATTAAGAGTTGGATACTATTTTTATAGCATGGAAACTAATTAGTGCAAGTATGTCAAGAAGTTTACACTATACCAGAAGTACGAGAACCTTATTCATGCACCAACACAGTCTTTGTAATTGATCACAACACCATGGTTGTTCTCTAAGTGGGGACTAGACCTCATAGGGAATCTCATCCCTACCTCCTCAGATGGCCATACTCATATCATAACTACTACAAAATAATTCACCAAATTGGTGGAATTTGTTCCTCTCACGTATGTCACTAGTACCTAAATCTCCAAATTCATCGAGAATCATCTTTTCTGTTGTTATGGCATCCATTATTACATTGTAGATGACAATGATAAATCCTTTAAGAACAAGACTGTGAAGGCATCATGCCAATTCTTCTAGAAACATCTAAAGTGGTCTACTCCCTATTACCCTCAAGGTAATGGACAAGCAGAGGCCTCCAACAAAACCCTTGTTTGGATTATGGAAAATATGGTAAGTAAGACTAGTCGAAATTGGCAGTTACAGATCCATCTCATTCTCTAGGCTTATAGAAATTTCATTCACTCTCCTATTAGTGAAACACCATACTCCCTAGTCTTTGGAATTGAGACCATCATCCCCCTATAAATTGAGCTTCCCTTCTTGAGAATATATCTCTAAGACTATCTAGACAAAGATGAAGACTACCATGTGGCCATAATGGAAGAGATAGAACTGTTAGATGAAAGACACCTTTGTGCACTCAATCACTTAAAATTGTATCATAATCGAGTATGTCATGGCTATAAAAAATGTATCATACCTCATTATTTTGAGGTAGGAGATATTTTGCTGAAGGAAAACTAGTTCAAAAATGTGAAAGAACAAGAAAATAAAGGTAATTTTGAACCTATTTAGCTAGGAACTTATGTGATAGTGGAAAAATATGCGTCAAGAGCATACAAACTTACCTATCCTGACACAAATGAGCTATGTGAACCTATGAATGCCATGAATCTCAAGTAGTTATACACTTAAGCATGGGGAAAGTGTAAAAAAAAAACATCAAGAATAATTAAATAGAAAATAAGTCGTCCAAATGTGAAAACCACGCAATTATGGCACCTTGGACAGGTCCCATGGTGAAAACTAGTTTCTGGTGCCTTGGGAGGGTTCATTGTTCACAAGAATTCCGACATCTATAGGGAAGAGTTGCATTAACTAGGGCTAGTTTTCACCTACATCTGAGATTCCTTCTCATCCTATCCTTTCAAAGCCTTGATCTGGATGATCCTTGTCTTTTATATCTGTGAAGATTTTTCCTTTGTATATTCCCATCTAACACTAAGGGAATCTTCACATCTTCACTATCTTATACATACACATGGCATTCTACCCTTGTACATCTCATCTATGATTGGGGGCATCCACATTACTTTATTTTCTTGTGCATATATTTGGAAAACTTTATAAAATCATAAAAATATTTGGAAAACTTTCAAAATACCCCAAACATTTACAAAAATCCTAAATATTATAAAATTCAAAAATTGGTAAATGGAATGAATGTAGCCCAAGCCTATATCAAATTCATAATGCTTGAACATAGAAGATTGTTCTATAAAACATATTTCTTGGATTCTCACCTATTATTTTGAGTGACTCACATATCATTTGGATCTACCCTCCATCAACAAAATCTGGTTTGTTTGCAATCTCTATTTTCCCTTACATGAATGCATTACTTAGGGTAGTTTCATAGTGCATGATTTCTTCTTCATGAGACTTCTAAATCCTTCATTTATTCACCTACCATGTATCCTTTCTTGAGATGACATTCTTAACCCTTGTTAATTTGCATAGGTCTAAATTGAAGTTTGATAAAAAAAACATTTGTGTAACTATTTTGAACATTGTTTGTCTGTACCTATTTCCCTGTTAGGTTAGCTTGTTTACTTTATTATATTGCATTTCATTTTGTATGTCACATTTAATTAGTATTTTGGAAATGAAAAAATGTTTTTATATGGATTTTCATTTCATCTTACACTTTTTTTGTATGTGTACATTTTAATAAGGGCCACTAATGTAGATCACATGAGAAAAATGATGAAATAAAGTTGTTTTTACATCAGATGGATGAAAGATATTTCCATTATATTCATCTTCATTTTCCTTACCTATCATTCTCTTCTATCAATAATTATTCTTCCAAATCACTTGGGGTAATAGGGATTACCTTCTATCCCCCATACCCCCTTTATTTCTTCTATCTCTTTCCTTCATATTTTTCGATCTTCGATCAACCTCTTTCATCAACCCATGAACACTCGAGGCTGAATCCTTCATTTTAATAATTTTTCTTCTATCCCTTCAAAATTTACTTATTTATGCTTGTCTACTATCTTTGAAGTGGCGTTTCTTATGCCATCCCAAAGAGGGGAAAATGTAGACACCTAAAATCCACTTACATAGTTTTATTGCTAAAATTACACTAATTATCCTCTTTTCTATCACTCCCATCATAATTGGTGAGAAACCACTAATTAACTAACATTTTCCTCCAATTCAGTCAATTAAAAACACTTCATTAATTAACTATTCTTCAATTCATTCTCGAATGCCCATTCGTGACACTTTGTTGGTCATAATCCTCTTATAATCAACTAATTAGCTACTTCACTAGTTAATTAGGCTTTTTTAGTCTTGACTTTAGCTATTAAACAATCTCATTAGCTAAACAACCCTCTTTTATCCGTCCAGAATCTCCATGTTTCCATCTAAATCACTTCTACAAGCTTCCTAAGCTAGACACCTACCAAATCCCATTTGATTAATTAGACCCCTACCAAATCCCATGAGTTTCTAATCACTTTTTAATCAAGATTAGCAAAGTCTAATTCAACTTACCTATTCCAAAGCATGTTTATCCACTTCTAATTTTGATTTACCTTTTTTCCCAAATTCACTAGGATCCTAAACTTCTGAAATGGAAACCTATAAATACAAACCTATTGCACCCCTTTCAACTTTACACCTCATTTGTATTAGTAAAGGCTATATAAATTTGAGCTTGATCCATTCTCCATTATAATATATTCTCCACATTGCATCCATTTCTTCAATCTTGGTTAGAAAGAGAAGATCTAAACATGGCCTTATAGCCATTTTAGAGATATCTCTTTACCATATTGAAGAAAACAACACAACTTTGATTTTTATATGATCTAACTAGGTTCATGTTTAGTTAGAAATCTAAGGAGTAAAAATAGATTATTATTCTATTTTGATTCATTCAAGTTCCATGCATTTGAATAAGTTATTTTTTATAAGATCTTATCTTGATGTTCTTGTTTATTTAACTTTGTTTTAATGCTATTAGGTGTTAGTTTCAATTCATATGGCATAGTTAGATTTTCATGTATACAAGCACTAAGAATGTATTATTAATTTATTTGATGATCTTACATTTAGAAAGGAACTCATTCACGTCTCATAAAAGATAATCCTTACAAGATTTTCAATATCATTAAAAATTTTGGCTATTAATCCATCCGGAATAGGTGATTGTTTCCTATTGAAAGAAAAGATCATTTTTTGTAGTTTATCAAAAGAGATAGGGTCAGAAAGTGCTATTAAGGTATCATGAGAGATTATATTTGAGGAAATAAAGTATAACATAATTTTAGAATAAGTTTCAATTTGTTTTTCCTGTCTATTAAGTAAAATATTATAAAAATTAATCACCTCCTTCTTGATAACATTGATATTAGTTCCAACTTGACATTCTCTAGTCTAAATTTAGAGTTTTTGTTATGGATTCTATGCTTGAGGATCATCATGTGGAATAATTTGGTGTTATGGTCTCCCTCTTCCATCTAAAGAGAATAGGACTTTTGATGCCAAAATTTATCTACATAAGCCTTCAAGGTATGATAGTGACTTAGAAGCTCGTTTTCTCTATAATATCACTGACATCCATATTCTGAGCAACCACTTGAGATTCAACTTGGGATAACTCTTATCTAATTTAATTTTTAAAATATATTACCGAAGACCTATCTATTCCATTTCTTGATGTTCTTCACATTTTTAATTTTTTTGGACCATGATGTACATAATAAATCCATTAATGTCTATATTCCACCATTCTTTGATTGTATCAAATAGATCTAGGTGCATCATCCAAATTATTTCAAATTTAAAATGTGTAATAGATTTGTTGCCATTGGATTATAGACTAAGGACCAAAGGTTTATGGTCTGAACCTATCTGTAGAATATCTAAAAGATAAAATTATTTTATCAAAATCCAGTAGGAGGAGACTAATGATTAGTCCAATTTAACTTGAATGTGGTTTTTTCCTATTAATATTTTGGACCATGTGAAGGAATATCCTTTGAGTTATATATCCATAATATTTTTATAAAAAATATTTTTTTGATATCCTCTATGCTAGCAGTAAAATATAATTTGTATCCTTTATTTTCTAATAAAGAGAGGGGTCTTAAATTCTCTAATCACCAACCAATCCATATCCAAGAATGAATTTTTAAAATCTTTGAGATCATTGTATAGTTTCCTTATTTCTTCTTCATTGTTAGGAGAATATATGTTGAACAAGATCCAAATCTTGTTATCAGACACTGAAGTAAAAATGATATCCAAGTTATTAGGAGATCTAAACAAAAAAGTTCCCTATACAGTACTCTCATCTCATAAAGTGTCAATGACACCTAAAGCTCCAAAAGATCCAATACTATCAAGTTATTCTTTCTTCCAAGCACTCTTACTAATATCACTAACCAAATTACTTATCATTTTGGTTTCTTTATGTGCAAGGATACTAGGCCTACTATTTTTCCTAAGGTCATTTAAGGTTTTTTAGTTATTATTTTTTAAACCTTTGATGTTCCAAGAAATGATATTCATTTCTTTTGATTTAACAATATTCCTATTGCACCTATAATTAAAGGTGGCTCATTTCCCATCTACAATATCACTTTCTCTAGATCATTTAAGATCATACATTATTTTGAATCTTCCTCTACTCTTGTTTCCACCTACATCTACAACTTATTTTAGAGTTCCTATTGGATCTTGAGCTTGAAGCTTCTTGATATTATTTTAGTTACTTTTTGAGTGCATGCTTATAAATTTGAGGTTATACTCATGTTTGTGTTATGCCAACTCCTATAGATTATAAGAATCAGATTTTGCAGTGTAGAAAATAATCTCTTCTGGAACAAGATTATATTTAGTACCTTATTGGTTGATCATTTCCCCTTCTTCAATATTTTTGATCCCATGTGAAATAATATTAAAATCCTCTTCTTCTACCATATTTTTTGGCTTAGAGACTCCTTTTTTCTCATGATTTTAACCCAATATAACATTTTTTATCTCAGAATTGGTTATGTGGTTTTACCACATGTGGGAATTCTCTTCGCAAGAATTAAGTACTTGACTCAAGATCTAAAGGTCAATAGTGTAATTTTCAAGCTAGTTGCAAAATTACACCAAAATTTTTGAAATTATAATCCTTGAATATGTATTTAAATTGGGATGCAAATTTTTGCAAGTGATTTTCATTCCTTTTAAAGTACAAAAGTTAGCTACACATCCGGAATAAGAGTATTTCAGAATCTAGAGTTTTGAAATTAATTTACATTTAAATGATAAATCTTCTCCAAATATATAAAAGTAAAAAAAAAAAAAAAAAAAAAAAAATTTGAATCCAAAGGTTTGGGATCATTTTGTTACTAAATTATAAAAATGCTTGAAAAGTCTAAAAATCTAGTTTAGTCTAGTTTTTCTAGTCCTTATCCAAATTTTTGAATCCTTTTCATTACACTCAGGAATGTTTTTAACTAAAATTCACTAGAATTACCAAAATTTTAATGTAAGTTCAAATTGTGGGATAGTAACTAGATCTAACTAGAGACATGAATTAGATTTCTCAAAAGGTTACAAATGATTGAATGAACCCCAAAATATTAAATTATGTAAAGTTTCTTGTCCATTGGGTTAAGGAGTCAATAAAATAAGTCATGTAAAATAAACCAAATTTGAAGGTCAACAAACAATAAAACATGAGAGATATACAAAGAAATAAACAAAAAAATATGAAAAGGAAAACAACATATAAAAAATAGAAAAGGAAACATAAAAAAACTAAGAATAACTTATGTACATGGAGGGGTCAACCTACTTCACAAATTGTAATGTTTAATATAGTTCCCATTGAAGGGAAGTGGAAGGTGGGTGTAATCTGAGGATTCCAACTAGTAATTGTTTTCTCCAAAGGGGAGACAAATATTGAGTGGACCTTTCCAAAGGGAATACATAATTTCCATGCATTACTTTAGGATATTTTCTCTTCTTCCAAAGTAAGACAAGATCTCCCACTTAAAATTTTGTATGCCTTGCCTTCATGTCAAATATCTTTTTATCTTGCATATGGTGTTCTACAAGCTGATATATGACCTTGATCCTCTTCTCTTCAATTAACTTGCGGACATTAAAATATTTTCCACAAAGTCCTTATATGTCTAATCTTCAATTTATTTCTCTAACTTTAAGGTTAGAAACTTATAACTTACACTATAAAATTTTTGTAAAGGGGGCATACTAATATCCTTTTAGGGAGCTATACGGTCAACCCACAAGGCATAATACAACATTTTATGTCATATTTTCTTATTTTCATCCACTGGCTTATGAATTATAGTCACCAAGTTCTTATTGTTTGATTTTTCCTGAATATTTCCCTAAGGATAATATTTGGAAGAAAGGTTCAGTGATATACCATGTCCATAAAAAATTTCTAACATATTATGAGAATAGAAATTGGAAGAATTATATATGATTATATTTCTCGGTACTAAAAGCCTCACAATAATATTTTCCTTAATAAAATTGAACACTACCTCAAAATTCACTTTTCTAATAGTGATGGATTCCACCTAAGTTTAATCATTGCATCATTTTTAGTACATAATAAATCTTAATACTACATGAAATGTTAAGTACTCCAATGAATTCTGAACCCCACTTCTACAATGGATCTTCAATAGCCACAAGTCATACAGGTAGTGCTATAAGATTAGGGTTTCCCATGAACTAGTTATATGCCTTGAATATTTCCATACAATCATGACATTTCAGCTAATAGTACCTTTCTTGGATAATTTTTTGTCTACTAATTAGGGAAAAAACATTCCTCCAATAATCCTCTGTGGGGTTAGCTAATAGATATTCTCAAGTGACCTGCTTAGAGGAGTTGGTGGGATTATTATGGTAGATCGAGGAGAGGGATGAGTGCATAGTAGCCTTGGATACATGTCTAGGGAAGGTGTAGTAGGACTGGTATTGGTACCACCATCATTCTGAGTTTTTGAGGGAGAGGTTTGGGGTGACATCGAGTACACTAGAAGAATCATGGCTAAGACGATTAGGATTAGGGGCACCGTAAAAGGTGGGAATAGATGTGTTAGGAGTAGTGATGGGGCCATCGGGCATAATGAGTTTGAATCATTATCAGGAAGTGATCGTGGATATGATATTATGAGGGTGTGATGGTAAATAGGCTCCATATTTGTGACAACTTAATTTTTTTAAATAAAAGGTCTCTAATATTAAATTATATTTCTTTAAGGAATTTATTTATATTCACATTTGATTAATTCTTGATAGATATTAAGATGTTTGAGGGAGGTTAGTCAGGATTTATCTAAAAATTCAAGTTTTGATAGGTGTTCTTGATGATATTCTTCTTCGGGGATGAAATCTTTAAGAGAAACACATAGGAATGGAATTTGGATTTCAAGAGGAAGAAAGAATTTAGTGTGGTATACTAGAGATAAGAGATTAGCACCCATAGGGGTTCATATGCCAGTCTAGTAATCCCATAATGAAAATGAAATTTGGATATGTCAATCCTTACTAAGTTGATTGATAGTCTAGGTAAGGATTTTTTTGAGGGTTTTATTAGATGTTTTGGCCTGTCTGTTAGCTTGTAGATAGTATGGTGTGGAGAAATTAGGTTTAATAATGTAGTTGTCACATTTTTTTATTTTTTTATTTTTTAAATCATTTACCATTATCTGTGATGATTTTATGGGGATTCTAAAGTGACAGATGCTATGATGATGGATGAAATAGACAATCTTCTATACTTTAGTGGAGATAAGAAGGAAAACTTATACCCATTTTGTGAAATATTCCATAGTAGTGATGACAAAATTATGTTATTAGTATGATCAAGTATTAATAATGTTGATGATAAAAAGTCCCCTAATGTGAGAAAGACCATAAATATTAAGTAGGTAGAAGATCGTGAATGGGATGTGTGAAAATTAGCATGTTGTTGGCATTTGATGCATTTCTTGATATATTGATAGTAGTCTTGATTAAGTGTGGTCCAATAATAACCCATCCTTAGGATTTATATAGAGATGGCCAAACCATTGAATTTTCTTCCACATATTTCATTGTGCACTTCTCAAATAGCTTGGCTAGCCTCTAGACATTTAAGAAATTACAGGAGAATACTGTTAGAACCTATTTTATAAAGGACACTCGAAGTATAACATAGAGGGAAGCACGTTGTTGGAAAGACCTCCTCACGTTTATGTATAGTTCTGAGGGTATATTTTTGTGGGAAATGTAGTCATATATTTAAGCATACCTCATATGGGATTGGATATATTTTATATGATTGATGAAAGGAAAATCATTGTTGGCATGAGATGGTTGATCAAATTTATGTATGATGATGAAGAGTTTGGAATTGTTTGGGGATAAAGGGATAAGGGATGTAAGATACACCATCATATCTATAAATTTATTAGATTATCATGGATTTGTTTGTATTTCATAATGATCAAATGCCTTTAGAAGATGGTCAACAATGGATTTATTTTTTTTCAAGGTATCATTCTTACATTGGTACATTCTTTTGATTTGATTGATGATGAACTGGGAATCACCATAGATGTCAAGTATTAATACACCAAGAAGTGTGGTGGTTTTAATACCCATGATGAAGGTATCATTTTCGGCCATGTTATTCATACAATAAAACTTCAATTTAAAATATAGTAGAATAGGAGTCCCCAAAGGAGGTATTATGACTATTTTGGAACCCCCATGTCAGATTTTAGATCCATCAAAGAATAAGTTAATTTTGAGATGATTATTATCATGATCAAGGGTAATGATATATTTTTCAAGAAATTATTCACAAGGGATTTGATTATTAACAAGGGGACATTTAGAAAGCTAATTGGAAATAACCTATCCTTTAATGAATTTTCGAGAAACAAATTCAAAATCAAAATCAATCATGAGCATGAGCCATCTAGTTATTTTGGTGTTATGATATGGATTAGAATGTATGGATGATAGTGTATTAGTTATTTTGACTACATAGGTTTTTTGATTGAGGAGGTAATGAAGAAGTTTGGAAGTTACGAAGCATAAGGCACATAACAAATTTTCTACTTCTAAATAAGGAGTTTTATATTCATAAAGGGTATGTATAATATAATAAATAGTATGTTCCCTAACTTTTTGGTCCATATGTTCTAGTATAGATATCAATTCATTATCAATGGTATAAATTTATAGATATAAATTTCCTCCCTCATGTGGAGGTATAAACATTGTCAGCGACATGAGATATTTCTTATGGGCATCAAAGGCATTCTATAAACCATCATCCCATCTAAAATGGATTCCCTTTTTGAGGACGTGATGGAAGGTTTAACACTTATCTAATAATTAAGAGATGAAATGGTAGATAGATTGAGGTTTCCCTTGAAGATTTGAAAGTTGTTTAAGGTTAGATGTAGAGGGAATTTTGATTATGGACTTTATTTTGGTAGCATCAACTTCAATTCCCCTGATAGATACTATGAATCCTAATGTTTTCCTAGTTAGGACTTCAAAAATACATTTATTATGGATGAGCTGACATAAAATTTGTATTCGATGGGAAAAAATTACATCGAGGATAGCAAGATGGTCTTTTCAGTGTTAAAATTTACCAAGAGATCATCTACATAGTCTTCTATGGTTTTGTGGATGAGATAATGAAATATATAAGTCATGGCGCATTGGTAATTTGTTCATGCATTTTTTAAGCCAAAGGGAATTAATCTATAGTATAAGGTTCCCCACAGAGTGATAAATGATGTCTTATGTTGATCTTCTACTGCGATAAGGATTTTATTATGACTAGATAATCCATGCATCCAAGATAAAATTTCATGGCATGTCATTAGGTTGACAAGCTGATCAGTGTTAGGTAAGTGAAATCATCATTTGGATAAGAAAGGTAAGGCCTCAAAATTCTATGTAGATATGTAATTTCCCATAGGTCTTGGTTATAGGTATGTTATTGGAAACACATTGTGCATAATGAATGGGTAGGATGAAATTTGTTGAGAGACAATGTTGAAGTTCTTCTTTGACGTGGAATGCTACATGAGGCTGCATTTTACAAATCCTCTAATTCACTTTTTTATCATTGGTGATGGTGATAATATTATGGACAAAAATATTAGGGCTATTACTAGGCATATCATTATAAGACCATGATATTAATTGAATTTGATCAAATAAGAAGGTGGTGAATTATTGGATCTGTTGTGGTTTTAAAACCTAACCAACTTTAACCGTACATGGCTCCTGTGATGTCACTATGTTAATGTAAATGGAGGATTAATTGAGGAGTGTAGATGTGTTAGGAGGCAAGGATTTCTAGAGATAATTATCTTCATCACCCATATAGGTTAGGATGGGGTTATCATCTTGAAATTTATGAACATGGATAGTGGGAGAATCCTCTTATATCATATCAAGTAATATTAATGGGAGGATCTTGTTTTTTTTGTTATCTTGATAAGTCAATGGTCCTAGGGTGATCACATTGATTAAAAAAAATAGAAGGAATAGATATGGTGTCATTTTTGTTAGAGGGAATGGCTGATGATAATTAAAAGAGGTTTTGGATTCCGAGATTGGTGTTGGTGGGTTTGGGGAAGGCTCTTTGAATCTTATTCCATGTTTTTTATGGGTTTTCTTAAATCCTAAAACGGTATCTCATGTGAACCTTACTCATATATTCCTAGGAAAAAATACTTTCATGCACAGAGATGAAGGTATGTTTGGAAAAATTTAGGCTTGTCCACTAACAAAAAGTCCTGTGAATGGTTTCATGTGGTGTTAATCATCGAGATATAAAGAGATATGATTGATGCCTCTATAGATGAGTTGTATTTAAATACATGGAGGATTAAAGGGGATAATATTTCTGACATTAGGCTAATAGAGAGGTTGTTTATAAGACCCCCATATTATTTTAGGCATAGGTAGTGTATTGAGAGGAAGGATTTGATACTCCCCCAGTGAAATACTTTGCATCATATATTCAAATGATTTATCATCAAGTATGGATGTGGGGAAAAAAGAACTCAAAAAAATTGATATGAAGAGGAAGTGTTTTGTGATGGAATCAACACATAATTTGTCCTATGGGTCATATGACATGATTTGAATCGGTTATGATTGCAAGGGATCATAAATGTTTTACCTTCATGAACTCATATTTTAAGAACCGATGTGAATTGGAGGGGACTCAATGAATGATGAAAATCCAAGGACTTCATAATAGTATATTATATTTAAATTCACCTTCCACAAGGTAGAAGAGTTCATGGAGGAATTTCATAGCTAATTTGAGTGACAATATCATTGGAAGCACATATGATGGCAGGTGGTTGAGTAATGATAGTTTAAGGTAGATAAAGTTGTTTGAAAGCATAGGATGATATGATATTGATGTTGGACCCATTTTTAATTATGAATATTTTAATAAGGGTATCATTAACATAGGAAGTGACAAATAGTGGAAGGTTATGGTCCTTAGGATGTAATGATGGGAACTTAAAGTCGTCAAATGTGATGGGTGTAGGTATTTTCAAGATTCCAAAAAAGTTGGCAAATGGTCGAGGTTCATCTGATTTTAGTGAGATGGATTGGAGAGATTTTATAATAATTTTTTAGTGTTAAGGGTAATTTTTGATGAGTTCATAGAGGGACATATTTACAGGTGCTTGATATAACTATTTCATAATATTGTTTTGTATTGATTTTGTGGGTTGAGTATGAGAGGTTGTGAGGATGGATACTTTGGCTTTAGAAGATGGTGGATTGGATGGTTTAGTGGGGGCTGTAGAGATAGAGACTTTGAGCCTATCTTGAATTTGGGATTTTGAGTCTAGTGCACAAGATCTCATGGCTATGTAGACAACATCTATTTAGAAGGAAGGAGACTCATTAGAGGAGGCCACACTCTTACTTAATGGGGAAGTGATGGTTTAAGAGTGTCAAGATCAAGGGTTTTAAGGGAAGGTTTAACCTAGTATTTTGATATTGTCACTTTATGATTGAAAACTGGATGAGGGAGATCTTTTTTTTTCATAATATCATCCTTATTGAAAAGGATTCACATTACAATTTGAATCTCTTTACAATCCTTGATGTGATTTCCTTACATCCTTTGATATGTGTAAACTATGTCATACTTATACTAGGTAGGATTCCATCCACGGGGATTGAAAGGATTCGTTAGGGGTAGTGATATGGCTGATGATTGAACAAACTTTTCAAGAATGATGGTACAATATCCTGACAAAACTTGTTTAGATGATGATGATGTTGTGGGTATTTTGGTTGTATTAGATAATTTATGGGTATGTGCTACGTGAGGTATGTTTTGAATAGTGATCTTAAGTGTGGTTTTAAGAATGGGCTTGAATTCTATGATCGTGATTACAATTTTTAATGAAGGATGAGATCCTTAAATATAAGGTAGTGATGTGGCATACTTAGGAGTTGTTATTTTATCGTGGAAATTCTCATTTCTTGTGTTGGTGACTAACTATTGTTTTTATAGGACTACCAATGTTTTTGATCTAGCACTAAGGGACCTCATCTTTGGGAAGGATTCTTATGATTTCCATAATGGTATTTTATTCTTGCAAATTCCAAGAGATAATATCAGGGACACCTATAGGATTGGTTAGTGTAGTTGACTGAGATGATGTTTGATTCAGTCATCACCAGTAAGGAGGTTAAATAAGTATATTTATTTAAATAGCGCTCAAGATAAAAGTGTGGATTATTTAGAAAATGGGAGTTAGTTGATGGTCTTAATAACATGAGCAACATGATTTTGAGGTCCTGGGAAATTAGTTTAGATTGTGTTATTATTCGAAGGATGGTTTAAGAAAGGTTGTTTAAATACATCTAACACTTAATTAGGGGGTGAATTAGGATTTTCTAGCTATAGGTCAGTATGTTCAATAAGGTTTTAGATGATATTTTTGAAGTATCCACACCTATATGTGTCATGGCCATGAACCTGGTGGTATTTAAAATAGTCCTCTTCCCTATGCCAGGATGGCTTGGGATGGGATTCATCGATAGGTCAGATAGGATGAAGGTTTATAAAATGGGAAGTAATAATCTTATCAAAGATAGAACTATAAGAATCCCTCAGAGGTGTGTATTTTCGAGGAGGTTAGGACCGTTTAGGGTCTAAGTGATTCTTAGATGTAATTTTCAAGACAACAACATTTTCCAAGCCTTTGGACTTGTCATTGTTGGAAAAATTATTAGAAGAATCAGGTTTAGGATTTTTAGATTAATGTTTAAATTTTCCTTTTGCAAGGGCTCGAAGTTCCAGTTTCTGGGCCATGGTAAAGGCTTCATCAAATTTTTGAAATGATTGGATTTGTAGAGTGGAAGATATATGTTTGACGCAAGATTGATTAAATAATTTAATTAATTTATTATTTGGCAGGTAAAATTATATTTTATTAATGATCCCTCACCACCTATGGATGAATTCAATGATATATTCATCCTATAATTGTTTATATAATATATATCGGTGATGGATATTTTACGTGTGATGTTGATGTAGAAATGTTCTAGAAAAAGTTAGGATAACTACATGAATGAGTATAAGGAATATTTGGCAATGTTGTTCTACAAATCAATAGTGGGCCTGGACAATAAGAATGTCCTTAACATAAAGTCTTGATCATGGGCTATGAGGTAATAGGAGTGTTAGAAGGCCCTGAGATGTTGTTATAGATCTTCTTTTCTATAGAATTTTGTGGATTTTGGAAGTTCCTAATGTGGAGGTTATGGTTTGAAGGGCATTTTTGGATTGATGGGTTCATTAAAAAAATTCTCATAAAAGAGTACATTTTTTGTTCCCATGGTAATGACTTCCAGATTTATGATTCTACTCATTAAAGCTTGCATGGTATCGTTTTGGGGGGATCAGATAATTTTTGTTGAAGGATTATCCTTCCCATAGATAAAAGGATTTTATTGGTATTATTGATATAGTAAAGGAGGATTTTTAAAATGGGGAAAGTTTCCTAGCCCACTATAAGTTTTCTTGGAACCAAATGGTTATGATGAAGAATATATATGTTGGTAATATTAGGGGGATGTAAGTGTTAAGGAAGTGTTGTGAGAATGGAAGATTTTATTGAGGTGGGATATAACTGTATTTCGGGACACTAGTTTTAGATGTTGGTAGGTAGAAGGGATGAGTGCTAGTGGTAACAATCATATTTATAGGAGGTAAGGATGTAGGGATGGGTACAACTAGGTTTTGGAGTGTGGATGAGGACTTTTGGTAGTTCATGGGTTGGGATGTGACCAAGGGTCTCATAAAATTAGGCATACAAAATGAGCTTATCGAGGGATTTAAAGAGTTGGAATCCATGTGGCTAACCACGGATGGTAGAGTAGACATGTGTGGCGACACACAATGAGATATAGATAAAGAGGAAGATGACAGGGGTCCTAGTTGGCTAAATTTGTTTTGTGATGAAATGGTATTAAGTTGGAAAGTAGTTAGAGGTAATGATGAGGTAAATTTGTATTCTTAGATATAACAAGAGGTAGATTAAGGAACAACTTGTTCCAATTGGTAAGTGGGATTATTGTATCAGGTGGGGTTATAAGTAATGGTATTGATGTATGGATGGGGTTCTAGATTATGATGAGGAATAGAGATTTTTCATTAGGTAAAGTAACTCCTAAGGGGAATAGGATTGGTTTCCAATATTTATTCTAAGGAAGGATCCCTATAGTCATTTTTGTACCCCTCACAAAATAGGAAACTCCCATGTGCGTTGGCCTATCACCCAACGGGCACTGGGCACTCACGCAAGCCACGGGTGGGTCGAGTCTCTCTTGACACTATCAGTAGTGTCTTTCTTAATATACTTGAGTGTGTTTATACTCTTCTACTCAAACTCTGGGATGTAAAACTCTTTAAGGAAATCATCTTTTAGTCTTGCATAGTCTACGCAAGTCTGATCAGGGTAAAAATTCATGTACCAACTGTGTGTGCATCCATGCATTGTAGTTGAAAATTGACTCACCTTGTGTTTAGAATACATGATTCATTTTATGTGCCACAATATTTCACACATGTGCATGCATTCAACATCATATTCTATGCCACTATATTCTAGCAAATGAAGAGACATCTCCATGTAAATATTATGGGTTTAGTGCACAACTTTCCCACTTGATCCAGAACCTCCTTGTTTCCTCTGCCTCTAAATCCATCAGAACTAGAACCAACTATATGTTCTAATCCTCTACTTGTAGCTAGAAGTGGACTAGAAAATGTAATTCCTTGTGTCCCAATATTAGTATTGAACTGAACCCCTATGGTCTGTGAAGTGTTACTACTCCAAGAAGTGAGTCCAAAATTCTACACGCTTGAATTTTGTGAAGATGATGCACCTATAAAGGTACCTCCAAACAACAATGAATATATTTTCCCTGCCATCAATGTATTTTTTATGTGACTTAATACTTCTCTCCCACTTCCTAAATTAGCTTTTTGACTACTCGTTATACTATATACTAGAAAACCAAGTGCAAGGGCTAGGTTTCCAGGTAGGTTCAGATGTCTATTTGTGGCACAAGTCATCCTTGCTAGCACATTTCCATGTGAGGCCGAGGGGGGTTCCCTATCATACTTTCCCAAATGAGGGATGTCTTGATGCTCTGGATCCATGTCATCTGTGTGAGATCCAAATCCTTTGTGATCCATCTATCTCCTCAATGCCATCCACTCAGTAATTTCACACTTCTTCTCTATCTCCTCTCTACCTCATTATATTTAAGCTACCTTTCTCCTCTCTACCTTTATGCCACTAGATCTACCATCTTTCACGAAAACTTCTCCTTCCCCCACTCGTGGTGGGGTTTAGTTTTCCATTAGTTTTCTTTCCAAGTTTAGGGTCACCATCAATATTTTTATCACCATCGGAATTCCTTGTAAGTAAGTTCCCCTGGGATATCATAAAAATTGGAATTCAGCTACCTTTGGGAAAAGATAACTGGAAATTGAGTACTCCAAAATATATTTTCTTAGGACACCATGAAACCAAGTATCCACAATGCATTTCTAAATTATATCAGCATCATAAAGGGCCTGAAATTCTTCCTTCATCTAGGAAAGTGTGTGATACCTCCAATCTCTTTTAGACACATAAGCAACCAGCCACTCGTATAGTTCTATCAGAAAAATAGTGAAGAATCTCTCATAAAAAATGTCATACAAATTCTGTCCCACCCAAGTGCGTGCATCAAACTTAGATCCAATGTTGAACCTCCATGTGCATTCTTCTTCTAGATCTTGTATCCACTCCTCAACACTTGTTATGGTAAACCAGTATGTCTTCATTGTGAACCATCCTAAAAACAACTGAAAAAGAGGTCTCGAAAACAGAACTAATGATGAAACCTAGAATTTATCAAAAATAACCCATGCACATTGGCACATCACTCATCCTATACTGAGTGCTCACTCGAAGCCCACAAAGGTACAGGCCCCTCCCTAGAGTTGCATGTGTAGGATGCAAACATGATAAATGGTTAATGTATTCAGACCCATAATTGGTATAAACATTCTACAGAGCATATTCTAGATCTAAATCTAAGTAATAGATTCAAGAAATATCCATATGATTTCTACCATGCAATCTATAGTTATCTTCATGTTTAACACCTTGAATCAGTCAATACACTCCATTATATTAAACACAGTAAATAAACAGAAGCTTCTTATAATACCTAGTATCATAACCTTATGTGTGCATCAGATCTGGCAACATAACTTCACAATAACTCATATCCAGTCCCCCTGTACTACACAGATCAATACATATTTATAAGGGTGGGGACTTACCCTTCACCACTTACATAATTCCAAAAATAGGTCACATGTTGAAAATAACCATGCATCTTTACAATAATAGACACACATGCAAGTGCACTGATAATAAATATCTTCTGGTTAACTAGAAGTAATAATTTTATTATTAACTCAAACCCATGCAAATTTCTTATTAGACACCCTTCCAAAAATAGCCCTTGCATGTCATGCAAGTCTTTAGCTAGTTTGTGTTCTCTGCATGCTATCTCCAAAAATAGTATGTAATCATTAAAATAGCTAATTCCTGAATTTGTCCTTGTCTTTCGCACACATTTCCTTCTCTAACCTTCCCCACCTTTGAATTCTCCCTTTTCCCATGCGTGAACCTTTTTTGTGCCTTTTGCTAAGTATCATACTTTATCTGCTCAACAACATAGCTCATTAAAATTGATTTTTTTTTGCATTTTTAGAGCCCCGTGAGTTTTTTTTCATACTCTTCCATTCTTGTACTAATGGAGAGCTATCTTGAGGAATATTCATGGTGACATCTATGTCATGCATTGATTTTTTCTCTTCCCATATTTTAGTATTTACGTTGTCTATATGTTGGCATTGTAATTATTTGATTTTAGCCAACAACTCTTATTTTGAAGAATCATATGTGGTAGTTGATTTAGCATTTTTCATGCTAGACTCAGGATTAATGATTAATTATTTTAAATGTTCATGCCTAAATCCAGAGGTTAGTTTTTCCCCATTTCAAAAAGGTGAAGCAAGTATTGATTTTTTTATTTTACATGATGACATGATCAATGTATTCCTTCTCGCTTATGGATAATTCAAGTTTTCTATAATTTATTCATTGTCAAAAGGCGCAAGAACAAAAGGATTGAATCATTTGGAATCATCATGGACATTGGCACTCTTACTATGTGTAAAAACTATCATGTTATAAATTGTGTTCAAATTTTTGGGAGATAAGAAAAATGTAATTGTGATATTTGGAAAGTGTTTTAATCAAATTGGATTGAATTGAATTGATACACAAACAAAATGAATGCTTAATGTACAAATTTTAGATGTTGTAATTATTTTCTTGATACAAAAATAACGTAAATATCCAACGTATAAGACTTGGATAGGACTCATGACTTGGTTGCGTGTGATTTTCCTATAATTGAATAAAGTGAGTATTTAATATACATGACATTTTATCATGTTTAATTGGATATTCTTTTGCTTAAATTTTATAAAGTGAATATCAAAATGTAAAACTTAGAATTTGAGAATGATTGTGCTTAAGCATTGAAAAAGTGAATATCAAATTAGAATACTTATGATGAGGATGATTGATCAAATATATGACAAAGTGAATGTCAATATATAAGATGTGGTAGAAGAGAATTATTTGGCTTATACTTTGAAAAAAATAATTTTTTAATATAAGGTATAATGGTGAAATGAATTGCTCATATTTTGACAAAGTGCATGCCAAAATAAAGGACATAAAGAAGGAAATAAAGTTCTTAAATTTTAACAAAATGGATGTTAAAATATAATCTTCAAAGATGAGGTAATTCTCAAATTTTAACAACATGAATGTTAAAATTAAATACTTAGAGAATGAAAGAGATTTCTTATATTATAACAACGTGAATGTTAAAATAGAAGGCTTAAAAATGAAAAGGGGTTTATAGATTTTTCTTATCTTCAATGAGATATGTATCCAAAGGAAAGGATTTTTTATTGAATTGATATTATGCTTGACCTTGATAAAATGAATACCAAAGTAGAAGACTTGGATTAAAATGGATGTGCTTGAATTAGGTTATGGGCATCCAAAATTTAAGATTTAGAAGAGATAGATATTGAGTGATGTGTTTAAACTTTGGAAAGTGAATCCGAAGAGTAAGGCTTAGACATGAAAAAGATTGAATGATGTGCTTAAAATTTTGAAATTTAATTAGAAAACTAAGGCTTATATGTAATTAAATTCTATTTGGAATGGGTGTCCAAAAAGAAGGGTTTTGTGAAGTTTAAAGACATATTTAATTTGGATAAAAAATGAATAAGATGTGATAAGAAAAACCATGTGATTCCAGATAAGAAATTGAAATATAAAGTAATATGACTCAAGAAAACTTGGTTGATAATAATGATGGTAAGGGGGTGATTTAATAAATATGAAATTTTAAAAACCCTAAATGCAGAGTAACATACCATAAATGAGTAATAAATTACAGATATGACCCAAGCAATAAGATAGGTAAAAAATGAACCCTAGGTGCAAGAGAGGGAATATAATACTTAGTTGATTTTGCAATTGATCCCAAAGTATGTTGGACTAGAGGATTGATGAATATGATGAAAAAACTATCACAACATTGCTTGATGAATTATAGAATTGTCAGATATTCCTGGACCGGGGTTCCTGGACTGGGTCAAGGGTGCCTAGGCTCCAGAGTCTGATTTTGGGTGACTATGTCTGTGAAAATGTTTGAAATATTATTTTTCTTATATTCCAAGGTGTTCTATAACATTCACTATTGGTAACTTGTATGTCAGACTATGCCCACAGAATTCACTTATAACCGGAAAAAAATTATCTCCTCCAAAACCCCAAAACCAATCAAATCCTAAAAATAAAAATATGCAAATGGGAGATGAAATAAACCCATAGATTACCAAGCAGAAGGAACTTATGAGTGATTGTTTCACTAGATATTAGTCTTCATATAGTTTTATGTGTGTGTGTAGATTCATGCCCCAAGAAGGTATTATACAAGATGCACTTGATAGCAAATAATAAATAGATGTCTATATGGAAAAATCAACTTCCCCTCCTATACATGTATGCAAAATAAAAATTCTTTTGTCCCTTTAATGAATCTATATGTATGCTTTGATGCTCTTAGAATGACTTTGGATGTAACCTTAGGTGGTGATAGTAGATGCTTAAAGCATGGTCCTTTATTATGGTCACATATCTTTGTATTTATATGATTCCCTTGTTGAATTTGGTAATTGAAAACTAAAAGGCCGACCCATAAGAAAAAAATATGCAAAAATATAAAAGAGGCCCAAAAGGAGAGAGTATGATAAAAAGAGGTTGAGGGCACCAAACAAGGACAAGTGTACCTAGGCGCTGACATCCTGGTTGAGCACTGGTGTCCAATGCCAATAAAGATAAAGTAATACATATCAAAATGGGCTGTGGGGTGTGCAAGACCAAAAAGGAAACCATAAAGAAAAAAAAATGCCAAAGATAGATGTCAATTACTATTTTTCTTGCTTACGAATCATATGAATAGTAGTATGTGATTAGGACCTAGAAATGTACCAAAAGTGCATGATTTATCGTCTACATTTTTCCCCACCTCATTTTTTTAGTGAATACTTGATAACATGAAGAAGATAAGAGATGTGTACCTGATAACCATGTAAATCAATGACGAAAGTGTTCTGAGGAGACGAGAAAAAACGTGGAGTGATAAAATGAAATGTGGAAGCCAAAGAAGAGGAAGTGACCCTAGGGGTGAAACATATGTATTGTATGATGTTGTACATGTTTTTGAAATCACTTGATGTGTTCACTAATGTGATCGTTGCTTCTCATAAATAAAAACGTGCAAAAAGAAGAGAAAAAGAGTAGTCAAATATGTGTATATGAAAAATGTGATCCAAATATGTAAAAATGTGATAAAATAGTAAAATGAACATTACACCTAATCCGTGATGAGTAGAAAGGATAGAAATTGTCCTGAAACACTAAAGAAGTACGATTTTTTTGGGTGATCTCACACCAAGAATGATTTTTTTGGCGATATCACATCAAGAACGAGTTTTTTGGGAGATCTCATGCCATGGAAAAAGATTTGGGGAGAAACATCTAATGTTATTCTCCATCCTTTACTGCTTCCCAAAATTTATACACCACTGCAGATGGTGTGATCCTTCTTTTTTCTAGTTCAATCAAGTTCGATCTAAGTAGAAAAAGAATAAGATTGGAGATAGAATGTATTATAATTACTAGAGGATTGTGCCTATGCTATGCAAATTACTCTATGAAATGCTGAAAACTATGCCAATCTGAGAAAGTGACTGTAACTTCCCCCTTGGTCATAGGCACTTAGGAAATATCAAGAGTGCATATGTTCTCATGTCTATATTTGAGTGCTTGCATCTGTGTTGTGTTAAGGACCCAAGTCATATTTTGGGGTATATCTATAACTGAAGACTACTCTGTTCCTATATTGTGTAGGTCTAAACTATGATTGTGTATTGTGGAATGGGGTGATTGATTCACCCAATGTATGCCCCCTCATTTAGAGTGCATGTGATGTCACAAGGAGGATGCAAACCAAAGGATAGGACCCAATGATGAACTAAAACTAATACCCTATAGGGGAGGGAATGTGCTTGGTAAAAGACAAGGCACACACAAAAAATGTGGCTAGGAAACATGTGTTAGTGTAAATGAGAAAAATACACATGCAGAAGATAATGTGTAATCTAACAATCAAAAAGACAATATAGACTATGAAAGGATGGTTTCAAACATAGTACATTTATCACAATGTCATGAGATAATCAAGGGTGAAGTAGTAAAAATCATACAAGAAATGAACATACAAGACATAGGGCATAGCCCGCAAACAATGGCATACAACAGAAGACAAGAGTAAGAAAATTTTAACATACAACCATGGTGGAAAATAGTTCGTGCAAGTAACATGTTTCACAAGAAACACCCATTAGCATGTTATAAAGATACAAAGTATGTAAAAATATGTATATATTGATAGAGTAGTGTGCAAGTAAGAATAAGTAGTATAAAATGAAACAATATCACCAATAGTGTGTGTATGAAAGTAGATTCCCCCAGAAGCCTAAGTGGGACTGAAAAGAGGTACAATGCCAAGAATCCATGTTGCATGTAATGATCTATAAGAAGGATGTATTCACAACTCAAGAAAAACTAAACACGCATGTGTACATAGAAAATATAATGACATACAAAGTATCTGACTAGCATAGTAAGCAAAGTTTGCATGTGAGTATAAATAAGCAGAATTAATATGCAACCAAGGTATGTGACATGTTTTGTATGAATGTGATGGGATGGTATGCAACATGAATGTGACAGGGGCAGTGTGTCCCTCGAGCGTATGTGTATGAGTATGTATGAGATGAGGTCCATTTATAAATGACCCCTTAAAAGTCAATAATGAACCATAGAATAAGAGTGTGTCATCAGGAAATGGTTCTAAATATGTGCTAGATAAATATATCAATGAATCGTAGAGAGTAAAGAGTGTGAATGTGGTGAGGTTCATTTTAGATTAAGACCCTCAACAGTCAATTATAAATCATAGAACTAGATTTTGTCAGAGGGAAGTGTGTTGTGCGAGAATATGATGCTAGAAATATGTGTCGTGAATGTGTTGAGTGTAGAAATGTGTATTTTATGAGGTTTATGGATATAGTATTCCCTTAACAGTCAAATTTGAACTGTAGCACAAGAGTGTGTCATCAGGTAATGATGATAGAATTTACTTATTGTGATGTACTTATTGTGATGTACTTATGCTGGTAGAAATGTACTTATTGTGATGTAGACTTGATGGCTGAATGGTAATAACAGTTGATCATAAGAATGGTGTTTGGTATCTTAGCATTGGCTCCCAAAAGGATTTCGTGAGTGCAATGCTTCAATATCTTTCCTGGTGATGACTCTAGATGTATGGATACATGAAAGGATATTGGTTTCACTTACATACAGCTCTAATCTTGTTCCCTTGCTCTTAGAATGTGTCAACCCAAAAACAAGGTTGTTTAGATGAATAAATGGTAACCGATGATGGTTCCAGGTTGACTGGCATTAGTTTAGGGGTGAATATACGATAGAAAAGTGACATGTGAGTATGAGAATATACAAGTAGCTATTCTTCATACATGACCTCTCAAGGTCATGCTGAGACAACCGGTGGAAATGGAATATATGTGGATATAGAAAAAACTAGTTGGGAAATCTTATATCCTCAACATGCAATAATGGGATCTACGATTCTATGGAAAAGAAAGCTCTCCTAACCTAAATTGGTGTAGTGGATCGTTCAAATATAATAGTTGTTCGGAGGCTCTAATCAATGTCGAGCTCTACCGAGATCCTATCTATTGGCTATTAGACGTGGAAAGTGACATATAGGTACTTTGTGTATATTTCTAGAAAAGGTCATGGAGAATGGTAGTGAGAGGTGTAGTGGATTTATAAGAAACTATGGGTTGTTTTCTATTCTAGCCCATAAAATATTGGCTTGATTGTCTTTTATGTTTAATGCAGAAAATTATGTTATGATATCTGGCGGGAGTGTTGAGGATCTAAATACCAGCTGTGGCCATGGTTTTGTGATTTTTAGATAAGTTAGATGAATGAGAACTAACACCTAAATAGTTCTATAACAAAGCTAATGAAAAAATCTAAACACCATCAAAGATGAGAGCTAAACAAGATTAATACCTAGCATAATGCATTTAACTTTGATTTAAACAATGCTAAAGTATTTAAACCTCTACTTCTCTAGATTACCAACAACCAAGTAAATGGACCTAAATAAGCTCCATGGCAATCAATATTTGGTTTTCCTTCATATCTCCAAGAACCTAGGAATGGGGGGTTATCAAAATTGGGCTACAAGACCCTTTTGACACCTCCCATATGACCTAAGCACTTTTAGGCTAGAATAGGAAACTTAGCTCCTCAATATGATGAACTCTCAAGAAAGCAAGGTGCAAGCTCTTAGTCTCTTTGTTATATGATTTGCATTTTCTCTCTAAGGAGTTTAGGTGTAAGTAAAAAGGTAGGTGGAGGCATCTTTATATAGCCCAAAGGATAAAGGATTCAACACATTCTCATGAATGTGGGATAAAGGTAAAACATGATTAGGAATGGATAAGGTTATGTTATTAAAGATAACCTTGCTTTAGAAGGGTTTAATACATGTTTAACAAGTCATGGGAATTGGGGGATATTTTAATTAATCAAAGGTGATTAACTAATAGGTAGGTGTAAGCTTATAGAAGCCAATTAGAAGAATATAAGTGCGATTTCGGCTATTGTAAGGGGGTTAAATCAATTAAATATTGATTTACTAGTTAAATGAAGGGGAAGACTAATTAATTAATTAATCTAGATAGAGGAGGTGATTAATTAACGAAAGGTCATTAATTAAGTTATTAGTTGGATAGGCGACTTAATCAATTAGCGTATTGTAATTAATTAAAGACAACAAGAGGGAATATGAGCGCTTTTAACGATAATTCAACTTGCAAGAAAGGGGATAATTAACGTAATTTAAGTATTTAAATTGCTTAGGCATAATTATAGGTGTCTACATTTTCCCCTCTTTGGGGTGGCATAAGTGACATCACTTCAAAGATAGTAGATAGAAGAAAATTTTTGAAAGCATAGAAGAAAAAATAGTAGGAGGGAGAGATGCCCCCTCGAGTGTCAATGAGGTGATGAAAGAAGTCAATCAACGATCGAAAAAGGTGAGATATAGATAGAAGAATGGGGAAGAGGTAGGATGCCCTGATGACAGAGAAAATTAGGGGTGAAAAGGGAAGTGGTGTAGAAGAAATAAGGAAGATGGGAGAGAAGAGCTTAGCCTCTAGCCACTATTTATTTGGAACAAATTTGATGTCATCATATTGCCATAGGAACTACATCATCATCCCTTATTAAAAATATAAGCATACGACAAAGGTAGAATGACATGAAAATTCATACGAAGAAAAATTTTCCATTGTTAAAACACCATATCCACTCAACATACAAAAATGCAATGCAATACGAGAAGGAAACAAGCTCATCTAATAGGGAAAACAAGTATGAACGCACATATGCAACCCAAAAATGGTCAAGATAGTTGTACAAATGTTTTTTATCAGTGTTGAAGAGATCCACAAGTTCATGATTGACAACAAGGGTTAAAAATGATGCCTCAAGAAAGGATACATGAAAGGGGAAATGATAATTGACATAGGGTCCATAAAAAGTGTTTGTATGAAACGAAACAGCACCAGGCAACGAAACTGCCCTAGAGTACAGATGAAGCAAGAAAATAGCTTTGTGAATGGTTGTGAATCTAGTGATCCACGAGTCACATTAATCAGGGAAGATGTGAGACAAACCAATAGGACATGGAGAAAATACCATGTGCAAGACACAAGTTTCAGCCATAATAAGCAAGTTACCATTTTTGTAGGGTTTTTACTCTTTAGGATTTTTTGAAAAATTTTGCCCTGTTTTTGGGTTTTTGATATATACATTGTTTTTATTATTTTTGCTTTTCAAACTGTGGTGAACAGTAGAAGAAGAAAGCAAAGGGGCTAGGAGCGACAGAAAATGCCCTAGGAGGAAGAAAGGGGAAACAAAGGACAAATAATGTCCTTGTTAAGTGGAAGAAAATAATAATAATAATAATTATTATTATTATTTGAAAAATAATCATCTACGAGAGTGAAGAAGAAGAAAAATCGTCAGGGAGCAATTAAATTGTCTAGGGGAGAAGAAAGGGGTATTGGACAAAAAATGCCCCAATATGGTGAAAAAGAAGAGAAAAATAATTATTTGATAAAAATAATTATTCCACAGCAAGCAAAGGAGAAAATGGCGATCGAAATGAGTTTTCTAGCCTTCCGAACGGTGAAAAATAGGTTAATATGCCCCCCAGGGGGGGTAAAAACATCATAATCAGTTCATTTTAACCACTCAGTTTAGAAAACTTACTGTGAGACTCTGACACTCAGGAGAGATGGTGATCGTATGAGACCATTTGAGGTGTGCTAATGTAGTCCGGGGGTACAAGAGGCACGTGGATGAGGGTCCATTTGTGAGTATTCACAACCTTGCATTTAAAATGTTGGCATTAATGCATTAATTAGGGAATTTAGGCTTACAAAGACATGTAGGTGCACCTGTGTGTAGGTGAAGGCATGGGATAGGGCGGACATGTGCCAGTTTTGGGGGCGCATGCATCTATTTGAGGGTACAGATGTTGGGTCTATGCGCACACACGCACAATCAAAAATCACATTCACACACACGCGCATGCGCACACACCGGGAAAGGGGCGCACATGCCAAAAGCATGGCGTAGACATGGGTAGCTAAGCGCACACAAGCAAAAGCACGCATATGCATGAGTAAGCACCAATTAGGTGGTGCACACGGCAAAAAATGTGCACAGGCTCCCAAAAGAGGGCACACATGCTAGAAAACACCCACGCGCAAGCACAGGTGCCAGAATGTGGTACACACACCCAAAAGGGTGTGCAAGTGCCCTAGATAGGTAAACAAAGATAAGAAAGTGTCAAAAAACATGAGACTTAGAAGAATTTTTAGGATTTTTGGGTTTTAAAAAAAAAAGAGATAGACTTTTAGAAGAAATGCTAGAAACTAATGAGTGGCATGTTATTTTGTAGAGATGACTACCAATGTTGCAGACGTGGGACCGTCACTCCCAGATTACCAAGTTAGAGGGTAGTATGTGCTGATGTGACTGCTGAGAGATGGCCATATTACTAGAGGTAGTGGGGCTGGGACCCGTGACTCGGATGCCATTGATTGTATTGGATCACGACCTTCTAATTGCGCTTTCCGAGCGATGGAACAATGAGAGTCAGTGTTTTAGACTGCCCACAGGTGAGATGATAGTGACTATAGAGGATGTGTGGTAAATCCTACGTGTGCCCATGATGGGGACACTGATTGAATATAGATTGGATACAGGGTTGATCAGAGTAGCATGCAGTGCTTTATTCAGTGTTGATGACATCCCACATGACGGGATGACTGTGTCCTTACACGATTGCATCTCAGACCCAAAATTACATCGGGGGCCACTTTATATCATGGTTCTTATCAGTGGGTTCTTACTCACTAATAAGACATGAAATTTGTTCCCAAACAGGATTATTGCCATTAGTGCACGGGATTTAAAGTGGTGAGAGGTATTGTTGGGGTTAGTGTATACTGGCCCATTTATACTGGGATTTGCATCTCATCACATACCATGGTCAAAAGACCGTGGGCCAGCATCATTGTTACAGATATGGTCATGGGATCATATAGCCATTGGATTCCCTGTTGGCCATTTCAGAGTTCGAGACCTCGAGGAGCCATCATACATGGCTTGGATAGTAGTTAGCAGAGACATCCATGGTCACCTAGGTAGCCTATTCAGATATAGGTGGGAGTTTGATGAGCTAGCCATGATAGATGTCATTTGGCATCCATATAGACACTTCCAGTGGCAAGAGGATGCCACAGAGCTTAGCGTGTGCTTGGTGGAGCACTTCTTGATTGGTAGCCGTAGCTACATCATGGAGCTATATCGCGTTGACAGGTGCCAGCGGTAGCTAGGCCGAGTACAGGGTGTCCCACAGCCAGATATCTGGCATGCTCGTAGGGACTCTGAGAGGAAGACTATGGGGCCTCGGATAGTAGCAGCCTGAGCCAGGGCTAGTTTCCTACAGGTGGTCCCCCAGGCATGGGATCTATTGCGATAGATTAGAGATCCGGGGACCACAGTTGATTATGCAGCATGGTATGCTACAGTGTTACCCCAACAACTTACCATTCCAGAGGCATCATGGGTAGCAAGTATTCACCCTCCTATGGAGATATGGCATGGGTCAGAGGGTAGAGCTTAAGCAGTAGCATTGGGGCTAGAACCCAAGGATCCCTTTGATGGGATCCCACATGATGGACAGGGTGCCACATAGGCATAGGGACTGAGGCCACAGGGCCCAGTACAGGTAGCCATGCCTCCTCCCTGAGGTAGGATTTTTGAGCAGGGCCAGTCTTCCAGAGCACCGTAGGGACCAGTCCCTGAGGCACATATAGCCTCACAGCTAGTGGCGCAGATAGCCAAAACATAGGTATAGGTATAATAGCTCATAGCCGAGAGAGATGCGGCGAGAGTAGAGAGAGACGAGGCTCGAGGTTGGTGCGTGATAGCCAAAACAGAGTGGGATGAGGCCCGAGCCCATATTGTTACATTACTTTCAAGGCAGGACCAGGCTTAGGCCCAGGCTAGGTGAGGAGATGACAGGGCAGCATGACGGAGCTAGATCTGAGAGACAACTACATAGTGGGAACAAATATTGAGTCTTCTTCATCAGTCCTAGTCACAGCTCCGCATGGTCATGGCACAGAGAGACCACATGTATACTCATTATCAAGTAGCAGTGGCCCAGAGGGATTAGGTCTACACCAAGCTGCAGGTGATGACCATGGAGAGAGATCGAGAGGCTTCCACCTCTAGAAAGGCAGAGGAAGACCTGGGCTGGGTTACAGGTGAGCGAGACACTGCCCTTCAGGTAGCGCTCACCTTAGGAGATGCAGATTTGATTCGTGATGCCACTAGGCTTGGTGGTGAGGCACTTTTCTATAGGAAAACATACTACAGAGTGGTGCCACTAGAGCAGAGAGTGGAATTGCCACAGTTATCAGGATCGAGTGCATCTGGCTCTTGTTCACAGAGGTATGGGAAGTCCACCAAATCAGTCAGATAGCCCCTTCTAGATCAGCCACTGAGACCAGTGCCAGCCCAGCTGACAGATGTCTGACATCTAGAGGACAGACCTAGGAGCCCCGACAAGGGTGAGAGCTATGGCTGACAGCCATCTTTGTATTGTATATATTCTTTTGTATGTATGCCTCTTATGAAGGCTGATTTTGATGTATAGTGATTGTAGACATGTATTTTTGATGATGCCTCATGATGAAGGCTTGATTCTTTACGATGCATGCCCCTTTTTGATGGCATTGCATATTACCGATGTATTTATATTGAGCACTGATTAGGACATTGTATATTATACAAACATTTTTGATGTATCCCTATTGTACGCCTCAGCTGAAGGCATTTTTGATATAGAGCATAGATTTGTATGTATCCATTTGTGATACAGATGTATATTTGACACACATGTATATATATATATATATATATATGAGGACTCATTGTTTTGGCTCAGATACACATGGTTATGAGATGATGCACATCTTTGTTTTATTGATACATGTATACAAATGGTTTTTGCATTTGTTGTAAATTTATGGGGAGCCAATTGATGATGGGACATGAATCATGTTGTAGAATCTTGAGTAGGCTTGTTGCCTGTGTTGGATTCGATGTATGTTATTGTCTGGATTCAACATTTATGGATATTGTTATGATGTTATCATATGATGCATTGTATTTTTGTTGTACTTTGATGCATGTGACATGAGTGGGCATAATTCTATGATGTGAAATACCCCTTTTCAGAAATTACTATATGTTGATTCTCATTGCATATTACATTTGTTTAATTCATCACTTATGGATGTGTTGTGACACGAGTGGGCATACATTGATTCTTGTTGCATGCTGCATGTTTTGATTTAACACTTATGGATGTATTATCTAATGTTGTACTTTGTATGTGTCTGATTCCGATGTTTTGATGTATACATGCTCTGTGGATGCTTAGATGATAGATCTATAGACGATATCAAATGTACTTCTCATGTGTTATTTTGATGTATATGGATGGGATGATATGATGATATTGGTGCGGGGGGGGATAGATTTTTGATTATGCGCAACCCCTCTTGCCCCCATTGATGATACGATATGTGATGATTAGCTTAGCATACATGCATGATGTAAAACTTAGCATTTTTGTTTATATATGATGTATAGATGATGCTAGATGTGATGATAGTGATGGTAATGTGATGTGAATGATACAAAATAGAGCACATGCAAGAAAAACAGCCAAATGCTAACAAAGAACACCAGGAATTAATGCAATACACCATGATTCACCATGTCTGATTAACAAGTAACAAACACAACCAAATGCTCAAGAAAGAACATAATGAATTAACATAGTACATCATGATTTCCCAAGGTTCACTAGCATGTTGAGACACACCACAATACACATGAGCAAGAATGAATCTAATCTAAGCAAGAAAAGATGAACTATGATAAAGTACACCCACGCAACAAACAACTCAAAAGAAAGCACACAAAACACTATACAAGCAACAAACAAAGTAAGGAAACAAGACAATGCAAGTAAATGTTTGTGTAAGATATGTTTTCATGCACTATTTTTCTATTTTTTAGGTTTTTGTGAAACAATTTTCTATTGTTTCTGTGTTTTTGTGGAGCAATTTTCTATTGTTTTTGTGTTTTTGTGGAACAATTTGCTATTGTTTTTGTGTTTTTGTGGAACAATTTTCTATTGTTTTTGTGTTTTCTGAAACAATTTTCTATTGTTTTTGTGTTGTGTGGAACAATTTTCTATTGTTTTTGTGTTTTTTGACGGTTTCCAAAGCTATGTGCAAGTAACCAAGAAAGCATGGATGCCCCCAGTGTTAGGTGGGGAATATACAATGGAAAAATCCACACGCTTATGAACAAGAAGGTGAAATCATTGAGTTTCCCCAGCATAAGATGGGAAATAACAAAATACCATGCCCCTCACAGATGAATAAAAGAATACAAAGCCGGATCAAGGCTAGACAGGATGATGTGCACAAGGAATCAAGACAATAGAACCTGGTCTAGGCCCAAGACAACTACCCTTCTAATACAAAATGCTTGTGAACAAATGAATCTTCCTGAGGCACCGGAAACTATTTTTCACCCAAGGACTTTCCCAAAGTGCCACAATTGCGTGGTTCTCACTAGTGGATGACATGTTTTCTCTTTTTCTTTTTCTGAATTTTTTGATTTTTTTTATATTTTTGATTTTTATGACTTCCCTACGCCATGTTCAGGCATAGAACCTCTTAAGATGCATGGTGTTCATGGGCTCCCAGAGCTCATCACCATTGGGGTGAGCCAGTTTGTATGCCCATGTGCCATACTTGGCAACTATGACATAGGGTCCTAACCAATGTGGTTCAAACTTCCCCTTCTTTTCTCGCTCTTCTTTGGTATTGAACTGGTTCTCCTTCATGACTAAATCACCAACCTCAAACTAACAAGGGATGATTCTCTTGTTATAGTTTCTGGAGACTCTGTGTTGATATAATTTCAAGTGATTAAGAGTGCGAATGCACCTCTCATCCAGTAGCTCTAACTCAGCCAACCTTTCCACTCGATAATCTTCATCCTTATCCAAATAGTCTCAAAGAGAGATTCTCAAGGGCGGAAGTTCAATTTCTAAGGGGATGATAGATTATGTTCCGAACACTAGGGAATATGGTGTCGCACTAGTAGGAGTGCGAATGGATGTTTGGTAAGCCCAAAGGTTTGGATGAATTTGTAGGTTCCAGTTGCGACCTTTTGCTGACCATCTTCTCCATTATCTTGACCAATGTCTTGTTTGTTGCCTCAGCTTGTCCATTACCTTGAGGGTAATATGGTGTGGACCATTTTAATCTAATTTGGAACTATTGGAAAAGGCCTTTCATAGATTTATTCTTAAATGACTTTCCATTATCTGTAACAATGGATGTAAGAATGCCATACCTACAAATAATGTGATTCATGGTGAATTTAGAAATTTGTGCTCTTGTGACATAGGTTAACGGGACAGCCTCCACCCATTTTATAAAATATTCTATGGCTGTGATAATATGTGTATGACCATCAGATGAGGTAGGAGTAAGTTTCCCTATTAAATCGAGTCCCCACTTGTAGAATGGCCATGGGGTAGTAATTGGTTGCAATGGCTGTGACAGAGCATGGATAAAATTTCCATACTTTTGACAAAGCACACATTTTCTAATGTGATTGCAACAATCAGTTTCCATGGTAGGCCAATAGTAACCTAATCTCAACAATTTCTTAGCCAAGACCATTTCGTTTGTATGTTCTTCACATACTCCTTCGTGCACTTCCTTGATTTCCTGGATTGACTCTGTCACATCCAGACAACGCAACAAATTCCTGGCATAGCCACAATGATAAAATGTACCTCCTGAAAGGGTGTAACGGGTGATCTGGAAAATTAGACTTTGCTTTTTAGAGTGAGAGATATTAGGAGGGAATGTGTTGTCCTTAAGATAGGTGAAAATGGGTTTATACCATGGAGAATGGGGACTAACAACCTCATAAGCCAGGTAAGATTCTGGCATGTCATACGTGGGCTAGAGTAGATTTTTTTATGAAGAAAGGCATATCATTGTTCCCTGGAAGAATACGAAGCATCGATCCCACCATTTCCATGGCATCCTCTGATCTATTATGTGCTCTTGGGATCTGCTCAAAGGTGATGCGCAAAAAATACTCCTTTAGAGTTTCCACTAACTATTTTAAAGGTATGAGCTTGTCATCCTTAACCTTATACTCATCATTTACTTGTCTAATGATTAACTATGAATCACCTACAACCTTAACATGATGAATATTCCACTTGATGGCTAGCTTCATCCCTGTAATGAGTGCTTCATACTCTGTAATGTTGTTCGGGAAAGGGAAGGCCAAGTGGAAAGCCTGTGGTATAGGATCACCCAAAGGAGTAATAAGGACCACTCTTGCACCCGAACCATGAAACGTAAAATATCCATCAAAATGTATTTGCCATACGATAGATTCTTCAATGTAGAGAAAAGAGGCATCTGGCAGCTCCAAACTCAAAGGCTTTGTGCTTTGCAAAGGTGCTTCCGCTAGCTGATCTGCAAGTACTTGTCCTTTAACTAATTGTTGATGGACAAATTCTATATCAAACTCACTAAGTAGAATGATCCAATTAGCCATTCTACCTGTGAGGGCAGGTTTGGACAAAAAATAATTGAGTGGGTCGACCTTTGATATGAGCTTGGTCTTATTATTCAGTAGGTAATGGTGAATTTTCTGAAAGGTAAAAACAACGGCCAGGCAAGCCTTTTCAATTTGAGGATAATTAAGTTCATAGGAAATGAGGGTGTGACTCAGATAGTACACTACTTTCTCCTTATGGTTAAGGTCGTATTGGGAAAGTAGCACACCAATAGCATATTGTGTAATAGAAATATAGAGCAAAAGTGGTTCTCCTAGGGTAGGAGGTACGACAACATGTGGATTAGCCAGGTATTGTTTAAGCAAAGCAAAGGCTTTCCATTGCTTGGGTCCCCAGATGAAAGTGATGTCCTTTTTAAGAAAATGGGTGAATGAGTGACATTTATCTACAAGCTATGAGATAAAGCGGTGAATGGCTTGAATTTTCCCCTACAAGCTATGCAGTTGCTTGATATTTTTAGGTGGAGGCATTTCAGTGATGGTAGACACTTTAGCAGGGTCTACCTCAATACCTCATCTTGACACAATGAAGCCCAATAATTTCCCTGATAGCACCCCAAAGACACACTTCTTTGGATTCAGCCTAACTTTATATTCATGTAAGCACTCAAAGATACGCCGCAAAATGATAGGATGATCTTCTCTTGTTTTGGACTTTCCCAGGATGTCATCTACATAGTCTTCCATGATGTCATGAATCATATCATGAAATATTACTATCATGGCTTGCTGATAAGTTGCTACCACATTCTTAAGGCCAAATGGCATCACCTGGTAGTAGAAGGTGCCCCAAGGAGTTATGAAAGTTGTTTTGTGTTGGTCCTCCTCAGCGATTTTAATCTGATTATAACCTGAAAAGCCATCCATGAGCGATAACATTTCATATCTTGTTGTTTAGTCAACAATCATATCAATGTTTGGTAATGGAAAGTCATCTTTAGGGAAATCCTTATTGATGTCTCTTAAATCTGTATAGATTCAGATACCGACAGGTTTCTTCTATACAGGAACAATGTTTGATATCCATTCAAAATAGTCAATTGGTCAGATGAATCCTGCTGCAAGTAACCTTTCTAACTCCTCCTTGACCAACAAGGCCACCCTTGGATGCATCTTTCAGAGTTTCTATTTGATAGGCTTAGCATCTACGTGCATGACTAGGTTGTGCACGACAAAAGTTGGATCTAGGTCGGGCATGTCTTTGTAAGACCATGCAAACACATTAATGAACTCTTGCAATAACATGGTGAACATATTTTGTGCTCTAGCTGAGAGTGATGCCCCCAATTTTACTATCTTTGGATCTTCCTCAGTACCAATTTTGACATTAATGTTTTCTTTGACTAATAATTTTAATAAATCCTCTATAAGTGTAGGATCAGGTGGAAGGTTGAGATCTTCATCCAAGGATGTCTCCACAAGATTTTCATCCTTGGCATGGTCACTTGGTTTTTCCTTTGATTTTCTTATTTGTTTTTCAACCAGAGCCTCAAAGAGGTTTTCACTGTGTGACTTGGACTTCGATTTTTGCTAAGGATTTTCTTTAGAACTTTTTCCCTCACTTTTCTTCAAATTTTGTTGACCACGAAGTTCAGTCTCCTCGCTGAAGTAGGCGCAGGTGTCTAAGTCGATAGAGAAACCTTTCTTGTGATCTCCAATGGGTATGGTATCCCTTATACCCATGAACTCTGCAATAGCCTCGCTGTTCTCAAATAAATCTAGTGGCACGTGATGTTATTGGTCCCATTCAAGAAGGGAAGGGTATACCAGGTCAAGGGTTGGTTTAGTAGGGGTGATGGTTAGGAAAACATTATTCATGAAAATGTTCTTGGAGACTAGATCCTCATATTGGCTACAACAGGAATCCGTATCGCTGTCTAGGTAATCGAAACTATCCTCATGCTCAGAACAAGTCGTATCTTGATCGTTGGAGTGTGCTCCATAAGGATGAATCTTGATGTTGTATCTTTCTATTTTGAAATGTGGAAGGGGGACTGGTTCTCTTTGTCCTTGTTCATACCTCCCACATCCTAGGCCTTTGTAGCCCATGGAGTACATCATTCTGCTAGATTTTTCATATTTCAGGGTTTGATAACAGGATGGCTGAGTGTCTTCAGGGACCCAAGTAGTAGGCGGATCAAGAAATTTCTCCTCAGCTAACAAGCCTCTAGGTAGGAATGACCCAATAGTGTGTTCTTCTCTAGGTCTCCTAAAGTGGTAATTGGGTCGACCTCTAGTCTTGGGTGACAAAGAGAGATCTGACACCAAGAGCACTTGTTGTACATTATACTCCCCACAACCATATTCCAGGATTTTCATCTCCCATGAATCAAATGGAGATGTTGAAGTAGATGCCCCATGAGCACAAGAACTAAGTGAATCTAAATCCACGTGGGATTCCATAGCCTCAGACTAGAGCAGAACAACTATATCTACAAAGGGACATGCATATGTACCCTTTCATGCAAAGCTATTGAGAGCTCTACAATGAGCAAAGGGCTCTAAATCTCCTGGTATTATTATCG
Source organism: Taxus chinensis (assembly GCA_019776745.2). Taxonomy (NCBI): domain Eukaryota; kingdom Viridiplantae; phylum Streptophyta; class Pinopsida; order Cupressales; family Taxaceae; genus Taxus; species Taxus chinensis. The sequence goes on from CM034154.1 coordinate 306,953,106, forward strand.
TATGTCCCTCATGCTTCAACTTGATGCATTGATGAAACATTGAGGGCACGGCCTACATGGCATGAATCCATGGTCGACCTAGAAGCATATTATAGGGAAGTTCCAAATCTAGGAGGTGAAACTTTGTCTGATGACAAGTGGGGCCTACTTCCATAGGTAGTGTGATGGTACCTCTTGATTCCCTTTCCACGTTGTCATATGTGATGATGGTAATAATATGGGACTTAAGATATTCCTCTGTATGTCTCAATTGTTTGACCAGCTTAAGCGTACAAATGTTCAATCTTGATCCGTTATCCACAAGCACCAGTTTGGTTTTCCTATGGGTGAAAACTACCTCTATGTACAAGGGAAGATTATGTGTGGGATTCTTAGTAGGGATCTCCCTATGGTTGAAAGTGATATGCTCAATTGGTGCAATGTTTTCCACCGCATCTTGAAGATGTGCAGGATCGACTTGTAAAGGCACTCCCGACCCCTGAAGAGTTTGATACAGAATGTCCTTATGCACATTGGATATCTTGAGGAGATCTAAGATCAAATTCTTAGTAGATGTCTTCTCAAATTTTTCTAGAAGGTTATACTTACCAGTATGTGGGGTCAACAGAGAGGGTTCTAGAATCATGAGGAAGGCACGCCTTGTTACCGCAGTGTAGTCCTTTCCCTTAATCTGGATAGTATTGACACAGTCAACAGGAGAGTGAATACATCTGATAAGTGAATCATAATGATTGTTATCTCTCTTGGTATATAAGTAATTCATGGATTTATAAGTTTGGGATGACTCCCCCTGATCCGGATTTGCCTTTTCTAACTTATCATGCTTGGGGTATGGTTCCTTATAAATCCCCATTTTCTCATTAGGTGTTCGTGTGTGGCTAGGGTTATCCACCTCTATCTCCACATTGTCAATGAGGTCTTGAATATAGTGACAAAGTCGCAAACATTTTTCTATTTTATGACCTTTAACGCGATGCATTTCACAATATTCATGCTCCTTATACCATGAAGGTTTAGGAGTGTTGTCATCAAATGATTGTGTTGTAGGGTAGGTCATCATGTGGGCCACATCCAACTGTTTTAGTATGACCGACAACGGTTCATTGAGAGAGGTGAATGTTCATCATTTTGGTGGTGGTTGAATTGGGCCCTTGGTCAGTTTAAAAGGTTGACCAGTTTGGACTGTTTGAACGCGTTTGGAATCAGTGATTTTGTCTCCACCACATTTTTGTTTTTGTTGAAAATCTTTGGCTTTTCCACGGGTTTGACACTTTAGTTGTCTTTAGATTGGTTTTTAAGGGTGCCTTTGACAATGAGAGCCTTTTCTATATGAATCCCTTTCTTGATAACCTCCTCAAAAGTATGGACACAATGCATTTGGAGGTGGAAGGTGATATTCGGGTTGATATTGGGAACGAAGATACTGACCAGCTGCTTTTCAACGAAAGCACAAGGGAAGCAACTGGCTATCCCTCTCCATCATTAGAGGAAGCTAGCGAAGGTCTCATTTGGGTGTTGTTTGGTGCCACAAAAGTCTTCCATGGTGATGTCACTCTCTATGTTATACGAGAAGTGACACATGAATCTTTCTGCTAATTCTAGCCAAGTGGAAATTGATCCTCATGGTAAGTGTGTAAACCATTCCAATGCTTAACCTCCGAGACTCTTGGGAAAAATTCTGATGAGGTAATTATCACTATAAGACACCTCTTGACATGGCATGTAAAAATATTTTACATGATCCCTTGGGTCTACCTTTCCTTTGTATTTTTCAAACTTTGGCATATCAAATTTATTTAGAAAGGGGTGAAGGGTCATTGTATTGTCAAAAGGATAGGGGCATAATTCTTCATATTGTTATTTCTTGATGCTCCCTATATTGCTCTCTTATAAAATCACAAGCGTCACTTTCATAGACTGCACTTCCTGTGCAGGTAGCAATTGTTCTTTAGTGGGAGAAGTGACCTCCGAGACTCTTGGGAAAAAGTCTGATGAGGTATCACTATAAGACACCTCTTGACATGCCATGTAAAAATATTTGACATGATGGGTCTCCCTTTCCTTTGTATTTCTCGAACTTTGGCATATCAAATTTCTTTGGAAAGTCTTGAAGGGTCCTTTTCAAAAGAATAGGGGCATAATTCTTCATATTGATATTTCCTGATGCTCCCTATATTGCTCTCTTGTAAACTGGCAAGTGTTTATAGACTGCACTTCCTATGCGAGCAATTGTTCTTTAGTGGGAGAAGTAGGGATGTAAACATGATGGTACCCTATGTCTTCTTCTCTTTGTTTTTCCTGATGGATTTTGTTGTTCTTAACCTTAGACCTCACCTTTTGAATGTTCTTGTTTGCATCCTTCTATACATGGGAAGTAAGCAAAGCAAGTTTCCGGCTTAGGTTGTTGATTTTTTGTTGGATTATGGCTTGGTTTATAGCCTCTTCTTATAAAGGTTCCTCCTCTTTGTATTGTGGAGGTTCTTCCTCTGTATCAAGTTCTATTTTGTTTCTTCATGGAACTTTGATGAGGGGTATTCTATACCCCACCACTTTATCATTTTTTTACGTAAGAAGTGAAAGCATTCCCACCTGTTAAAATATCTTCCATATTGATAAGGGGGCGTTCTTCCTCAGTAGTGTCATTTGTTTATAGTATTGGTTCATTCTCGATGGGAAATTTGGCCCCTAATTTGACAACCCAAGCCAACACTCTGTCTTTGTTTCTAAGAAGAAATTATTCTAGCAGAGTATGGTCAAAATCAAAGTCCAAGCGTGGTGACTCTAATTCATTTCCACTACTTTCTATCATTTCTTCTGTTTCCTTTTCTACAGAAAATAGTGGTCCTAGATCGTGCCCGATGAATGGATTTAATCCTTGATTGTTATAGGTTTCCCAAGCTTACACATATTGTTACTCATATGTTTGTTTCTTTAACCCTAGATGCATCTTGGGAAAATTGTTTTTGTGATAAGTTTCACTAGGGTAAGTTTCATATTTATTCAAAGTTTGATGACTACCCCTAAGTGAAATGTAAGATGTACGTGTTAAGAGTAAATTAACCGTGTGAGAATACCAACGTGATAGAGTGATAAAATCACCAATGAAACAATCATTTGGTATTGAAACCTGATCAGATGAAGTATTTCCTAGACTAAGTTTCAAAGTAATTCACGTTGCGAGATGTGTAACAAGATGTCTCCACTTATGTAAAGTTCAAGGGAATGAAAAAGATGTAAGTAAATACACCAAGTTAAATGCAATCTCCCAATAAAGATATACGATGAGCGAGCTCAAATCAGATTAAAACCTATATCTTAAAAAGTACCAATTATGATTTACGAATGACACAATAATATTACCAGGATATGTTAACCCACTTTACACGAAAGTGAAGTATTGATATCGAGGTGTTATTGATATAACAAGCACAAATGGTAATGTCTAGCACCTTTTAAAATCGAGGTAATAATAGAACTGAACCAAAAAAAAATCTCAAAGTATAGCTAGGAATAGTTAAGAATGTGTGCAATGTAACCGTACAATATAGGTATTTATGTCGAGTTTACAAGAAACAAGACGTAAATATAAAAATTGTAATGATGCAAGACAAACAAGTTAACTCCTCTAAGGAAGTCCATGGTTATGAACCATGCCTAACTACAATGACGACCTTGACGTGGGTATCAAGATCACAATGGCTACCAAATGATGTGAAAATGCCTCCGCTCACTTTAGACATTTAACTAACCCAGCCAAAAACATGGATGGGCGTAAACAGACATAAAAGTGAGAGAAACTGTCAAATGGAAACACAAAGGTAATCACACCTATTTCGATCAACAAAATGTCGAAAGAATGTGAAGGAAATAAATTAAAAAAATGACAAAAAATGCTATCCTTACTTTGGCAGAGTTTCACCTCGCCCTAAGGCAAGTAAAAACTAGGCGAAAGTAATGCATCACATGTTTCTCAATGAAAGAATGGTTCACAACTCAAAATTGTTTTAGAATGGTCAAAGTGGGATCCTGGCCAAAGTATATTCTCCTAGGTGGTTCTCTCATCCTAGGTGTTACAAAGTTTCCTTAAGCGAGTGCAATTTACCCAAAAAGTCACACTGACTTGTTTGGGAGTATCTCGGCTTTACTTTACCCCCTTCAAGAACAGTAGGAAACTAGTGTGTCTATGTGTACTATCACTGGGGTCACCACATGGACAACCTGTAACAATATCTCACAAAGGAATCACTAGTCAAGTAGGTAGTGTGGAGCACTTCCCATTTCATCCACAAGGTTCCCTCTTGCGTGGACTACTTTGGGGTAATTGGAACCACCTCCATTGTTGTAGCTTAAGGCGTTATGCCAAAGGGGTTATGTTCTAGTTGAGCGAAGAGGGACATACCCTTTTCTAAAACCTACAATATTGTGTTTTGAATGTGGTGTTTTTTTTTATCTTGCTTAATTAGATGTGGTTTGCTTGAACAATATTTGACAACCTGCAAGAACTCATGTATTAGCAGTTGTTTTGAATTTTGTTTCATTTCCTTCATTCTTTGACAAGTGTTTTGGTCCTGAATGACGATGATTAGTAATTTTCCATCAAAAGAGAAGGCACCATTTCTAATTCTCCAGATCATCCAAGGATGCAAGAGAAGAGCATACGTGATGTTGTCACAAATCTCAAAATATAACCAGATGGAACAACACTTTAATTTCAACAAATGCCAAATTGACCAATTCTAACTAAAATACTCCTAACAATCTTAAAGAGGAAAAATGTTTTAAGTATCATTTTTTATTCCCAAGATCACCCCAAGGGACGCTAGGGAAGAGCATATGTGATCTCAATCCCGTTAGTTTAACAATGCAAAATACTACCTAATCAAATACCAACATGTAACAACAACCTGTAAAGACAAATATGTGATTAGATAAAATTGCAAAAAAGTTAGCATGTAAACCCTTTAAATATAAAAATTTCAATATGATGCCTGTGCCCCTTTTTCTGTGCCTGCAAGCGGATTAGGGCGTATGCACCACCGAAGGCTATTTTTCAGCACACAGTGTACCTACACCACCCGAGAGATGTGTGCACCCCTAAAACAACACCTGCACCACTCTGTGAATTTTTCAGATCAATTGAATGCCTACACCACCCGAGAGGTGTATGCACCATAAAAACAACATATGCGCTACTCTGAGAAAATAGACAGGAAAACAGACAGAATAACCGTATTACTAGAAAAATATACCTGCGCCACTAAAACCGCATGTGCGGCCTGGTTAGGGCGTGTGCACTGTTCTGATAGGTTTCCAACTATAGAGAAAGTATAATATGAAGCGACATGTGCATCCAGGTTAGTGCGCCTGCACATGGGTTAGGGTGGATGTGCAGGGTTAGTGCGCCTACACCAGGGTTGGAAGACCGAATGACAGAGTTAAACAGCATGCCTGTGCCACCAGAGAGATGTGTCCACCCCTAAAATCATATCTACGATCCTAAAATCACGTTTTCTCTCCTAAAATTGTGTTTGCGCTAGACCTGGAACCAAAATATGGAAAAAAATGCAAAAAACTTCACAATACTCTAAATTTTGACAAGTTAGTTCAAAAATGGCAATGACCCATTAAAATTAAGGCTATAAACATGAAGTAACACGTATTAAATGAGCAAAAAAACTCCAAAAAATAGAAATTAATTACTACATGTGCATATCAAAAGTTATCCAAAACAATGAAATTTGAACTAAAATGCCATGGGACTAAGTGTCCCACCGGGCGTACCAAATGTGTGCATGGTTTTGTGCTTTTTAGCTAAGTTAGATGAATGAGAAATATAACACCTAAATAGTTCTATAACAAAGCTAATGAAAAAATCTAAACACCATCAAAGATGAGAGCTAAACAAGATTAATGCCTAGCATAATGCATTTAACTTTGATTTAAACAATGCTAAAGTATTTAAACCTCTACTTCTCTAAATTACCAACAAACAAGTAAATGGACCTAAATAAGCTCCATGGAAAACAATATTTGGTTGTCCTTGATATCTCCAAGAGCCTATGAATGGGGGGTTATCAAAATTGGGATACAAGACCCTTTTGAAACCTCCCATATGACCTAAGCACTTTTAGGCCAGAATAGGAAACTTAGCTCCTCAAGATGATGAACTCTCAAGAAAGCAAGGTGCAAGCTCTTAGTCTCTTTGCTATATGCTTTGCATTTGCTCTCTAAGGAGTTTAGGTGTAAGTAAAAAGGTATGTGGAGGGCTATTTATATAGCTCAAAGGATAAAGGATTCAACACATTCTCATGAATGTGGGATAAATGTAAAACATGATTAGGAATGGATAAGGTTGCTTTATTAAAGGTAATCTTACTTTAGAAGGGTTTAATACATGTTTAGCAAGTCATGGGAATTGGGGGGGTGTTTTAATTAATCAAAGGTGATTAACTAATAGGTAGGTGTAAGCTTATAGAAGCCAATTAGAAGAATATTAGTGTAATTTAGGCTATTGTGAGGGGATTAAATCAATTAAATATTGATTTACTAGTTAAATGAAGGGGAAGACTAATTAATTAATTAATCTAGATAGAGGAGGTGATTAATTAACGGAAGGTCATTAATTAGGTTATTAGTTGGATAGGTGACTTAATCAATTAACATATTGTAATTAATTAACGCCAACAAGAGGGAATATGAGCGCTTTTGACAATAAGTCATCAACTTGCGAGAAAGGGGATAATTAACGTAATTTAAGTATTTAAATTGCTTAGGCATAATTATAGGTGTCTACGCCAGTGTACGTAAACTGGTGTCTATATTTAACTGACTTACAGGCTCATTGGGTTGTGGGACCTGGGGATCATAACCATGAGTTTGTGGGTGTTATAGAACTTTTATGGTCATGTGAAGAATCAATCTCTTCTTCCAACTATCCAATAGTCATAAGCCTTTTTAGCTTCTATGTTTATTATCAAGAGTTGTGTGATTTTCTCATAATACCTTATGGGTGTTTTGACAAATTGTATACGTGAGCCCGTGTTTATGTCAACGAGGAATCCTGTGTTTGGATGTGGAACTAATGGATCATAACCAAATATCTTTTCTCTTTCAGGTTCTTGTATGGTCATGCAGATATCCTATCAAGGAAATCTATAGTTGGGTTGACTCAACCAAAATGTGTATGCTTTTTCATCTTTAATATTCAATTGTCTTAATTATTCATTAATTTCTTGTGGGTATATTGTCATTTGAAAGACCTGAATCCTAAGCCATTGATCTATATCTGTTAATGTTATGATGAGATTTGGCTGAGGTACTACCAGTTCGAATACGTAGTCCCTGGGCTCTATAGGTCCCTTAAATGTCATGCAAGTGTTTCACCTGATTTCTTAGTTTTCTGAGAAGTACTTGACGAAATAGATAAGGTAAAGGTGGTAAGAGGAATACCTGGTCTGAGATGGTTGAAGGTCGTATGCACACGTATCTAAATTCTGAATCAAAGTGATTATGAGACCTTCCTTTTGGCTAGGAGGAACTACCTGTATAAGAATCAAAACAAGACCACCAAAGAGAGTTAAACGATATATGCAGTGGACTTCCTAGCATGTGCTAGATCCTGGAAGTACGATACTTCCTAGATGGTTGTCAGCCCATTGTTTAAAATAATTCAATGCTGAAATAAAGTAAATATTGTCCTACTGTAGTTTAATATGATTTAGGCATCTCATACAAACGCAATAGGTTGGATCTAATCTAACAGGCTGGGCTAGAAGGAGATCCACAAGTCAAATAGGTTGGTTATAGGTGAATCTAAGCTAACAGGCTATGTTAGACATAGATCTAAAGGTCAAATAGGTGTTCAGGAAGGTATAGGCTAGGAATAAGTTGTAATTATAGTAGAGATCAGATGACATAGAGACCGACCATTATTTTATAAAACTGATGGATGGTTTGGAATGTAACCAGCGACGGTTAGGGAGAACTGATGGTGGTTAGGTTGGGGGCTGGTGGACTCACACAGTCTAGGTTTTAAAGGTTTTTAGGAAAGAATGGAGTTAGTAGAAGGTGTTGGGTGATCAGAGAGGAGGTATATGTACATTGTGAAGGTATGGGATGGGTGAGGAAGTCAAGTAGGTGGTTAGGCAAGGTATTACAATGGTTGGGTAAGGAGGGTGGCTGAAATTTCTTGTGAGCTACTGATATGAAGCCCTGTGGAAGAGTGGCAGTGTTGGAAGGTGTTAGGAAGAGGCTTCACTATTGTCCTAGTGAACCTGGTTGTCTTGGATGATCACAAATTAATCCTTGCTTTGCTGCTGCTTTTGAAAAGATCAAATTCACGATAAGGAAATCCAATGCTGAAGGTTCAACCTTGATTACAAAGGTTTAGATGGGTATAAATAGGCCATTTGACCATTGGTATAACTAGCATCAGTTTAGGTGAACTGGCATCAGTTTAGGATAAACCAACGTCGGTTTGGGTGAGATATCTCGGGTTGTTCAAAAGTTTCCTGGGAAGTTGTTCTGCCATTTGATAAGGGTCTTTTATTTTTCTCGGGGTGAAAACCAACCTTAGGAGGCTTTTAATGTGAGGTGAGGGGATGGGTGTAATGTTAAGGTTTTATTTAGGATATTGGTTTAGGGTTTAGGTTAATGGGTCAAATGATGGGGGTGGTTAGGTGAGGGGCATTTAATAAAGGCAATTGTATTAAATAGGTGTGTGAGGGCGGTGAATTAATTTAATGTGAATAATTAAATTAATGTGTGTGTGGATGTAAAAGGTCATTAACTTAATTAAAATAATTAAATTAATATATATGGAGTAAATGGCATTAATTTAATTAAGTAATTAAATTAAAATGTGTCGGGTGTAGGAGGTAGGTGATAAGGTGTTGAGGATGAGGAAGTGATTATAGGGCTGTGGTAGGGGTCCAAGGTGATTACGACACAATTTCGGTGTCTACATTTTTCCCCTTCTTGTTGCGTAGCTTGTATTGGTAAGCGACATGAACAAGAATAGAGTGTGGTTGCCCCAAGTGGGAATGAGGGTGATCCCCCTCAAACCAGGAACTGATGAGGTGACAGGGTGAATCGGCAAGTGGTTTGATAAAAGTGGATGTGAAGAAGAATAGTGAGAAATGAGGAATGGAGTAAAGGGATAATTGGGCATATAATGAAATGGGTAAATGGGACAAGGTCAAAGGTAGTGGCAGTTGAATGCACACATACGTATAAATTGCAACATGGTAGCAGGTTGAAGAGCTTGTGAACTCTACATCATCTAAAGTCGATAGGTTTATCCAAAAAAGGTTGAAGTGATTCCGGTATCCAAGGTATAGGATAAGATCAGGAAGCACAATGTAGGTTAGGTGCAGGAATTTTTAGGTATGTTCTGGTACACCCCAGGTAGGGTCAAGATAAATGGGCATGGCAATAGAAAAGGTAAAGTCATTAGGTCAATCAACACAGGTAGTAGTGCCACAAGGTATAGCGAACACATGAGGTCAAAGGTCACAAACAGGTTCCTAGGTCCAGATAAATAGGTCACAACATGGGTAAGGCTGAGGTAGGGGTAAAATAAGGAAATGCCAATTGGCGAACAAGGTGAGGTTAAAGAAGGTGGAGGGCCAGATGGGAAGGTAAAGGGGGCCAGGTAGGTGTAGGGGAGGAAAAAGAAAGGGGAGGTAAGGAAAATGAGGTCAATGTGAGGGAAAGGAGTAGGCAGGGTAACTGATAGTAGTCAGTATGAACCAATGACGGTGGAGAGGAATCAACGGTGGTTAGCTAGGGCATCAGACTGGTAGCATTTAAGGGTTAACTGATGTCGGTTGAGTCAGGTAGGTTATAAAAAGTGAAAAACCCATGTTTTAAAAATTCATTTGTGCATTTGGAAAAGGAGAAAAGGACAAGAAGAGAGAAAAGAGGAAGAGGACAAAAGAGTACGGCAGAGAGCTTGGTTGGCGAGCCACGTAGGTGAGATTGGTTGAGTGAGAGGTGGGGCTGTGAGATTGGATCGAGTGAGGTGATTGGTGGAGAGAGTTGGAGGTCATTTGAGGATGGCGGAGGCCAGAGAGGGATTGGGAGGAGTGGTGCGGAGGCTAGAGGTTCCACCATGATGGCGGCATCAGGATCAGGTAGGATTTGAACCTTTGTTTTTAATTGGTTGGTTAAATTAGCTAGAATATATTAAATATGAAAGACAGGGGGTTTGGGGGGAAAAAATTTCAAAACAGAAAAAATGGAGGGCAATGGGCATGGGGAAGGGTAGGGGGTAGGGTAAAAGGGTAAGGTAGGAACAAATAAGGGTGTAAGGAGGGATTTGGGTGGGTAGAATGTCTAGGAAGGGAAAAAATTAGGGTTGGAAAGGTGGGGCGGGCGGTATGACAGTGACTGACGTTGATCAGCTTGTGGCCGACGTCGGTGGGTAGTGACCGGTGCCAGTCACAAGAATAGTGACCAGTGCCGGTCAATCAAGAGACTGTGGTCAGTCAGGGGATAACTGAGGTCAGTTAATCCTAAGTGTAAATTGGGATAAAAAAGGGAAGAGATTAAGGGTAGGGTGGGAAAGAAGTTAGGTGATAGGGGAAGAGTTTAGAGTGGGAAAGTAGGGTAGGTGGGTAAGGGTTGAGGGTGGATTTGGGTGAGGTTAGGGTAGATAGGTAGGGTAGATGGGTAAGGTGGGTAGGTGAGGGTAGGGTAGATAGGTAGGGTACGATGGGTTTGGGTAGGTAGGGTGGGTGGTAGGTAGGGAAGGTAGATAGGTAGGGTAGATAGGTTTGGGTAGATGGGTTTGGGTAGGTAGGTTCAACGGTTAGGTTAGATAGGTTTAGGTGGATGGGTTGGGTAGGTTTAGGTGAGAGACAAGGCCAATGGGATGGGGGTGGGGAAAGACATTAGGTCGGGACATGGGGTAAAAATAAGGTAAGTTGGGAAGGTGGATTAATACATTACTTTTGTGGGATGCAGGCCCGAGATGAGCTGCGGATGAGGGCCCGGGTGCCACCCTTGTTATTAATAGTAAGGGTGATCATGATGCAGGCAGAGTGGCAACATGTGGCAGAGGTGGGATTGATAGGCATGCGGTGCTACCAGCATGTAGTCTGGGAGGTGAGTCTTATGGTTTCCCTCATCGATAGATGGGACTCGGCAACCAACACCTTCCATTTGCTGATGGGTGAGATGACAATCACCTTGAGGACGTCTACAGGATCCTACGGTTGCCCATATTGGGGGCCCAGGTTTATTCCATCTCTGTTAGAGGCATCTGAGGAGTTACTAACACCCATTTTTGGTGAGGGTGTGGTAGATCTGACATTCCATAGTGTTAGCCTGAGCTATGGAGTGATGTATAGAGCTCATCCAGAGGAGATGAGGTTAGTGGTACTCTTGATGGAGGTAGTGTGCTGCTTCACACTACAGGATGCAGAGGGGGGAGATTCCTGAGGTCACTAATGGGAATCCTCCATGACATGATGATACATTGGACACGGTTCACATGGGCACCTACATTTCTGACATAGGTGTATAGAGAGCTATGGGCGACTACGGAGGTTCAACATCTGTTGCGTCATATTACTCCATTGTTGGGCATACAAGCACATTGTTTGTGTTCGACTAGTGGGGATTCCCTAGGTAGATGCATTCCCACAGAGAGTGTTGAGAGTGGGGTATAGGCGGTGGGTACTCGGCCATGGGAGAGGCCCGAGGTGCCAGAGCTACTCATGATGTAGCTTATTATAGGAGGTTGTTGAAGGGGATTGTCTGGAGTGGACATCATGTGGAGGCCGTATGTGGGCTTCCCCTCATACAGAAAGATGGCCATGGAGCTAGTTGAGCTATAGATACATCTATGGATAGAGGGGAGGAGAGTGGGAGAGCATGAGAAGATACCCATAGAGTGGGTTAGACACTAGTTTGGATTGGTCTAGGGTGTACTACCTCCATTCCCTCAATACCAGAGAGATGATGTGGAGAGACCTATGTCACCACCATGACCCATAGTGCCAACGGGGTAGGAGGAGGAGCTAGTAGATGCATACAGATTGATGATGTTGGGGTTGTAGATGGGTATAGGTAGTGGTGGGCAGCACAACTGAGAGTCATACCACTGAGGCTAGGGCAGCTATACTTAGCCACCATCACAGTTAAGAGAGATGCCCTACAGGGGTAGGTGGCTACTTTGGTGATGTAGCTCAGGATCATGCAGGGGTAGCTTATAGATTCAGAGGCAAAGGTTGCCATCTTACAGGCTTAGATAGCTACGGTGCAGGCTCAGGTAGGGTAAGCATAGGTACCTGTGTAGGTGGAGGCAGTGAGAGATGGAGATGGAGAGGAGGTAGGTGGAGATGGAGGGGAGATAGCTGCTCTATAGGCATAGGTGTAGGCTTTACAGGGCTAGTTAGCCACAACGTAGTGGTAAGTTACGGGTTTACAGGGCTAGCTGACAGCAACACAGGCACAAATTATTACCCTACAAGCCCAGATACATGCATAAGCACAGACTCCAGGGTAGACTCAGGCTCTAGTACTAACATAGGGTTCAGTGTAGGGTCAGAGGCATGGTCCCATTATATAAGTACCCACGTAGGTAGTGGGACCCATGAAACGTCGACAGACAGTGCCCATGGCTAGATTTAGAGATGCCCTAGGAGAGGCGTGGTATTACCAGGATCATTTGTTAGCTACTGGGCTAGATGTGCCCTCCTATGTTGAGTACAGAGCACAACAGGTGTCTAGTGAGAGGACCATATCTCGCACTTACAGTGTGGAGAGTACAAGGGGCCAGTGAGCCTAGGGACAAGGTCATGGTGAGGCCACCAGTGTGCAGAGGCCAGCCCTAGGTGAGGGGCCATCAGCAGGTGTCAAGCCCCAGATAGGTGCGGTAGAGGGGTCAGGAGAGACACAGCCACAGGGAGGATTCCCCAACATTAGATGGGGAGATGATTGACCTACTATTGGACTGAGCCTGTGTAGCCTGTGTGCTGAAGAATTTTGGTAGTGTATTGTAAATGAATACCTAGCCTGCATGCCTAAGAGATTGTTGTATTGATTCATTCATTTTTTTTTATATATGAGACTGGCCTATGCATGAGACATTTGGCATTGTATTTTGACATTTTTGAGATAGTGGCCTACGATGCCGATGATGCATTATTTTGGAGATACACGGTTATTATATGATGAGATACATGGTAGACATTGTGATGTGTATGATGTGTATATGTGATATTGGTTTATGAGATTGTGTTAGATGAGATATGGATGATGTTACTTTGTACTAGATGAGGTATGGGTTTTTTGGTTTGATATGGATGGAAATTAGGTGAGTTATGAGGGAGTCAGGTCAGTTTAGGCATGGATCGAGTCAGGTTGAGAATCAGATGATAGGCATGGATTTTTGGCAGGTGATGCATGGGCAGAGTCAAGTTTAGGCATGGATTGAGTCAGGTTGTTAGGCATGATCGAGTGGATCGATGTTGATAGGCATGGATTGAGTCAGATGATAGGCATGATTGATCAAGTGATAGGCATTAGGTGTTAGTTTAGGCATATGGATGGAGTCAGGTGAGTTTAGGCATGGATCAAGTCAGGTGGATAGGCATGGATTGAGTCAGGTTGGTTTAGGCATGGATTGAGTTAGGTTAGTTTAGGCATGGATCAAGTCAGGTGGTTTAGGCATGGATTGAGTCAGGTTGGTTTAGGCATGGATTGAGTCAGGTCAGTTTAGGCATGGATTGAGTCAAGTTATAGGCATGGATTGAGTCAGGTTGGTTTAGGCATGGATGTTCATTTTAGTATTTTGATAACAAATGGCAATATAAATGCATGAGATGGTGTAAAATGTGGAAAATGTCTAGTTATGTATGAAAATGAGAAATAATATAAGTGGTAATTTTTATGTGGTATATGGTTTAGATGTCGAGGTTTTTGATATGAATAGGAAATCAGGTAAGGGTGGGGAAAATGGTTAGGGTAAAGAGTGGTCAAGCTAACCCTTCTCAGGGCCCCATGCCCTGGAAGTGCTACCTACATAGTCTCAGTGAAAAGGGACCTCAAACCGATGTAGTTTATCCCATAAGCTAGGGAAGAATATGAGAAGATAGAAGAATAGGTAGTGAGGTTAGTTATAGTTAGGTTATGATTCAAGGTCATAGGTATGATTAGGTCAATGGGTGATTTTAGGTCGATATTAGGTTAGGCCATGGAATATAGGTTAAATAGGTATGGGTTGTTTTTAGGTCGATAGGTAGTGTTGATTCCAGGCTATGGGTATGATTAGGTCAAGGTCGATGAGGTTAGGTGGAATATGGGTAGATAGGTATGGGTGATTTTAGGTTGATTGAGGTGTGAGAAGAAAATCCCAAAAGACAGGTGTTGAGGGTCTAGTCCTATATAGGAAGATCAAAAGGTAATGAAGAAGAGAAAATATATGAGGGGGCAAGAGAGCCACCCGATTGGAAAGGATCAAAATGTATGGAACATATCTACATATAGGCTAGTGAACGTAAGACCCTCAAGACATTGCATGATTGATTACTCTAAAGGTGAAGAATAGTCACATAATCACCAAATGTTGTAGGTTCAGTAGGTCCCTTAAGGTAGTTTGAGGTGAAAATATTATGGGTAAGGAGGTGAAGGTAAGTGGGTCATAAAATGGGAGGTAAAATGCCTTGGGACAAAATAGCTAAGATCACAATAGGCAAGTCCATGACGAAACAGCTTGTTTTTCTTTTTCTTTTTATTTTTGAATTTTGAGATAGACTGATCGATGTGGGAAGTCTATATGGGATGAATATATGGCTCCTCAAGATCTTCACAATGATAATCGATGTGGGAAGCTTCTGAATTTCAATTTTTGAGAAAGATGGTCCTCTTTTTGGAAAGACTATGTAGAGAGTTGGTGAGCCTTTTTATAGCTATCCTTTAAGGGAGCAGTTCTACTTATAGTGACAATTGAAGGTGGAAGATGTCCTTTTGAGGGATTCATAATTTATATTGGAATGTTTGACTCAAGGATTTGATCGCCTATTATTTTGGAAGATGTCATTTATGAGGGATTCATGTATTTTTTCTTGTTTTTTTTTTTGGCTTTTAAGTCATGGACGAGACTATAACAAAGCATTTGGTTCTTGTTGAGAAGGCAAGGGTGAACGACCATGGGATCTCATCTAAAAGAATACGAAAAGTATCCATGAGAATTATGCCATGTGTAGAGCCGTGGTGCACATATTTAAGAAAAGGAAAAATGGTGATAGGTAATCACATGATCCTTGTTTAGTAATTAGAGATGAGGTGTGGAAAAGGTAAATGGCACTCAAGGGATCGAGAATGAACTAGACAAATAGTGATGTAGGACTAGAGGTAAGATAGTAGAATGGTCGACAGATGCAAGACATTAAGGGGCTCAGGTTTGGGCTTAGCATCAAGTGAAGACACGTGATAAGCACCTGATCTGTAGTCATGGGTCACGATGTATGGTCCAAGCCAATTAGGAGCAATTTTTTCCCCATGTTTATCTTTTTTCTGCTTTGGTTATGTGTTGATTTTCCTTAAGGACAAGATCACTAACGTTGAAGGTGGGTTCATGGACACATTTTTCGTAGGCATGTTTGATGCGTTTTGGGTAGACTTGGAGATTGTCAAGGGCGTGAAGACGGCGTTTGTCTAATAACTCAAGTTGTGCTAAATGGTCTTGGAAAAAGTCATCATTAGTGAGCATATCATAAAGGGAGATACAGAGAAATGGGATCTATACTTCGAGAGGTAAAACATAACCTTGGTACCATAGACCAAATAAAATGGGGTAGTAGCAGCAGTGGAAGTACGAATACTACTACGATATGCCCAAAGAGTGAAAGGAATGTGCGTATTCCAATCCTTCCCAATATCATTAACCACTTTCATGAGAATCTTGTTCAGGGTTTTGTTGGTGGATTCAACTTGGCTATTAGTTTGTGGGTAATATGGTGAGGAGAATCTTAGCTGGATGTCGAAGGTGTCACAAATTTTTTGTAGAGTTTTTCTTTTGAATTGTTTTCCACTATCAGTGATAAGGAAATGTGGAACACCGAAGTGAAAAATAATGTGATGATTGATGAACTCACATATTTTCTCAGCTTTAGTAGAGATGAGGGGTATGGCTTCAACCCATTTGGTGTAGTATTTGGTAGCGGTGATGATCCATTGATGTCTTAGGGAAGAGTGAGGATTGATCTCTTCGAAAAATCCAAACCCCATTGAGAGAAGGGCCAAAGGTCACGAGCAACCTATAAGGCATGACTAGGTGTGTGATGAAGATTGGCATGTTGTTGGAATTTTACACAACGCTTAATGTAGGTCACAAAAATCATGATTGAGGGTTGGTCAGTAATAGGCTAGGTGAAGAATGCGTTTACCAATGGCAAGGCTACTGAAGTGACCTCTGCATATACCATCGTGAACTTCTTTAATGGTATAGGGGATTTCAGAGCTGGTGAGGCATCATAAGAGAATATTGTCAAAGCCTTGTTTATAGAGAAGGCCACCCATGATGACATAATGAGAGGAATTTTTTAGAAAGGCACGTTGTCCATTACGTGTGAGATCAGGAGGCAATATAGAAAGGGAAAGGTAGTCTACAAGCTTCTTATACCAAAGGTCTTGTGTGTTTAGGGAGGTAGTTCGGATGAGGTTAACACAACAAGATTTCTAAGAATCTCTCAGTATGAATTTGATGGTAACAAAGATGTCTGAATTGGCAGGTGAAGTAGGTATTTGGGAAGCGAGGTAGGCCATGGTATCCATAAATTTATTGGTGGATCGTGGAACAATTTGAATTTTATAGCGGTCAAAGGTATTCAACATGATGCTGACGTAACATTTGTACTCTTGAAGTATTTCATTATGACACTAATAAACACCATTTACTTGGTTTACTACCAGTTGAGAGTTGCCAAAGATATTAATGGATCTAACATCCAAGGCATAGGCAGTCATTTGACCCAATACGAGTGCTTTGTATTTGGAGATATTGTTGGTGCATTCGAAGTCGAGTTTAAATGATAAGGGCATGGGTTCATCATCAAGAGGAATGAGGATAATGCTTGCACCACCCCACACTGACATTTAGAACCATCAAATAATAAGGTCATTTGGTAAGGGTCATCATCCAAAGAGAGGTTAGCAATGGATTCGTCAGGGAAATAAAAATTTGAAGGTTAATTCCCAAAAAGAGGCACATCAACGAGCTAGTCAGCAATTGTCTAGCCCTTGATAGATTTTTGGTGGATGAATTCAAGGTCTAGGTCAGTAAGTAGCATGAGCCAATGTGTAGCACGTTGATTTTGGTAAGGTTTAGCATACATAAAGTGTAAGGGGTTAGTGTTGGTCACAACATAGATTTTGTGGTTGAGTAGATAATGGCGAAGTTTGGTGGTAACAAAAACTAAGGCTAAACAAATTTTTTCAGGGTGAGTGTACCGGGTTTTGTAGTCCAGAAGGGTATGGCTTATGTAATAAAATACTTTCTCCCTATGTTGTTCATCATGATGAGCGAGCATGGCCCCTAAGGAGTGATCGGTAGCATAGATGTATAGGTAGAAGGGTTGGTCATCTTTAGGTGGAATAAGTACGGGTGGTCAGAGAAGGTATTGTTTTAAGGCCTCAAAAGCTTTGTGGAAGTCGTCATCCTATTTGAGAAGGTGATGAACTAGTTGACAATGGTCGGAGAGTTGGGAAATAAATTGGTGAATAGATTGCAATTTACCTTGTAGGCTATGGACTTGTGTAAGGTTAGTGGGTGCAGGCATTTCCAAAATGGCCTTAACTTTAATAGGGTCAACTTATATTCCACGTAAGGAAACTATAAATCCCAGGAGCTTTCCTGAGAAAACCATGAAGACACACTTTTTAGGCTGAAGGCAGACGCGATACTTAATGAGGCAGTCAAAGATGGTTTTGAGGATAGTGAGATGCTCAACTTGATATTTAGATTTAGCCAAGATATCACCCACATAATCTTCCAATATGTGATGCATGATATCATGGAAGATGTAGGTCATAGCCCACTGATAGGTGGCACCAGCTTTTTTAAGGCCGAAAGGCATGACTCGATAGCAAAAGGTCCCCTAAGGGGTAATGAATGTGGTTTTGTGTTAATCATCTAGTGCTAGCAAGATTTGGTTATAACCCAAGAAACCATCCATAAGTGATAGCGTCTCATGGCCAGTGGTAAGGTCAACCAACTGGTCAATACTAGGAAAAGGAAAATCATCTTTTGGGTAAGCAAGGTTGAGGTCATAGAAATTAGTGCAAATGTGAAGTCCCCCTGTCACCTTAGTGACAGGGATGATGTTAGAAATCCATTGGGGGTAATTGATGGGTAAGATGAAGGAAACTAAGAGAAGGCATTGAAGTTCTTCTTTGAAAAGAAGAGCAATGCGAGGGTGCATTTTCCTCAATTTTTGTTTTATGGGTTTGGCATCAGGAATAGTTATAATATTGTGGACTATGATAGTGGGATCAATATCAGGCATTTCAGCATAGGACCAAGTGAAAGCGTGGCTATGATTTTTAAGAAAAGAAGTGAGGGCTTCCTATTCAGCAGCATTAAGAGATTGGCCAATCTTGAGAATGTGAGGGTTGTCTTGAGTGTGAATGTTTACTTCGATAGTCAATTCATTCAACATTTTTTGCATCTTAGAAGGTAACAACCAATGAATGTAAGAGTCTTCGGCACCAAGGTAAGTGAGAATGGATTCATCATCTTGAAATTGAACGACATTAATAGGAGTATCATCCCCTATCATGTCAAGATAAAAGAAAGGAAGAGAGGAAGGATCCTCACCATCATGGTGATAGGTTAAAGGTCCCAAGGAAATGGTATTTATGGAAAAAAAGTAGGAGGGATAGATTCAGGATCCATCGACTCCATTGGTGAAGGTGGTGAAGGTGAGGTAGGTGAAGAAGGTGGAGAGGGGTCAATGTATTTCATGAGTTCAATATGGGGATTTTTGGTAGGTAGTTTAGTAAAACAAATTCCACTATGATCATTGTGTTTACTCGTGGGACATGAAATAATGGTGTGACAACCTTGTTCGTAAAGGCCAAAGCCAAAACCCTTCTAGGCACAACAGTGTAGGAAAGTGTGAGTGAATCGGCAGTTGGTAAGCGACTGAAGGTAAGTCAAAAAAGGTTGGGTTTGTGATGGTGGTTCAGGTGTGTAAGTGGAAATGTAAATTTCCCCATAGGTAAGATGGGTGCGGAGGTGGGGAGGACCATAAAGGAGATGCTCACCTATGTGGTGATCATAGTGAGGATGTTGGTGAAGGTTTCCATACTCTTGTGGAGTAAGGAATGTATTGAAATTATACAGGTGATACTCCCCCATAGTGAGGCATTGAAAAACACCTTCCAAGGGATCAGTGGTTGATATATTGGTGGTTAGAATGGAGGAAGCATTAGAAGTTAGATTGGAAGAGGTTTCAATTAGTTGGGAAGCTGATATGTGATTGGTAGAAGTGACAGTAGCTGTGGGAATATAAGATCTGGGTGAAGGTGAGATGAGAATGGTGCTGGTGGATGGGGTCATGTGTGAAGAAGATATAGGTAGGGAGGTAGATGCTTTAACAGGTACAAGGACATCATTGGGCTAGTAAAGCATGTCGAAGGTTTTGAAAGGTGATGGGTCAGCCGGAATGGTATATGAATGTCTTTCATGTTCGAACTTTACACATTGGTGCAAAGTGGAAGGAACATAACCCATGACACGAATCCAGGGCCTGCTAAGCAAAAAATTGTATTGAAACTCCCCTTCTAACATGTATAATAGCTTAGGACCAGTACGGGGACCCACACGAATGTGGAGGATGATAGTGCTGAGTGTAAAGGTGATAGCGTCATTGAATGAACGTAACATGACTGGATGTTTATGCATGTATTTGTTAGGTATGCGCATTTGTTTGAATGTGTGAGAGGAGATGATGTTAATGCTAGTGCTCCCATCAATCATAACACGTCAAATGCATATATTATCGATATGGATGGAGATGAAAAGTTTAGGATCTGGGTCATTAGTTTGGTGGGGGATAATTTTGTCATCTAAGAAACTGAGGGCAATAACTTGGTGAATAGGTGGAAGTAATGAGGTAGATGGCAGTTTGGTGAGTGAGGTGACATCATGAGGTGTGATAATATATGTTATAGGTGTGTGGTCATTTGCTAACACTTGAATAAATTGAAGGACCTCCATGAGGGCTTAACGATGTGACTATGAGGTTTTGGTGAGATCGTATAAGGACATTTTGAGGGGAGATTGGTGTAGTTGTTTGAGCATGGTGTGATGTGTGATGCCATTAGAAATAGGGTATGTGGGGCCGTGGATAGCTATTTTAGGTATGGGTGTAGATGGTATGTTGGGTATAGGGTTGGTTGGTGGGTCAACTACCTTTTCTTTTCCCTTCTACGCACGTATAGTGACGTGTACCATGTTGATTTGAGGAAAGTTGGCAAATGGAGAAGGTATAGGGTAAGTGGTATAATGACATGATGAGTAAAAACCTACTGGAGGAGAAAAGCCTTGTGAGGTGAGTTGGGTGTAATGACATTTGGGTGGAGGCGTGGCAAGTTCTCTAATGTGAGCCATATTAATCTCAAATTTTGGTGGTGGCTCTATGAGCTGTGAGGGTGGAGGTTGTGATATAGGTGTAGGAGGAAGATGTGAAGAAGGTGGTGAGGGTGAAATAGGTTCATCATCCAGGAGGTCATTGTCATCAAAATTGGGGTCAGAAGAACATAATTGAATGAGGGAAGCATTTAGACCCTTACAGTTCTCAACATCATGTCCTGACACATGATGGTAAGCACAAATTTTAGTATCATAAAACCCTTTCAGCTTAGGTTTAAGAGGTTCATAAGTTCTAAGAGGAGGGAGAGTGATAGTGGAGCTTTCCAGGAGGTTAGCCAAGATGGTGGCATATGATCACACCATTGGATCACAATGCGAAGTAAAAGCAGGTTTGGTTGAAAGATTGGGTAGTTGTGGGGGTAGTTAAGGTGATGCAGTCTTGGGTTTGGGTTGTACTTGCTTTGATGTAGGTGAAGCAACAGAAAGAGGGGTAGATTTAGCCACCTCTTTCGAAATTAATGGTTTTTTCGATTGTTGGTGTTTTTTCTTAGGTAGAGGTGTAAGGAGAGCGTGTGATGTAGATGGAAAGGCTGATGGTGGGAGAGGACGAGTGACCCAAGGGGACAACTGAGGTGCAACCGTAGGTGTTGGTCGAGGTCAAGAGGGACGTACAAATGAGGTGGAAGAAAATTTCATATTTAGTGAAGGAGGTATAGAAGGTAATGGTGGTATAGGAGGCAAAGAAGTTATAGATGGTGATGAAGGATGCAATGTTCACCTAGGTAGAGCTGTAGGCTGTGGTAAAGGGGTCAAGGGAATTTTAGGTTTACCCCCGGATAGAGTAGATTTTGTTAAGGTAGAGGGGTGAGGTCCCAAGATGGATGGTAAGGGTGAAGGTGATAAAGGTGTAGTTGGTGAGGTCGATGCATGTGAATTAGAAGATTAGGGTTTTTGTTTAGGTTGAGGGATTAGTTCAATAGGCATATGGGAAGATGTGGTCAAGTATATCCTGACAGGTGGATTTGCAAGGTTTGATATGGGTGTGGCCCATAGAACAGTAGTAGGTTTAGATACAAGATATGGTGTCAAAACATGTCGGCTGGTAGGTAAAGAAGCGGGTATAGATTAGGATGGTGCAATAGAATATGTATCTAGAGTTATGTTCATGTGCGGTCTGGGTTATTGAAACTTCTTCGGATAAATGGTAGAGGTGTTAGTGGAAGATGATTGCATTTGGGTTAAGACCGGGAGTAAGATATGCCTCCAAAGTAAGGACCTATCAACATAATCTAGGCAGTCAACCAAACGTGAGAATGACACTATGGTAGATGAGGTAGATGTGGAGTGAGTGGGTATTCCCATAAAATGTGTCTGAGATATAGGGAATTCATTGGCTTCGGCCTTCGTAGGTAAGAGAGCCAAAAGTAGGTCCATGGGATCTGGAGTAGCTGAAGGAGGATGGTCACCGAGTGATAACAACAAATCTATTGGATCTTGAATGGGTGGAGAAGGTGATGGGCACTCCTCTATGGGTGAAGGAGGCACAATTGGTAGAAGTTCACTGGGTAGGGAAGCTAAAGGGGAAATGATATCAGTGCTAACGAGAGACTCCTCCATAGGTGTACATGGAGGTGAAGGTCTTTCCTCTATGGGTAGAGGAATGGATAAAGTAGGTTCTTATGTAGGTAGAGGATTTTGGGTTGGAATTTCCTCGATCGAGGGAATAGGATATATTTGGGAAACAGGTGGTAAGTCGGTAAAGATAATATGTACCTCATGTGTATTAATTTCATTATGTGAGGCATCACCAGTTTGATCCTTAGATGGGGAATGGTTAGGGAACATTTTCTTGAATATATGAAGGTCTTGATTGGCAGGTGTATTAGGATTATCCAAGACTAACTCACCGCTCTCAAGCATTCCCTGAACAATGTTTTTAAAGGTGGTACAATTGTTGTCACTATGACCATTTACCTAGTGATAGTTATAATAGTCATTTTCCTTGTACCAACCTGATATGGGGAAAGAGCGGTCAAAACTAGTATGTGGTTTGATAGGAAGAAGGGTGATGACATAATATTTAATAATATTTTCCAAAACAAATGAATATGGTTCTCTAATTTATGTGTATTTCTTTTGTTCTCATTTGAATTGGAAGGCTTGGACTGGTGACAGATTGGATGAAGGTTTAGCATGATTGGATGGATGGGTAGGGCCAGCCTTAAGTACCACTGCATTAGCCATTTCCTTGGCTTTGGAATAACTCGTTTGAGGTTTCGAGGAAGAGGAAATATCATGTGATTTAAATGAGGAGTTCTTGTTTCGTAATTATATCTTCTTCTCTTCAATGGCACAAATTTCAAGTTTACGCACCATGGTGAAAGCCTCATAGAATGTGTGGAAGGTTTGCACCTATAAGGTAGGTGAGATATGTCTAGCATAGGCTTGTGTGAAGAGCTTTATGAGTTCAGTTTGCGGTAATTGGAAAGTGAGTTGGCTGATTAGGCTACGCCAACGAGTGACAAAATCTGTGATAGATTCATCGTCATATTGATGCGTGGAATAAAGATCGGTCATGGTAATCTTCTTGATGAGGTTAGTTGAAAAATGATCCAAGAAGGCTTGGGCTATTTGGTTGAATGAGAAGATGGAATGTCTAGGTAATCCACTAGACCAGTCCAATGCTGGACCAGTTAGGGACATGGGAAAGGTTTGCAAAAGTAGAGCATCATCATGAGCAATTAAGTAACACCCATGTTTGAAAGATTGCAAATGCTACTACGGGTCTTCCTTAATATTAAAGTGGTTAAAATTAGGCATCTCCTAGTGTACGGGATATGGGAAAATGGGAATGGATGGGTGAATAGTTTCATTACAAATCTCTTCGTAGGTGAGAGAATTGTGGTAGCCAGAAATAGATGCTTCTAATATTTACATCTTATCCATCATTAACTTGATAAAGTCATTGTTAGGTTGTGAAGATTGGGTACCCTTGGGAGAAAAAGGAGGTTGTTGTGGGACATATGAAGAATACAACATGTAAGAATAGGGTGGTGTCAAATAAGGAGGAGGGAATTGGGAGACAGACATAGAGGGTATATATCTAGACTGAATGAACGATGAAATAGGAGGTACCTGGAAGTAGGTATGTGAGGGTGGGAAAATCGTAGTGACCTTGGTAGAGATGGGAGGTAGAGATTGGGGAATAGAAAGGACAATGTTTTGAAATGGGGTAGAGGTTACTGACACCAAGGGTGGTAGCGTTGTGACTGGTATATATGAGACAATAGGTGTGGATGATGATGAAGGTATGGTAGAGACTGCAGGTGCAATAGAGGTGGCAGATGCAGTAGTCAAAGCTAGCATGGGACCTAGCTGCGACACAACTGGGGATAAAATGGGTGAGGCCACCATGGTAGGAGGTGAAGCTAAGGTAGAAGTGAACATTAGGGATGGAGATAAGGATATAGGCATACCATAGATCAATTGACCTGAGGCATCTCAAGTGGAGGCATCGATGAGGTAGTGGGATTCTAATCCAGGAGTCGTACAAACTCCCTGTCGCCTGTATGAATGGTGATAGGTTGATTAGGATTCATGGATGATGAGATGGAAGGTGGTGAAAGATTAGGTGATGAAGGGATAGGTGGTGAAGAGCTAGGTGGTGACGGGCTAGGTGGAAGCGGTAGCTGACTAGTGTGAAATACGAGGGCACTTTCCTGACTACAGGTTAGCACCATGTGGATAGGAACTGATTTGGCAAGACTATATTATGTTTGAATGGCACATAACAAAAAAAAACTAGGAAAACCGTCAATGGTAAGTGAATTAGGTCGGTTGGTGAGCTATAAAATAGCATAGGGTGACCGATACCAGTTTGGGTAAACTGATGCCAGTTAGGCTTAACTGGTGCCAATTAGTATGAAAAACCAACAATCTGTTAAATGATAGTCCCAGAGTAACAATTTTCACACAGGATGAGACGTAAGGTAACTATGATTAGAGTAACAACAATATGGAAGGTGATAGGAGCCTTTCACAACTCAGAAAGTGAAATAGGTGTCTTTTGGATAGGTATCTAAGAAGATTTCAGACCGATGCCGGTTGGGTTAAACCAATGCTGGTCAATGGTAACCGTAGCCAGTTACTATGAAATTGAAATAGAGAATAAGAAAGATGGTTGTGATTTAAAAATATGGTGTTGAATCAAACACAGAAGTCTGAGAATGATGTAGATGTGGTCCAGACACACTCAGACAAAGTCATAATACACCGAATATGATTGGGAGTGTGCAAGGAAAGACAAAAATGATGATTGAAAGCTTTCATGTCAAAACGAAAATCAAGTAGAACACTAAGAAAGAATGTTCCTAGAGTGCCTATGATATTACGTTTGTTCATCTTATGCTATTTGTATTGACTGAATGTTATGAACAGAACAATATAATTTCTTGGTGAGGAAGGCTTCCTACGAAGAAAAAATTCTAAAGGGTGAGGCTTCAGGAATGTTATGGCGGGGGAGGGCTTCACTCTGAAGTATGACTCGACAGAGCAGAGAGATGGGTGCCCACTGTATCATGATCGTGTGATCACCTACAACTTCTTTCAGGTAGGATGTTGTTTAAGAATGTATGTATTTTGAATTTTTGTGTGGTTTGGTAAGACTCAAACAAAGAGAAAAGGATAGAAGTGCTTTTCCATGATTTGTTTTTCAACCATCAGCTGGTCATGAATTCCAGCATATAGTTTTCCCTCAATTAATGTGAGCTAAAGAGTTAAATCAAAATGGAATGCACTTGTTTTAAACCCAAATCGAAAGCATGATATTCGATGACAATAATAGATGAACAGGAAGAGGGATGCTCTTTCACTAAAATGTAGAAAATAAGAATAAGAAGGTTCATTTTAAATACACCAAAAGGATTATGTCTTTCGGAGGAAATAGAAAGAAAAGAATGTTACCAAGGAGAGGGTATTAATGTGAATGCTATTAGAAGGGAAACAAACACACAATTTTTCACCTAGGCACGAAGAAAGATACAAGGAACCCCGAATTGGTCCCACCGGGCCTTCCAAAATGTTTCACCTGATTTATTAGTTTTCTGAGAAGTACTTGACAATACAAATAAGGTAAAGGTGGTAAGAGGAATACCTGGTCTGAGATGGTTAAAGGTTGTATGCGCGCGTATCTAAATTCTAAATCAAAGTGATTGTGATATCTTCCTTTTGGCTAGGAGGAACTAACTGTATAAGAATCAAAACAAGACCACCAAAGAGAGTTAAACAATATATGTAGTGGACTACCTAGCATGTGCTAGATTCTAGAAGTATGATACTTCCTAGATGGCTATCAGCCCACTGTTTAAAACAATTCAATGCTGAAATAAATTAAATATTGTCCTACAATAGTTTAATATGATTTAGGCATCTCATATAAACGCAATAGGCTAGATCTAATCTAACAGGTTGGGCTAGAAGGAGATCCAGAGGTCAAATAGGTTAGTTATAGGTGAATCTAAGCTAACAGGAAAGATTAGACAGAGATCTGAAGGTCAAATATGTGTTCAGGTAGGTATAGGCCAGGAACAGGTTATAATTCTAGCAGAGATCAGGCGACATAGAGACCGACCACGGTTTTATAAAACCGATGACAGTTGGAATGTAACTAGGGAAAGTTAGGGAGAACCGATGGCGATTAGGTTGGGAGTTGGTGGACTCAAACAGTTTGGGTTTTAAAGCTTTTAAGGCAAGAATGGAGTTAGTAGAAGGTGTTGGGTGATCACATAGGAGGTATAGGTACATTGTGAAGGTATGGGATGGGTGAGGCAGTCAAGTAGGTGGTTGGGCAAGGTATTACAATGGTTGGGTAAGGAGGGTGACTGAAATTTTTGGTGAGCTACTGATCTGAAGCCCCGTGGAAGAGTGGTGGTGTTGGAAGGTGTTAGGAAGAGGCTTCATTGTTGTCCTAGTGAACCTAGTTGTCTTGGATGATCACAAATTAATCCTTTCTTTGTTGCTACATCTTAAAAGATCAAATTCACGATAAATAAATCCAATGTCAAAGGTTCAACCTCGATTACAAAGGTTTAGATGGGTCTAAATAGACCATTTGGTCCATCCCAGTATAATCGGCGTCAGTGTAGGTGAACTAGCATCGGTTTAGGGTAAACTAACATCGGTTTGGGTGAGATATCTCAGGTTGTTCAAAAGTTTCCTGGGAAGTTGTTCCACCATTTGATAAGGGTCTCTTCTTTTCCTCGGGGCAAAAACTGACCTTAGGAGGCTTTTAATGTGAGATGAGGGGATGGGTGTAATTTTAAGTTTTATTTACGATATTGGTTTAGGGTTTAGGTTAATGGGTCAAATGATGGGGGTGGTTAGGTGAGGGGAATTTAATAAAAACAAGTATATATTAAATAGGTGTGTGAGGGTGGTGAATTAATTAAATGCGAATAATTAAATTAATGTATGTGTGGGAAAAAGGTCATTAACTTAATTAAAATAATTAAATTAATATATATGGAGGTAAATGGTATTAATTTAATTAAAGTAATTAAATTAAAATGTGTGGGGTGTAGGAGGTCAATGATAAGGTGTTGAGGATGGGGAAGTGATTATAGGGCTGCAGTAAGGGACCAAGGTGATTATAACACGATTTCAGTTTCTACAGAAAGAGGTAATCAAACTTTAACCGAAACAATTAAAATAATTATGAAAGAGGTAATCTACACTATGCTTATATTCCTTTTATTTTTGTATTTTTGATGATGTATATTTGAACAAAATTAAAAGAGAAGCTATTCTAATATATTCAGATAATGGACAATTAATTTAATAACAGAATTAAAACAAACAAGTTAGCCTGATGTATCTATTTACCTGTGCACTTGTGAATGTATACCAAATATTTAAATAACTAAATAATTTAATCGAAAGACCTTCAATCTTACCTCAAAAGTGAGAAATAAATCATATCTTTTCTGAAGCTATTATTCCCCACAACTTCCCTGGTAATATGGAAAGCAAGTTTTAACTGAAATGAAAAGATTTGATACTCTATTTGATATATTGTAACTATAACTTTGATAGCTCAAACCTGGAGTTTTACAGAATAGTGGTAAATCTAGTTGTGTCGTGACTTTTCCCCTTAGTGTGATCTCTTTGTTCCTTCGTGTTCTTGTGAATCTATAAAAGTGTGAATGTGATAGCATCAACAGAAGAAGATACTCTAATAATGGAAGCTTTGGATATAAACCAAATACAATGCAAGTAAGAGAGGGATAGTGCAAGTGAATAGAGCTTGACTATGTGATTCTTAGTAGGATTTATCATGGGGATAAAATGAAAATATACCAAGGATTCTAGGATCTATTTCTTGTGAAAAAAAAACAACCTGCAACTCTAAGATTATCAAATGAACTCTATTCTAGAACTGAAACTATCTTATGCTAAGCTGACTTTGTAGGATAGAAATGGAGAAAAATGAAAGTGTGAAGATCAAATGATCTCTAAAGTAGAAAGGAGAGGCTGAGAATTCATGTAGAATCTAAACCTATTGAAACTTATGGAAGAACTTCCAAAAAACACTAAATAATAATTCATAGAGGGAGAGGGGCCATTTTCTTGTAAACAAGCTAGGTATTTATAGCATGTGGATTTACCAGACGGTAAGTTTGAATTGAACTCTTCTATTATAAACAAAGAGAAATCACTATTTACCAGGTGGCCAAAACATAAATGCAAGCAAGAGTGATTGAGAAATGCGGGTGAAAGTTGAATTTTTACGTTGAAGAAATCATTGGTGCATTCTAGAAAACACGTACATGACCACCACCCTGTGCAGGGTGGCGATTACAAGACTGTTTCCCTATCCTAGGTGGTGGTCACAGGACTACCACCCAGACAGGGTGGCGGTCCTATAACTTAAAGACTAAAATGAAATGAAAAAGGGTTCAGAGGTTAGAACAAAACATGCAAAAGGTGGAAAATGATTTTTAGGATGCAAATGTATACTTGACGAGCTTTTCTACATTCCAAACACCTTGCGAAGAGATCTGAATCATCATTGGGGTTTCTGTAACCAATTTATTATTATACAGTACATACAATTTTGGGTACATACATATTACCCCCTCGGAGAAGTGTTTTAGCCATGAAGAGGCATAAAATGATGGGTCTATGTATGGCGGTCCCGAAATGGGGAGTTAGAAGCTATACCTGACACGCCCATGTGCTGAAATGTCGTCATCCAAATTCCCACTCTCTGTGAAATGAAAAAGGGACTCAAGTGTAGATAGATAAAATAAATCGAAAAATAAATACTAAATTAAAATGAAATGAGGACTTACCATTTGCATGAGGATAAGAACTTATCTCTATCGACGCTCCAACTCTACATAAAAACACTCAAAACAAGATTAGGATATTATATATATAAAATGAGCTCATTTTACTATTCATTTACGTGTATCGATTTGGTGGTGTTTGAGCTATAGGACCTACGGTAACCATTTTCAATGAGGCTATAGTCAAAATGTTTTTTGAGAGATCATGATCATGCCCCCAAGAGTGGGAGATCGACCCGTAAAGTCTCAGGTTAGTTCTTCTCAATTTATCAATTTTAAACCTAAAATATAGAAATGTTGAAAACTTTGTCTTGGGGGGGTTATTATTGGAAATGTTAGTTTTAAATGAGTCTCTAGGGGGGAACCCATAGGGTAGGTCTTTATTTTGTCAAAATGGTGTATTTTTGTTGTTTTAAGCATTTTTACGGCTTTCTGGGTGTTTTGACCATGCCTAGTGCATGATGGTATTGTATGTAAAACATGATGCTTATATAATATATATATATATATATATATATATAATATATATACAAGGAAGATCTGAATCCAAAAATATATATATATATATATATATATATATATATATATCTTTTTGGATTCAGATCTTCCTTGTATCTAGATTTTTTGTGATTTGTTTCACATGTGTACACTAGACGTTTTTTTTTGTAATTTTTTTCTTTTATATGATTTTCAGAATGTATGTAATAGATGACAAGTGATAACAAGTGTTGAACAAAATGTTTCTTTTTTATTTTTGTTTTTGTAATACTGATATGTGATGATGCAAACATATTGTAGTACTAAATATTTGGCTTCTTTGGGAAATGTTCGTTGCTTCTTCTTGTTTTGGCAAAACGTGATGAATACATAGTGATATTCAGATGAACTTGCCCCACTCCTAACTCCACGGAACTAATAAGATGCGAGGGCTCAACACCAAGAGTTGGGAAGGGCACACATTATATGAGTTTGAATGAATGAAAATGATGAGAGAAAGATGAGGTTTTGACAGAAACCAAATTTAGACCTTCATACTTACTCTTACTTGAAATTACTACATATTACATAATGTAACTTATTTTCCAGATTATCTAGACTTAGATCCATGGATGGAAATTTGGTTGAAAAATATGGTTTTGAGGATTTGATATCTTTGGAATTTGGATACTTAATTTCACTTAACACATTTTCTTTGAATTTTTAAAATGCTAAGATTCATTGATTTGCGTGAATGGACCCCCCAAACCCTATCTCATGCTACTAGTAGGAAGCATGGGCTCATCACCGAAGGTAGGACATAGACAAGTAAGGGCACTTCTTTCCTTTCTCAACCTCGTATCACTAGTAAGAGATGAGGGATCATTACTGAAGGTTGGTGGGGCAAAGAAGTGTGTAAAATAATATATTCTATTTTGTTTAGTATTTTGTATTTAATTTGACATTTTTGATATTTGTGATCTGTAATTTAGGGGTATCCTTGTTTCAAAGAGACATAAGAGGGATAGATGTGACACCAAGAAGCTTTTAGAACACACCATAGGTAAGAACAACTTAACCCAGTAGAAAAGAATGAGTATGACCAAGTATGCAAGCCTTGACATGGTTTTTGTCAAGACTTTGTCTGTCAAATTGATGAAATGATTTCGAAACTATTTGATGACATCATGAAAATTAAGAGATATGATTTGAATGATTTTTCCAATATTTTCAGATGCTTATAATGAATTGCTTAAGAATAAGTTCCTTGACCAAAAAAATTACGAAATGAGTGAACAAAATGAAATAACTAAGTGACTAATGCAATGTAGGTAGATATAATATACAAATGGTGATGTTGATGACTTATGCATAAAACCGTTTAAGATGCAAGGAATTGATAGTTTCATTGGACTCTTCACCTTCTTGTGTACACAAGAGATACACACCATTTCCATAGTCTTTCATGACTCGGTATGGGCCCAACCACTTGGGCTGGAATTTCCTTCCTTTGCCGGTTTCCTTATCAATCTGGCTGTCTAGTCTTAGAACTATATCTCCCTCATATATTTCTCATTCATAGACCTTTTTGTTATATTTCTGAAACATTCAGTTAGCATAGGCTCTGTGCCGTTGTTCGGCATTTATCCTGGCCTCATCAAGGATTTCTAGTTGAGATAAGTTGGCCTCTCTATAGGCTTTTTCTCCCAATATCCCTTGTAATGAGATGCAAAGACTAGGTATTTCGACCTCAAGTGGGAGAACTGCTTCTTTCCTGAATACTAATGAGAAATGGGTTGCCCCTGTTAGTGTTATTATTGGGGTTCGATGGCCCACAAGGCCAGGTATAATTTTAAATGCCAATCCCATTTGTTCTCCTTGACTATTTTGAGGAGAATGGATTTTAACATTTTGTTTGTGGCTTCAGCTTGTCCATTGGCTTGAGGGTAGTAAAGAGAGGCCATATAATGGTTTATCTTGAATTTACTACATAAATCACGGACCTCATTGTTCTTAAAGGATGTGCCATTATCTGAGATAATTACTTGCAGGACACCGTACCTGTAAATTATTTGATTTAAAATGAACTGAGCGATTACCGAACCTAGTACGGTGGTGAGAGGCATGGCCTCTACCCATTTGGTAAAATATTTTGTGGCCATGATTATAAATTGATGGCCATCTATTGATGAGAGAGATAATTTCCCTATCAAATCTAGGGCCCACATGGAAAAGGGCCATGGGGTTGTGATTGGTTGCAGAGCTTGTGCTAGCATGTGAATCTCGTGGAAAAATTCTTGGCATTTATGGCACTTGCACACAAATTATACTATATCATGCTCTAAAGTAGGCCAGAAATAGCCCATTGGATGTATTTTGTAAGTAGTGGTGTGGCCACCAAAGTGGCCTCCACATATCCCACTGTGGGATTTGTAAAGAATATTTTTGGATTCTTTAGTGTCAATGCATCTTAAAAGCATTCCATCGAAGGCTTTATGACAGATAACTTGTTCTAAGATAACATATTTAGCAGTGATAATGCGTAACCACCTTCTTTGTTGTGATGTGGCACTTTCTGGGTACATATGGTCCATGATAAAATTGACGATGTCAGTATACCAAGGGCACGTAGAGATGGGGGGGTCTAGTTTCGACAAAGTATATGCATTCATCGGGAAAGTTTAGATCTACTAGATCGCCTCCATCTAACAGATTGTCAGCTAACCAATCTGCAATGATTTTTCCTTTAATAGATTTCTGGTTTACAAATGTTAATTCGAATTCACCCATTAAGTTTGTGAATCATCTAACCTTTTTAGATAAATACCCTTGCGTGAGGAATTTCTGTAAATGATCTATCTTTACAATGACCCTTGTTTCTTGATTTAACATGTAATGTCATAAACGTTTTGTTGCAAAGACTATGGCAAGGAATTCTCTTTCTACCTGTGTATAACATGTTTCATAATCAAGCAATTTTTTGATAATGAAATAGAATGCACGTTCTTGTTTATCATTATCTTATTGAGCCAACATGTAGGCTAGCGAGACATCAGTATCCCACAAATACAGGATCAAAGGATGTTTTAGTCTAGGAGGCATTAGTGTGGGAGGAGACAACAAGAAGCGTTTAACTACTTCGAAGGCCTCATTGCATTCTTTTATCCAATCAATGCTATAATATTTCTTTACTAAATTTTTGATTGGATGAACAACAAAACTTAAGTCTGGAATGAACCTTTGAATTGCACTGAGTTTCCCAATAAATGATCTAATACTAGACTCATCTGATGGTGGAATAATTTCAAGAACAACCTATATTTTGGATGGGTCAACATCAATCCCTCATGATGATATAATGTAACCCAGAAGTTTTCCTCCTGTCACACCAAATATGAATTTATTTGGGTTTAATGCAACACCATATTCTATCAATCATGAGAGAATAATACGGAGTACTTCTGGGTGATCGCAATGCTTCTTGGCCTTGGCCAACAAGTCATCTATGTAGGACTCCACAATTTTATGAATAAGGTCATTAAATATGCATGTCATTTCCTGTTGGTATGTAGCACCGGTGTTCTTAAGACCAAATGGCATGATAGCGTAACAATAATTTCCCCAAGGATTTATAAACGTGGTCTTGGCTTGATCTTGTTCAAATATTTTGATTTGATTTGATTATATCCCAATAATCCATCCATGAGAGACAAAAGGTCAAATCTAGTTGTTGCGTCAACAATGAAGTTAATGGATGACAATGGGAAGTAATATTTGGGGAAAGCTTTATTAATGTCCTAGAATTCTATGCAAATTTGTATCTTCCCTTTCATTTTGAGAACAGGGATGATATTATATACCCATTGTGAATAGTCGACTAGTTTGATGAATCCCACATGGAGAAGTTTCATTACTTCTTATTTCACCATGAGAGCCACTTTTGGTTTCATTGGTCTCAAATTTTGTTTAATTGGCTTTGCATCTAGTCTGGTGACAAGATTATGTACCGCAATATGTGGTGCAATTCCCGTCATTTCTTTGTAATTAAATGTCAAAGCCTTTTGATGTTCCTTGAGGATTTGACTATGTATTTCTATCTCATCTAGAGTTAACAAGGATCCCAACTTCAAAATATTTGGTTCTTCCTCCATTCCAATATTTATGTCAATTATTTCTTTGATTAAGGAAGTGTTGCCTTCTTCAAATTCAAGCAGGGCCAGAGGTAGTTCAAAACTTTCTCCATTCTCTACCTCGTAGATATCAAGATTATTTTGCGGGGGAGATTTTATCATGGGATTTCCAAAATAGGAAGAGGAATGTGGGATCAAGGAAAAATCTATTATGTGATGAGTGAGATGTAGCTCCATATAGGCATTTAGATATCCAAGAGTGGCTCTATCACTATCAGTGTGATCCAGGATAGAAAACTCATTCTCATCTTCTATATGTTTCATGATCAGGTTTGTTGGTATTTTATGCACCAACGGTTCAGTACGAAGTGATACCATGAAAATTGTATTTTCTAACTCATTTCTTGGAGTGAAACGGGAAGTTGAGGTTTCTATTGAATCCATGAGGAGGTTCTATTCTTGTGGGATTTATTCGATTGATATGAATTCGAATCCTTTGGTTAGATCTAATCCTGTCATTTTATAGAGTTGTAAGTGTTCAGATCTAGTCTCATATACCTCAGAGACTTGGTTTGTAACTAAATGTGAGTCTCCTAGCACACTAATTGGATCAACACCCATCCTTTTGGCTATGATGAGGCCAAGAAGGAGGGCTTCATACTCAACCCCATTGTTTGTACATTCAAAGTTTAACTTAAAGGAAAAAGGTAGGATCTTTCCCTTAGAAGAACTAAAGATCACACTTGCCCCAGCTTGAAAATGAAATCTAGCTCCATCGAAGTGGAGATTCCAATATTTTCTTGGAAAAATGGATGTTGGGACATTCCTCACATCTATTTCTTCTACCTCAGTTAATTCTATCATACAAATTTCATCTGATGGAAGGGAACCAATTACTAGGATGTATCCCATACCCATGGAATCAAATGGTAGGAGAATGGGTAGATTTTTCTCTAGTAACTTGAAATTTTTTTTGGTAGTCCTTAATGATACCATTTCTATAACATTAGTATCATTTTTGATTGCTGGAATGCCTTTGACTAGATTCATAATTTCTAATTCTGTTGCAGGTATCAATTTTTCTTCTGGTTTTGAATTGATTGGTTTGTTAAGTTGATTTGTGGGGAGTTCAAACTCAGAGTGAATGCCTAGTATCTTCTTCAAATCTGCTAGGTATATATCGAATGGTTTCTGGGTTACCTTGTGCAACAAATATTTTCCCTAGGTGTAAAAATCTTATTTCCTGGAATAACGTGGAAGGGATTACCTTCATGTGGTGTATCCATGGTCGACTGAGGATCATATTATAGTTAGTTTCCTGATCTATAATATAAAATTTGGTGAGGATTGTCTTGGGTCCTAAGGTGAGCGGTAAAACTATGGTCCCAATTGAAGTGTCCTTGAGGCTATCATAACCTCTTAGCGTATTTCATGTTGTGGAACAATTTGTTTCTCCATATCCTACATTTTGAAGAAAATCGAAGGGGACTATCTTAACTACTTCCCCATCATCAATCATTGCACACTTAAAATAATTATTGTAAACCCATACCTATAAATGTAAGGTTGGGTCGCCTCTACGTGTAATTTCAGCATCTGTTAGCATTTTTCTTATATCAAATATAAACTCAGTATCCCTATCTGGCTGCCCTAGAGGGTAGACATCAAATTTTACATGGTTTACTTGCGTTTCAGGAGGAGGAGTGATTTTAATTAAATGACCAAGACCTAATGCTTCTAAGAGTCAGCTCTATGGGTAGGGGAGTTCTTTAACAAATCTAGGAAGGAAATGTGAGAGAAGGTCTTTGATAGGTCATTAATTAAATCATAAGTGCCTATGGGTTTTACAAATGTTTATTGAATGTTGTCTGGTTCTAATGGATATTTTGGAATTGGTTGAGAAGAATAATATCATGTCCTTGTTATGGTTTCTACATGTACCTCGGTATCTAACTCTACCAAACCAACTATCTTTGTTTGTGGTTGAGTTCCTAATTGGGGTGCGACCAGTAGATTTAATGAAGTTGAGGCTTCATGATCATTATTTCCTATCATAACACCCTTGTTACTCCTGTTTGGATCTAACATTTTGTTGTTAGATTGATTTGGGAGTGGATTGTTAAAAATCTTAAGGGGTGCATTTTGAGGGGAAATTACTCCCGTATAAGTGTTTAGTGTGGGTACTATAGAATTTTCTAGAAACATATCTATAAAGAGTTGTCTTTGGTCTTCTAGAAAATTTTGTATGAATTTATTGTAGTCATGGAAAGTCCTAGTATCATGGCCTTGAATCTTGTGAAAACCACAATACAATTTGGGATTATAGTTTCAAGGTTGTTGATTTGAAACCTGTTATGGTCCAAAACTCTAATTAGGTTGTTGGTTGTTCGAATTAAAATTTTAAGGTTGTTGCCTCTAGTTTTGATTTTAATATCCATTTTGGTTTTGCTTTGGACCTTGTGTCTAGATTTGTCATCATTGTTGTTGTTTTTGTGATGGATGATTAAAATCCACCGCATTGATTGTTGGAGTAAATTTGTTATTTCATTGATTATTAACGGGTGGCAAAACATTTATGATGTTTCCCCTTTTAACCTGGTCTATTACTCCATCTGTTGTAACCCGATGGTTTTTGTTAAGGATCTTGGGTCCTTGATTGGTATTCCTGGCATTAGGATAGGTCGTAGTGTTTTGATTGGGATTGATTAACTTCCCATTTGTTCCATATGTCTTATGACCACTGTTTATTGCCGTTTGATCTATTCGGGGAGCACTCTCGATTACTTCATCATAAAGTCATTAGTGGGAGCTTATGGAATTCTTCATTTATCTCTCTATTAAGAGAATGAAGGAATAAGTTGCATATTTCCATTTGATCCATGTTTGGAGCACTTGCTGATGAGTAGAGGACTATACGCCATCTTTGAATAAAATGAGCCGTGGATTCATTGTGCTCTTGTTTAATATGTAAGAATTCCCTGATTCTTGTTCTTAACAATTTGTTCATATAAAAAATATTTGATAAAATATAACACAAGTTGTTTGAACGAGTGTATCGAGGCTTCAAGTATTCTATAATACCAATCAAGGGAAATACTCTCTAAGGTTTTAGGGAATATCTTAGCAACAAACGCATCCCAATGGAGCAATTCATCGAATGGCTATGACATAGGCCTTGATATGTGTGTTTGGATCTCCCTCGCCTTTATATTTTGGCAAATCAGGAAAGAGGTATTGGAAGCATGAAACTTCATATGGTGAAATCTAGAGGATATTTTAAACATTCTGAGTACGTCCCTACCACATAGGTTTTGACCGTCAACGGTGCTTGCTGAGGGGGTGGAGGTGGAATGGGTTGTTGATATGGAATAGCATATGTATTTGTCAGGGACATAAGGAAATCCCTGTGGTTGATTGAACATCTCGGGAGAGGATAACATGTCTCCTTGTGGTGATTTTGAATAAATGTTTAAGTAGGGAGGAGCATTACTTTGGTATTGGTTGTTTGGTACTTAGCCGAGAGGTATCATACTTTCAAATGGAGCTGCGAATTTGAAAACGTATGGTTCTAGTTGGTGTTTGTTATGGATAGTTATA
The DNA here is from genome assembly GCA_019776745.2 of Taxus chinensis. Lineage (NCBI taxonomy): Eukaryota > Viridiplantae > Streptophyta > Pinopsida > Cupressales > Taxaceae > Taxus > Taxus chinensis. The sequence continues at coordinate 306,990,257 of CM034154.1, forward strand.
CGAATGTTGAGGAGGCATACCTAACGTGCCTATGTTCCTGGTAAGGAGGTCGAACTTTGCTAGGATGATGTACGGAGGGTTGGGGATTCCTGCTTTCCCAAAATATGAATTTTGATTTGCTTGAGCAAGTTCTAATCATCTAACCTTCTTAAATAAGGTTGAGATGACCTCGATTAGCGAAGATGTAGTTTTTTGCCTTAATGGTGTTTTTTGTACACCTTGAGGTTGTAAAGTGGTATGGTACTCTGCTATGAATTGATCATTACCCTGCCAAGCTTCACCGAGATTATTTCCCATAGGTGGAGGAATGGGGGTGTTTTCTTGGAATCAGGGTATCGGGTTGTGTTTGCAAACTTCCTATAGGTGGGTACATGTTTTGGAAGTTTTGTTTGTTTCTAGCATAGCATGCGCTAAATACTCATCATCCTAAAAATGGGAGTGGATCTGACTGTCTATTGATTTATGGTCTAAAAAAAACCCTAGGAGATGAAATGGATTCTCCAGTAAACGTCATATTGTTAGAGTCTGAAGGCTCTGGGTTTTTGTGTTTGTGTGAGCTGATCCAACTCCTCAATTCACAACGAAGAACTAGAACTAGTTCTTTGAGGAGGAGTTTGTGATGACAAGTAGTTACTTGAATAGTTGTCAGCCCATCCAGAAAGTGAGGGTGACGGTTGTCTATTTGTTTGACCGTAATGCACTTTGAGACTTGAGAGAGGTCTGCCATATGCAGTCATATCCCGACATATTTGGGGGGTATATAAATACCCACAGAATAATGGGAAAGAACTGAATGTGGATGAAAGAAATGAAAATAAAAGGGGAATAGCTGTTTGCTTCACGTCGGGTTCACAAATTTTGTACGATAGAAAAGTGACATGTGAGTAAGATAATTTACAAGTAGCTCTTCTTCATACCCAACCTCCCGAGGTCATGCCGAGACATCCAGTGGAAATGGAATATATGTGGATACAGACAAAATAGTGAGGCAATCTTATATCCTCAACACGTAATAAAGGGATCTAGTGAATCTAAAGCAAAGAAGGCTCTCCTAACCTGAATTGGTGTAATGGATCGCTCAGATATAATAACTGCTTAGAGGCTCCAATCAATGTTAAGCTCTGATGAGATTCTATCTATTGGTTGTTGGATACGTGGAAAATGACCGGTAGGTGTTTCATGTATGTTTCTAGAACAAGGTCATGGAAAATGGTAATGAGAGGTGTAGTGGATTTGTAATAAACTATGGGTGGTTTTCTGGTCTAGCTCAAAAAATATTGGATTGATTGGATTTTATGTTTAATATGGAAAATTGTGTTATGATATCTGGCGGGAGTGGTGAGGGTCTAAATACCATCATGCGTAAATTGGTGTCAATACTTAACTAACTAGCATGCCCTTTTGGGTTGTGGTACCTGGGGATCACAACCATGAGTTTTTGGTTGTTGTGGACCTGTTATGGTCATGTGAGAGAATCAATCTCTTCTTCTGACTATCCAATATTCATAAGCCTTTTCGGCTTCTATATTTAATATTAGGAGTTGTGTGATCTTCTCAAAATACCTTACGGGTGTTCTGGCAACTTGCATACATAATCCTGTGTCTATGTCGATGAGAAGATCTCCTACGTTTGGCTGCAGAACTAATGGATCACAACCAAATATTTTGTCTTTCAGGTTCTTGTATGGTCATGTGGATATCCTATCAAGGTAATCTATAGTTGGGTTGACTCGACCAGAATGTGTATGCTTTGTTGTCTTCAATATTCAATTGTTCACTAATTTCTTATGGGTTTATTATCATTTTAAAGACTTAAATCCTAATCCCTTGATCTATATCCATTAATGTTGTGAAGATATTTTGTTGAGGTACTACTAGTTTGAATATGTAGTCCCTGGGCTCTATAGGTCTCGTAATTGTCTTGTAAGAGGTAATAAAACTTTAACCAAAACAAGTAAACTAACTATGAAAGATATATCTACACTATGCTTATATTCCTTTTATTTCAGTATTTTTGATGATGTATATTTGAATGAAATTAAAAGAGTAGCTATTCTAATATATTCAGATAATGGAAAATTAATCTAATAACATGATTAAAACAAGCAAGTTAGCCTGATGCAGCTATTTACCTGTGCACTTGTGAATTTATCCTAAATATTTAAATAACTAACTAATTTAATTGAAAGAACTTCAAACTTACCTTAGAAGTGAGGAATAAATCATAGCTTCTTAGAAGCTATCATTCCGCATAGCTTCCCTAGTAATATTGAAAACAAGTTTTAACTCAAATGAAATGATTTGCTACTCTATTTGATATATTGTAACTACAAATGTGATAGCTCAAACCTAGAGTTTTACATAATAGTTGTAAATCTATTTGTGTTGTTAATTTTCCCCTTAGTGTGATCTCTTTTTTCCTTCATGTTCTCGTGAATCCATAAAAGTGTGAATGTGATAGCATCAGCAGAAGAAGATACTTGAACAATGGCAGTTTTGGATATAAACTGAATACAATGCAAGTAAGAGAGGGATAGTACAAGTGAACAGAGCTTGACTATGTGATTCCTATTAGGATTTATTGTGGAGATACAACGCAAATATACTGAGGATTCTGGGATCTATTTCTTGTGACAAAACAACAACCTACAACTCTAAGATTATCAAATGAACTCTAATCTAGAACTGAAACTATCTTATGCTAAGCTGACTTTGTAGGATAGAAATGGAGGAAAATGAAAATGTGAAGATCAAATGATCTCTAAAGTAGAAAGGAGAGGCTGAGAATTCATGCAGAATCTAAACCTATTGAAACTTATGGAAGAACTTAAAAAAAACACTAAATAATAATTCATAGAGGGAGAGGGGCCATTTTCTTGTAAATAAGATGGGTATTTATAACATGTGGATTTACCAGAGGGTAAGTTTGAATTAAACTCTTCTATTATAAACAAAGAGAAATCACTATTTACTAGGTGACCAAAACATAAATGCAAGCAAGAGTGGTTGAGAAATGCGGGTGAAAATTTAATTTTTACGTTGACAAAAGCGTTGGAGCATTCTAGAAAACACACACAGGACCACCGCCCTATTCAGAGTAGTTATTATAGGACCATCGCCCTATCTTGGATAGTGGTCATGGGACCACCGCCCAAGCAGGCTGGTGGTCCTATAACTTAAATACTAAAATGCAAGGAAAAAGGGGGCAGAGGTTAGAACAAAACATGCAAAAGTTGGACAGGGATTTTTAGGATGCAAATGTATACTTGATTAGATTTTCTAGATTTTGAACACCTTGCAAAGAGATCTAAATCATCATTGGGGTTTCCGTAACCAATTTCCAACTGTACAGTACATATAATTTTGGGTATGTACAATGACCAATGTCGGTTAAGGAGGGATTCCCTAGGTTTACTAAAATGGGTAGATCTTTCTAATTTCTTGGGCCCAATTAGTTTATTCTCATGGATTATAATGGAAGCTTCCCTTATTATGAGAAATAATGTGGTTAGAGATATTTTTGAATTTATTTGATGGTTAGACCAAATCTTAGCTCATTAAGGCAAGTAAGACTTAGTTATTGTTAGTTATGGAAACATGCCAAGAATAGTACTAGGGTGAGATGGCTGGGTGAGGTGTCTAGGTGAGATGTCTACATGAGGTGGTGGGGTAGGAATTAAGATAATTAGATAATAAATATTGTGAGGATATATATCAATTTAATTAAATTAATAGTGATGTGGGGTGGAAGGGGCCATGGTTAAGTGAGTATGTTTGAGGTGGTTATTTGACAAGGGACCAAGGGGAATGTGAACCAATTTTGGTGTCTACAAGGAGTACAATTAATATTGTGCAATTTTATATGAGTAAGCTTAATGGTATTAACCTAGGTTATCAAAAATATTAGTGCTAACATTGTCATTTTGGATACCAATATTAAGGATATTGGTATGAAGTGAGATGAATGTAGGAGTGATATGGTCTTCAACAAGTGGAGTGGTGGTTTTTATTGGAGAAAAAATGTAGGTGAAATGATATCAGTAGTATGAATGGAAATGAATTTCATGCTTTTAAAGGTGGAAGAAGGATGTGAACCACTAGATTGACCAATTTCATATGTATCAATGTTGTGTATGGAATAGGTTGTGATGGAGGAATAGGTATAGCTATAATAGAGTCTATTTGAAGAAAACTTAAATATATTAGGGTCAACAATAACGAAATTTTCATAACAATCATGTAGGAACTTAAGGTAATGATGAACAGTGGATGGGATACCATGTATTGCATGAATCCAAGGTCTACCCAACAAGAGATTAAATGGAAACAAGGCATCAATAATGAAGAATACCATAGGAACAATCTTAACACTAATAAGATGTCTAAATTTTGGTGTCTACATTTTTCCCCTTTGTGTTGCGTGGCTTGTATTGGTAAGAAACACTAACAAAAATAAGATGTGTTTTCCCCATGTGTGGGTGAAGGTGATCCCCCTCAAACTAGGTACGGATGAGGTAGAAGACTAAATCTATGAGTGGTTTGATAAAGGTGGATTTGATGAAGAGGAAGGTGGATAGTGGGGAAAATGGGGTAAAGGTACAATCAGGTAATCAAGGTAATGGGCCAGGGTCAAAGGTAGAAACATTCAAATGCACACACCCGTATAAACTACAGCATGGTAACATGTTGAAGAACATGAAAACTCGACATCATCTAAGATCGATAGGTTTATCTAAACAAGGTTGAGGTGATTCCAGTATCCAAGGTATAGGATATGGTGTGGAAGCACATCACAGGTCAGGTGCAGAAACGTATAGGTATGTTTTGGTACACCTAAGGTTGGGTCAGGATAAACAGCACGGTAAGAGTTAAGGTAAAGTCATTAGGTCAAACAACACGGGTAACATTGTCGCAAGGTATAGCATTCAGATGAGTTCACAGGTCACTAACAATGTTTCAGGTCCAAGTAACTAGGTCACGACACTGGTAGGGTCGAGGTATTGGTGAAATAACAAGTCCCAAAATGTAATTAAGGACAAGTATAGGTAAGGTAGGCATGGAGGTTAGTTTCCATAAGGGTGGGTAAGTTAAAATGGTGGCTGGTTTGGTTAATTATTGGTTGGAAATGGGGAAAGGGTATGGGAAAGAGTATGAAGGGAATATTAGGGTGAAATAGCATAATGGGTTGATAGGTGTTAGGCATGGGTGATGTAGGTCATATGCATGATTGAGTTTAGGTGGTAGGCACAATTGAGTGATTTTTTAATACAGGTGTCAAAGATCTAGTCCTGTATAGGATAATCAATAAGTAATGAGGAAGGCTAATGGTAAGAGGTGGAAAAAGAGCTTCTTAATTGATAAGAACCCTAATGAGTCTACCATACTTACCCCAGATGGTCTTATAAACATAAGACCATACAGGCCTTACATAATGGACTATTATAAGGGTGAAGAAAAGTCAAAGGATCATGAAATGTTGCGTTTATGGCAAGTCCCTTGAGTAAAAAGGATTTTAGCTGAAAAAGGAAAGGATGTGAGAATGGGAGGTTTAGCGTAGCTTAATGTACAATGACATGTATTTCATAACAAGAAACCCAGGATCCAAAATAGGCAAGTCCATGATGAAAATTTCATCTTTTTCTTTATTTTTTTGTTTTAATAGAATAATCGATGTGGGAAGTCTATATGGGATGGGTATATTATTTCCTTGAGGTCTTCGTGAAGATGATCGATGTGGGAAGCTTATGAATAGTTATTATATTTTTGTAATGACTGTATATAGTTGTCCTTCAAGGGAGCAGTCTATTGATAGTGGTAGAATATAAAAAAGAGATGTACCTTTTGAGGGAGTCATCTTTTGCTGGAAATTTGACTCAAGGAGTGGTATCCCTTTTTGTTTTTAGATGTTTAATTCATGGACAAGACTATAGAGGATGATTAGGCTCTTGTTTAGAAGAATAGACCGTAGCACTCAAATATTAACTTTAAAGAGGAGGTTTCGAGTGATGAACGACCATAGGATTCCATATTGAAGAAGATGAAAAGTATCCATGAGAATCATGCTATGAGTAGATCCTTGGTACTCATATTGAAGACAATGCTAAAAGGTGACGGGTAATCACATGATTCTTGTTTAGTCGTGGATCCTCAAACTGGCTAATATGGAATGTGAACAACGCTCAAGGGACGAGTGATAAATTGAAAAAAAGTGATATAGGACTTGATATCAACAATATAATGGTTAAAGATGCAAGGCATTAAGGGGCTTAGGTTTAGGTTTACCTTCAAGTGAAGATAAATGATAAGCACTAGATCCATAGGCATGGCTAACGATATAGGGTCCAAGCAAATTAGGAGAAATTTTTCCCCATTTAATTTTCTCCTCTTTGGTTACATGTTGATTTTCCTTCAAGACGAGGTCACCAACCTAAAAGGTTCATTCATGAACATGTTTGTCATAGGCACGTTTGATACGTTTTTGGTATATTTGGAGATGGTCAAGAGCATTGAGACGGAGTTCATCTAATACTTCAACTTACGCCAAACAATCCTGGTGAGATTCATCATCATTGAGCATGTCTTGTAGTGAGATGTAGAGGGATAGACTCTGAAATTTGAGAGGTAAGACAACCTTAGTACCGTAGACCAGAGAAAAGGGGGTGGCAGCAGTTGAAATGTGAATACTAGTGTGATAAGTCCACAAGGTGAAAGGAATGTGTGTATGAAAATATTTCCCAGTATCATTGACTACCTTCATAAGAATTTTGTTCAAGGTTTTATTGGTTGATTTGTCTTGACCATTGGTTTTTAGGTAATAAGGTGATGAGAAACTAAGTTAGATGCCGAAAGCATCACATAGTTTGAGTAGGGTTTTATTTTTGAATTGTTTTCCATTATTAGTGATAATTAGGTGAGGGACACCAAAATGAAAAATGATGTGATGGTTAATGAATTCACATATTTTCTCATCTTTGGTGGAAATGAGGGGAATGGATTCTACTCATTTATTGTAATATTCAGTAGTGCTTATGATCCATTGGTGGCGTTGTGAAGAATGTGGGTTGATTTCACTGACAAGATCCAAACCCCATTGAGAAAAATGCCAAAGGTATCGCGTGACCTATAAGGCATGACTAGGAGTGTGATGAAGATTAGCATGTTGTTGGCATTTCACACAGCATTTGATATAATCACAACAGACATAGTTTAGGGTTGGCCAGTAATAGCCTAGGCGAAGATTGTGTTTTGCAACAACAAGACCAATAAAGTGACCTCCACAAATTCCATCATGGACTTCCTTAATGCTGTAGGAAATTTCATAACTTGTAAGGCATTGCAAGAGAATGTTGTTAAAACCACATTTGTAAAGAATTCCACCCATGATGACATAATGGGAGACACTTTTAAGAAAGACATGTTTTCCATTATGAATGAGATGAGCGGGTAAAATGGAAAGGGAAAGATAGTATGCATATTTCTTATACCAAAGGTCATGTGGGTCAGGGGCAGTGGCTCCGATAGAGTAAACTTCACGAGGAAAATAAGATGGTGATTGCAGTATTTTTATGGTGACAAAGATTTTAGAGTCAATGGGTGAAGTAGGTATCTAAAAAGCCAAGTAGGTAATGGTATACACAAATTTATTGGTCAAATGTGGGGTGGTTTGAAGTGCGTAACAGTCAAAGGTGGTAAAAATTATGTCCACATTATTCTTATACCTTTGAAGTATCTCGTTACAAAACTGGTATATACCATTGACTAGGTTTATGACCAAATGAGAATCACTGAAGATGTTGATTGACATAATATCTAAGGTATAAGAATCCTAAAGACCCAATATGAGTGCTTCATATTCAGAAATATTGTTTATACAATAAAAATTGAGTTTGAAAGACAAAGGTGTAGGTTCACCATCAAGTGGAATGAGGATAACACTAGCCCCACCCCCATGCTGACACTTAGAGCCATCGAAGAAGAGTGTCATTTGTTAAGTGGGTTTGTCGAGGGAAAGGGTAGCTATAGACTCCTCTAGAAAGTCAAAGTTAGAGGGTTGATTCCCATAAATAGGTGCGTCAACCAATTGGTCAGTGATATTCTATCCCTTGATGGATGAATTCAAGGTTGAGGTCAGCCAAAAGCATAAGCCAATGTGGGACACATTGATTTTTATAAGGTTTGGCATACATTTAGTGTAATGGATCAGTATTAGTAATGACGAAGGTTGTGTGGTTGAGTAGGTAATGGAAAATTTTGGTGGTGATGAAAACTAAGGCTAGGAATTTTTTCTCGGCATGGGTATATGCATTTTCGTAGTCAAGAAGGGTATGACTTATGTAATAAACCATTTTCTCTTAGTGTTGGTCATCACGATGAGTGAGCATTGAACCTAGAGAATGGTCAGTGGTGGAAATATATAGGTAGAAGGTCTGGTCATCATTAGGAGGAATGATCACTGGTGGTTGAAGGAGGTATTGTTTCAATGCTTTAAAGGCTTTATGGAATTCATCATCCCATTTGAATGAAACATATTTCTTGAGAAGATGATGGAATGGTTGACAGTGGTCAGAAAGCTACAAGATAAAATGATGAATTGATTACAATTTTCCCTATAGGCTGTCAAGTTGACAGAGATTAGTGGGTGGTGTAATTTCAAGGATAGCCTTGACTTTAGCAGGATCAAATTCTATGCCATGCAAAGAAATGATGAAACCTAGGAGTTTCCCAGAAAGTACCGCAAAGATGCACTTTTTTGGTTAAAGACAAACACAATACTTGATGAGGCGGTCAATGATGACTTTAAGAATAGGTAGGTGTTCAATTTGATGCTTGGATTTGGCAAGTAGATAATATATGTAATCCTCCAATATGTGATGCATGATGTCATGGAAGATGTAAGTCATGGCTTGCTGATATGTAGCTCTGGAATTTTTGAGGCCAAAGGGCATGACTTGATAGTAGAAATTCCCCTAAGGGGTGATGAAGGCAGTCTTGTGCTGATCCTCAAGAACTAGTAATATTTGATTGTAGCTCAAGAAACCTTCCATGAGTGATAATATTTCATGGCCGGCAGTGAGATCAACTAATTGGTCAATTCCTGGTAGTGGGAAATCATCTTTGGGACAGGAGAGGTTGAGGTCATGGAAATTTGTGCAAATGTGGAGTCCCCCTATCACTTTTGTGATAGGAACGATGTTATAAATCCATTCATGATAATCAATGGGTAGAATGAAAGAAACCTAGAGAAGGCACTGAAGCTCTTTGTTGACCAGAAGAGAAATGCGAGGATGTATTTTCCATAGCTTTTATTTGATGGGTTTGGCATCAGGAATGGTTACGATATTTTGAATTACAATTTTTGCATCAATACCAGGCATATCAGCATAGGACTAGGAAAATGTGTTGCTATGGTCCTAATGGAAAGAGATGGATTCATGTTCAGTAGTGTCTAAGGATTGGTTGATCTTGAGAATGTGTGGTTCGTCCTGAGTATTAATTTTTATTTCAATGGTGGATTCATTTAACATAGTTTTCATCTTAGAGAGTAATGACCGGTGAATATAAGAGTCTTCTGCACCAAGGTAGGTGAGGATGGACTCATCATCCTGACATTGAACGACATTAATTGAATTTGTATCTTCATCGATCATGTCAGGATATAGAAATGGGAGAGAAGAGGGAGCCTCATCATCAAGTTGATAGGTCAACGGTCCCAGTTAAATGGTGTTTACGAAAAAAAAATTAGGAGGAATAGATTCAAGATCTATGGACTCCATGGGTGAAGATGGTAATGTGGGTGAATGAGAGGGGGAATATTTCTCATCCTGGATAAGGTCAATGTGAACCTTCTTAGAGGATGGAGTGTCAAAACTAATGCCACTACTATCATTGTGTTTAAGCGAGGTACCTGAAATGACAGTGTGGTGGCCTTGTTCATAAAAAATAAATCCAAATCCTTTCCATGCACATCGGTCGAGGAAAGTACGAGAAAAGTAGAGGTTAGTGAGGGATTGTATGTCAGATGAAAATCGCTGGGTTTGGGATGGAGGTGTGGGTTTATAGGTGGCCATATCTAGTCCCGTCCCTTATACGCTAGGTTGGTGTGAAGGTAAGGAGGGCCATAAGGGAAAATGTCACCAATGTGGATGTCATAACTTTGGTGTTGACCCAAATTCCCATACTCTTATGGGGTGACTAAGGTATCGATATTGTATAGGTGGTATTCCCCAAGAGTGAGGCATTGAAAATCACCGTCTAAGGGATCAATAGTTGGTATATGGGTAGCAGGTATAGATGGATTTCTAGATGAATGGGAAACAGGAGTACCAGCGGTAGAGGCTACAATTGCAGTGGGGATAGAGAGGTTAGATGCAGCAGAAGTAGTGGCAATTTTGGTGGTGGGTGAAGGTGAAGTGGTGATGGTGGTAGATGCCTTGACCGATACAAGCACATCATTGGGTTGATATAGCATGTTACAGGTCTTGAAAGGTGAGCGGTTAGTAGGGAATGTGTAATTATGTCCCTCATGTTCAAATTTGAGGCATCAATGTAAAGTCAAAGGGACACAACCCATAACACAGATCCAAGGTCAGCCAAGAAGTAAGTTATATTGGAACTCCCCTTCTAGGACATAGAAAAGTTTTGGGATGGTGCGGGGACCTATAGGGACATGGAAAACAACATCACCTAGGTTAGAGGTCATGGCGTCATTGAAGGAATGCAACATAACAGGGTTACCATGCATGTAATTGGTAGGTATTTACATTTGGTCGTATGCATGGGAGGAGATGATGTTAATACTAGCACCACTATCAATCATAACATGTCGTATGTGTATATTATCAATAAATATGAAGATGAAAAGAGTGGGGTTGGGATCATCAGACTAGAAGGGAGTGATCTTTTCATCTGAAAAAGATAAGGGTGACCACTTGGTGAGTGGGTGGAGGTGTAGAGGAAGGAGAAGACCTAGTGAGAGAGGCTATGTTGTGAGGGGTAATGATGGAGGCTACAAGTGTGGGGTCATTTGGTAAGACTTTGATAGATTGAAGGACCTCCATAAGATATTGATGATGTGACTTCGAGGTTTAGATGAGGTCGTATAAAGAAATTTTGAGGGGGGATTGGTGTAGTTTTTTTAGCATTGTACGATGTGTGACCCCATCAGAAATAGGATATGCAGGACCTCGAATGATGACTTTGGGTATGGGTGCGGGTGGTATATTGGGTACAGGGTTGGTTGATGGGCCAGTTTCTTTCTCCTTTCCCTTATCTTTCTGAGCATGGGTGGCAATGTTGATCATGTTAATATGAGGGTAGGTGGATGAAGATTGTGTGTCATGGAAGGTATAGTGGCATGAGGGACAAAACCCTAGTGGTGGATACGATCCTTGGGAAATGAGTAGGGCGCATTGGCATTTTGTATGGTGGTTTTTCCAACTCTCTTATACGAACCATGTTAATCTTGAATCTTGGGGATGGATCAAATACTTGTGGGGTGGAGATCTTGGTCACATAGTAGGTAATGGAAGAAGATCTGTGGAAATTGGTGAAGGTGAAACGGGGTCCTCATCAATAATATCATCATCATCAAAGTTTTCCTTAAGAGGAAACAATTGGACAAGAGTGGTTTTTAAAGCTTACAATTCTCTACATCATGTCTTGGCACGCGATGGTAGGTGCAAATTTTAGTTGCGTAAAACCCCTTTGGTTTGGGTTTGAGTGGGTCGTAAGGTCTAAGAGGTGGTAATGTGATGACAGAAGTTTCGAGGAGATTGGTTAGGATTTTGGCGTAGGACCCTGATAGTGGATCATAATGGTAGGTGAATTTGGGTTTGGATATAGGTACAACTGATTATGGAGGAAGAGTATTTACAAGAGGGGGAGTAGGTTGGGCTACTAGTTTGGTGTGTGGTGTGGTCTTAGGTGTTGGTTGTATCTACTTAGGTAGGAGAAAGGTAGAAGAATTAACGATGGAAGGTTTGGTTAGTTTAACTATCTTATGGGAGCGTAGCGGATTTTTAGCTTTAGGTTTCATCTTTTTGGGTAAAGGTGATATGGGCGTATGAGATGTGGAGGGAAAATTTTATGGTGGAAGAGGGTGGGTTACCCACGGGGGTAACCAAGGTGTTGTGGAGGTAGGTAGTGTGGGTTGGGCAGGAGGCTTGAGTGAAAGGGAAGAAAGTGTAATGGGTTGTGAATAATTTATTGATGGTGGTGGAGGTATGGGTGGTAAGCAGGTTGCGGGTGAGGGTGGAAGTTGTGTGGGTTGTTTGGCTATATTAGAGGTATGTGACAGGGAAATGGGTTGCTACACTCTTGGTTTACCAGTGTACGGGGTTTCTTGGCTAGGTTCGAGGGGTGAGGTCCTAGGATGGAAGGAAGGGGCGATGATGATAGTGGCGTGGTAGGAAAAGTTGTTGTATGAAGTCTAGGAGATTAGATCTTCTTTTTAGGGGCTGGTGTAAGTTTAGTGTTAGTTTTGGAAGATGTGGCTAAATCTAATTTGATGGGTGTGTGAGTAAGGCTAGCTATCAGTATGACCCCTAAGGTAATGACAGGTTTAGGTAAGGAATATGATATAGGCGTGGGGTTGGGTGTAGATGCATGTTGGGCTATGGGAAGAGGTGTGATTTGGGCCATGAGTGGTGTCACGGAAGGTATTGTAATAGTTGTGGTTGTGTTTGGTTTAGTTTCTTGAAACACTTTTGGATAGATAGTGGAGGTGTCATCGAGTGATAGTTGCATTTTTGTTGAAACAGGAAGTAGAAGGCATCCCCACACTAGGGATCTATCGACATAGTCTAGGTAATCGGCCAAGCGTGAAAATGGTGCTGTTGTAAGTGGGGTAGATTTGGATCAAGTGGAAATCCCCATAAAATGTGTTTGAGATATAGGGAAATGGTTAGCCTTGCACTCAGTGGGTAAGAGAGATGAAAGTAGGTCAACATGCTCTTGAAGGTCTGATGGTGAAGGGTCATCAAAAGACACCGGTACTTCCATGGGATCCTCTATGGGTAGAGGAGAGGATGGGAAAACCAAAGTGGAATCTCCTTGTGTTGGTTTAGGTGATGGACCTACATCATCTATGACTAGTAGAGGTGTCATTTACAACTTCTCAAAATTTTGAGAGGTTAAAGGTGATGTGCTGATTATAGGCTCTTCCATGGGTGAAGGGGAAAATGAAGGGGGTTCCTTTGTGGGTAGAGGAGTAGATGAATTAGATTGTAGTGTAGGTAGGGGAGCGTGGGCTAAGATTTCATCCATGGAAGGAACATGAGGAAATTGGGAAGCAAATAGTATGATATCAAAAATAGTGTGGACCTCATGGACATTGCTATCATTGTTTGAGGTATCAGCAACTTGGTTGGAAGATGGGGCATGATTAGGGAATGGATTCTTGAATATATGCAGGTTTTGGTTAGCAAGTGCATTCAAGCTATCCAAGACTATATCTCCATTGTCTAACATTTCTTAGATGATATCCTTGAAGGTGATGTAGTTATTGTCGTTGTGACCTTTGACACAATGATAGTTGCAAAAGTCATGTTCCTTATACCATACGGGAAAGGGTCTCTCAGGGTAAAAACTAGTATGTGGTTTTATAGGTGGAAGGGAAATGACACCAGCCTTAATAAGATTTTCCAAAATAGAAGAATAATATTCTTCTATGGAAGTGTACTTTCGTTGTTCTCATTTGAACTGAAAAGCTTGGACGAGAGAAAGATTAGAAGGAAGTTTGGATGGGTTTTATTGATGAGGGGGACCAGCTTTGAGAACTACAACATTAGCAGACCCTTTGGGATTTGAATAGTTTTTTGGGGGTTTTGAAGACAAAGAAGAATCATTTGATTTGAACGTAATGTTCTTGTTATGAAGTTGAATCTTCTTTTCTTTGATAACACGAATTTCCAATTTTTGTGCCATGGTGAATGCCTTATTGAAAGTGTGAAAGGTTTACACATGTGGGGTTGGTGAGATGTGTCTAGCACAAGCCCAAGTAAATAGTTCTATAAGCTCAGTTTGAGGTAATTGAAATTCGAGCTAGTTAATGAGGCAACACCAACGAGCGACAAAGTCAGCGATAGATTCATCGTCATACTGTCGTGTGGAATAAAGATCAGTCATGGTAACCTTCTTAACAATGTTGATGGAGAAGTGATCTAGGAAGGCTTGGGATACTTGATTAAATGAGTAGATGGATTGTCTTGGTAGCCCATTGTACCTGTCCAATGTAGGTCTTGTTAGGTACATTGGGAAAGTCTTCAAAAGTAAAGTGTCATCATGGGAAATCAGGTAACACCCATGTTTAAAGGACCACAAATGTTGTTGTAGGTCTTCTTTTCTATTGAAGCAGTTGAATTTTGGCATTTCCCAATGTACGAGGTATGGTTTAATAAGAATGGATGGGTGAATAGGCTCATTACAAATTTCATCATAGGTGATGGAATTGCGTGAGCTGGAAACCGATGCTTCTAGTGTTTACATCTTTTCCATCATCAACTTGGTGAGGTCATTGGTAGGTTGTGATGGAGGGACACCTTCTATGGCATAAGGGGGAAGATATTGAACGTGATAGGGAGTTTGAGAATAGGAAACCGATATAGAAGGAACATATCTAGAATGGGTGATAGAAGAGATAGGGATTGTTGATAGTATGTGTATGTAGGTGGGATGGTCGGAGTGACTCTAATTTCTATTAGGGGTAGTGTTTGTGGGATGAAGAGGATGAGATTTTCAAATGGATTAGGGGTCATTGACACCATAGGTGGTTGTGTTACAATGGGTATTTGTGAGACAATGGGTGTGGACTGGGATATGGCCTAGGTGGTTGATGAGGGGACAACAGATACGATAGGCGCAAGTGATACTATAGACGTGATGGTCATGGTGGGTATGGGGCCTAGGTGTGAAAATACTTGGGGTGAAGCAAGTGAGGGTAATGTCGCATTATTAGGGGCTGATGCAAAAGCAAGAATAAGAGTAGGAAAGATGGATAGAGGTATGCCATTTATCAACTGACCTGAGGAGTCTCGGGTGGAAGAGTAGGAAAGGTAGAACTGTAAGGATGTGGGATTCTGATCAAGGATTCGTGTAAACTCTTCATCTCCTGCAATAATGGTGGTAGGTAAGGTTGGATCTATGGGTGATAGGATAGAAGGCGGTGAAGGACTATGTGGGAGTGGTTAATGACTAGCGTGGAATATGAGGGCATTAATATGGCTGCGAATCAGCACCATGTGAAAAAGTGCTGACCTGGTAAGACTCTATTCTGTAGATGACACAAAAAATAGTAGAAAAAAAGAATAATGGGGTTCGGGAGGTGAATCGGATAAATTTATAGATTCTGAAAATCAAACACAGGAAACCAACGATGGTTAAGTTGACCAGTGAAGGTTGAGATCCAACCAATGATATTTATTGAAACTGATACCAGTCACTGTTGAAGAAAACCAGTCTCAAAGAATGAAATAGGAATGTTGGATGTGTACTAGGAAAACTGTGTATGACAATAGGTAACAACAGGGGAGAAATATGATGATTCCCTGATGGCCAGAAATAGAACAAAAAGTGATGAAGGCTATTCTAGGTAAAGTAAATAGAAATACAGAAGCTGACACCAGTTAGGGTTTAACCGATGACAGTCATATGTGAACCAACAACGGTTACTGGACTGACGTCGGTGACTATGAAATTAGAAAGAAATTAATAAATTGGGTTTTTTGAATTAAAATAAGTTAAGAATCAAAATAAGAAACCTAAGAATGAGGATATGGGGCCCTGGCACACTTAGATAAATTTAGAATACCCCAACTACGATGGTGGAGAGTGCAAGGAAGAATAAAAATGGAGAGTCATAGTCTCACACCTCAAAACACAAGTCAAGAATAATGCTAAGAAAAAATAACAATCCTAATAATGATTTTATTATGTTTGTTTAGCTTATGCTATTTAGGATTGATTGTGTTTATTTAGAATGGAATTTTTTTTGTTGGGAAGGCATCCTATGAAGAAGGATATTTAAAAGGAGAGGTTTCAGGTATTTTATGGTGGGGGTGGGCCATCCTCTGAGATGATGACTCGATAGAGGCAATGAGCTAGGGAGTACCTACTAATCGGATCATGTGATCAATGACAGATATTCCTGGGTAAGATGTTGTTTAAGAAAGATGTGTATATTTGGATTTTGTGCAAGTTTGGTAAGACAGACACACACACACACACACACACACACACACACACACACACACACACACACACACACACAGAGAGAGAATGTGCTTTCTATGATTCTTTGTGTCAACCATCAGCTGGGCATGACTTCCAACATATAGGTTTCCCTTGTTTTAATGTGATATAAATAGATAAAATTAGAATGTAATGTAATCAATTTTAAGCCCAAATTGAAACATTATGTTCAATGACACAAATAGTGAATAGGAGAGGGTATGCTCTTTCACTAAATGTAAAAAGAAAAAAGAATGGTTCTTTTTAAATGCACCAAAAAAAGTGTATCTTTTAGATCAATTAGAAAGAAGAGAAGATTACTAAGGAAGAAGATTAATGTGTAAGATTTTTGAAGGGAAACAAACACTCAAATTTTTCCTAGGAATGAATAAATTGCAATAAAAACACCTGATGGGTCCCACTGGGTGCACCAAAATGTTTCACCATTTTCTTAACCTTTTGAAGGATTAAACATATAAGGGTAAGGGCCAAGGAGGAATACCTGTTAAATGCTAGGTAGTTGATGGTTGTTGCATGCGTTCTGACTTCTTGATCTAGTGTCAATTGTGAGAGCTTCCTTTTGGCTAGGAGGAACTACCTGTAATGTAAAGCAAGACCACAAAAGAGAAGTTAAATGATATACGATAGTGGACTGTCTCACGTGTGTGTTATCTTGTAAAATTGGCAAGGGAAATTTTGTAGGTAACCATACCAAAATTTTGTTTTGGTTCCCCGTTGAGGTCCCTTAACATTCAGAATGGCATAAAATCCCTTCTAGAAGATCTAGTTTTTCAAAGTTAGTCATTTGGTCCTTTTTTTGGTTGGGCGCAGTTTTTATTCATGAAACATCAAATGAATTTGCACCCCTTTCTATTCCTTTGCCGCATCCTTTGGAGTGTCAACATTAAAAATGTTACGCCTTCCCATGATGTACCTTTCAAGCCTGTGCCGAGGCGCATGCGCCATCTTGTCGACATTAAAAATGTTGCACCCCCCAATAGTGCACCAATGCGCTAAAAATGTGATGTCGACAGTCCCAAATCCGTGTCAGGGGTGCAAATATTTTCTTGTTGGCGTACATCTGAGTCGCCTTGCAAAAAATTGGGTGGCACATTTATTACACCTTTTTATATAAATAAACGCATCTGACCTGTCATTTTCATGATTGAAAAAATGTTGAAAAAGGTTATTCCTCTACATTTGTTAGTGCTCTTGTCAGCCCCGTGTGTCACTTTTCATCGTATTCGTGGACCCCACGTCATTTCTTCTAGATTATATATATTCCTAGTAAGTGGCCCTTGCTCTCCTTGTGTTGTTTTTGGATTTTTGTTGTTTTTGAGAGATTGTTATTAAAAACAAAGAAAATGAACCTAAGAAATAATAGAACCCCTGCCCGTTTTGCAAATCAACCTACCTCCAAACTAGTTTTACCCTCCTTCCAGATCTACTAGCCTGGAGGGCCTTATCTCAAAAAAGAATCACCGACCCTCTTTACTCTATTCCCCTCACTGAAAGATCTTAGTTGAAAGAGGCAAAAGACCCCAAACTTGTCCAAAAGGGTGAAAAAATCCTAAGTTATTACAATCCAGAAGCCACGGTTTTTCTTTGGTGCACACACCATCACTGTTACACTAAACACAGTCACACCAAAGAGGCACACTATCCCTGCATGCAACATGCATCTTTTATGTGCCTTTTAAAAAAATTCCTAAAACCTAACACAGGCGTAAGCACAAATCCACCTACACCAACATCTAAATGTCATGAAGACCATTCCCGTGCCGCGCAAAAAGCTAAAACACTGGTGCACATTACCTTAATGATGTATCCTTTAAACCTACACCCTTTGGCACATCATAATGTTCTGCAACATGTATCACATCTGTGCCAATAGCGCATCCTGAAGCCTTGCAGCACCAAAATAATTTGTGCCTAGTTTAAATCCTTCATATGGCGTAGGCGCACATAAATTGACATCAACATCTAAGTGTTTTGTGTAATATTTTTGCACCCTTCACCATTTTTTCCATGTTTTCTTTCATGCAACACCCTCCAAGAGTGTTCCTTGCTTTTTTGATTCTACATCCTGCAATAGAATTGTGCCTTACACCCAGAGGCTTGTAAATTGATAAGTTTTCATTCTGTAAAACTTTGATGGATGATCTAACAGCTGACATGGCTCTTTTGTGGTGGACTTCCCTACTTCTTCTTACAAATGAGTAGCTGAACTCAGATTCACACATGTCTTCATCAAGTAAGAAGCCAACCAAGTCTAAGGGTAAGGCCAAACTCACAGAAGAAGAAATGAAGTACAAATACCAAAGGGTCAGGATGCCTGAATCCTTGTAGAGTGTGACCTGGACATCAGGGATTTAGAACTTGGTCACATTGAATGAAGGACTTCTAGGCTAGAACTAGGAAGGTCATAGGAAGTCCATGAATGGAAAAATTGGTTGGAAGTGGTTAACATTTCGCTACAGGAATACCCGTGAGCACAGTAAACAACGAGTTCATGACGGTGGTGGGCCGCTGTTACAATAAGGACACAAGATGTGTCAAGAATGAGAAGGGCGAGGTAACAATCAACCTCATTGCTCGACACTTCAAGATTATGTTGGGTATCCCCCACCATGGGAATTTTGAGGCAATAAGCCAACAAGACTGCATAAAGGCATGGGATGAAAATGAAGACAAATACATGCAGTTGATGAATGAAGTATATCTGAAGAGAAATAAGGTAATAACCAGGTGGCTGATAGTTATTCATTGTAACAACTTCTTAGAGGAGCTGAGCGACACCATAACCTTCCTAAGTAGGGTGTTTGTGCTTCCTTATTCCCATTACTTTCATAAATGGATGCTCAGATACCTGGAAACAATAAGTAAAAACATTCCTGATCAGCATTTTGAATGGGCAGATATTATCAGCAGCACCATCTCCGAGCAACTTTAACAACTCTTGATAATGGGGAGGTTCTACATGAACTCCTACGTGGTATATGTTGCTGCCTCTAAAAGAGACTACCCAACACTAAGTCGATGTGGGGTGTGGTCCCAAGTAAAAATATATGAGTAATATTTAGAGTTGAGACTGGAAAACAACATCACCCAATTCATCAAGATCAACGATGCCTTCTTCTACGGCATCATGTACCTCTTGAAGCCCAATATGACTCATGGTTGGATGACCAAGAGTGTGGTTACTACCAAAGAGAAGTGGGGGGCATTATTTATGTAATTCCCCATTTTCACCTATCTCAGAGCCGCCAACTTCCTGGGGGATCCCACAAAGTTACCGAGGTATGTCGGACCCAAGTTGGTCCTATTGGAGTTGTCCAGACAGCTTATCACATAACATGAAAAGTGCCTGAAAAGAAAGAAGGGTGGAACTCCATTCCCCCTCACAATGGGCAGGTACACCTGCACTTCTCACACCAAAGTCCAATTTGAAACACAATTTCCTGGTAAGGCCAACCTTCAATCCTTGCAATTACCTTCCAAGGGAAAAGCTTGATCCAATCCATGTCCCATAGATCAAAGATATCTATATCGATCTGTATCACAAGGTCGATCTCAAAAGAAAGGATCACTCTCACCTGACCCTGACAGAGATCATCCAATATGGTGTGGCCATTGTCTCGAAAGGTTTCCAAGTGACTGATCAAGAAGTTTATTAGGTTTATCTAAATATAGACAGGGACAATTGGTTGTTTTCCGAGATTGACAGAACAAAGGCACCTCAGACTATTGAGGAAAGGGTTAAAGGAAATCTGCAGCATACAAAGCATTGGTGCAGGAAAAACGGTCTCATCTACCTTGGGGTAGACTTCACCATGTCTCCTTTGGGAGATGCACCTGCTAAGCCAAAGCACTTACCAAAGGGAAAAGGGAAAGAAAAAGAGGGACAATGAAGCACTGCTCAGGAGGAATCTCCCAAGAGTCCTCCTTCTGCTATCAGGAATAGACAGTAACCCTGGTATCCCCTGAAAAAGAAGAGGTGGTAAGTGTTCCAACAGGGACATCCACTCAGGATGTTGCCACTGCTATAAGCAGTGAAGTTCCCACCATCCAATCTTCTACTCCTCCTTCCCCTCCTCACGTGACTCAAGCAACCACCCCTTTGGTTGTGTCTTCTCCACCTTCTTCTACTATTCCACCTTTCTCTTCCTCCATCTTTTCTTCCCTCATAGATCTGTCCCCCAACATTTCTTCCCTCATCTCTCAGATCCCTTCCACCCCCATGGTTTCCTCTCCTATAGTGACTCCTACCCTTGTGAGTGTTAGAGGATCGGCTTCTTTAACAATGCTGCCACCGAGCATCTTGACACATTTCCCCAAGTTCACTGTAGTTTCTCCTTCTTCTACCTCCGTTCCCTCTTCTCCCTCTGGTCACACTCCCTTAAGTCCAGAATGGATCTCCAAGCACCTAAGCCAACACAAGAGGAAAGTTCCCATTGCACCTATGGACTTCTCCATCATCCCATCAAAAGGAGCTAAGAAGCAAAAGCCAATAATCGGCTTCTCTCAGAGTGCTTCTGGTGAAAGGGTTATGGAGATCGCATACCCCGATCCCACAAAGGATAAGAAAGATCTATCTTCTATAAATTATATAGTGACACAAGTCACAATGGGGACATCCTCAGAAAAGCTGCTGCAAGGAGAGCATTATCGGCAGTGGAGGCCCCTTTGTAAAAATGGTATGAGTAAGTTTAGAGTTGAGAAACTGTGAAAACAACATCACCCATTGGACCATCAAGGATCAACTATGCCAATTTCTTCTAAACGGCATCATGTACCTACTGAAGCCCAATGATGAGACTCAAGTGGATATGTGATGACGAACAGACATTGTGGTATACACAACGAGAAGTGGAGGGTGCATGGTATTGTATGTATAATTCCGGGCCATTTTTCCCTAATCTCATAGCCCCAACTTACCTTTGTGGGATACCCCACAAGTTTACCAGAGGTAATGGTCCGAACCCAAGTGGGGTCTATTGGAGGGTTGTCCATAACCAGGCTATCAGGCATAACATTAAAAGTGGCCTGAAAGACAGAAAGAAGGGGTGGAACGTCCATTCCCCCCTCACCGAAGTCTGGCGAGGGTGGACAAAGAAGCCTTCACTTACAAACACAAGAGTCCAATTTTGAAACACAATTTCCTGGAAGCACCGAACCGTATCAAGGGGTCCTTGCAATTACCTTCCAAGGGAAAACACACTTGATGCCAATCATGTCCCTAGGATCAAAAAGATATCATATAAACCTGAATCTTAAATCAACGGTCGGAGGGGGACGTCTCAAAGAAAGTGGATCGAGCTCTCACCTGACCCATAAGACGAGATCACCAATATTGTGTTGGGACATGTGATCTCTGAAGGTGTATCCAAGTGCCGATCAAGAATCTATTGATTAGGTCCTATTATCTAAATATAGACCGAGGGAAAGCAATGGTTTGTTTTCCGAATTCAGAACAGAAGGGCACTCAGAACTCTTTGAGCAGGAGGGGTACAAGGAAATCTTCTAAATCTGCAGAGCATACAACCTCATTGGTGCAAAGTCAAAAAGGGCGGTGGTCTAGACGAATCTACACACGGGGACGCGTGGGGTAGACCTTCACACCATGTTCTCCTTTGGGAGATGCACCTGGCTAAACCAAAGCAGGGCTTATAGCCAAAGGGGAAAGGGAAAAGAAAACATCAAGGGGACTCAAGTGAAGCAACAGGATGCTCGAGGGAGTGAATCGGTCCCAATGGAGTCCTCCTTCTCTTGCTATCAGGAATGACATAACCCTGGTATCCACAGGTAGAAAAAAGAAGAGGTGGTAAGTGGGGGTCTTTTCCAAGCAATGAGGCATCCCTCAGGAGGTTCTGCCAAATGCTATAAGAGCAGTGAGGTCCCAAACCGATCCAATCTTCTAACTCCTCCTTCCCCTCGCTCACGGTGCTCAAGCATACAAAGCAACCACACGACCTTTGGTTTGTCTTCCTCCACCGTCTTCTACTATCCAGTCACAGCGCTTTCTCTTCCTCCATCTTTTCTGCCCGATGATCTGTCCCGGGTCAGGCATTCTTGTTCTGCGCCAATCAGGTCTCTGCACGATGCCCTCCATCCCCATGGTTTCCATCTCGCTAATAAGTGACTACCTACCCTTGTAGTGTGCGAGGAAGGCGGCTTTGCTTTAGACAAGTGGCTTGCGGGGGGAAAAAAAAAAGGGGGAGGGGAAAAAAGAAGGGAAAAACTAAAAAGAAACCAGAGGAAAAAACATCTGACACTTTTCCCCCAAGTTCACTTAGTTGCTCCGTCTCCTGCTTGGTCTCTACCGATCCGGTCGCGCTCCTGTGCTTCCCTCTGGCACATCCCCTTCGAGGCCAAATGATTGCTCCAAGCACCTAAGCCAACAACAGCGAACTTCCCATTGCAGGGACCTATGGGGACCTCGTCTCACATCAATAACCCAGTCAAAAGACTGAGACGTGAGACAAGCCAAGGCCAATACCGGCTTCTCTCAGTCAGAGTGCTTCTTGTGAAAAGGGGTTATAGAGATCGGGCTACCCACGCATCCCACAAGATAAGAAGGATCGGGGGGTATCTTCTATCAAGATTGGGAGTTAGGTGAACACAATCGGAGCAATGGGGACATCCTCAGAAGCCTGCAAGTAGAGCATTATCGCAGTGGAGGGGGGGGGCCTTGTAGGAAAATCATTCAGGAAGCAAGGAGAGAGAAATGGATACTAAACAAGAACAGAACACACATCTTCTCTCTCGCAAGCCGCTACGGAAAATGGGAAAGCAATCCACCTCGCTATAACTCCAGCCGGAAAAATACTCCTTAGGCCCTTAGTCAAGAAAAGATAAATCGTATCCAGATTGAAGCACGGTATGGCCGTATCCGCCTAGGAGAGACAATCGGCCTCAAGGAGTAAAGTGTGAGTATGATAGGGATTATGAGTTAACCGCGGGCTGTATCAAACAAATATTTGAAGGAAGATGACACTATTCGATTCTTCTTCAAAAAATCACGTCACAAGGGTTAGGGTCAGGGAAGCCATTTTTGACGTAGAGTCTATCAATAACCTTCTGGCCTGCCACGATTTTGTTGGATACCTGATGGAGGAAGGTAATGAATAATTCAAGCTCCCAAAGATACTCAGAGATGAATGGGAGACTTACAAGGTCATCGGTGATCACACCAAAGGTCTCACTTAGGATCAACTTCAACTGACGATTAGCAAGTTCATGGAGTATCGCACTCAATTTCACATCTCCTCTCCTGAGTAGAAACAAGATACTCCTTTCCAGCTGTAGGACGATGATGAATAGGATCCTTCCTCTTGCGATTGTTCCCATTTTTTGTAAAGTATTTAAAAGTATGCTAGCACAAATGATGACATCATCCATGTTGCACCATGGGATGTTGTCATCCACCAAATTACCCCAAAGTCAATAGTTGACTTTTAGATATTTTGTAAATATTTTTGTAAATAGTTGTTGGTTCCTTTTTTCCTTCTTTCTCCTTCTCCTTTTATATATACTTGGATACTTTTTGTATTCAAGTGTGGACATTTTTTAGATTAAAAATAGAAGTGAGAAGAAAAGGGCTTTATATTTTTTTGTAAACAAAAAATATTAATACAGAAATTAAGACTTTGAGCTCAATGGATGTGTTATGTGTATTAGATCTCTCTTAAGTTAGATCGATGTTGCTTTTCTATTAGATCGATCTCTAATTTTTGTCATTTTTTCATCAGTATTTCTTTGTTTGTTTATGTAAGTAGGTTCGGTTGTGTTTACTACTACCCTAGAACTTAAACCCTCTAACCTTGCTTTGGAATTCATTTCTTTTCTCTCTTTAGATCTATCATATCTCCATCCTTCCCTTCATTCCTTTCTATCCATAGTTAGAAATACCCTTACTGGGATGAGATCCCAAACCCCTGAAGATAGAATATTTTAGGACTTGTGTAGATTCCTACTGGTAGAATAGCAATAAACCAGTTTCACTTTGCTGTCTGAAAGAGGGGCTATGCCATGTACACTGTTGGCTCATCTATCCATAGATCTTCCCTCCCGATAGATTTTCAGAACAATAGTTTTTGGTGAATCTACTGGGGATAAAACTAGATTTATGTGAGTGTTGTGTCAGTTATAAGACACTAACAACTTTTAAGGTTGCTAAGGTAACTAAGAAAATAGATAAAATTATAAAAATCACTACCTGTTTGCAAGTCTTAACTCTTTGCTTGAAATCCAAATTTTTTGCAGAAGTGATCCAAATTGAAAATTTTCTTCAGAGATCCATAGATCTGGGACAGTTACAGATCTTTAGTTCGCTAAGTTTTTACAAAAACCCATATATTTTCATAGATATGAGATTCTGACAGTTTTATAAATAATTTCAAACCCTTGCAAAAAGTCAACTCTAAAATCCAAAAATCAGCTTACTAAGTTAACCATCATTTTATCCTCATTAATCTTCGTCATTAAACCGCAATCAGTTTTCAAAGGAAGGATAAAATTAAATATTTAGAAAAGTACATACTGCTGATTTTTGTTAGAAAAATTAAAAAATCAGCAAGTACAACCAAAAAGAGTTTTTAAAATCTACTCTAAAAGAATTGTAGATCTGAAAGATATGTTGGCAGGTGAGCCATTTACTTGTAGCAGGAGATCTCTTGGAGAAGTTGATCCTAATTTCTATCTACTTCAAAGGCCCAACTTCAGTATTACACCAGCATGCTTCTCATCGCTGAGTTCAGCCGATCGGTCAGCCAGAAGTGCCTCGCCCCCATGAAAAAATCATTTTTCACAAGGAGCCTCCACATCCCTTTGAAGTGATTTGTTGCTCAGTGGAACAACCCTCTCATTTCGCATTATCTTCCATATTTTCAAATGGCATTACCATGGGGAAATGTTATGGGCCCTCTTGCATTACCGCATCTTGTTCACGCACTCCCTCATGGGAACCACAAGAATTTCCTGAGATTTGATGGGAGTGGAAACCAAATCATGGATTCACATATATCTACATTAATTATGTCATGCAGCATCTTGGATGTGACCCATGAAGATGTGTCAGTACACCTCTTTCTAGAGACCTTGCAAGGACCTGTAGCAGAGTGGTTCCAACATTTTCTGGCTGGATCTGTCACCAGTTGGGCCACATTAAGAACTGCATTTAAAGACAGTTATAAGCCTTTAGAAGACGAGTTTACATTATTGTCAAAGATCACTCACCTGAAGAAGGAAGTCAATGAAACCATGCATGATTTTATTTCTTGTTTCAATTCACTAATTAACCGTGTGTCGACTACCATGTTGCCCACACCAGAAAATTAGAAGTGTTTCTTTGTGAATGCCATGAGCTCGAGAGTAATTTTATTACTCTTACAAGAACAAATCACCACCCTATTTCTCACTCAAGCTATTGCCATTCGGATAGAGGACAACTTTCTTATATCTGGAGAGTTAAAATGAGAGTCATCCAAGCCTAAAGCTTTAACTCCTCATACCACTTCGTCAAATCTGGCATTCCAGAAGATGGTGAATGACTTACTCACATTAAATAAGTAATTAGCTCAAGCTTCTCCTAACACTTCATACCGGGATATCCCATGAAGAAACTTCACTTCCAACAACACCCTATAAAGGCCGCGTTTTCCTACAACTGCTTCATGATTGGCACTTGAGGCTCCTCCGGTCAATGCCCTGGTCGAGGTCAAAGGAGAGGAGCATAATTATGAAGAACCTTCATCGCAGGGTGAAGATGATCAAGATGTCAGTGAACTGACTAGCGACTCTACAATAATTATATGGAATTTGAAGACGAAGAATCTAACGAAGAAGATGGTACCCAAGGGTATGCAAGCGGACAGTCATATGCTATTTTCACCCGCTCCCAAGGAAAAGAAGCAGAAGTTGCTGCCAAAACACAAAAAGAGAAGGTTATGTCAAACATTCCTCCAACCATTGCTAAAAGAGGTAATCCTCTTCCTGCTCAACCTCCTATTAAGTCTTTTACAAAAAATCTTTTCCTCCCATCTCTCCTCCAAATCAGCTTTCTTCTTTTCCCATAAAGACCAATAACCCTACCCTACCATCGCGAAGTGAAGGACTCATTCCTTCATCAACACAACCCTTGGCCGCATTCAATATAATTGATCATCCTAAAAAAACAAAGATTCAAATGTCTGAAGCTGAATATCTCCAGTCTAACCCCGAGTAGCTTGCAAGATTAACTGAATATATCCAAAGCCAAGCTTCCGTAACCTCTCATGCCTCCCCTAAAGGAATCCTTTCCACCCCTCCTACATCTCGTATAAATGTTGCCTCAACTTCCACGTTAGGAAAAATTGAACCTTTCTATCTCTCCCTCCTAATCAATGGTCACAAGCTAAGAAACTGCATAATTGATTCTGGGGCTTCTGATAATGTCATGCTAGCAAAGGTCACTCATGCTTTAGGCCTCACTCTTACCCAGCCTTTTGGTAGATGTTATTCCATGGAAACCAAACAGGTTCCATTGATTGGTCAAATCAAAGACGCGCAGTTCGCCTTTGCGGCGTTCCTAAATAAAAGAGTAAAGATGACCATCCTTGTTGTTGTTATCCTAGTGGCATATGGAATTTTCCTAGGAAGAATCTTTCATAGAGAGGTTGGTGGAGAGATCCATATGGATTGGTCCAAGGCCAGAATCCCCGTTAAGGGTGTAATATAGACATTGGAGCCTGAATCACAAAAGAAGTACATGGTCACCAATTTTGACAACCCCAAAGCCCAAATTCTATTTGAATCATCAGGGATGGGGAACTACTTCTTATCTACTGAGTCTGATAAAATGGACATTCTCATCCAAGAGGAGGACCTTAACAAGATATGAACATTGTAGTTTGATGGCAGTTGTGCAACTAGTAGATGCGGTGCTAGGGTTGTGCTAATATCTTCTGAAGAGGATATTTTTCCTCTCTCTTTCAAGTTGTAGTTTTTCAATACAAATAATACTACTGAATATGAATCTTTTCTACTTAGCATACAAGCTGCAAAAGAAAGGGGAATTAAGAACCTAAAAGTAAAGGGTGATGTCAAGCTGATCGTTAATCAAGTGAAAAGAATATACCAAGTAAATAATGAAAGGCTCAGGCATTACCACAATGCGGTATTGGACAACATTGAGGAATTCGATGCATTCTTAATAAAAGCCATTCCAAGAGCTCAGAATGACATGGCCGATTCACTGACTGTCTCAGCATCTCTCATGCTCCCTCACCCAGGGTTGAAGACGGACACATATACCATTGAGGTAGTCTTCCGCCCAAGTGTGCTAGACAATTGTCAGCACTGGCAGGTATTCAACGATGACAATCAACTCATTGCCTTTCTAGAGAAAGCAAAAAATTTCAAAGAGATTCATTTTGAAGGATCTACTTCTGTGTGCCATGAATCTATTATTGATCAAGCAAATGAATCAAAAGAAGGTGATGGCATATGTCAGCTCAAGGGAAATAAAATTCTAAAGGGTTTAGTCTCTCTGGAACAATTGTTTGACAAACATGATCATTTTTTCAAGAAGAAGCAGCAAGATGACCCTAACTCCTCTCTAGAGACCAAACCCGTCACTTGGGTACTATGGAACACCCACAGTTTGTGAACATCGAGAAGTGTTTTGCACTCGAAGAAAAGTGGAAGTTTTTCAAATTTCTAAAGAAATATATGGACGTATTGGCATGGTATTATTCTGATCTAAAGTATTTCAAGCCAAAGGACATTCAGTATGACATCCCGTTAAAAGATGATGTCAAACCTTTTTGCCAAAAACAGAGGCATTATAATCCCAAGATCTCAGGTACCATCCAAGAAGAAATACAGAAGATGCTGGATGCCAAGATTATCTTTCTTATTCATCATAGTACCTGGATTACAAATATCGTGCCCGTACGAAAGAAGAATGGTGAGATACACATATGCATAGATTTTCACAATCTGAATCAAGAATCCTTGAAGGACAACTACCCACTACTTATAATGGATCAAGTTCTGTAGGTAGTAACTGGTTCAGAGATGATGTCCATGCTTGATGGTTTTTTGGGCTCTAATAAAATTGAGGTCTCACCTGAAAACCAATTCAAAACAAGATTCACTACTCCCTGGGGTACATTTGCCTATAGCAGGATGCCTTTTGGCTTAACCAATGTCGGTGCCACCTTTCAGTGAGAAATGCACTTTGCATTCAAAGGTATGATGGGAAAGGTCATCATATTTTATTTAGATGACTTAACTGTGTTCTCTAAACAATGAAATGATCATTGTGATCATTTGGAGCAAGTATTGATTAGATGTTGAGAACATGAGATCTCCTTAAATCTGAAAAAATATGTTTTCAGGGTCACTGAAGGAAAGTTGCTGGGACACATTGTCAGCAAGGAGGGGACAAAGATAGATGTCAAAAGGGTTAAGGCTATTCAGAACCTTACCTTACCCACAAGCAAGACCGATGTTCACTCTTTCTTTGGAAAAGTGAATTTTTTCAGACTCTTTGTTCCCGACTTATCTAAAAAGACTTGTCACATATCAAATATGATGAAAGGGTCACAAAATTTCCAGTGGAGCAAGGAAGGAAAGGCATCATTCAAGGATATATAATCCTCCGTCACCCATGCACCCATCTTGGTATGTCCCGACTTCTCCAAGAATTTTATCATGTATAGTTATGCATCTGATCATACTATATCAGCCATTTTATTGCAAAAGAATTCTAAGGATGTTGAATCTCCAATCGCATTCATGAGCTCTCCTCTCAAGCCTCATGAATTAAAGATGTCTTAGTTAGAAAATCACACCTTCACCATTGTTAAAGAAGTCAAGAACTTCTAGTAATACATCCTAAACTCTCATATGGTAGTGCTAGTTCCTAACATGGCAGTCAAGTTTATAAACCAAGAGTTAGGAAGCTTACGAGGGAATTAGATCACAAAGTTCCAGGAGTATGATCTAGACGTAAAATAAACCAAGCCGGTAAGAGGCAAGAACCTATGTCAGCTTATGGCTGAAAAAAAGGTTCAGAAATCCCTAAAGAGGAAGTTGATTGCATTGATGGAGCACATGATAAATTAAGGAAAGAAGATTCTCTGCCTATGGTTCTATTTGTGGCCACCAGTGATGAGTGGTATTCTGATATCACTTTCTTTCTCACTTACGGTGAATGTCCATCTCATCTAACTTTAAAGGAGAAGTGTACTATAAAGCTCATGGCAGCCAGATATGTCATATGGGATGATGGTTTATAAAAACATGGTATTGATGGCATCTTCTTGCGATGTGTTGATAAACCGCAGCAGATCAAATTGCTTGAAAGTTTCCATGACTCAGCTTGCGGTGGTCACTTCTCCTTGTCTGTGATAGTGCATAATATCATTTGGGCCAGGTACTATTGGCCAACGCTATTTCAGGATATAACCACCTGGGTAGTAAAATGTGAGCTCTGCCAATAGTTTGTTGGAAAACCAAAATTGGCTTCTTTTCCCCTCAGACCTATCATTATTGATGAACCATTTAGGAAATGGGTAATTGACTTTATTAGAGCACTCCATCCCCAATCAAGTGTCGGACATAAATATTTCCTAACAGCAACAGATTACTTCAACAAATGGGTGGAGGCCATACCTATTAAGAATGCCACCTCTGAAGTTGTTTGCAACTTCATCAAAGAGAATATCATCTTGAGGTTTGGCATCCCACACAAGGTTGTTGCAAATAATGCTTCCAACTTCTCCTCATGGGAAGTTATCCATTTTTTCTATGAATATGGGATCACCTTCGCCCATGCCTCATATTATTACCCCCAAGGGAATGGTCAGGCATAATCTAGTAATAAGAACTTAGTAACCATCATACGGAAGCTAGTCGATGAGAATCAATGGTCCTGGCATAAGTCATTGTATGATACTTTGTGGTCAGACCATATTACTCCAAAGAGGTCTCTCGGTATGTAAACTTTTCAAGTATTATATGGAATCGACGCTGAGCTTCCCATTTCTACGGAACTTCCTGCCCTATGCTTGGCACTAGCGATCGAAGATGAGACTTTCAAGACTTCTCTTGAAAATAGGGTCATGTATCTAACAGAACTTGAAGAAAAGAGAGTAAGGGTGGTCGACAAGATCACCGAAAATCAAAATCAAGTCAAGAGACTGTTTGATAAAAATGCTAAGCAGAGATATTTTCAAGTGGGATATCTCATCCTTTTGTGGGACAAGTGAAGACAGCCAAAGGGCATGCACGGAAAATTCAACTCCCTTTGGAAAGGGCCTTCAAAAATCAAGCAGTTCAATGGGGAGAATAGCTTCTATCTCTCGTATCTGGATGGAACTGAGCTCCCACTTCTCTATAGCGGGCAACATCTAAAAATATTTAGGAAGTAGAGCTTTCTCTCTTCTTTGTACAGTTTGCTTTAGTTGAGTGTTTGTTTGTTGTCATGTGTTTTCTTTTGTTGGTTATGTGTTTTCCTTTTCTTCACCCTTGTTTTTGACTTTGTAACCCAATGGATAGGCACATGTAGATTTGGGATTCTTTACCATTAAGCTTCGCTCCAAGATATTCCCCAGAAAGAACCATCTGTTATCCTGTAAAATTGGCAAGGGCAATTTTGCAGGTAACCATACCAAAATTTTATTTTGGTTCCCTGCTGAGGTCCCTTAACATTTGGAATGGCATAAAATCCCTTTCTGGAAGATCTAGTTTTTCAAACTTAGTCATTTGGTCCTTTTTCTAGTTGGGTGCAGTTTTTATTCATGCAACATCAAATGAATTTGCACCCCTTTCTATTCCTTGGTGCATCCTTTGGAGTGTCGACATTAAAAATGTTGCACCTTCCCATGATGCAACTTTCAATCCTGTGCTGAGGTACATGTGCCATCTTATCGACATTAAAATTTTTGTGCCCCCCAATGGTGCACCAAAGCACTTAAAAACTAAGGTTGATAGTCCCAAATCCATGCTAGGGGTGCAAATTTTTTCTTATTGGCGTACATCTGAGTGTGCCTTAAAAAAAGTGGGTGGCACATTTATTACACCTTTTTCTATAAATAGGCGCATCTAACCTGTAATTTTCACGATTGAAAAAATGTGGAAAAAGGTTATTCCTCTATATTTTTCAGCACTCTTGTCAGCCCCGTGTGTCACTTTTCATTGTATTCATGGACCCCACATCATTTCTTCCAGCTTATATATATTCCTAGTAAGTGGCCCTTACTCTCCTTGTGTTGTTTTTGTGGGATTTTTATTGTTTTTGAGAGGTTATTGTTATTAAAAACAAAGAAAATGAACATAAGAAATACTATAACCCTTTCCTGTTTTGCAAATCAATCTACCTCCAAACCGGTTTTACCCTCCTTCCAGATCTATTGGCCTAGAGGGCCTTGTCTCAAAAAAAATCGTTGAACCTCTTTTCTCTATTCCCCTCACTGAAAGATCTTAGTTGAAAGAGGAAAAAGACCCTAAACTTGTCCAAAAGGGTGAAAAAATCAAAAGTTATTAAAATCTAGAAGCCATGGTTTTTCTTTGGCACAAACGCCATCTCTATTACACTAAACACAGCCGTGCCAAAGAGGTGCACTGTCCCCGCATGCAACATGCATATTTTCTGTGCCTTTTAAAAAAAATTCCTAAAACCTAACACCGGTGCAAGTGCAACTCCACCTACACCAACATCTTAATGTCGTGCAGACCTTTCCCACACGATGCCAAAAGCTGAAACACTGGCGCACATTACCTCAATGATGCATCCTTTAAACCTGTGCCCTTTGGCGCATCATAATGTTCTACAACATGTATCACATCTATTCCAATATCGCATCCTCAAGCCTTGCAACACCAAAATAATATGCACCTAGTTTAAACCCTTCATATGGGGAAAGCGCACATAAATTGACATCAACATCTGAGTTTTTTGTGTAATATTTTTGTGCCCTGCACCCTTTTTTCATTGTTTTCTTTCATACAACACCCTCTAGCAGTGTACCTTTCTTTTCTTATCCTACAACCTGTAATAGAATTGTGCCTTGTGCCTAGAGGCTTGTAAATTGATAAGTTTTCATTCTGTAAAGTTTTGATGGATGATCTAACAGCTGACATGGCTCTTCTGTAGTGGAATTCCCTGCTTCTTCTTGTAGATCAGAAGTTGAACTCAGATTCACACATGTCTTCATCAAGTAAGAAGCCAACCAAGTCTAAGGGTAAGGCCAAACTCACAGAAGAAGAAATGAAGTACAAATACCAAAGGGTTAGGATGCCTGAATCCCTTGCAGAGTGTGACCTAGACATCAGGGATTTAGAACTTGGTCACATTGATATGAAGGACTTCTAGGCCAGAACCAAGAAGGTCACAGGAAGTCCATGGATGGACAAATTGGTTGGCAGTGGTTTACATTTCACTGCAGGAATACATGTGAGTGCAGTAAACAACGAGTTCATGATGGTGGTGGGATACTATTACAATAAGGACACAAATGTGTTGAGAATGAGAAGCGCAAGGTAATAATCAACCTCACTACCTCACACTTTGAGATTATGTTGGGTATCCACCACCATCGGCATTTTATGGAAATAAGCCAAGAAGAATGCATAAAGACATGGGATGAAAATGAAGACAAATGCATGCAGTTGATGAATGAAGTATATCTGAAGAACAAGAAGGTAATAACCAGGTGGCAACAAGTTATTCATCCCAATGACTTCTCAAAGGAGCTGAGTGACACCATCACCTTCCTAAGTAGGGTGTTTGGGATTCCTGATGCCCATTAATTTCACAAATGGATGCTCAAATGCCTAGAAATAATGAGAAAAAATGTTCCCGATCAGCGTTTTGAATGAGCAGAGGTTATCTGTAGCACCATCTCCGATTAGCTTCAACAACTCTTAATAACGGGCAGGTTCTACATGAACTCCTATGTGGTATATGCTTCTACTTCTAAAAGAGACTACCCAGCACTATGTCGATGTGGGGTGTGGCCCCAAGTAAAAATATATGAGTATTATCCAGAGTTGAGACTGGAAAATAGCATCACCCAATTCAACAAGATCAATGATGCCTTCTTATATGGCATCATCTACCTCTTGAGGCCCAATATGACTCATGATTAGATGACCAAGAGTGTGGTTACTACCACAGAGAAGTGGGGGGAATTATTTACATAATTCCCCACTTTCACGTATCTCAGAGCCGCCAACATCCTAGGGGAGCCCACAAAGTTACCAAGGTATGCATTACCCAAGTTGATCCTATTGGAGCTATCTAGATAGCTTATCATATACCACGAGAAGTGCCTAAAAATAAAGAAGGGTGAAAATCCATTCCCCCTCATAGTGGGATGGTACACCTGCACTTCTCACACCAAAGCCTAGGAAATGTTTACGGAGCTAGAATTGCTCAACTTGAAACACAAATTTCCCAGCAAGGCCAACCTTCGATCCTCGTAATTGCCTTCCAAGGGAAAATCTCGATCCAATCCACATCCCATAGATAAAAGATATCTATATCGATCTGTATCACGAGGTCAAGCTCAGAAGAAATGATCACTCCCACCTGGCCCTGGCAGAGATCATCGAATATGGTGCGGCCATTATCCCAAAAGGTTTCCAAGCGACTGATCAAGAAGTTAATTAGGTCTATCTAGATACATATGGGGACAATTGGCCATTTTATGACATTGACAGAACAAAGGCACCTTATACTATTCAGGAAAGGGTTAAAGGCACTCTTTAGCGTACAGAGCATTAGTGCAAGAAAAACGGTCTCATCTACCTTGGGGTAGACTTCACCATGTCTCCTTTGGGTGATGCACCTGCTAAGCCAAAGCACTTACCAAAGCACAAAGGGAAAGGAAAATAGGGATAATCAAGCATTTCTCAGGAGGAATCTCCCTAGAGTCCTCCTTCCACCACCCAGGAACAAGTAGTAAGCCTAGTATCCCTTGAAAAAGAAGAGGTAATAAATGTTCCAGTGGGCACATCCACTCAGGATGTTACCACTACTATAACCAGCAAAGTTCACACCATCCCATCTTTCTCTCCTCCTTCCCCTTCTCACATCACTCAAGCAACCACCCCTTTGGTTGCATCTTCTCCCCTATCTTCTACTATTCCCGCTTTCTCTTCCTCCATCTTCTCTTCCCTCGCAGATCTATCTGCCAACATTTCTTCCCTCATCTCTCAAATACCTTCCACCCCCATAGTTTCCTCTCTTACAGTGACTCCTACCCTTGTGAGCATTGGAGGATCAGCTTCTTTAACAATTCCACCACCAAGCGTCTGGACATATTTCCCTGAGTTCATTGTAGTTACTCCTTCTACCTTTATTCCCTCTTCTACCTCTGGTCACACTCCCTTAAGTCTAGAATGGATCTCTAAGCACCTAAGATAGCATAAGAGGAAAGTCCCCATTGCACCTATGGACTTCTTCGTCATCCCAACAAAAGGAGCTAAGAAGGAAAAGCCAATAATCCGCTTCTCTCAGAGTGCTTCAGGTGAAAGGGTTATGGAGATTGCATACCCTGATCCCACAAAGGATAAGAAAGATCTGTCTCCTATAAATTATATAGTGACACAGGTCATAATGGGTACATCCTTAGAAATCCTACAAGGAGAGGCCCTATCTGCAGTGGATGCCCTTTGCAAAAAGCTTCAGGAAGCAAAGGAAGAGAGAGGATACTAAAAGAATAGAATAGACATCTTCTCTAAGCCCTACAGAAAATGGGTAGTGCACCTCCTGTAGCTGCCACCGAAACTCCTGAGGCCCTTAGTCAAGAAAAGATAAATGAGTACACCAAGATTGTTGAGTAAGGTATGGCAGTATCCACCTGGAGAGACCATATCCTCAAGGAAGTGAGGAATTAATTATGAAGTTCATGGAGGTATATCAAAATATTGATCAGGCTAACAAGGAACTCCAAGTGATTGCAGGGCCTATCTCCAAAGAGTTGGACCATGCCAAGTTACAACATGAGACATTCCAAAAGATTCTCGACTACCTAGTCGATGATTTAGTAAAATTCAGCATCTTCGATCATCCAAGAGCACCTAACAAAGTCCTTGCTGCTTTGGACTATCAGGTTGACCAGATGGAATTTGTCTTGAAGAATATTCATAAAATGAAGGAGGAAGTCTTAGATGCAATGCATCAAATGGAGGATATCATCTTAAGGATGTCCCCAGGCTTGCTCACCCCATCATACGCCTTAAGGAAGGAAGATGACACTATTCGACTCTTCAAGGAAATCACGTCACGAGGTTTAGGGTCAGAAGCCACTTTTGATGCAGAGTCTATCAACAACCTTCTGGCCTACCATGATTTTTTTGGATACCAGATAGAGGAAGGTAATGAATACTTCAAGCTCCCAGAGAGACTCAGAGATGAACAGGAGACTTGTGAGGTCATCGGCGATCACACCAAAGGTCCCGCTCAGGATCAAATTCAATCGATGATTAGCAAGTTCATGGAGTATCACGCTCAATTTCACATCTCGTCTCCTCAGCAGAAGCAAGATACTCCTTTCCAGCCATGGGACAACAACGAATAGGCTCCTTCCTCTTGGTATTGTTCCCTTTTTTGTAAAGTATTTAAAAGTATGGTGGCACAAATGATGACATCATCCATGTTGCACCATGGGATGTTGTCATCCACCAAATTGCCCCAAAGTCAACAGTTGAATTTTAGATATTTTGTAAATATTTTTGTAAATAGTTGTTGGTTCCTTTTTCCCTTCTTTCTCCTTCTCCTTCTATATATACTTGGATACTTGTTGTATTCAAGTGTGGACATTTTTTAGATTAAAAATAGAAGTGAGAAGAAAAGGGCTTTGTATTTTTTTGTAAACAAAAAATATTAATACAGAAATTAAGACTTTGAGCTCAATGGATGTGTTATGTGTATTAGATCTCTCTTAAGTTAGATCTATGTTTCTTTTCTATCAGATCTATCTCTACTTTTTGTCATTTGTTCATCAGTATTACTTTTTTCGTTTATGTAAGTAGGTTTGGCTCTATTTACTACCAACCTAAAACATAAACCCTCTGACCTTTCTACTTTGGAACTCATTTCTTTTCTCTCTTCAGATCTATCCTATCTCCATCCTTCCCTTCATTCTTTTCTATCCACAGTTGGAAATACCCTTACTGGGATGAGATACGAAACCCCTGAAGGAAGAATACTATAGGACTTGTGTAGATTCTTGCTGGTAGAATAGTAATAAACCTGTTTCACTTTGTTATGTCAAAGAAGGGCTATTCCCTACACATTGTTGGCTCGTCTATCTATAGATCTACCCTCTCGATAGATTTTTAGACCAACAGTGTGCTAGATCTTGGAAGTGTGATACTCCCTAGATGGTTGTCAATCCATTGTTTAAAACAAATTAATGTGATAAATAAAGGAAATCCTATCATAGATGATATGATTTAGGTTTCTCATTCAAGTACAAGAAGAAAATCTTAACATAATAAGCTAGGCTATGGTCAGATTAGAAAAGTAGGTAGTTGTCAGGGTGTCGGGACTAGTCAGGGTCTGATTCAAGGTTGTTTAGGTCAACTAGTGAGAGGTTGTTAGATTCTATTTTGGGTCATGGTATAAAACATAGAGACTGATATCGGTCTTGTACGACCGATGGCAGTTTATGCAGAACCGACGACGGTCATGGGGAACCAACATTCATAAATTCAGGGTATAAGAGAATCAAGGAAAACTAATTACAGGGTTTGATCCAGGATCTGATAAGGAGGGTAGGGTGGATAAAAAGATTGAGAGGGGTATCAAGTATACTCAGAAATGAACAGCATGTGAGGATGGGTGATTTGGCGATGTGGGTAAAGGAAATATTTGAGTTATAAGCTAGAAAGAGATGGAGGAATGAGCATGAAAAGTAGTGATTGATGACAACAATAGAAGAAACTAACTACACTAAAATGGAAAATGCTTGTAGAAATGTACTTACTATGATGCAGACTTGATGGATGAATGTTAATGGCAATTGATCAAAAGAATGGTGTTTGGTATCATAGCAGTGGCTCTCAAAAGTATTATGTGAGTGCAATGCTTTAATATATGTCTTGGTGATGGCTCTAGATGTATGGATACATGAAAGGATGTTGGTTTTTCTTGCATGGAGCTCTGATCTCATTCCCTTGCTCTCAAAATGTGTCAACCCAAAAACAAGGTTGTTTAGATGAATAAATGGTAATTGACAATGGTTCCAGGTTGACCGACATTGGTTTAGGGGTGACTGGCATCGGTTATGGTGGGATTCCTTAGGTTTACTAATGGGCATATATTTCTAATTTCTTAGGCCCAGTTAGTTTATTCTTGTG
The DNA here is from genome assembly GCA_019776745.2 of Taxus chinensis. NCBI lineage: Eukaryota > Viridiplantae > Streptophyta > Pinopsida > Cupressales > Taxaceae > Taxus > Taxus chinensis. Next base: position 307,027,835 of record CM034154.1, read on the forward strand.
GATTATAATGGAAGCTTCCCTTCTAATGAGCGGGAATGTGGTTAGAGAGATTTTAGGAATTGATTTTAGGGTTAGACCAAATATTAGCTCATTAAGGCAAGTAAGATTTAGTTATTGTTAGTTATGGAAACATGCCAAGAATAGGTCTAGCGTGAGGTGGTTGGGTGAGGTTTCTAGGTGAGGTTTCTAGGTGAAGTGGTGGGGTAGGAATTAAGATAATTAGATAATAAATATTGTGAGGATATATATTAATCTAATTAAATTAATAGTGTTATGGGGTGGAAGGGGCCATGGTTAGGTGAGTATATTTGAGGTGGTTATTTGACAAGGGACCAAGGGGAGTGTGACCAAATTTTGGTGTCTACAAGAAGTAAAATTAATATTATGAATTTTTTTATGAGTAAGCTTAATGGTATTGACCTCATTATCAAAATCATTAGTGCTAACATTGTCATTCTAGATAGCAGTATCAAGGATATTGGTATGAAGTGAGATAAATGTAGGAGTGATAGGGTCTTCAAAAAGTGGAGTGGTGGTTGTTATTGGAGAAAACATGGTAGGTGAAATGATATCAGTAGTATGAGTGGAAATGGATGGCATGCTTGTAGATGTGGAAGAAGGATGTAAACAACTAGACTGATCAATTTCATATGTATCAATGTTGTTGTATGGAATAGGTTGTGATGGAGGAATAGGCATAGTTATAATAGAGTCTATGTGAAAAAAACATAAATAGATCAGGGTCAACAATAATGAAATTTTCATAACAATCATGTAGGAACTTAACACAAAGATGAACAGTGGATGGGATAGCATGCATTGCATGACTCAAAGCTCTACCGAACAAGCGATTAAATGGAAATGAGGCATCGATAATGAAGAATACCATAGGAAAAATCTTAACACTAACTTATATAGGTAATATGATATTGCCTAGGCATGTGTGAGTGGTGGAGTCATAACCATGAATGAGAGTGGAATTCTTAGTAATTAGAACATTATAAATTCTAGTTTTCCTTAAGAGGGAGTGAGGATATACATTGATTGTGGATCCATTTTCAATGAGTAATTTATTGATAGAAATGGTTCCAATGATAATAGTGACAAGGAAAGGCGCGCATGGATTATCAAAAATTGATGGTGATATGTCCTCATCGCTAAATGATATAGCATGTGGAAGATTTTTGAGAGACTGAATGATATGTGCAAAGGCCACCAATGAATTTTTTATTTTAATATGGATACAAAGAAAGGATACCTCTAATGTATGATGACAATCGGGTGCATTACATAATGAATCATAAAGAGATATTTTAGCTAGTGTATTCTTAAGTAGTTCTATAATGTCATAACCATTATAAGTGGTGGTATATGTTGCAGAGGTGATAGGTGGTGAGATAGAAATGGGTTGAGCTATAAGAGGTTGAATGTTGAGATTAGTGACTACATTAATAGTTAGATCAGCCCTAGGATTAACAAATCAAGGAGGATGATGAGTACAAACTCGCATAAAATAAATAGGAGTAGTAACCATGTCGAAGACTTTAGTTGGGGTGAAAGATGGATAAGAAGATTGATCCATGACTTGAGAAGAAGAGAAATTTTTATACATGCTTAGAAGGTAGAGATGGAATGGTCGGGTTCACTAAATGATTTAACAAATATAAAATTTGTAAAACCCAAAATGCAGAGTAACATATGATAAATGAGAAATAAACTATAGATCTAACCCAAGAAATAAGCTAGATAAAAATGAACCCTAGGTGCAAGAGAGAGAATAAAAGACTTCATTGATTTTGAAATTGATCCTGAAGTATGCTATACTAGAGGATTGATAAACAGGAGGAGGAAATTGATGAAAGTATGTCTAATAAATTTTGGAATTTTCAGATATGCCTGGACTAGAACACCCGGACTGGGTCAAAGGCGCATACGTGCCAGATTTTAGTTTTGGGCACCTGTGTCTACAAAAATGACCAGAATATTATTTTTCCTATGTTGTAAGGTGTTTTATAACCTTCATTGTTGGTAACTTGTATGTCACACTATGCCCACAGAAGTCACTTATAAACTACAAAATAAAATATCTCCTATAAAACCCCAAAAGAAATCAAATCCTAAAAATAAAAAGATGCACTACATCTCACAATCCATGCGGTTTTGTGTGCGTGTGTGTAGAGTCACACCCTAGCAAGATCTTGTGAAATATGTAATTGATAACGAGAAATATCTAGATGTAGTAATATAAATAGATTGTGTATGGAAAAATGAATTTCCCCTTTTATTCGTATATTTAGAATAAGTAGTCCCTTGTCCCTTGAATGAAGCTAGATGGATGCTCTGATGTTTTTTTAATTCCTTTGGATGCAATCTAAGGTGGTGAAAGTAGATGCTTAGAGCGTGGTCCTTTATTATGGTCACATAGCTTTGTATTTATATGTTTCCCTTATTCGAATTTCATAATTGACAACTAAAAGGATGAACCATAATAAAACAAGATGCCCAAAAGGAGAGAGTAAGATACAAAGAGGTCAAGGGCACCCAGAGGGGATGAGGGTGTGTGGGTGCTGACATCTTGGTTGGGCGTTGGTGACCAGAGCTAATAAAGATAAAACAATGGATATCAGACTGGGCTATAGGGTGTGTAAGACCAAAAGAGAAACCAAAAAGACAAAATAAATAGACCAAAGATAGATTTAAATAACTATATTTCTCTCTTAGGAATCATATGAATAGTATTATGTGATTATGACCTAGAAATGTACCTAAAGTACGTGATTTAGTGTCTACATGGGGATTTTTCAAGTAACTCACCTCAATTAATCAAGCTTACTAGATATGTCTCTCTCCATAAATACCAAGTTCCTATTTGAATGCTCATGGTACACTATTTATAGTCATCGTCTTTAATTTTCCCCCTTGATTAACAAAGCTATGTTTTAATCCTCTCAATGAATCAAACTGATGTTGTCACTATGGATAACATTGGCTCTAATTCTCACAAGGTGTACTTGTCAAGTATGTGGGGGCCTTGTTTCATTGGTCAGTTCCCTCAAGGTTCCAACTACATTAGGGTTCCTTTGAAACTCCTCACAGTGAGTTTCTAGCCCCTAGACACACACTTCCCACAGTTATAGTGGATGGGGAATAAACCCACTTCTAAAAAAATTAAATTAAAAAGTGTTCTATAAAGTTTAAAGAAACGATGATAAAGTTTGGTTTTCATGAAAAAGGAATCCTAAAGTTAGTGGTTTGGTTGAATTTTTAAGGTAATATTTGTAATAAATGGTTTTGTTATCAACAAGCTAGTATTTTTTCCTGTAATGATATAACAAAAGGAAAACTCACCATTTATGATATTCAAGATTGCCCAAAAGGGTGTAGGAAAAGGGCGTATGCAATGGGTTTTCCCAAATTATATACAAAGACGATAAATAGTAAAATAAAATATTAAATTGATTAATTATGAAAACCTGTAAGAAAAGGATTAGAAAAAAAGTGTTAAAAAAATATTAGAATAGATTTAGCATGCTAAAAAAATGAATTAATTAGTAAAACACAGTAACATAATGCTAGTGCATGCACTGAGGTGCCCTATTGTGATAATTATGTTAGTATGTGCACTAAGGTGCACTAGCATGATATAATATGCTAGTGCATGCAATTAAATGCATGTGTGTTGCAAAGGATTTGTTTCGAACAGAGAGCAGAAAAATAATTTAATGCTAGGGTGTAAACTAATACGTTAGTGTATGGAAGGGATAGAGAATAAAAAAAATTGATGCTAGTGGGTAAATCATTACACTACTGTGTCTAGTGTTATGTTGTCGCATGTAGTGTTACACTAGTACACTTCACAGGTGACTCTAACACATGCACTGATAACCTAGCACATATTTCCTACAGGTGCTAACAATTTTATGGAAAATATGGAAAATTGACTATTTTTTATGATTTTTCTTATTTCTCTTCACTAAACACTCTCGAATTTGGATAGTAGGTATCAAACAAAATAAATAACATACAAAAAAATTCATTTATGGAGAGTACAAAAAATTGACTTTTTAAATGATTTTTCTCAGTTCTCTTCACTAAACACTCAAATTTTGACAGTAGGTCTTAAACAAATCAAATAACATACAAACTATGTCAGTTTAGAAATAAATGAGCTAAAAGTGATAAATAAATACATGGGAGTTCCACCACGAATGCCTGAATGTGTAATAAGAAAATTGAAAGTAAATGAATAAGAAAAAAAATAATATAATGAAAACCTTCCTTTGAGTCTTCTTACAACCTTAATGTCACACCTCACATTTATATTTATTACTTTTTTGTACTTGACTTGGTGATTAGACAACACCTTTCTTGTTGTATTTGATGATTTCATTATTATTTGTTAAATCTAATATGTTGTTGTACATTACATTATTTTGATGTTTTAAAATGAATTAATGATTGTTATCAGTCTTTGACTGCCATACAAAGAAATATTTACTTCTGACATTCTGATGATTTGGTCGCAGACTGATCTGCAAGGAAATAATAAGGTAATGATTATTATATTGACATTTTAATCCTCCTCAGAATTACAATTTTGATCATAGAACATAGGGCATTAAAATTTGTTACTTTTGTTACCCGGATAAGTGTCTTGGACTGTCAACATGGTAAGTTCATTGTTTGTTGATATGATTGGGTCTTAGACCACCTTTCATTTGTATGGCAAATAATGAAGTATTACTGGTCTCAAAACAAGGACAAATTAATTGTATCTTGTGTTAGCTTTGATCATAATGTGAAATGTGTTGGACTTAGATCGTAATGCAAGTCATTATTGTTGTATTATTGTTTAATATTATCAATGGTCATTTTCCATACTATTGGGAATTAGAAATGATTAATATTTGTGAAAGTTGGTCATCAACCAAGAGGAAATAATATGCATCCATTTTAATATGGTCATCAACCATGGTTGTAGATTAATTTTGTTAATTTATGATCCTCTACCATGTAATTTGGAAATAGGAAATATTTGATAGTTATCAAATGGTCATTTACCACCGTGCAATATTTTGAAATTTGATTTTTTTGTGTTTTAAGTCTTCAACTTCTTGTATCACATTGTATTTTTTGGGGGGACAATAGATGGGAAATTTTAACCACACCATGACCTAGTGCTGCATGTTATTAATGGAATTCAATTTGATCACGGTTTTGGGGAATGATTTTCTTGGGATGTGGAAGCTTCGAGGAGAAGCTAATGCATACAAGTTACTTTCATTTTTATGATTTTGTTTACTATTTTTTCTCTTTTCTCGAGTTGTACATGAAGGCTATGGAGTTGTATTTTTTTTGATATTTTTCATGACCCTTTTTAGCTAACAATAGCATGTTGTTATTTTTGTATCAATGGCATTTGAATCATTTAAATTTGAAGATCCATTTAAGTCTTTTCTTGTTTGAATTTATGGATATTTTACCGAGGAAGTTTGTTGGGAATTTGTAATTTTTTTTGCAAGTTTTAGGCATGAATTCTAATCTCTTTTCTTGTTGTTACATTTCGAGATAAATAATTTTTATGGGGTTTTCTCTATTTGAATGAATCTATGAATATTTTATTTTAAAATTTTATTAAATATTGAATGTGATTTTTGAAAAATATGGTAGAAATGTTTGTTCTTAAATAGGTTTTCTGGAAATTTTAAAAATGGATTTTCATTGCTTATTTTGTTCTGGGGTTGCATTTGAATTTACTATGCATGTCTGCATGCATTCTAATTTTCTTTTCATAAGGTAGTGGTTTATGATATATTGATTAACGAGTGATAAGTTTGATACTTGAAAGTTTGGTTGCAAGTGTTTAAAGCTAGAACATATTTATTATTGATTAATATGGTTGATCCTCACGTCGACTCTGATTTTGAGTTTTAATTTTGAGGCTGAAATTAGATAATTTTTCATTATGAAAAAAAATTCTAATAAAACTACAAGTTTTTCTTTCTCCCTGAAATGTATTGGATAAATGTTATTTTGATTTCATGAGTTTGGTATGATAAGAAATGTTTTTGAAATATTTTCATTTGAATTTAGGGAAACTTTTTAACTTGATGAAAGAAATGGGTATTCTGGTACAGTTAATATTTTCTTACTCCATTTCAAGCTTATCATTTAACTAGATGATTCAACTCGATAAGAGCTCAAAACTGAAGTTTCAAAAATAATGAACATTAGTAAAATTTACTTCATTGACTATTAAGATTATAAATCTTCCTTGTCATTTGATTATTAACTTCGAGTCATGGATAGACCCTTGTGGAGGTTCTGTGCATTTTAAGTTTTAATTAGTGAATGTTAAAATTTGATGATTGTTGGTTCCTTATATTGTATAGGTTTCATTGAATTGAACTGAAAATTATTAATTTTAAGTATCTTCTTTTAAGTTTATTGATAATGAACGAACCCTTATTTTTTAAAGCATTGTTGATTGGGTTCACATTGGGAAATGGTATTTGTTGAAGTAGTTCATGATACTGAAACTATCATTGTACCATTTAATAATAATGTTAGGGAATGATTAATTTTGAATGTTTTATGGAATCAAGTTAAACAAATGGGTTAGCTATACAAGGAAATGATTACTTAGAAAGAAAATAATTTTTTTTTCCTCATTTCAGTTATTCGTTTGAATAATAAGATAAGATTGTATAAGACCATGTAGAATTAATGATTTTTTTAAAAATTCAAACAAGGTTTATTTATCTTTATGAGATGAACTATTTGAAAAATTATGATCATTTTTATTGTGATACTAAAAATTCTATCAAGTTATTATCAACAAGTCTTAATGATAATGCTTTTTGATGCAATATTAGGTTTATTGGAAATATAGTTTCAATATTAGGTTCACTTTATTTAATTAAAGATATATATGCACAATAAATGCATTGCAAATTTTATGAGTTATTTCATAATTTAAACTTATCATATTCATTTAGTTCGTAATATGACAACATGAATATGAGTGGAAAATTCATGTTAGTTTGTAGAACTACCCATGTCTACAATTTTATCTCTCTAAAAACATGCAGGATGGAGTATCATTATGAATTGATTGAATTGATTATTATGCATGACTACATCATTCATTGATTATATTTTATCCTATTCAAGTTATTATATGTATTTGAAATGTGAATGTATTATTTCACAAGTTTTATACAGGAATTTAGCCAAGAATACTATTTTGATTATTGATGTAATTGGTTGTAACAAAACATGGAATTATTTCCTATTATTATTAAATATAAACCTTGATATTTAAATATCATATTCGTAAGATATAAAAGTGTGATAGGTTATTTTAGAACATTGTATAATTGTCATTAAATAACGTTATATTGCGATATTATATCTATTGTTACGAATTTAGTATGGATGATCAAATATGCTTATAAAAGTCATAATATGAAGATAAATTAGTAATACAAAACAATGAAACATATTATTGTACTTAACATAAATATATATATATATATATTCATTATTTAACTGACTATGAACAAGTATGTTTGAAGCAGATTACAATTTATACACATAGATGAACATATTGTTCTCGTTTAACAACAGTAAACATATATGTATAAGATAATGTATATTCATCATGAAAATCATATATGTTTCTAACGTCCCTTTGTGGAAAATCAATTACGTCATTAATGAATAATAAAAAAAATAAACATTATAACAAATTCAAGTCGTGGTAGTTTCATTGTAATTTACTAATAAAAATTACACTAATTATGATACCATGACGACAAATAAGTATACATATTGTTTTATTTATCTTTGAATAGGTTAACTATATGCAAAGAGTGATTAATTAAAATCAAGTTACATGTTTATCATTAGTTGTTTCATTTTCTATTGGATGATGATAATTATAATTAAGTGAACTATTCATATTAATTTTAAAATTAGGAAAGTGAGAATAAGAACAAACTATCTATGAAATTATTGTATCATTAAAAAATGAGACTTGGTTAATTTTTCATATATTAAATAACAACTATTATGTTATGATAGCATGATGAGAGATAATAATTGAAGGTAGTAACTTAGTAAGTTACTATGACTCTTTATTGGTAAAGGAAGGTCGTGTGTTGGTACTAAATAACTTATCAATAAATAAAATTATCTACTTAACCTAAAGGGATAACTAAAAAGTGTTAACGAAGCATGATCACTATATCTTATCATCATTTTGAAAGTATCCTACCTGTAACAACTTAGGATTTATATGAGAAGGGTAGTGAGAATGTAATGATGAAATTCATTATGTGGTCGCTATCTTTCCCGTAGGTATCCTAATGTGGAATTGATAGGATTCGTTCATTCAAAAGGTGAGTCATAGCTTATGTTTCTTCAAAACTAAAACTTAATTTCCTAATTAATCAATGGAAAATAAGCTTGATAACTATATTGAGACATTTTTGCGATGAAGGAGAGACAAGTTTCGTAGGCTAGTGTCCAGTCTTGAAACTAGCTTACCAGCACAATTCTAGGTAATTATGGCCATTGTTATGAAAATGAATGATTGCATTGTTTGTTCACCATTTATTCTAATCATCTATGTCTTGAGATGGATGGAATTACTTGAATACTTTATTGGTTAGCACTAATGGGGTGCACAGGTTCTCTTAACCTATGAAAAGGTTTAAACAAATTTATACTATGTATACGCAATCATGTAGAGTGTTTAAGGTGGGTTTGTGGAGATATAAAGGACCCTTATAGTTGCACATGGTTAATGGATGTTGTCAATATGGATTCTAGAATATTAAACAATTTTGTAATATTTAATAGTGAGCTAAGTATCAATGATAATCATTACAACATAATAGGAATTTAAGGGATTTTTTTAAATACCTTAATCTGGATAAATCATAACTTGGGTGTTATATTTTGGTATAAAAACTGAAGTTTTATAGATCTTGGACTTAATGGGTTCACAACTTTAAGAAAATATTTTTATTATTTTCTAATAGAAAACAATGGTTAGAATAAGAGGAAACCATGCAAATAATGAGGTTGAGACTACAACAACCCAAAAACTAGATGATATTTTAGATTTTCTTCAAGATACGTATAAACATATAGTTATCCTAGAATAACAGGTAATGGGTGAGGAAATTAAAATTGATATATAACAACATGTTCAACCTAACACTAGAAATGCAGGACATCCCAATGTTGTAAATCATAATGCAAAAAATCCAAATGCTGGAAATTAATCAGGGAACAAAAGACCCTACTTGGAAGATGAGTTGTCAGAATATATTAAGTGAATCAACCCACCCAAGTTTGACAGGAAAACCTTGGGAGATGGAGTAGAGAACTAGTTTACTCAAATGGAGAAGTATTTTGAGATAATATACTTCTCATAAGAAATAGAAGTTGTTTGGGGTGACTTTCAGCTCTCCAATGAGGCATCCTCTAGTTGGAGTAACCAAAAGATAGAAATGGGAGTTAACCCTACTAATGTCACTGGGGAACAGTTTAAACTACATTTCCACCAATGTTGGTTACCGTTGTTATACTTTGACTAGAAAATGTTTGAGCTCGAAACCTTAACTCAGGGTAAAATGACTGTAACTGAATATTGAGAAAAGTTCACCAAGCTTTTGAGGTATGTTTTGCAGTATTAGGAAGATGAGAAATTTAGGATACAAAAGTTTATAATGGGATTGAATCCAATCATTGGGTGTGAATTTGATGTACATGGTCCTTGTACCATGAAATCTATTTTTGAGAAACCCATTAGGAAAGAGTAGAAGTTACAAGCCATATCTTCTCATAAGGAGGAAAAGTGAAAGATGAGATATAGCTCAGATTATCCATTTTCATCTAGAAATACTTGGTGGGTAAAGGTTTGCAATAAGGATTGAAATGGTGAAAAATACATAGCAGAAGCACCTGCTAAAAGTGCAAAAATAAATGGACATAATGGTGTTGTTTGTAATGATAATAAGTTTGAAAGGAAAATATTTTTTGATGGGTGTTTCAAGTGTGGTGGTGACCACTATGCCAATAATTCTCCCTTGAGAAACAATGAAAAAATCCACAACAAATAATCCTTGTAGTGGCAAACTGACAAACTAGAAAATAAGCAACATCTGCTGAAGTGTTGGGTTCAAGACCCAAGAATAGTTGTGGTGGAACCAGTTAGAGTGTTGGAAACTCACAGGTTACTTCTCAGAAATAGAGATAGTACAACCTGGGAAAATCTAGATGATATGAAAACAACTTTTCATTATTTGTTTGAATGATCAAAACTTCTATTTTGATTATTTGATATTGATATATTCATTATTATTTGATAATTTGGTTAACTACAATGGCAAGTTTTTCTGTATTACTGACCATTTGACAATTATTGTTACATCCAAAAATTATGAGTAATAATTGATTTAAAAATATGGAAAATTTTCAAGTTACATGAAAATATAAATTAATTTTCCTTAGACATTAATTTTTGAATTGTTTTGACTGAATTTGGCTATTATTTGTTATAGTTATGAGTTAAAATCATCAAGATGATGATTCTTTAAGGGGGAAGTATGTCACACCCCACATTTATATATGTTACTTTTTTTACTTGACTTAGGTGATTAGACACCACCTTGCTTGTTGTATTTAATGATTTCATTATTGTTTGTTGAATTTGATGTGTTACTGTACTTTTCATTATTTTGATGTTTTGAAATGAATTAATGATTATTATCGGTCTTGGACCACCATGCGAAGAAATTTTGAATTTTAACATTCTGATGATATTTTTCGTGGACTAATTTGCAAGGAAACAATAAGCTAATGATTATTGTCTTTATGTTTTAATCCTCCTCCTTGGCATTGTAATTTTGTTCATAGACCATAAGCCATTAAAATTTGTTACTGTCATTACTCGGATAAGTGTCTTGTATCATCAATGTGGTAAGTACATTTTTTTTTGAAATGATTTGGTATTATACCACCTTTTGTTTGCATGGAGAATAATGAAGTCTTACCAGTCTCAGACCAAGGAACAATCAATCGTATGTTGTGTTGGATTTGATCGTAATGTGAAGTGTATTGGCCTTAGACCACAATTTAAGTTATTATTGTTATTTTATTTTTTAATAATATCAATGTTCATTTACCATACTATTTGGCATTAACAATGATTAATAGTTGTTGAATTTGGTCATCGACTGAGAGGTAATAATATGGATTCATTTTAATATGGTCATCTGTCATTGTTGCATATTAATCTTTTTAAGTTATGGGCCTCAACCATGTAACTTGGATATAGGAAATATTTGATAGTTGTTAAATGCTCATCAACCACCATGCAATATTTTCAAATTTGATTGTTTTGTTTTATAAGTCTTCAACCGTTCGTATCACCTTGCATTATTTGGAGGGAAAATAGATGGGCGAGTTTAACCACACCATGAGATGACACTGCAAGATATTAATGGTATTTAATTTGAGCACTTTTTTTGGGGAATGGTTTTCTTGGGATGTGGAATCTTCAAGGAGAATCTAATGCATGTAAGTTACTTTCATTTTTATCCTTTTGTTTGTTATTTTTTCTCTTTTCTCGAGCTATGCATGAAGGCTATGGATTTGGAATGATGTTGATTCTTTTCATGAACCTGTTAAGCTAAAAATAACATTTTTATTTTTAGATCAATGACATTTAAATCATCTAAATTTGGATATACATTTGAGTATTTTTTTGTTCAAATTTCTAGAGATTTTGGCAACGAGGTTTTCTGGGAATTTGTAGAAATTTTTGTAGGTTTCAGACATGAATTTATAAACTCTTTTCTTGTTGTTACATTTTGAGATAAATGATTTATATGGGGTTTCTAATGTTTGAATGAATCTATGAATATTTTATTTGAAAATTTGATTAAATCTTGATTGGAATTTTGAAAAATAATAGTAGAAAACTTTTTTCTTAAATGGGTTTTCTGGATATTTTTAAAATGGATTTTCCTCACTTATTATGCTATGGGATTACATTTGAGTGTACTATACATGTCTACATGTATTCTAATTCTTTTTTCATAAGGTATTCATTTATGATCTATTTATTAACGAGTAATAAGTTTAACACTTAAAATTTGGGTTGCAAGTTTTTGAAGCTAGAACAAATTTATTATTGATTGATATAGTCGATCCTCAGTTCAAATTTGGTTTCGATTTTTACTTCAAGGGTGAAATTGACTGAATATTCATTATGAAAACACATTTCTAATAAAATTGCAATATTTTTTCTCTCCTTGAAACATATTGGATATTTGTTATGTTGAGTTCATAGGATTTACATGATAGGAACTTTTTTTTAAAAATATTGTTATCTGAATTTAAGAAACTTTGTAACTTGATGAAATAAATGGGTATTCTAGTAGATTCAATATTTCCTTACTCCATTTAGGGTTTAGCATTTAACTAGTTGATTCATCTCAATAAGATCTCAATACTGAAGTTATAAAAATAATGAACACTAGTAAAATTTCCTTCATTAACTATTAAGATGATGAATATTCCTTGTCATTTGATTAGTAACTATGAGTCATGGCTAGACCCTGATGCGGGGGAATCATTGAATGAAGCATTAAAGTCTCAATTTTTTCCTCCATTTCATGATTATAATCTACTAAATTTCCTTAGAGTTCATAGTGAGATAACGGAGTTAATTAGAGTGGGTGAGAGCCTAGAAATTTTGAATTTTCCTCACACTATTTTTTCCCTACAAAATGAGATTTGGAATTAGTAATTCTTGTAAAAGTGAAAAGTGACATGTTAATGATTTTCAAAGGAAGAGAATGAAATGTTAGTGTAAATGAGGAGTCTAGTCATGACATTAGTGAGTCCTAGGGGTGAAATATTCATAAGATGAAAAAAATGTAATAAATATATATTAGCTAAGATTGAGCATATGAGCCCAAGAGAGTTAGTTAGGGTATGGGACAAGGAGTTAAAAATATCAAATAAAGTTTTATTAGTTCTCATTCCTTGAGAATCATGAGAAGAAAATGAAGAAAATAGGATACATTTTTGTAAAGTTTAGCTAAATATGATGGAACCTTTATTTTGAAGGATATTTTTAATGATTTCCTATCTTGTTAAGTTGTGTATCCTCCTTGTATTGTTCTTATAATCACTATAATGATTGTTGGAGACATGATTCATATGTTGGAATCTTGTGATAATGTTGAAAATGTTAGGATAAATTTTATTATCCTAATATTTAATTCTGCATAGTTTAATAATTATTTAATTTTATTAATTAAATAATAAATTGTTATTTTGTTATATGGTTAATCAACCATATTTGTCTGTATGCATACTGTTATATTGTTTTCAACAATATATTTGTTTTTATGTAATTGTTGCTTCCTGGGTGTTATTGGAAGCTTGTTTATTCTGGCATTTGGTTGCACCTGTGCAACTCATTCTCCCGGATGTATTTGGCTGTGCAATATCTATAAATATTGCAGCCTATTCACTGTAATTTTTTTAGTTGATTGAGATTAATAAAATTACACAGGCTTCCGTCCCTGTTTCTCAATCTACATTTGGTACCAGAGCAAGAATCTGGCCCTGTAAAGGTGTGGAAGAGAGAGCAGCACAGAGAGAGAGGAGATTGGAGACGTGTTTGTAGAATTTGAGAGCCTGTGTAGCCTCATGCAAACTCCCAGCCCTGTCCCTGCCTCCCCCACATCCTCTTGTTCCTTCCAGGTGCTTGGAAGGAAAAATTTTTTTTGCACTGGTGCCGGTTGCACCAGGCAAAATTAGCTACAGGTATTGGAAATAATACTAATTTTTTTTTTCCCAATAAGGGTTTTTTCTCTACATTATTTGGTCTCTACTGTATTTGGAAGTTGTTTGGCTTGTTTTGGAGGTCTGTGTGTATATGCACCTGCAGTGAACAAACAGCCTCCTCAGACTGGATTTGGAACTCTGATCAAATCTGGTAGTGCTAAAAGCTTGGTCCATGCGCGACCTGCACAAGAAGAAATCCAAACAGTGATCAAGAATCAAATAGAGAAAAGAATAATAAAAAAAAGGAGAAGGAGGCACCCGCGCTGGACCTGCACAAAATATACAGTGCAAGAAGAGAATAAGTGGCCAAAGAAGAGGAAAAGCAGCCTGCATAAAGAAAGAATGTCTTTGTGAGCAAAAACGACTTCATTTGTTAGCAGCCTGTCCTCCTAAGCCTGCACAAAGGAGATAAAAAACATTTTTTATAAGCAAATGCGCCCATGCGCGGCCTGCATAAGGAAAAAAAACATTTTTTTTTCTGAGCAAAAACCTGCCCTTCTCCACTCGCCCGCGCCATAAGGAAATGCAGGCTTAGATAACAAGAAAATAACATTTAAAAACGCGGCCAAGGCAATAAAAAACGTGGCCAGGAAAAAAAAAGTGGCCAAGGAAGGAAGAACAACATCTAAACAAAAAAGAACGTGGCCTGTACATGCAAATCAGTGCGTGGAAAGCAAAAAAAACGTGGCCTGAGCAAGGAAAAGTGGCTGGAAAAGAAGGAGGTGGCTTCACAAAAGCAAATAAGAACAAATAACAAGCTCCAGATCCGGATTTGGAGCAAAGGAACCCTAAAAAACACCTCTTCACCAGCATGCGCCACATGGAGCCTCTACAAGCCTCATTTTTTTAGAGGTAAGTCAATTTACTTGTCAATAAATACAAATTCCTTCCTTTCATAGACCAAGCACCCTAAGTGGGCAAGTTGGTTAGTGCATGCACCTTGGGAGTGAGAGGTTTGAGGGTCAAATCCCACCAAAACACTCTAAAACTCTCCTTTTGCATCTGGTAGAAATTTTGGCAGAACTGCTAAATTTAGCAGACTTTTTCAAATTTAGTTACAACTAACTAAATTTAGCGGAGAGATCCCTAATTTAGGGTAAATTTTTTTTTCTCCCATTTGGTCTGTTTTTTCATTCCAGACATTTTTTGCAAAAGGATACCCATCTAAAAATTGTATTTTCAGCTATTATTTTGCAATTTTTAGCATTTTGGGTCGTATTGGGCTCAGGAGGCCACAGGACCCCGAAACTGAATTTTTTTTGCCTGTCATTCAAATTGTACAATTTTTTGAATGTAAATTGTATATTGCTACATATTGTACTAATTTGTAGGTTTCCATATTCAACTGCAAAACTTTGTAACTGCTCAGATCTGGCAGAATTGTAATAAAAAATAGTAAAATTGGTTCTATAACACTCACAAGATCCTAGATCTCATTCACAGTGTTTGGTATATACATTGCCTCTGGGAAGCACTTACGGGTAAAGCTATCGTGACTACTACTACACTTAACGCATAATATAGCTACAACAACTTCGTCTGGGCATCTTCCCTATAAATCGACGGGGAGTAATAAGGTCACAGTGCACACACTATGAACCATCCCATCCGTCTGTGAACGATTACAAGACATAAATCCAGACTGAGAAATTATATGAGTATATAGCAAAGTTACGCGCATGTATGAGGATATTTCTTTGAGCTGGTGTCAATAATCACACAGACCCCATCAGTACTGTCTTGGTACCACGTATTGAATTCTTTCACGTACGTTAACGCCTCTTTCACGTACCGCCGGGTATATAGAAAGGGTGAGCTTCTTCCACGTACCGACGGGCATATCGGAAGGGCACGTATATAGAAAGGTTTGGTATATCAGACTGACGGTATATAGATTGGGAGACCTAATACCTGGAGTGATAAGAGCCAAACCCTGTTAGTGATCTCTGTAAAATGGGCACCAATGCCCCCAAATTTTTTCTTCTGGATTCACAATTGCTCAGAGGAAGCAACTATGCTGCTTGGAAGACAAAAATCAAGACACAGCTTGAGTTTGAAGAAATCTAGCCTGTTGTGACTGGTACTCTAACCAGATCACCAACTGATGCAACACAACAATGACAATTTGATAGAGTAGATCAGAAAGAAAAACTCATCATCTTGTTTGGAGTATTCGACGATGTGCAAGCCCACATTCGAGATGCCACATCAGCAAAAGAAGCTTGGGATAAGCTGAGCACAATATATGAGGCCAAGAACAAGAATGTCATACTCAATTTGCAGAGTCAGTTACATACATTGAAATTCAAGCGGAATGAAAAAATTGAATCCTTCCTAAGAAGATTTGCAGAGTTGAGGGCTTCACTTCTAGCCCTAGGAGAAGAGGTCAAAGATGAATATCTCGTTCCCATTGTTTTGAGAGCTCTCCCTTCTTCTTACCGCATTTTTGTCACAACTCTAAACTTTTCAGATACAACAATTAGTTTTGACAAGCTAGTAAACCTACTGCAACAAGAGGAAGCAATGCATAACAAGGATGATGAAGAGGAGCAGGCACTATCTTCACATCAAAAATGGGAAGGAAAAGGTAAAGGAAAACCTAAATCCTATCAGAAGTCCCCACATCAAAATTAGTATCATGGGGACAATCAAGAGAAGAAGCAATGTCCAATTTGTAAAAGAGGACATGACTTGCAAGAATGTTGGTTTAACACATGTAAGAAAGGTTCATCAAGCAATTCTGGACCACAACAACAACAAACTTACAAGGGAAATTCAAACAACTATCACGGGCAGAAAAAGGGGAACTAGAAAAGAAGACCCCACCAGCAAGGTAATATTGCTGAGCAAAAAGAACAGTCAGACAAAGAAGACTTCTTGTTCACTTCTCGATCAAGTGAACCATCCACGTCATCTAGTGACATCTGGTATGTTGATTCGGGAGCCACTCGACACATGACTGGCCACAGAGACTGGTTTATTTCAATCAGGGACACGCCATCAAAAAATCATGTTTCGTTGGGAGATGATTCTTCATATACAGTTCAAGGGATTGGAAACATTTCTCTACCCCTTGGTTCACGCAAATGCAGACTATCAGATGTTCTATATGTCCCTGGGTTGACAAAGAATCTTCTTTCGGTCAGTCAACTCCTAGATCACAACCTGAACATTGACTTTGATAGTCAATCCGGCAAGAAAATGTGTTTGATTCGAGATAAATCCAGAGGCTCGAAAATAATTGCAAAAGCCTCAAATGTGGGACAAATGTTTCAACTTGATTTCATTCACAAAAATGATCAAGCACTTGTGGCTAAAAACTCCACCTCAGCCCAGTTGTGGCATCGGAGATTTGGTCATGTAAGTTTCAAATATCTCGAAACACTTCACCAATGTAATATGGTACATGGACTACCATATCTTCAGAAGGATACAGACAAGTGTCCTCACTGCTTAGCAGGAAAGCAACATAGAGTTTCATTCCAAAAGAGTACTGTTCAAGCTCATGGTAAACTTGACCTGGTTCATACCGATCTGTACGGTCTGATGCAGCCAAGTCATTCAGGGTTCCAGTATTTCATGCTCTGTGTTGACGACTATTCACGCAAAATGTGGATTTTTTGTCTTCGCAAGAAAAGTGAAGCCTTTGAAACATTTAAAAAGTTCAAAGTGGCAGTTGAGAAAGAATCTGGTCGTCACATCAGAACTCTCCGCTCAGATCGAGGGGGGGAATTCACCAGTGATGAGTTTAGAGACTACCTACAAACTCATGAGATTCGTCGACAAATGCCTCCTCCACACATACCACAGCAAAATGGTGTTGTTGAGAGAAGAATCATACTATCATGAAATGGGTGTGATGCATGATCGATGATTCCAAACTTGCAAAGACATTTGGGCAGAAGCAACAAAAACAACAGTGTATTTGTTAAATAGAGCGCCCACAACTGCTCTTGATGGAATTACACCACAAGAAGGATGGTCAAAAAGGAAACCATCCATTACACACCTCAGAGTATTCGGGTGCAAAGCTAGCATGCACATACCCAAACAGAACAGGAAGAAATTAGATATGAAGTCATAAAATCTCATCTTCATTGGATACAGTGAAGAGACTCTTGGGTACAGACTGATGGATCCTAAGACCAGAAAAGTCTACAGAAGCAGAGATGTTGAGTTTTTTGAGAAGAAGGAAGCAGAGACTCCTCCGGACTCGCAAGATGTAGATTTTTCACCCGTTGTAAAAATTGAAGCTCATGTTCCCTCAGAAGATGAAAGTGATGATGCGGATGATGATGTTGATCAGATAGAACCACAACCCATGGGAACAGGTCAACGTATGCCTAAATGGTGTACAAGCACATTACAAGATGCAAGACTAGATGCTCCACCAGATACATCCACCCCTGGACCACGGACTCGCAGTAAAGAAAGAGAAGAAGTTAACTTTTCCTTGATGAGTAGAGTTATTAAATCAGACGAGCCCTCTATAGTCCAGGAAGCCCTACAGTCAAAATATTGGAAAGATGCCATGGATTCTGAATATCAATTAGTGATAAAGAATAACACTTGGCAGCTTGTTGATCTTCCACCAAGGGAAGTAACCCATGGATGTAGATGGATATTCAAAAACTAAGTACAAAGCAGATGGACAGTGGACAGTGCAAAAGAAAGACTTGTAGCAAAGGGGTGGTCGCACAGAAGAAAGAAGGCTGACTAATGAGGAGACATTGCTCCCCCAAGCTAAGATCAAAACGATCAGAATGATCTTTTCTCTTAGCTGACACAGTTTGGTTAGAAAGTCCCATCAGAGGATTGCATTCATAACTTAAATGCATTCTTGAAGGAGATTTACAAAAAGACGTTACTGAACTATCCTGAGGATATGTCGTACCTAGTCAAGAAGAAAAGGTATGTAGACTCAGAATCTTTGTATGGCCTCAACAGGCACCCCGGGCATGGCACATCAAGATGTGAATGAGCATCGCATTACAACATGGATTCATCAAGAAATCCATACGATCCCCATCTCTACCTCAAAAAAAGCAAGGGGAGGAGATGGTATGTGTAGTTTATCAATGCCTAGTCATCATGGCAGTTTGTGACGTGATGATGAAACAAAGAAAGATTCAGTGACTTCATTCGACAATGACAGATCTTGGGCTTATGCATTACTGTCTTTCTTGGACTGGAAGTATGGCAGAAAGAGAATCACATCTTTGTTTCTCAGATGAAATATACCAAGACAACGCTCGAGAAGTTTAGGATGATGGATTGCACACCAATTGCTACACCTATGGAGAACAGATTACAGTTATCTCGTTCAGATCCATCTCCTGAGGTAAGTGCCACTCTCTATCGGCAGCTGATTGGGAGTCTCATTTACCTGACCTACACTAGACCAGATATCAGCTTTGCAGTGAGCTATCTATCCAGGTTCATGCAGGAACCCAAAATTGTCATTGGAAGCAGCAAAGCGCATTTTTAGATATCTCAAAGGATCAGTGGATCTTGGTCTAGAATACAAGAAGAACGAAAACTTCTTCTTGACTGGATATTCGGATTCAGATCATGCAGGTAACATTGATGATAGAAAATCCACTTCTGGATTTGTATTCTTTATGGGATCTGGACCAATATCATGGGGAAGTAAGAAACAACACTTTGTTTCTCGCTCTTCCACAGAAGCCGAGTATCGTTCTGCAGGAGAAGCTGTCTGTGAAGCGATTTGGCTACGTCGCATACTGGAAGGACTTGGAATACCACAGGACAAACCGACCACCATGTATGTTGACAATGAAGGTGTTCTCAAACTTGTTCGCAATCCAGTTTTTCACGAGAGAACAAAGCACATTGAAGTTCAGGTTCATTTCATACGCGAACATGTATTGAAGCACAACATCCAGCTTCAATTTCCAACAGCTGAACAACGAGCAGATATTTTCACAAAGTCACTTGCACGTGACAAGTTCGAGTTGTTCAGAGCATTTCTCTCCTCATCTCTTCAGACAATGCACAATTAAGGGGGGGAATGTTAGGATAAATTTTATTATCCTATTATTAATTATGCATAGTAGGATTATTTAATTAATTTTATTAATTAAATAATAATGATTAAATTGTTATATGGTTAAACAACCATATTTGTCTGTTTGCACATTGTTATATTGTTTAAAACAATATATTTGTCTTTATGTAATTTTGCTTCCCGGATGTTATTGGAAGCTTGTTTATCTGGTTTTTGGTTGCACCTGTGCAACTCATTTTCCCCGGATGTATTTGGCTGTGCAATATCTATAAATATTGCAGCCCATTCTCTGTAATTGTTTACTGATTGAGATTAATAAAATATCACAGAGACAAGGAGTGAGGTCATAAATATTTTGTGTATTTTATTTGTAAAAAGTCTAAAAATGTGGAACCCATGTAAAATGATAAGGTTTATCTTATCTTAATAGATAAGCCTACATGTATCTTACTCACCCACCCATCAAATTAGATTTAGCCACATATTCCCATACCAACACTAAACTTATTCATGGCCCTAAAAAATAAGACCCAACCTTCTAGGACTCACCACATACACCCTCACCTACCCACACGATTGTCACCTCACCCTTCCACCCTCCTGGACCTCATTCCTTAACCCCTAGCCAAGCAACCTCTTCTCTGAGTAACCTAAGACAACACAAATATCATCCCTCCTCATCATGCCCTCTAATACCCAGTGATCACACAACCCCCTCTGTCACCCATGACCTTCCTTACCAACCCAACCACCACTCCCTTCCATAAGCTATTCACTCTACCTGACACTCTTCTCTCTTCCACTCACACCTTCTACTCAAACTCGATCCAAACCACCTCCAACCACACATTGGTTACCAGCATGGTAACCTTTTTCTTCCACCATCTATTTTTCTTCTACTCCCATACCCCCATGGTCCACTTTACCCAAGAAAGTGGCAACTTAAAGCTAAGAATCACGTACCCTCTAATAAAGTGTAAAACCAACCAACCTTCTATCACCATTTTCTTCTATCCCCCTTTACCCAAACATTCCATAGTACCTAATAGAGCCATTCCACATACTAAACTAGTGGTTCACCATTACCCCTCCTTTAAAGCCTCTCCTTCTGCAAAAAAAAAAAAACTTCACAATCGGTCGGACCTATACCCCAAACCCACACTCACCTCCCATTGCGATCTTTAGGAGGGCCTATCCAAGATCATAACATCTCCCTCCTCAAACCTATTCATCACATGACCCCCGTTGACCTTACACCCACTCAAAACCCAAACACAAGGTTGAAAAAACAAACTTACAAACACCTTCCATCGTGTGCTAACACCTGATGTAGAGAACTATAAGGCTTTAAAAAAATGCTCTAGTCTAATTATGTCCTCTTGAAGAAAAATTGGATGATGAAATTATTTTTGATGATGACTCATTTCAATCATCACCATTCACCGATCGGGTGTCCCCAAATTTTCTTCCATTACCTACTCAACGACCAATATCGCCACCCTGTAACTCCGTTTATCTACCACCAAAATTCAAATTACATGGGCCCACACTTACCATCCTCGCTTAGAAAGATAGGGGAAAAGAAAAGGTAGATAATTCCATCAACTAAACCCTTTACACCCAATATAACAATCTGCAACCCAACCCAAAATTCACCATTCGAGGTCCCCTGTAGCTCTATTTCTTATGGGCACCATCACATACAACTTCTAAAAACAATTACACAACACCCACTCCTCCCTCAAAATGTATTTATATGACCTCTCCAACCTCCTAGCACATTTGTTAATCCCTCCTGGATGTCTTTAATCTATCTAATTCGGTTTTTACCAAATAACCCCAATGCCCATACCTCCATCATTAACCACCCCTAAATCATCACGTAGTATCTTTCATTCACTAATTCCATCTCCTTCCTCTACACCTCACCTACTCACCAAGTAGCCACCCTCATCTTATCTTTTGGATGAGAGAGCACCCCCTTCAAGTCTGATGACCCTAATTCCGACTCTTTTCTCCTATATTTCGTGATGAATATACACAGACGATGCATTAGATTGACTAGTGGTGTTATTATTAACCATCTTCTATCTCCGCCCCATGCGTACAACCAAAGGGCTCATACCTACCAATTACATGCTGGTAACCCACTTATGTTGCGTCCTTTAATGATGGCTGACCTCTAACCCTAGTACTATTTCTCCATGTCTTTGTGGTCCCCAACTATCCCAGAACTATATTTTAATTTTATGTCCTAGAAGGGAGTTTTTAGAGAACCTAGACTTGATGACCATTTGTTGTTTTTTTTTTTTTTTTTTTTTCTTTTATCCACCCATGGGTGTGTCCCGGCGACGTTACAGGTTGCCTTAAATTTGACATGAAGGCCCTAATTCCCAACCATCCTAGTACAACCCATCACCTTTCCAATACTATAACATATATACCAGCCCCTGTTGTGTCTGATACTAGTCAAGGCTCTACCACTATCCACCACTTCACTTCACCTATAAGTCCTTCCACAAATACTACCAACACCCCTACTACTATCCACCACCCGCCTCCGCAGATCTAGCCATTGGCTGACTTCCTGACTTGCTGGCCACAAACCTCTACCCCTAACCCTATCCGCCCATCATCTAGAGCGAACTTCCCTATCCCCAGCTACCACATATCACCTATTGATCCCTGAGACAGGGGCCGTTCAACGTTTCAAACGCCTAACGCCCCCTCTGGGGGAAGTTTATGCCTATACACGAATCAACATGTTTCCCTCACACCACCAGCAAGATTATGGAAACCTACGTCACACCATAGTGAGGACTACCTACCCCACCAAGCAATAGGCTAGGTTTTTCCTTTGGTCCTCCCCACCTTCACACTAATCTAAAGTATGGACATGATATTTTCCCTTATTCCCCTCCAACCTCCATCCCAAACCACATTTCATATGACTTACATCCTTATACACGCCACCACTGGCGCCACTTCCTGCACCATTATATGGGAAGGATTTGGGGGGCTTCAGCATTTAGGAATAGGGCCACCAACACTTTCATCTCCTTTACACTCAAATGAAACAAACAAAAACCCAATGACCCGTAGTTGCATTGCTTGACACACCACCTCCTAAGAAGGCTCGCAATCGACCTCATTAAGGAAACAACCTTCTTCACCTCATTCACCCACATCACCACTTTCCCCCACAGAGTTATAGTCCCCTGAACGACCTATTCCTCCTAAAAAAATTCATAACACAATTTCTTTAGGACTGGGACCTAGCAATAATGGCATGCTCCCGCCGTCTCTCCCATTCCTTTATCCTGGCACATCAATGAGGATACACCTCATATTAATGTTGTTTTAAATTTATGATGATGATTCCATCGTTCACTACCAACTGGGCACGAATCGTCTTATATTAAACAGGTCATTCCCTTCTGATGTAAACCAATGTTGAATGGAATTGACCATTAAAATCACCATTAACACCTTAGATGACCCGAATTAAGATCTACCAATCTTTGGAGGCTACTAAAATTAATCTTTTATCATAGAAACCTTTTTCTATCCTACCGTGATATGCCCGTATTTTACAACAAAATCCATGGTTACATAATATTGTAACCTTCCTGATGTCAACCCATAAACAAAACTCTGGAAAATGCTCCTCGCATTACTCTTCTGTCAAAGAAGACTTCAGCGCCTTCTCCTAGTTTCCTCCTTCACCTACCCATGACTCTCCCCCCCCAATGTATGCTTCTAACATCACTCGCGATCACAAAGGAAACAGGGGACTCCGAATTTTGCACAAACTTCTGGACCTCGACCTCGCTTGTCCAAGACAACTTTCCTTACCAACATGAAACGAACAGTGATACACCACCTCCTAAAATTCTATCACTCAGTATGTTTTCTTTTCTTGGGGTACATCAAAGATTACTGGCTCCAAATATCACACAATATTCTTCTTAAACCCTTGGGGATTTCTGCTATCGATTCATTCCTTTGCCTTACAAACAAACATCCGGCACTACATAACAAGAGCCATAACTTACATCGTCCTGACCTCACCATGCATCCCATATGGAAGATACGTAATGAATCTTATTACCAAATCTAACATCGATCCGAACATCCTAACATCCTGAAGGTCATCTTGACCACCGCATCAAGTAATATGTTCATATTCAACCAAAGAATGTGTCTTTGTGTACTTTAAGGAAACCCTTGGTTTCAATTTCATCATTTCTTTGCAGGGCCGAGAAGGAGATCCTGCTAAATAAAGGCTATTCTAGAAATTCCTCCCCCGCTAATCTCCATAAATCTTCAAGCGACAAGGTCAGGTTTGTAATCCTTCATCATTTTATCGTCCATCTTTTTGAACCGGTTGTCCACCAGTCACGGTCCTTCAAGAAAAGTTTCTTCAAATGGGATGATAAATTCAATAAAGCTTGACGCCTTAAAAAAAAACCGCCTTCAACCTCAATTCCTCATTCCTCCTACGGATGACCGGGCACCCTTTTACTATTCTTTTCCACCCTTAACCATTCTTTAGGTGTTTTGCTCACTCATCGCAGCAAGAAACAAAAGAGAAATCGTTTTTATTCATAATTCGTCCCTTCTAAACTATGAAACTAAATATACCCAACACCACAAAAAACTTCCTGCCCTAGTTTTTTCATCGCCGCCAACTCCTCAACCACAAAACCTTCATTATTACAATACTAACCCCTTCCACTATAGTATCAAACCCCTATCACTCAAACGATGTCTGTGTTGGCTTATGCTGCTTATAGCCCTTAAGCTTGAGTTCATTCCAATTCCATCAGGCCACCTATCACTAACCAACTAGCTAGCAGCTCTTTCTAGGATCACTCTTTAACTCAATTTCCCAGCTGACTCCCTATCTACAAAAACTACCCGTCTCCTTAGACGAACCTGCTTACCAAATGAACACTCTTCTCTTTTAATGGTTCCAGTGTTTATCATGGATGTGGGGCCTAGTGTCATCCTCATGCCTCTTGTAATGGGAACCTTTGACTTTGTCTTTCAAACTTGATTTTAAATGTCAAACCATCTGCTCCGATAGGGAAGCATTCGATTGGCCTCCAGTGCTTATGCCTTATATTTTAAGTACATAAATACTTTGGTGATTCCCAGCTGTCATAAACCAGTCAATTGTATAGCACCCAATGTCGTAATGAGATACTTCAAAATTTAACATCTCACTAGATATATTTTTTGACCGCATTTGACCATTATAATTCAAACCACCCCATGTCAACAATAAGGTTGCAGATACAATGGCCTGCTTTGATTCTTATATACCTGTTTTTACCCGGTGACTCTAAATCTTTGTCATGATAAATTCCTATCCCACCGCCCCTCATTGTTTCCTCATGAGGTCTATTCATCGAACCAATTGCACCTGACCCACGTGACCGTTTGGTAGAAAATTTTTTTTGACTTACTTTTCCCTTTTCATTATTACCCACCTATCTCACTCATAATGGAAATATCCTTCTTAAAAGTGTCTCTTGTTATGGTCACATGGTGGTCTTCCTTTATAAGTAGGGCTTGGATGTATTAATCTTATCAGATGCATTACAAAGTTTTAAAATTCCCTACAACCATTAAGGAAGTCCTATGAATTTGTGGCATTCACTTTAGTAGTTTAGCCTTCTTCAATCATTCTGCACCTGGCTATTATTTTCCACCTTAAACCAATGATGTTGCGTATTATGTCAAACCTTTTGTGAAATTCCCAACAACATGCTAATCTCCATCACACACCTAGTCATGCCTCGCGGTTGCCGGAGATATGTGTCTTTCTCTCGTAATGGGCTTGGATCTGTTTGGCCAGATCACTCCCCATTCTTCACATCCACCAATGGATCAAAATACTACTGAATATACACTAAATGGGTAGAGCCACTCCCATATTCTCTACAAAAGAGAAATATGTGAAGTCCATCAGACCACCACATCATTGTCACTTTGGTGTCCGCACTGCCTATCATTGATAATGGAAATCAATTCAAACACAAAAACCTATTAAGCTATTTGATGGCTTTTGAATCCAACTCAGTTTCTCTCACTTTTACCCCAAAGAAAGGCCAGAGAATCAACCATAAAACCTTAACAAACAATTCTTATGAGTAGTTGACAATACTGGCAAGGATTGGCATGCCACATTCCTTTCACTCTTTTGGTCTTATCGCACTAGTTATTTTCACTTTCAACTACTACCACACCTTTTATCCTGGTCTACGGTACCGAGGCATCTTACCTCTCTAAGTCCAGATTCCATCTCTTCGGATCTCACTACAAGCTGCTCAACAATGATGACCATCTCCAATATAACCAAATTATCAATGTGACTCAGACAAACATCTTCATAACAAACCTTTCAGTTCGTGCCTCATCCTGAAAGAAAATCAACATGTAACAAAGAGAGAAGAGGAGCGGAATTTTTTTCCTATTGGCTTTGACCCCAGGTGTTCCTGGCCTATGGACTAGGTGTTTTTAATCATTGGTTTCTTCCTCGAAAGGTACACCAACGTGAGCGTCTCTATGCTTTGCATCTTCATCCAATGTATTGTTACATAAGTCTTATATCACGTTTTGTTAGTTAATTACTTGTCCCTGTAACATTGTTCACCTTCCCTATCACCCGTTTTTTTAGGATCCAGACAAACACGAATCATGTTGATTACCCATTTATTTCAACATTATCTTCACTATTAGTAAACATAGCGCCTACTCATAGCATGATTCTCATGGATCGTTTCATCTGCTTTGAAAGATGGAATCCCATGATTTTTCATCACGTGAAACCCCCCTTTCATAGTTAATCATTGACTGCTGGATGCTTAATATAAATTCCTCATCTTAAGTTCTAGATAATGCATGTTTCTTTTCCTTCTTTGTCTAAAGTTTTCTATCATTAATGACGCACAAAATAATCACTAAGGAGGGGATTAGTTCTCGTGAATGCCTCGGGTGAGTTCCCAGTGACTGCTGGGTGATAGGTCGTCATGCATGGGATTAGACTGTTGTTCTAAGGGCATAAAAATGACTACATAGTGATAGCTATCGGCTTGGGAGATTATTCTAGAGCTCATGGAGCTTCAGAAGGAGGCCAGTCTATTATAGGGGGTTTACCAGGTAGTTATTCAGAGGGACAATGGATCCTGTATACCCACATATCAAGCAATAATTGAGGTCACACTCAACATTCGGTATTAGTGAGATTATGTACAGATACCCATTGGTGTTAATAAGGCATCCTGTATGGGAGAGACTCCACTGAAGGGACTCAGGTCAGGGTTTATTTTAGGGTGAATAATTGTGAATTGGGAATGTTTTACCACCGTACATAAGTATGTCACCAAAATTTTCCTGGTCTTTAAATAAATTGACCCATAATTTTTTTTTTTTTTTTTTTCTTATTTGTTGTCTGACTAAGGGCCGACTAATGTTAGTATATTCACCTTCTGTTATAATAGTATTATTATATTACGGATTAATGATTCACATAATATACTATTAATATCCTATAATTATTATTTTAATTTTGACATCTAGAGTCAAGCCAAAGGTAAAAGTGAATAATCCTAGGAACAATCCAAAACTATAAAGGTAAGCAAAAGAGGTAAGAGAAAAAAGTTTCAATTGTTCTGTCAAGGTTATGTTTTGAATACCTGTTACCAATTGCCATCTAATACCTGATTTCATCCGCTAAGGTGATTATGCAATATCGAACAATAACAATAACCTGTTAGCAACAGTAACATGTAATTTTGTTTTCATTCTATGAACTACAATAAATGTCTACAGTGGTATTTGATCAGTACATGTTTAACACTACCCCTATTCGGTAAACCTACCCCATCTACCACCATGTTTCATGTAGCATTATCTTTATGTGGCAACAGTCTTACCTTTATTTTTAACAAATCTAGTTAAATCGTCTATGTTTTTACTTACATGTGCAGACGTCAAATCGACCCATACGATGGCCAGCGATGTCCCCGGTTGCAAATGACAAAAAACCTGAGGAAAAATAAAACACAAATGGAAAATTAAAAAATATTGCAGGCAACGATAGTAACACCAAATGCCAAGGCTAAGTTTTTAATCCTATTAATTTAATGTTCATTATCTCTTTGTTTACTTAAGGATGCAGTTACCACACCTAATTAACCTTCAAATAAAGATAAACCTCCCACTAACCTAATCTAGATGAAATTCCCAACGCAAGTAATTCAACTTCACATTACTAGTACTGATAATCCCATTTATATCTAACTCAAACTTCTATAAATATTCTGAAACGTGTGTTAGAACATAAGATGTTATTTGGACTTTTAGGAAGTATTACAAATTTGAATGGTCTCCCAACATCCCTTAATTAAATTTTTGAACCAAAAAACAATACTGATATCTTCTAATGTATATGTACTATAATGATATTATAAACTATGCAGACCAAAAATACAATTAAATTTTACCCAAGAACATTTGGAAACCATATTTGTCCTAAACACTAAAGATCGGGAATAGAATAAAAACACTAGATGGAAAATCAAGGAATATTGTTTACATATAAGATATGCAAACACCATATTAAAATCTCACAACACTTCAAGATCTTGTGAAAGGTGGAATAATAAAGGCTAAATTTACAAGCTACTGCTCGCAAGTCTTCATTAAACCATATCAATCAAAAAAAAAAAAAAAAGATTTAAAACTGAAGAAAACTTTTAGACTCATTGATTAAAGATAATTTCATTTCTGGCTTTCCAAACATTCAACAACACATTGTTTCCACTCCTCGTGCATGGCCATGGAACAGTGTATGGTCGAAATTGACCTCAACTCATTTGAGAAAGAAGTAAAATACACAAATTTTATCACATTGTTGATTGATAAGGTCCCAACCGTACACCTACAAAATGGGTTGTTATGCATGTCTAAAATTCTACGTTTCATAACCATTTGAGGGAAAATCGCTACTCGTTCTGCATAAAATTATGAATAATGTACATTTTTGAGAACTTACAAAAACTAATTTAAAATTTTTTGAAATAAATAGTTTGTTAAGGGAGGATCATTCAATCGCTATAAATATGAATTTGGTGTTGGAGTTAACGGGAAGAATGGCATGCAAGGTCAAAAAAAAAGTCTTTTATTCTCCCAAATAACCATTTTCCCCCCTACATATAACCTATTAACTTCATGGACAATAAGGATCTCGGTTCCAATAGCAGTAATACTTTTTGAAACGTGTTGCTAAAGGAGAGGAGCTTATCGTGGGACTTGCATTCATCCTGTCAAGTACTCCAGAATATGTTTAGATTTTAATAATATAATTTTTGTTGGAACATAAAAAATGGGACAAAATTGTTTGAAAGATGTTGACACAGATACATACATGTATGACCATCTTACAAAATATTTGAGGAAATAGGGTCATTAGCAAGGTATATGTTTCCAGAATCTAGAGAAATTGACAAGAAAGACCTTGTAATCGCTTGATATATTTTTGACACTATTCTTTATTCGGTATTTCCCAATGTTGAAGGAAATAAACCTCTTTGAAAACATGCTCATGAATATATGATATATATATATTATATTATATATATATATTAGATATATTAGAATATATTATATCTCTTACGATCCCTTGTTTTCACTTTTCTAACCCCATGGAAACATGTAGGCTTTTCGATAACTTAATATTCCACCCGAACTAGTTTCAGAAGCCAATATTAAGTAGATGGAAGGTTTTGATAGATACAAATATCCCACCATCTATTCTAAGTTCACTATCAATGTCAATCTTTCTCTCAGTTCATGGTAAAACTATTTCAATGTACAACCTTTCCACATAGATCATTATTGCCTAGGTTCTAAAATTCAGGAGTAACGAGTAATAAAGCCTTCTTGTGATGTTCTAGTTTCTGATACATGAGAACTTCAGGAAATATATTTAAACCTGATGCAACCTGAATTCTGAGATAACACCTATCAGGTTGGCACATCACTCATATAGGCTGACCTACCGAATTTGTGGCAAGGTACCCAGTTTCCCTTGAGGTTGTTGTAGTAGATAGTACTGGTGAAGTGGTAAGGAATATAGTTAGAAACTAATAATCCATCATTACAAAATTATACCCGAACGCGATCTAAGGCATGCAGTTAATTTTAAATCATCAGAAATCAATACATGCACTGATAACACCTATAAACCTTTGGTTCAGCCAATATTCTTCATCTATTAAACATGACAACAATATAGAGGCTTGATACAATACTATCAACTCGTGCATGATCTGTTACAATTAGCTCGTCTCATCCCTCCTGAACCCTAACCCTTCAAACCATCGGTATATCAACTAGGGTATTTCATCTAATAGATATAGGGTGGGCACTTCCCTTCCCACTAACTAGGCCAAAAAGTCGCACACTAATATATCCATGCTCCATTTATAATTATAGCCTATATACAAGTATGTTTAATTTATAGAATTAGTTATAGTCAACTGAGTGATGATCTATTCTTGGATTACTTCCATGTACGAGGGCTTCGATAGGATCCTCAAAATATGACAATCAGGTGTTGCAAGTATCAGCATCGATTTTTGTGTTCAACATGCCAACCTCTGAAAATAGACTTGATTATAAATCATCTAAGTCCCCAAAATTTTTTGACTGTAACCTCCGCTCAGCGATGCGTCCTATTTCCTCTCCTTCGATCCCAATATTTTTCCTCCACTGGACTCTTGTTGGATTCGGCGCAGTTTTTTTTATCTTTATCCACATTACCACCATTACCCCAACCCTAATCTCATTTTTGCCCCACATGGTGCATGTCCACAACTAAGTCAGAATATTTGAATGCAAACTCTGAATGACTCGTACACATATAGACAAAGATTAAAAAATCAAAGAATTATTTAGGCTTCCAGCTCCTCCATTTTCTTTCTAAAGTTCATCTCTAAATCTCCTTTATATGTACTTCTAATTTCTCCCACTCATTATGTCGTTTCTTATTTCTGTGGAATAAATCCATAATGAGAGTCACACCGCAGCTCATCCTAGTTCGTTTTTCCTTGCTCATTATGTATTACTAGCATTATGGTGACATATCTATGCATCCCTTCCAACAAATCCATCTTATCGAGTATGAGTTTTCCAGTTCATCTATTCCTTCTTTATGCAATTGCGTGCCGCACCAATGCTCGTGCTTTCTACTTCCACAATAAAAGTTGTCGTTCATGAGTCCGATTGTGTCATCCTTCATGCCTTGTTTGCACTCAATTGTCTTCTTCCAATTTTTTTTACCCTTATTAGGCAGCTGGACTATGCATTAAACCTTAAGGCATGAGCAAATTTCTTGCTTCAGATCCTTCTCATATTCTTGTAGTGGACCTCATATGTACAATCTTCTTTAATATGAGATATGCAACAAAAAATTCAAAATCATCCAAACATCTCAAGGATCTGTTGAGAAAGGTGGATAATAAAGGCAATTTACAAAAGTACTGATGCAAGTCTTCATGAAAAAAATTATACAATTCAAAAAAAAAAAAAAAAAAAAAAATTTAAAAAAATGGAAGAAAACTTTAGCTCTCATTGAATTATAAGATATTATTTCAATTTAATGCTTTCCAAACATTCCAAACAACACATTGTTCAAATAATAGTCAGGGGAAATGGAAAAGTGTATGGTAAAATTGAAATCAATCATTTGAGAAAAGAAGGTAAAATACACAAATTTTCACATTGTTGTGATTGATAAGGTCACACAGTAAACAATACAAAATGGTTGTTATGCATGTCTAAAATTAAGTTTTCAATAACAATTTGAGGGAAACAGTACTGTAGCATAAAAATTATGAATAATTGTAAATAATTGTAATTTTGAGAACCTCTACAAAAAAATTTGAAAATTTGAAAGAAATAGTTGTATTGGTGATCATTCAATTTATAACTATGATTTGTGTTGGAGTTAACGGGAAGATGTCATGCAAGTCACAAAAAAAGTTGGTCTTTTTTTCTCCTTCAAATAACCCATTTCCCCATACATGATACATATTAACTTCATGGATTCACAGAATGAATCTCGGTTCCAATACAGAAGTAATTTGAAAAAGTTGTTGCAAATTAGAGGAGCTTATATGACTTGCAGTTCATACAGTAAGTATCCTTAGAATATTTGTAGAGTTTATATAATTTTGGTTGGAATAAAACTGGTATAAAATGGTTGAAAAGATGTTGAACAAGATAAATACAATTGTATGAATCCATCTTACAAAAGATTGAGGAATAAGGTCATTAGACCAGGTATATGTTAGAATCTTAGAGAAAATTACAGGATAAAGATCCGTTGTATCGTCTTGATAGATTTTTTTGACACTATTAACTTTAGCGGTTTATTTTTCCAATGTTGAAGGAAATAAACATTCTTTGTAAAAACATGCTCATGAAATATATATATATATATATAATATATTTTATAATATTTTATGTATTATATAGATATATATATATATATATATATATAGAGATACATTGTTATTTTATTAAAAATAATCTGGAAAACCAGTATGATTTTAGATAATTATATTCACCCAAGACTAGTTTCAGAGCCAATATTAAGTAGATGGAAGGTTTGATAGATACAAAATATCCCAACATCTATTCTAAGTTCAATATCAATGGTCATCTTTTTATCTCAGTTAATGGTAAAAATATTTCAATGTACACTTTCCACATAGATCATTATGTCCTAGGTTCTAAAATTAAGGAAGTACGAGTAATAAGCCTTCTTTTTGATGTTCTAGTTTCTGATACATGGAAAACATTCATGAAGATATCTTAAACATTGATGCAACCTAGAATTCTTAGATAACACCTAGTCATGTTGGCACATCACTCATCATAGGATGAGCACTCACCCGAAGTGTGCCAAGGTACCAAGTTCCTCTTTAGGGTTGTTGTAGTAGGATAGTAGCATGGTGAAAAGTGGTAAGGACATATAGTTAGAAACTAATCATCATTACAAAATTATACCGAACCAGACTTATAAAGGCATTGCATTTAAGTTTAAATCATCAAGAAATCAATAGCATGCAATGATAACACATATAAGAACTTTGAGCTTCAGCCAATATTCTTCATCTATTAAACATGACAACAATATAGAGGCTTGATACAATAATAGTCACGCGTGCATGGATCTGTTACAATTATCTAGTCTCATGCCCTCATGAACCTCTAACCCTTCAACACGGTATATCAACTAGGTGATTCATCTAATATATATAGGGTGGGGCACTTTCCCTTCACCACTAACTATGCCAAAAATAGGTCGCACACTAATAATATCCATGCGCCATTTATAATTATAGCCATATATACAAGTATGTTATTTATAGATTAGTTATAGTCAACTAGAGTGATGAATCTATTCTTGGATTACTTCCATGTAAGAGTGCTTCGATAGGATCCTCAAAATATAGACAAATCATGGTGTGCAAGTATCAGCATCGATTTGTGTGTTCAACATGCCAACCTCTGAAAATAGACTTGATCTATAAGATCAGCTAAGTCCCAAAATTTTGACTGTACACCTCCGCACGCGATGCCGTCCTATTCCTTCATGCCTTCGATCCCATATATTTTTCCACGTGGACTCTGTGTGTGATTTCTGCTAAGTTTTTTATCTTATCAACATTACCCCACACTAATCTCATTTTTGCCCCAACAATGGTGATGTCCACAACTAAGTAAAGAATAGTTGAAATACAAAATGCTGAATGAATCTTACACATAATAGAAAAGAATTAAAAAAATCAAAGAATTATTTAGGCTTCAAGCTCCTCCATTTCTTTCTAAAGTATCATCTCTAAATACTCCTTTATATTTACTTCTAAGTTCTCCCACTCTATTAATGTCGTTTCTGATTTCTGTGGAATATCCATAATGATAGACTCCAGCTCATCCTGAGTTAGTTTTCCTTGCTCATTATGTATTACAAGCATTATGCTTGACATAGATCTATGCATCCCTTCCAACAAATCCATCTTCGGAGTAATGAGTTTTCCAAGTTCATCTATCCTCTCTTTATGCAATGCATGTGCCGCAACCAATGCCTCGTGCTTCTACTTTACCATAGTTAGTCGTTCAGTGAGGCCTAGTGTGTCATCCTTCATGGCCTTTTGCACCTCATTGTCTTTTTCCAATGTTTTTACCCTTATTAGTGCATCTGGAGCTATGCATATCATTAAGGCATGATCAAATTTCTTCAGATCCTCTCATAGTGCTTGTAGTAGGCCCTCATATGTAGCAATCTTCTTTGCTACTGCAACCTGTGGTTTTTCTACCTCTTTTGTTGGGTCCTTGGGATGCTCTGGTATACACACCTATTCATCCTTCAATAATAATTTTATCATTGTTCTTACGTAGTGCATCGCACAAGGAAATTATTTTGGTACCTATGATTCCAAATGCAGGCGTACCTTTAGTATATCATCTCCAATTTCCTCTTCCATACTAAAAAAAGTCTCATATTTCCTTTTGCTCAGATCCCTCTCCTACAATAAACACGTTATTTCCACATCCTTTACTTTTAGATCCTCTTTCATCACCTTAATTGTAGCATATTTGTCAATGTTTCTTCTAGCTACCTCAGCAGATATGTTCACCAAGGCATTTCTTACCTACTCATCCGTCGTAACAGTTGGATTAATTGTCATGTGCCAGAATTTTGATGCCTTCTTCAACTGTCTATACACACATGATTCTTCACAGACATCAAAATCTGGTTCATCCATATGCGTATGCATCAACCATGAAATTTTATTTTGTGTTCATAATGTGACCTTGTTCTCCTCCATAAGCACTCATTTGAATAAATATTTTTGTGCATCGGTGCTCTAGAACTGAGTGCAAAAAATCATCTCTTGGTCCTCTACATACCCCATTGTTTGTACCCTTATGTCATCACTTGTCCGATGGGACCTTAGCCCTTTTGGAATGGTGGCATCAAGGTTAGGAATATTGGCTGTATCCTCATCCTTGCCTTATGTAGCTTCTGATTGCTCCCTTTCTTCCTCTCTGTTTAGTTTTTCCTCCTCCTCATTCTGAGTCTCCTCTTCTGCCCTATGATGGATTGGAGATGGAAGCACTTTCTCCTCAGACTCTTCCACTTCTTCATCTAGCTTGAGATTTCTTCTTTTCTTCTTCTACTAAGGTTCCTTTACTAGTGAGATTCATGGTGGCTTCCTTGTTGTCTACTGGGCTTCTCCTTGCAACCTTGTGTGCTTGAACACTTTTCTAAACCTTTGGTTGAACTGTGCTACCTCAGTATTTTATTCTCCTTGTGAAGCCATCATGCACTCCTCCTCCTGTCCACTAGATGGTTTCTTCCTCTTGTGAACCAAACCACCACTATCCTCATGCTCTTCACCCTCTTCCTCGTCATATTACATGGGTTTAGAAGGCCTAGGTGCCAGGATGTTTTCCATAGTATGCTTCCCCTTTAGTGGTCCTAGGAGTGTGAACTTGTTCTCTACATACTTATTATTTTCCATCTTTGGTTTAAGTTAGAGATATATGAGCGCGGCCCTGATATCCCCAACAGCAAGTGTTTCTAGTTTGATACTCAAAATATCTAAGATAATACTCTCATTGTAAGCATTCTTCCCCAGATATCCATACTTCTTTCGTAAGGTGTGGTATTCGCAATCCACCTTGTCTGCATTAAATACTAACCTCCTTGTATCAGTGAACCAACGAACGGAAGCTTGAAAATACCGTGTTGTGAACACATATAGTAGTTTTCACCAAGGGCTCCATGATCCATCCACCATCGGAAAATACGCAATACAAAAGTGCTAGTAAACAAAAAACTGAGCCTGCTTCCCCAATACCGAGGGAAACTCCTTTGGTATGCACCACTCCTCTTCAAAAGTCATGTGGAGCCTGTCATACCACATCTCTGCTCTCTCCTTTACCCCATATATCATAGACCCCTTACATAGATATTTACTAAATCTTTCAGATGGAGACTTTTTATTCATGGGGTATTCCCATATATTTGCTTTTGGGCCATCTGGTACTCCAATCTCCATGAATATTAAAGAAATTAAGACAAAACCAAAACTTATCTTACTTCTTGTGCGCACTTTACTATTTATTCTACAATAAAGTCGACAATGTTGTAAATAAACCCTTCTAACATGTGCTTTGCTACATGTAGCCACATTGAGTTTACTTATGACCAACGATCTTGGTCATTTAACTTCGTAACTAGGTGCGTTGCTGCTTTCACTACCGAACAATCATGTGATTTGTCTATGTCCATCCTACATGGTCCTTTCTGGTATCCCAATGCTTTGTGTGTTTCCAATATGGAAACCTTGTCAGTTAGGGAATTTTTTATGTCCTCACCTATCACCTTTAAACCTATTACTGTGGCAATTAAAATGGGTGTTAGGCTTACCCTTCACCCTGCAAAATAGAAGAAGTCCTCATAGAATCAGCTCATCAGCCACATGTATAATGGTGCATATTTCCTAAAGTATGGGAGCTCATATATCTGGTACACACTTATCCTTTTTAGTAACTTCTCCCATGCATCATCATATATCAGCATCCCATCACTAGTTCTCCTATCCATTCGGGAGTTAAGTAAATCATCCAACTTCTTCTGATTGTCCTTGGTTCGATGGTTGTACTCACTTATTTTGATCTTTCGTATGTGGGAATCCCATTCCTGGCCCACAATTACTTCTTGAAGGTACTACATCTCTAAAAAATTTATCTCAAGAGTAATCTCTTCCTCCTCTTCCACTACTACCTTCTTCTTTCCTTTTGTTGCTACTGCTTCCTTCTTTGGAGCCATTCTTCCCTTTGTTTTGTGTTTCTACACCTTCTTCTGTAACTCTTTAATGGTTTACTTCAAACCCTAACCCTATTCAATTGTGCCCTAAATTATAATCATGAAATCATGTGCCCTAGCTTTGCTCTGTTAATCTACATCATTCAAACCCTTCTCCTATGGGGATACAAGCTTCTCCAATACACAGATCTGCCTTTCATGCCTAGTTTTTCCCTCTTCACACCTTGAATCACTTACTCAACTCTTCACACTTATCTCTTTGTCGAATTCTCATAGTTTCAAGGGTAGAAATGAATTTGTATCCTGTCCTTATAAATATTTTCAATTATTGATGCATTAATTACTCCTCCACCTACCAAATATTTCTCATTTATTGCTCATTTTTTTCATTTCCACATAGTACATCTTTGCACCATAGCTATAACCTTCTAGTGTGCCTTCCTACCTTCTGGTCATAGACTTCTCTTCAGCACGTGCTCTAGAACCCGAGTACCTTGTCACTGCACCTTCTCCTGGTAGTTATCATGGCTGTCGCTTACCTCGCGTTATACTTTTCCTTGATTCATCTCCATCCTTGGTCACTTTTGAGAACAAATCCTTTGTAAATCACCTTTAGCATCTTACTTTCTCAACATCCACATCATTATACCTTCCAATCTTCACAACATTATACCTGGGAGTCACCAACAATCCACCCCATACTAAAAGTATGTGCAGTCCTCTGCACATCAACATGCTTCATATTGTAGTTAGCTTCATGCGTGCAAGTGCGCTTATTACACGAAAACAAAACAAAATTGACAAAGCATAACGATGATGAAAGAAACACATTAAGGAAATGTAGAAAGGGAAACCTAGTCTATCTAGTAACACTGCCTTATTACAAACACCAAGAAGACTTATTTATAGTAGGGCTTCAACCTACTCTTGTTAAAGTAACCGGGAAGCCGTGTTCCACCAATTGCTTCTAACTGGCAAGCTTCTGACACAAGTATGTGAGTTATAACATACATCCCTAACTAATGCACCTTGAGCTTCCTTGGATGGCACAAAAACTTGGAGTCATACAGAAGTACCATTTGTCCAACTGCAAGTTTCTTATCCCTGATATGCCTATCATGCCATGCTTTCTGGCGCACTTTCTCCTGTTTCTGACTCCATCGTGCTATGGCCCGGTGCTCATCCAGTTGAACCATGTTCTCAATCCATTATTCCAAAGCTTTCTTATCAGGTAGACCTCCAGTGCCTTTAATGTGCAAAGAAGGTAACACAAAATCTATAGGAAGAACAACTTTCATGCCAAACACCAACTGAAAAGGTGTGGCTTTGTTCAATCTCTTATATGTCATTCGGTAGGCCCAAAGAACAAAATATACTTTTTCATCCCAATATTTTTGTCCCACATCACAAATATTGGTCAATTTGTGGCTCAAAATCTTGTTGAAAGCCTCAATAAATCCATTTTCCTGAGGGTGATAGGGTGTAGTCTTGTGGTTGGCAACCATAAACTCATCTAACAGAATTTAGATTGTCTCATTTTAAAAATGGGTGCCCCTATCACTGGTTAAACTTAAAGGACATCCATACCTGATAAGAACATTTTCCCATAAGAACCTTGCTACTGTAGCTGCTATACATTCCTTCATAGGTGCTGCTTCTACCCCATCTTGTAAGATAATCTGTAGAAGTAATGATATAATGCAATCCAATCCTACGCGCAACTAGTGAAATAAGCCCTACAAATTCTATTGACCATTTCTCAAAGGGTTATGCACTTGTAATTGTTCGTAAAGGCATCTCATCCCTCTATCCTAGTCAAACTAGACACTAACAATGGTCACATGCCTTATAATACTCTGTATAATCCTTATACAACACTTCCCACCACAAACCAGCAAGTAGGATCTTTCATGCTATGGCATCACCTACATAGTGGCCACCCACAATACCACCATGGGCTTCCTCTATTATATGCTTTTGTTCATCCTCTAATACACAATGGCATAACACCTCATCTTTGCCTAACTTGTATAAGTCACTACTTATTAACATGAATGGTGTCGCACGTATAGCAAGTTTCTTTTTCTCCAAGGACCTCATGCCTTCTTGTGTCATCCTCATCCTTAGGAATACAGAAATGTCCTCTAATTCCGTTGGCATACATTGTAACCTATATAACTATGCATCAGGCATGGTCTCTTCTATTTTTTGTGCTTCTTCACCTGATTGAACTCTAGACAAGTGATCCGGTCCAGAATTAATTTTCCCTGGTTTTACCACAACTATAAAGTCAAACTCTCGAAATAAGAGTATCCATCTACATATGCACCCCTGTAAGACATTCTTGTTCACCAAATACTTCAATGCCATATGATCTGTATAAAACACAAATGGTGTGGCCGACAGATACTGTCAGAATTTTTGCAAGGCATTTATCATGGACAAAGCCTCGTGCTCTGTAGTGGTATAATTTTGTTCTGCAAGGGTTAACTTCCTACTAGAAAAACAAATGGGATGATAACCTATACCTTCTCTAAGTTGAGCTAGGACAACACCAATGGCCATGCCAGAGGTGTCCATGTGAACATGAAAATATTTATCCCATTAAATAAAGTGCAAGATAGGCACGGTAGTAAGTTTCTTCTTCAGTATCTCAAAAGCGTGCTACTATGACTCCCCCACTATAATGTACCTTTCCCCTTGAGTAATTCTTCCAAGGGTGCGGAAACTTTGGCATACCATTTTATAAACTTCCTGTAATACCCTATATGACCCAAAAATCTGCGCACCTCACTCTGACTAGCGGGTTCTTTCAAGCCTAAAATGACTGTAACTTTAGTTGGATCGACCAACAACCCTTCCTTACAGATTATGTGTCCTAAAATTATGTCAAAGGGAGTAGAAAATATGCACTTCTTGATATTCAACGAGATACTCAACTGTCTGCATCTTTCAAACATTAAGCACAGATTGTCACAATGATCCTTAATTAGCCCATAAACGGTCCAATCATCAAGATAAACCTGCAAGAATTTGTGAATAAAATCCTTGAATGCTTGCACCCCTATCCTTGAGTATACAATATGTGCATTCTTCAATCCAAAGGGCATCATAGTATAGGAAAATCTTCCCCTTTCAGTAGTGAAGGTGGTCTTTTCTTGATCTTCTGGGGTAATCCTAACCTGATGATACCCTTAGAACCCATCTGTAAATGAATATATCTCACGCCCATCCACTCCTAATATTTCCTCTATGAATGACATAGGGAAAGGATATGTAACATATGCTACATTCAACTCTCTATAATCAACAAAAATTTGAATCCTACCATCCTTTTTTATACTTATCACCATAGGACTGACTCATCTAATGGTCGAATGATCCCAGATTGCAACATCTTGTCAATTTCCTTCTTTACTTTCTCATGAAAATTAGGATTCATTCAATAAGGTCTCTTCCTAACAGGGCGTGCACCTTCCTTAAGCTTTATCTTCATTTCTCCAAGTGATTTATGCACACCTTTAAGTTCATGGTATCCTCTTGGGAATAAGTCCTCATAGTCTCGAAGTAACTCTATGATCTTTGCCACTTCTGACTCTGACAAATGATCCCCAATTATCACTTCCTTAGGTTCAGCTTCTGTTCCAATATTTACCTTTTTTGTCTTCATAGGTTCATGATATGTGTGCGTATCTACATCTGCACTGTCTAACACCTCACATGCTCCATGTGAATGATCAACTTCCAAGTGCTCAACTTCCTCATCATCAAATATGTAAATCAACTTCCCCTTGTCTTTTTCTAGAGAAGCACACTCAAGTAGTATGGTATCATATACTTCTTCCTCAAAATGTGCCCCTATCTTTGTCTCACCAAATAATTCCTGAATAAGTTCTTTCACTTTCCCAATGTCTCCCATGGTTAAGCGCTTGATAAATATTAAAGCCTTGTTCACTAGTGGTGTAGATGAGAAGAATTCAAAACTTTGGACCATCCCTAGAGTGAAATTCTACCAATTTCCAGTGTCGCGATGTAATTCAGCATATACATACCAAGCACACACACAATCTTGTAGAGTAGAATAAAATTGATGCACCCAAAGTGAGGGTGGCAATGCTTCCTATCCTACTTTCTAGAGTCTCTCACACTGCTGGATATGTTGTTGAATAGGTTAATCACCATGATAAGGATAAATCTTTGTAGGTGCATTACTACTTGAAAACCTAGTTGATAAGGTGGTCCCAATCTCTCCCCATTCCAAGAGATTATCCATGTGAACCACCCACCAACACGCTGCTGTCCTACCCAAAGTATATGATAACATATCTCATCTTTTAATCTGATCAGCCTAGTTTACCTCCATGGCCTATAAGAATCTATCTAGATCTTCAAATCTAGTATATCAGGGTACCGAGCGACCTATACATCAGACAAAGTGAAAACCCTTTCTGCAAGAAACCATGTTCTTAACTTCGCACCCCACTATTTCGTAAGTACCATGAGTCTAATTATCACAAGCAGTACTGGTAGTATCGCTGATTGACTGAGAATATTCCCAATGAAGGATTCCTTCCTTAGATGGCACATTGACCTCTAGGTCCCAAATAACGCGTATGTAAATTTTGTTCAAGTCCTCTTCACTCAAAGGTTCCACATATGGTATGGATTTCCCATCTATCAATGGTATTATGACCATTTCCTCCTTGTTCTTGAAGCTAATATACCCCTTGTTAAACATCAAATCAGCATTGTTTGCATAACACCAAGGGCATTCAAGAAAATCTAGGAAGCTATCTACTTCCATAAGGGCTAACACTTCTAAGTCTCCTATGAACTTGGCCCCTTTTATAGTGATAGATGCATCCTTCAAAACTCCTATGGGAGTAGATTTTGTTCTGTTTGCCATGAAAAATACGTTAGATGATGGCTGCAATGGAGGCATCCCATTTTGTACCCATGCACACACTATGAACCATCCCATCCATCTGTGAACGATTGCAAGACATAAATCCAGACTAAGAAATTATCCAAGTATATAGCGAAGTTACACACGCGTATGAGGATATTTCTTTGAGCCGGTGTCAATAATCACACAGACCCCATCAGTACTATCTTTGTTCCCCTTATTGAATTCTTTCACGTACGTTAACGCCTCTTTCACGTACCTCCGGGTATATAGAAAGGGTGAGCTTCTTCCACGTACCGATGGGTATATCAGAAGGGCGTGTATATAGAAAGGTTCAGTATATCAGACTGATGGTATATAGATTGGGAGACCTAATACCTGGAGTGATAAGAGCCAAACCCTGTCAGTGATCTCTGCAAAATGGGCACCAATGCCCCCAAATTTTTTCTTCCGGATTCATAATTGCTCAGAGGAAGCAACTATGCTGCTTGGAAGACAAAAATCAAGACACAGCTTGAGTTTGAAGAAATCTGGCCTGTTGTGACTGGTACTCTAACCAGATCACCAACTGATGCAACACAACAATGACAATTTGATAGAGCAGATCAGAAAGAAAAACTCATCATCTTGTTTGGAGTATCTGACAATGTGCAAGCCCACATTTGAGATGCCACATCAGCAAAAGAAGCTTGGGATAAGCTGATCACAATATATGAGGCCAAGAACAAGAATGTCATACTCAATTTGCAGAGTCAGTTACATACATTGAAATTCAAGCAGAATGAAAAAATTGAATCCTTCCTAAGAAGAGTTGCAGAGTTGAGGGCTTCACTTCTAGACCTAGGAGAAGAGGTCAAAGATGAATCTCTCGTTCCCATTGTTTTGAGAGCTCTCCCTTATTCTTACCACATTTTTGTCACAACTCTAAACTTGTTAGATACAACAATTAGTTTTGACAAGCTAGTAAACCTACTGCAACAAGAGGAAGCAATGCACAACAAGGATGATGAAGAGGAGCAGGCACTATCTTCACATCAAAAATGGAAAGGAAAAGGTAAAGGAAAACCTAAATCCTATCAGAAGTCCCCACATCAGAATCAGTATCATGGGGACAATCAACAGAAGAAGTGATGTCCAATTTGCAAAAGAGGACATGACTTGCAAGAATGTTGGTTTAACACATATAAGAAAGGTTCATCAAGTAATTTTGGACCACAACAAAAACAAACTTACAAGGGACATTCAAACAACTATCACGGGCAGAAAAAGGGGAACTGGAAAAGAAGACCCCACTAACAAGGTAATATTGCTGAGCAACAAGAACAGTCAGACAATGAAGACTTCTTGTTAATTGCTCGATCAAGTGAACCATCCACATCATCTAGTGATGTCTGGTATGTTGATTCAGGAGCCACTCGACACATGACTAGCCACAGAGACTGGTTTATTTCAATGAGGGACACACCATCGAAAAAATCATGTTTCGTTGGGAGATGATTCTTCATATACAGTTCAAGGGATTGGAAACATTTCTCTACCCCTTGGTTCACGCAAATGCAGACTATCAGATGTTCTATATGTCCCTGGGTTGACAAAGAATCTTCTTTCGGTTAGTCAACTCCTAGATCACAACCTAAAAATTGACTTTGATAGTCAATCCGGCAAGAGAATGTGTTTGATTCGAGATAAATCCAGAGGCTCGAAAATAATTGCAAAATCCTCAAATGTGGGACGAATGTTTCAACTTGATTTCATTCACAAAAATGATCAAGCACTTGTGGCTAAAAACTCCACCTCAGCCCAGTTGTGGCATCGGAGATTTGGTCATGTAAGTTTCAAATATCTCAAAACACTTCGCCGGTGTAATATGGTACATGGACTACCATCTCTTCAGAAGGATACAGATAAGTGTCCTCACTGCTTAGCAGGAAAACAACACAGAGTATCATTCCAAAAGAGTACTTTTCGAGCTCATGGTAAACTTGACCTAGTTCATACCGATCTGTGCGGTCCGATGCAGCCAAGTCATTTAGGGTTCCAGTATTTCATGCTCTGTGTTGACGACTATTCACGTAAAATGTGCATTTTTTGTCTTCGCAAGAAAAGTGAAGCCTTTGAAACATTTAAAAAGTTCAAAGTGGCAGTTGAGAAAGAATCTGGTCATCACATCAGAACTCTCCACTCAAATTGAGGGGGGGAATTCACCAGTGATGAGTTCAGAGACTACCTACAAACTCATGGGATTCGTCAACAAATGCCTCCTCCACACACACCGCAGCAAAATGGTGTTGTTGAGAGAAGAAATCGTAATATCATGGAAATGGTGCAATGCATGATCGATGATTCCGAACTTGCAAAGACATTTTAGGAAGAAGCAGCAAAAACAACAATGTATTTGTTAAATAGAGTGCCCATAACTGCTCTTGATGGAATTACATCACAAGAAGGATGGTCAAAAAGGAAACCATCCATTGCACACCTCAGAGTATTCGGGTGCAAAGCCAACATGCACATACCCAAACAGAACAGGAAGAAATTATATATGAAGTCACAAAATCTCATCTTCATTAGATACAGTGAAGAGACTCTTGGGTATAGACTGATGTATCCTAAGACCAGAAAAGTCTACAGAAGCAGAGATGTTGAGTTTTT
The DNA here is from genome assembly GCA_019776745.2 of Taxus chinensis. Lineage (NCBI taxonomy): Eukaryota > Viridiplantae > Streptophyta > Pinopsida > Cupressales > Taxaceae > Taxus > Taxus chinensis. The sequence goes on from CM034154.1 coordinate 307,072,211, forward strand.
CGAGAAGAAGGAAGCAGAGACTCCTCCTCCGGACTCGCAAGATGTAGATTTTTCACCCATTGTAAAAATTGAAGCTCATGTTCCCTCAGAAGATGAAAGTGATGATGGGGATGATGATGTTGATTAGATAGAACCACAACCCATGGGAACAGGTCAACGTATGCCTAAATGGTGTACAAGCACATTACGAGATGCAAGACTGGATGCTCCATTGGATACATCCACCCCTAGACCACGGACTCGTAGTAAAGCAAGAGAAGAAGTTAACTTTGCCTTGATGAGTAGAGTTATTGAATCAAATGAGCCCTCTACAGTCCAAGAAGCCCTACAGTCAAAACCTTAGAAAGATGCCATGGATTCTGAATATCAATCAGTGATAGAGAATAACACTTGGCAACTTGTTGATCTTCCACCAGGGAAGAAACCCATTAGATGCAGATGGATATTCAAAACTAAGTACAAAGCAAATGGGACAGTGGAAAAGTGCAAAGCAAGACTTGTAGCAAAGGGGTACGCACAGAAAGAAGGCATTGACTATGAGGAGAAATTTGCTCCCACAGCTAAGATGAAAACGATCAGAATGATCTTTGCTCTAGCTACATAGTTTGGTTGGAAAGTCCATCAGATGGACGTAAAAAGTGCCTTCCTGAATGGAGATTTACAAGAAGAAGTCTACATGACTCAACCTGAGGGATATGTCGTACCTGGTCAAGAAGAAAAGGTATGCAGACTCAAGAAATCTCTGTATGGCCTCAAACAGGCACCCCGGGCATGGTACATCAAGATTGATGAGCATCTCGTACAACATGGATTCATCAGAAATCCATACGATCCCAATCTCTACCTCAAAAAGCAAGGGGGGGAGATGGTGATTATTGTAGTTTATTTTGATGATCTAGTCATCATTGGCAATTCAGTGAAGATGATTGATGAAACAAAGAAAGATCTTAAGTGATCATTCGACATGACAGATCTCGGGCTTATGCACTACTGTCTTGGACTGGAAGTATGGCAGAAAGAGAATCATATCTTTGTTTCTCAAATGAAATATACCAAGACAACGCTCGAGAAGTTTAGGATGATGGATTGCACACCAATTGTTACACCTATGGAGAACAGATTACAGTTATCTCGTTTAGATCCATCTCCTGAGGTAAGTGCCACTCTCTATCGGCAGCTGATTGGGAGTCTCATTTACCTGACCTACACTAGACCAGATATCAGCTTTGCAGTGAGCTACCTATCCAGGTTCATGCAGGAACCCAAAATTTGTCATTGGAAAGCAGCAAAGCACATTTTGAGATATCTCAAAGTATCAATGGATCTTGGTCTAGAATACAAGAAGAATGAAAAATTCTTCTTGACTGGATATTCGGATTCAGATCATGCAGGTAACATTGATGATAGAAAATCCACTTCTGGATTTGTATTCTTTATGGGATCTGGACCAATATCATGGGGAAGTAAGAAACAATACTTTGTTTCTCGCTCTTCCACAGAAGCCGAGTATCGTTCTGCAGGAGAAGTTGTCTGTGAAGCGATTTGGCTACGTCACATACTGGAAGGACTTGGAATACCACAGGACAAACTGACTACCATGTTTGTTGACAATGAAGGTGTTCTCAAAATTGTTCGCAATCCAGTTTTTCACGAGAGAACAAAGCACATTGAAGTTCAGGTTCATTTCATACGTGAACATGTGTTGAAACACAACATCCAGCTTCAATTTTATCCAACGGCTGAACAACGAGCAGATATTTTCACAAAGTCACTTGCACGTGACAAGTTCGAGTTGTTCAGAGCATTTCTCTCCTCATCTCTTCAGACAATGCACAATTAAGGGGGGGGAATGTTAGGATAAATTTTATTATCCTAATATTTAATTCTGCATAGTTTAATAATTATTTAATTTTATTAATTAAATAATAAATTGTTATTTTGTTATATGGTTAATCAACCATATTTGTCTGTATGCATACTGTTATATTGTTTTCAACAATATATTTGTTTTTATGTAATTGTTGCTTCCTGGGTGTTATTGGAAGATTGTTTATTCTGGCATTTGGTTGCACCTATGCAACTCATTCTCCCGGATGTATTTGGCTGTGTAATATCTATAAATATTGCAGCCTATTCACTGTAATTTTTTAGTTGATTGAGATTAATAAAATTACACAGGCTTCCGTCCCTGTTTCTCAATCTACAGGAAAACCCTCTATGTTGGGTTTCATTACAGGTGAGGATATTTCTTAAGCCATTGTGACTATGTTGATTCAAAGAAACTATGTGTACAAGTTTGAAAATATTTTTTAAGATCATTTCATGTATGAATTAAGCACACTTAGTTTCAAATAAGAAGTCATTGTTAAGTAAAGACCTGTGATAAGGAGGTAAAACCTTGATTACTTGCTAAAAATTGATGCACAGATTATATGATGATGATAAATTTGTGTTAGCGAGGATTTTAGATGTGTAGACACAAGATTAAATTGTAAAGATTAATTTTATAATAAATTTACATTGTAAGGATTATTTTTATGCTATTACAAGAATCAAAAGGTATTATCTTGAAAATATAATGCCCCTTTCTCATACACTAAGAAGTAATGGACTGTGAGAAGGTAAGAATGACTATGAACAGTCTAGTGATGGAATGCCATATAATAGTTGAAATAATCCATTACTAAGAGATATTAAATCTAGGCTACATAGATTATATATTTATGAATCCTATGATCTATTTCATTAAGAAAATTGAAAGAAAGACTACAAAATTGTGTACCTATAGGTTGGACTAAAAAGTAGTTCATGGTTTTCGAAGTTCATTGACTCATGGTCATCCACTGGTAAGATAAATTCAAAGAGTAGGATGAATCAGTCATCCAGGTAAAATTTAGGGCTTTGAAAGTAGCTTTAAATAATTTTATGACCTTTTACCTCTTTTTGGCTTGTCACAAAATTGGTAAACCCTTAAGCTAGGGTTTGTAAACAAAAAATTGGTTTTCTTACAAAGTCATCAATGGAAATGGATGAAATTTGTAGAAATATCTATTTTAATTTTTTCTAATTTTTGGTGAAGGTTTAAGATATATAAAATCAATTACATTCTAGAAAATCTTGACAGTCTACCTTGTACAGTCTGCTACAGTTAAAAAATACCTAAATTAGTGAAAAGAAGGTAAAAATGAAGGACATTTCTCAAAGAAACCTATATTGAAACTTAGCACTGAGTTTAAATACCTTAATAGGTGACATAATATGACCATAGTTTGATATTAAATACCTTACACTTAAATTTACGGTGGAAAAAGCATGAAAATAGGGCTAGTGGAAGTTGGAAAGCTAGTCAAGAAAAGGTGGGAATAGAGAGAAGATAATTAGGATTTAGTTTATGAAATTTGAAAAACACTAAAATTATGGTAAAGGGTGTTTAAAATTTTCCTTATATTTTTTTGGGCATGCATATATCCTCCCAATCATCAATCATCCGAGTTACTTTTCTAGAGAAGCCAAATAATGGCAGTTTAGAGTAAAATTCAAGAATTTGTTAGAGCTATCCTATTTCAAGGAGTGCGTTGGGTTGATTAAAATTATTTTGAGATTTGTAATATGTTACATGGTTGAGAGATGTCATTTAATTCTAAATAATCCAAAGGTTTCTTGATTTGGATTGATAACCAAGATAACTAATGAAGGAGAAGAGAAGATAATTTGAAGACGGTAAGAAGAAATGAAGATCTCATGAAGATTGCTCGACTTAATAGTTAAAATGACATTCTAAAATTATTCAAAATAGGGTTAAGTTATTGTAAAAGACACAAGATAAAGGAAAAAGGTGAAATTTTATTCCGGATTGATGGGCTAAGTAGAAGAACTCCAAAATAGGGTAATAGTTGTTTAAAGTAATCCATATCTTCTTGAATGCATGCATTTGTCTAAGTTATCTTCATCTGAACCTTTTTGAGTTTCCACGAGTTTACATTTTTGGTTATTGAATGCTAAACTATTACCGGTTCCTTATATTGTAGAGGTTTCATTGAATTGGACTGACAATTATTAAGTTTTAGTAGCTTATTTTAACTTATTTTATAAAGAATTGTTGATTGGGTTTAGATTGGGAAATATTATTTTTAAAAGTTTTTTATGATACTAAAACTATCATTGTACCATTTTATAATAATGTTAGGGAATTATTAATGTTGAGTGTTGTATAGAATTAGGATGAAAAACGGGTCAGTTGTACAAGGAAATGATTACTTAGAAATAAAATAAATTTTGTTTTTCTCCTTTAAATCATTATTTTGAATAATAAGATAAGATAGTATGAGACCATGTGGAATTAATGATTTTGTTAAAATCCAAACAAGGTGAATTTATCTTTATGAGATGAATTAATTTAACAATTTTGATCATGTTTATTGTGATAATAAATATTATTTCAAGATATTGTTAAAAATTCTTAATGATAATGCTTTCTGATGGAATTTTTGGGTTTATTGGAAACATAGTTTAAATATTAGGTCCACTTCATTTAATTAAGGATATGTATGCATGATAAATACATTGCCAAGTTTATGAGTTGTTTCATAAGTTAACCTTATCATATTAATTTAGTTTGTAATATAACAACATGAATATGAGTGGACAATTCATGTCAGTTCATAGAACTAGCCATGCATACAATTTTATCTCTCTTATAGCATGTAAGATAGATTAATCATTATGAAATGATTGAATTGATTATTATGAATGACTACATCATTCATTGATTATATTTTATCCTATTCATATTATTATATGTCTTTGAAATGTGAATATATTATTTTACAAGTTGTATATAGGCATTTGGCCAAGAATACTATTCTAGTTATTGATGTTATTGGTTATAAAAAACATGGAAGTATTTTCTATTATTATTAAATATAAACCTTGTTATTTAAATAACATATTTGGAAGATATGAAAGTGTAATAGGTTGTTTTACAACATTGTATAATTTTCATTAAATAACGTTATTTTGTGATATTGTATCTAGTGTTATGAATTTATTATGGATGATCAAATATGTTTATAATAGTCATAATATGACGATAAAATCAGTAAAAAGAAACAATGAAATATATTATTGTACTTACAAAATAAAAATATGTTAATATGATATATTTTTATATCTATTTTCATTAGTTTTTTTTTATTAGAGGTAAAATAGGGTTGAGGGGAACCTACCCCATTAAAATATTGCAACCATACAACCATGAAGGCCAAGGGTTTAACCATTGAAGCCCATACATAACCAAAAGAGCAACAGATCAAACCATAAAAAAGAAACTACATAGATAACCCATGGAAGGGTAACTAATAACAAGGGTCCGAGTAACTAACAACATAAAACTTATGAAGCAACAGAGTCTTAACAAGTAAGAAAAACAAAATCTAGGAGATTAGAACCATTCATCCTTATTTTACCAGTTTCCCCACAGTACTCATGCATCCATCCCATTCTTTGACAAGGCTGGCTATAGTGGCCTTCCAGTACTTGTAGTTTGGTTCAACGATCTGTACTTTGGGGTCATCTCCTTCTTTCTCTTTCTCCTTATCTAATTCCATATAATGGATCATATCAGCAAGGAGTTTAAGGTGATGAATGGTACTTTTAACATTGAGAATGTGAACATCTCTAATCTGAAGAATAATTTCCTTCATCTTTAGCATTTCTTTTTCCATAGCCAGGCTTCTTTCGTTAGCATTTTTTAATTGTTCACTCAAAACAATTAAAGACAAATTCTCCACTTATCCATTCAATTCCCTCAAATCTATAGACATTATACTAATCTATTATCATTAGTTCACTGACTATGAACAAGTATGTTTGAAGTAGATTACAAGCTTTGCACATAGGTGAACATATTTTTGTATTTTAGTAGTAGTAAACATATATGTATAAGATATTGTATCTTCATAATAACAATCATTTTTTTAACGTACCTTTGAAATAAATAAATTATGTTGTTAGTGAACAAAGTACGAAAGGAACATTATAACATATTCATGTTTTGGTAGTGTCGTTGTACTTTGCTAATAAAAAGTAAAACGATTTCGATAACATAATTACAAATAATTATACATGTTGTTTCAATTACATTTGAATAGTTTAACTATATGTGAAGCATGATTAATTAAACTCACATTACATGTCTATCATAAGTTGTTTCATTTTCTATCAAATGATGACCATTGTAATTTAGTGAACTATTTATATTAATGTTAAACTTAGGTGAGTGAGAATAATATTGAACTATCTATGAAACAATTATATCATTCAAACATGAGACTTGTTTAATTTTTTCTAGATTAAATAAAAATGGATTTGTTATGATAGCATGATGAAATATACTTATTGAAGGTAGTAACTCAGTAAATTACTATGAATTTATATTGGTAAAGGAAGGTCATGTGTTGATACTAAATATCTTATCAATAGATAAACTTATCTACTTAACATAAATGGATAACTAAAAAGTGTAAATGAAACATAGTAATTATGTCTTATCGTCCTTTTGGTAGTATCCTACCTGTACCAACTGAGGATGGCTATAGGAAGGGTAGTGAGGACATAATGAAAAAAAAACATTACGTGGTCACTATATTTCCCATAGCGATCCCAAGGTGGAATTGATAGGATTCATTCATTCGAAGGGTGAGTCATAACTTAAAATTGAACCTTAATTTCTTAATCAACAAAAAATAATCTTAATAACTATATTAAGATGATTGTGCGGTGAAGGGGAGACAAGTTTCGTAGGCTAGTGTGTAGTCTCAAAACTGGCTTTCTAGATAAATGCTAGATAACTATGGCCATAGTAATGCAAAATACTAATTACATCATTTTTTTACCATTTCTTAAAATCAACAGTGTCTTGAGCTGGAGGAAAGTACTTTAATACTTTACTGGATAGCACTAAGGGATGTATAGGTTATCTTCACATATAAAAAGGTTTAACCAAATGTATACAATGTATAAACACTCGTGTAGAGTGTTTAAGGGGGATTAGAGGAGATATAAAGGAACCTTAGAGTTGTATGTGGTTAATTTATTTTGTCAAGATGGATTATGGAATATTAAAAAAATTTATAATATTTAGTGGTGAGTTAAGTATTAATGATAATCATTACAGCACAAAAGGAACTTAAGGGATATGTTTTATTTTTAAAAAATCGCTTAATTTGGATGAATCATAACATGAGTTTTACAATCAAGATGAGATAGTTGAATTGTTAATACACTTATTGGATCTCTTGAGATTTTTTTATTATGGATGCTCCAATCTTCTCTCCAAATGAAGAAGAAATGTTATGAGAAAGAATCAACATGAGGGCAGCGTTTCGGTATGCAAATTTGAATGGAAAATGAGTAGAGGTTAGTTTTAAATGCTTAAAGCTTACAAAGATGAATTGCAAAGGAAAGGGCCTCGTATTTATAGTTGAATGAGAGGCCTTGGATTGTGGATCAAGGTTTAAATGAGTTGTAGGATCATGAACGTATTTTCCTGAAATAGCCATTTGATTTGGTCTATACAGTTGGATGGTTTGAAGATTCATTAAGTGGAAATGAATATTTGGTTGGATTTTGGATTTTATTTGAGAATCTAGTTGTACATTGATTATTGTTTCTTCCACCTTTGTAGGGTTCTACAACTTGAGTGGATTGGGATAGTTCAACTTGAGTGACTATGATAGTGAAGTGGAGCTAAGTGGATATAAGAGTGTGATTTAAGCATGATTATAATTAAGTGAATTAATTATAACTGGGTGTGGGTGAATACTTAAAACATGATAAAATTAATTAAATTAATTCTAAAGGGATGTAGATTGGAATATTATGCAAATTATAGGGATAACTAAGAATAGGTATGTATTTTTAGGGTGTCTACACTATGAAATTATTTCATAGTATTTGGTTTGTGCAACATGCCTATGAGGTGTTGTAAACTGTTTTTAATGTTGCATAGTATTATGAAGTGTTATGATAGATGTTTGGTATTGCTAGACATTGCGTAATACTATGAAGGGCTATAAGATGTTACAATTTTCTCAAAATTTTGGCATGTTTTGTTTTCTCTTGAATGGAGATGTTTATCCTCAACCTCGCAATGATTTTCTTTAAAAATATTTGTTTTGTGCCTATTGGGTGACATGAGTTTTGTATTATGAGTTATTCTATGTTTTACCAAGATCACATGTAATGTAAAAGGATGTGATATGATGCTCTACAAACTAATATTATACAACATGTACTTTTGTGATATGAAAGATGTGCATGATGCAAGGGGTTGTGAGATGATGCAAAAGTTACCATGTAACTCAAGGAAAGGACCTAAGATTGTGTGACTATTCAAAATTCATTTTATCCTTCCACTTGTCCTAAAATGCCACATACTTATTTTCTATAGTCTTCTTAACAATATTCAATTTTAGGGTGGACTATATCTCACATTATATGAAATTTAAAAATTGAACCAACATAATCTCCAAACTTCATGAATATGATAAAATTCTAATATGTTGAAGATGGGTGATATATCAATACATTCTAGTAGTTCCATCTCATATGTATTTTCTAAAAAACTTCCTCAAATTTTAATAGTCCAATATTTTCCCACTTGATATTATTATATATAGCCTTTCAAAATTGTTATTTCTTCAAATGTGCTAATACCAACTTTCCAACCTGAAATTGCTCTGTTCTAAACTTGAGATCAACAAGTTATATATGTATCATGGTTTTTGGTTCTAACTTCACACTCACATGTATATACAAATTCACATGCGGGTGTGCATCAATTGGTTATATTTTTTGTCATATCTTAATTGGAAACATGCACCATACAAATATACCCATTATTCAATGCCCTCTAAGGCATATACATGATTGGATATTCAAAGCATGGGGTCACACTAGGATATATATTTGAACTTGGTATGGACTTAAGACAACATTATTGGTTATACTTCAGATATATCCCACAATATTAAATATATATTATTTGTTTACTTCGATTTCTAGTGTAAAGGAAATAAGTTATGGGTTATTTTATTTTTCAAGGTTACAAAATTTCATAATACATTCCTTCTACCCATCTCTCATTGGTTTGTAATTACTATTACATGGTCAAAGTTCCTTTGGAAATTGAGGTTTCATCCTTTTATTCATATTTCTTCAGGCAATTTAGTCATTGTACTTGTAGTCTTGTTTAAAGTCATGATTTAGAGAAAAAATTCAAGGAGATCCTCAAATAGTTGAAATAAAGATCCAAATAATGTTGAATATTCATATTCTCCAAAACCCCATCAACTATTTCATTTCCTTTGTGCATCTGGTAAAAATTTCATATTCTTTACCATCCCATATCTTTTTGTTTCAAATTTCCTTCTTAAATGTAATCTTATTAACCCCAACAAGACTATTTTCTAAGGATATATTATTCTCACTAAAATTATAAATAGGGATCATCTTCTTGTTAATATGCATCTCATCTCTATAATCCTCTTATGTTTTCCAACAATTATCAATGAAATTTTTTGAAAAATAAATTTCATATAAATCATGACAACACCTCAATCATTGATGGAAATAAAAACTATCAACCCAACTTACCAAAATGAGTTCCTTCTGAGTTGCAAGGATTATGAATTTGGAGGGAAAAAGGGATCATCTTAAAACCCATTCCACATTAAATCTTGAATGCTAGGTAAATGTGGTAGTTAATATTATCACACTCCAAAATCCTTTATCCCTTTAGTAATCCTATGGGTGGGGTCCTTTCATCCAATTTCAAGCTCCACAACTCCATTCTAACCTCATAATATGGTGATCCCGTCTCTTTTCATATTTTAGGAAGACTTAAAATTGAAAATAATATATTCAAAATGTCATTCCCCCTATTTTCAACACACTTATGCACCTCACAACTCATTTTCCTCTTATCAATAAAGGTAAATGCATACAAGGTCTCACCAGAAAGTTATGTATATAAAAATCCTTGTTATTTTGGATAAGTTGTCCTACCCCATTGAAAACACCAACATAAAAAATTCCACAATGAAGTTGGTCATTGGATCTATCATTTGTTTAGATGATTCCCAACCCATTTTGAGCCATATGGTCATATTCGATGGTTCCACATGTCTTACCATGATTAAAGGGACCAACAGGAACCCTATCGGTTCATTTATTTATTCTTACAAATACTAGTTTAACTTAAGGAAGATGGAATTGAGAAATAAAGTCATCCAATAGAAGAAATTCATCCAATGATAAATATGTATATATCTCTTTAGGTTTTAATAAAGAATGTTGTAATGCCTCATGGATATAAGATATATAGAGAAGAGGAGCCTCTAGTGGTGTACTCTAAGTTAAAAGGTCCACAAAATCAATCATATGCCATGTAGGATCATGAATTTTACACCAACATAAATCTCAAGTGTTTGATAACTTATATTTTTTCTTTGGAGTGTTTAATTGGAGGAAAATCCATATTTTGAATTGATTTAAAATAATAGACTTGAGTTACACTACAACCATGGTGTAAACCAATACTTTAACATGGGTGGTAATGATTTAACATTAGATATTTAATAATTTAAAGTCTTACATGTCGTGATATAATTGGATAGTCTTAAATAACAAATAAATAATATTATGAAAGATATTAGGTGGTACTATGGAAATTATTGGGTATTGTGTGATCAAGACTCATATTCATTATTAAACCATGTTCAAGTATTATCCCCTCTCCCCTATTTTATGCTTAAATATTTACATGGTTGTTTGGATAGTAGTTGTGAGTGTAAAATTTCATATGGGTACGCAAAACTAAATAATCATCTATAATATGTGTAAATAGTCCTTGTTATCTTCTATTGAGTTATTGTTAGATGTGAAATTGCCTGTTTGCACCTCACTCATGTAAATTTCTTATTAATTAATAATTTTGTTTATTTATAAATAAATCTTATTTTTAATAGATTAATTAAGATTTTAAAGGAAAAAATTATTTTCTTCTTTTATATTAGAAAAATGGAAAAAAGTACAAGAAAAAAATTATATTACTTTGTGAAACTTAAGAAAAATATTTAATTCCACTTTTTCAAGGGGTTGTAGAATTATTATAAAGTGGTGTTTTTTAAACAAAATCAATCAATAATAACTTTTTCCATCGTTAATGGTGAACTATTCCACCAACCCTAATTTTTCATACATAATACTTACCCATGACCCTAGGGGCCTACAAATATTTCTATAGATGGGGATATGATATTTGATGTGCCACCACCATAATCACTTGATAAATTTCCTCCTCTTACTAGAGTATATCATGTGCATGCAACTGTAAACAAAACATTGTAAAGGTCAATTTTGATGTGCATTGGAAGCCATAAAATGTTATGGAAGCCTATGACTACTTCTATAGGTGAAGGATTTCAGGTATCCATATTTGGTTTTGGTAATAATTGAGAGCCTGATGTCAAAGTACATATAAAACTAGGGGCTGAGCTTGATTCTATAGGGGTGAATGTTTCTAATGGTTTGGAGCCACATACATGGAAAAAGCCTTAGAGGAAGCTTATGCCTAGGGTTGAGGAGGCTTTAGAACTAATTATCAAACTATATATACTATACAAAATCACAGAGGGTGAAAAGTATCTTGCTAAAAAGCACTTGATTTGTGTAAAAAAGTAAATAAACAGAAAATAGAAGATAAATAAATAAATACTAGATTATTACCTTCATTGTAGGTCTCTTGCAAACCTCAACATAACATTGTAGAAGCTTTAATATTGTTTTATATTTTTAAAGTTTGGATTTTGAATTCTCTTTTATATTAATCTCCAAAGGTGTTTGAAGATTCTACGAGAATATTTTCATAAGGATGCAGATGTCAAATTGGTAGGAGTTGGATGTAATTTTGTCAAAGCTCTAGGGATGGATTGAGAAAGGAAATGAAAAACTTTTAAAGATGAGGGTGAGGCCATGAGAAGTGTATCTTGGGTTCAATTGTCTCTAAATGTAATAATTATACTTACTTGAAATAGTAAGATGACCATGGCTATGCAGCTGCGGATTTTTAGGGGAAATTGTGAAGTGGTTGCATGGGAATTATTGATGCCCCCAAAATTGTAGCATTTTGGAAGTGGATTGAAGTGGAGTATGATTAGATTAAAGGAATTAATTAAATAAACTAATTAATTAGTGCTTAGTTGTGAGGGAATAATTAACCATTTATTTAATTAAATGCTTAATAATATTAACTAAAAGGGTGTAGAAATTAATTTAATTAATTCTAATTTGATAGAAATGGGATAGAAATATGTATGTATTTTTAGGTTGTCTACATTTTCCCCTCTTTAAATTTCTATTGTGAAGTAATAGTGCTTTAAAGATATTAGATGTGTGCAGAGTAGCAAACAAAATGTGGTGAAGCAACTGGATGCCCCAGCTAGTAGGAAGCAGTGGATTATTTTGATGCCCCAGTAAGTGGAATGGTAAGGGAATGCCCCCTCAAGTGGGTGGGTGGCATAGAAAAGTAGTGGATAACCACTTGATAGGAGGAAAATGGAGGATAGGAAGGATTTTTCTTGTAGGATGAGCGTCATTTGGAGAATGGGAATATAAGAGTAACCTTTATTTTGTTACACAAAAGATTTTTCACAAAGATTGGGAAGGAATCAATATGGTTAAACCAGATGCACGTGTGAAAAACACACACAAATAAAATAAAACAAAAAAATAAAAACAAACCCAATATGAATAGTAGGTACATGAATCAACATATACAGAAACCAAGATGTTATCACACTACCTAAAATTGGTCTATAATGCAACACAATAGTGTAAAAGAAGACAATTTAGCTATGCTCCAGAATGTACCACAATGAAAAGAAAGTAGATGCAAATTCTCCCAAACACTAAAATTATGAAATGAATGGGAATAGGGTTAGTCTGAAGAGAGAAGTATACTTAGAAATTCCTCATGAAACTCATGTACAACCCACATTGAAAAAAAGCAATCTGAAAGAATTTTCCCCAAGAGAAATTATATGATGAAGGAAATTATTTTAGGGATGGTCATAAAATTAGAATGAGCATCATAGAATAGACAAAAATATAATCTCAACAAAGTGTGTCAAATGTTGCAATTTTAAAAAATAGGCAATTTTTAGGCTTTTTGAGAATATTTGATTTTTTTGTAATTATAGTGATTTCTGAATTTTTATGTTTGAGTTATTGAAATATATTATTATTTATGGCATGTCGGTAGATGATTTTTTATTAAAAGAGGAAATTGATGTATTCATAAAACCGAAGGTTTTCTAGAGAAGCATTAATGCCCCTGCAACAAGAAAGAAAGGTCAAAAAATGATAGTTTGAATAAATGAGCCATCACGATGAAACACCAATAATGTGCATGAGAAAATAGAGGGAAAAAATGATAGAGAAAAATTAGTAATCGTTACCATGTAGGATGAGTGATTAGGGTTAGATAGTGTAGATATAGAAGGGGGGATTAAAAATTATCACGACCCATTTGTGATGTTATACTCTTTCTACCATTTGTGAAAGATTTGAGCTATGGTTTCTGAGAGAGATGGTGCAACAACAGTAGAGGAAACATCATAGAGATCACATTCGATAGTATGGGAGGATTCTCCCTGATGACCTCGTGGTGAGTACATCGAAAAATATTTACATTTGGGTGCATTTATTGTGTTTTTTAGCTAGTAGAAAATCAAATTTTCACGTTAATGCATGCACTAGTGTGTGCTAGCATATCCTAACAAATGTGCTAGCGTGTAAGTACATATGCTTCCCTTAAAGTGTTAGCATAGGAATTAGTGGAGATATGTGCTAGTGTGTTGCACGTATTAGCGTCAAAGTGAGGGTGTTAGCCTTATAGTGGACGCATTAGCATGCATGTGCTAGTATTTGATTAAGGGCATTAGTGTTGAATACGCTAGCGAAAAAGTAGACATGGTGTCATCATAATGCATGCGTTGACATACCAAAGGGTGCACTAACATCATTTTAGGTTTTTTAGGAAGATGTGAGAGGTTTAGGAGAGAATAAATGAGTGTTAATTGATGTTTTAAGTGATGTTTAGGAGATACCACTAGCTTTAGATGTGCAGGAGTTCCATGGAAGGCTATGGAGTTTTTTAGATAAAATTATCTTGATGCAAGGAGAGAGGATTAGTTGCACTTCTGGAGGAAAAATAGTTAGCCTACATTGCAGAGCTGACTCACATGATATTAGACCATAGCTTACTGACTGTATTGGCAGAGTGATGGTACAACAAGATCTAGACATTCTATTTGCTGACTGGGGAGATGAAAGTTACCTTAGAGAACGTGCGTCACATCCTATGGGTACCACTAAAAGGGATTTTGGTGAAGTATGACGAGAATGTGACTCATATACCCAGAAATGTCTGGTATTTGTTCTTGCAAGAGGAGGTACCGAGAGAGGGGGTGGTAGTACACTTGTACTAATGTTTTGATGACATGAGGATAGCACGGCTACCAATGTATTTGATGGCTCTTATTAGTGGCTACTTTCTACCTAATAAAACATGTACTCACTTTCATTTGGAGTTGATAGGAGTGGTGGTGAGATTTATGGAGGGATATATTTTTTCATGGGTTCAGTATATACTGGTACATTTATATAGGGATCTACACTTAATTGCATATAGGAGGATGATGAGTCTGAGCCTTGTGACCTTGCTGCATATATGGTCATGGGACCATATTTACATGGTATGGCCACTAGGTATATTGAGGGAGAGACTTCTAGATGATCCATATTATAGAGGATCGGAGATAGTGGGGGCCGGTTATAGAGACCATATGGGAAACATCTCTTTTTATAGGAAAGATTTCGATTATTACAATTATGGATGGTGACATGTAGGCCCTATATGTTATATTAGTGGAAAAAACATGCATTCAAGTTGAGCATAGAGGAGGTTGAACATTTATTTATAGGAATCCATAACCATATTATGGAGGTATACATGGTAGACAGTGTATAATGTCATCTAGGTGTTATACATGGTATTCTGAGTGGTGAGTAGTGGTATGCACATGTATTATGCAATACTTTTGACTTAGAGCCATAGATTAGGGTACCCATTGCTAAACATATTTTTTTGGAGCCATCCCATAGGCTTGGGATATACAAGTGTGTTTTTGTGTAAATGTGTAACGACTAAATTAGAAGTTTCCAAGCACGAAAACTATACCCCTATGCCAAAATTTTCATGTTTTTATCATTCCTAGGCACCCCAGGTCAAATCCGTTAGCCTTATCAGCCCCTATTTGATGTAAAATTGGTCCCATAGGTGATTTAGGAAAGTATATTCATTCCCCCTAGGTGATTTTAGGGAGTTCTGAAAAGATACTATCTTATGGCAGTATTGGGAAGGGCTATCGTTGGCTTTCCCAAGACTGGATTCAACCTCTTGGAGTAGAAGGGAAGGGCCAAATTAAACATGGAGGTGAATTGAATACCTTATAACATCATAGAAATTATTTTGGAAGGTTTGGGGAAGTTTTGAAATACTTGGAACAGTCTAAGTAAAAAACATGGTTCACAAGCCTAGGCAGTACATAGGCCTAAAACAATTGTTGGGATTCAAAAGAAGATTATGAGAGATACAGATGGAGTTAGGAGTAAAACAAAACATCATCATAAATATGATTCCAAGAACTACATGATGGTAAAATAATAGTTTTCACAAAACCTTAGCACATATGATTGGCAGGTACTTTTTCTCACGCACAAGTGGAGTCCTAGATCAAAAATCTGATTTTTCAGGGATAAGATGGCTGAATCAAGACATGAAAACCCCACAATTGGATATAAAATGAAATTTTCAGTAAGGATAATATAAAATTCTAACAAGAAATTCCACCAGGAGCTCAAGTTATCTTCATTCGAAATTACCCTCTCAAAGGCAGTTCAGGACTTAGTCATTTTTATAGAGGACATGTGTTAGAACCAGGATCATGGCGGGATTTCATGTCACCAAAGTCCCTAAGGTTAGGTACATCAACCCTTGAAAAATGTTCCCAGCCCCCCATGTGACCTCTGGGACCCTCAGGTGACCTCCAGACTTGACAGTTCAACCCTAGGAGCATTTTTGGAGCATCCATTCCCTGTTGTCGGATCAAGCGCCACATGTCTGCTCCAGGACCACCATGGAAACTGATGTCCCTTATGTCCTTGAGGTGGGGTACATAATACCTTTAAAAATTCTTCCATCCCCTATGGGGAGTCTTTTGGACACCCATGTGACCAACTTTTAGCCCCTAGGTGCATTTTTGGAGCATTCGTTCCCTATCATCGGATCAAGCGCCACGTGTCAGCTCCAGGACCGCTGTGGAAATTGATGTCCCTTATGTCCCTGATTTGAAGGACATCAGACCTTGAAATTTTTTCCTATCCCCTATGGGGAGTCTTTTGGACACCCATGTGACCAACTTTTAGCTCTGAGTGCTTTAAAGTAACTTTTTCCTCCTTCATTCCCCGTCATTGGATCAAGCGCCACATGTCATCCTCTTGACCATCATGGAATTTGATTTCCCTAACATCCCTAAGGTAAGGGATATCAAGAATGGAAAAATTCTCACAAGCCCTACCTATGCATTATTTTAAAAAAATTTCCTACTACCACTTTTCTCGCTTCTAACTTCTAACATTTATATCCACACTTCATCCCTCCATACTTCTTCTCCAACATTCTACCATCACTCTGCCATTTCAAATTCTTAGACCAGCTCAACCTAAACAATGAAACATATTTCCCACAATGATGTGCAGGTCTCAGAAGGATTTTTCATCAAAATAAGAAGGAGAAACGAAGAACAAAAGGAAGAAAACAATGAAAATCTATATAGCCTAAAAATAAAGCTATGAAGAAATATTGCAAGCTGGTGTATAAAAAATAAACCATTTGTTTTTGTTCATTTATATGTCCAAAACCATAAAAAATACACCTTCAAACTCCCCCCTCGTGCGACAAGGTATCCATAATGAAGAAATCTCCTTTCTGGGTCAATGAAAAAAGAAGTGGGATTTACCTTCAAACTGGTTGCCGAATTGAAGTAAGATCATACATGAAGCACCAGAGGAAAAAAACCACTTCAAAAATATATTTTTCTTTGCAAATGGAGGAGAAAACTAGACCTGTAATTTTGAGGTCCATTAATGGTTGTCGTACCTAGAAGCACTCCCAGGTTTGAAAATTAAAATTGTAAAACTCCTAGACTATTAAGCAGGCAGGCTCAAAATTTAATAGGGGTGATATAGGAAAAAATAACCCATGTCAACAAAATGTTCCACGTCAATCTAACAACTGGAGGCCAACTTTCTAAAAATAGCAGGTCCACTACATATGAACTACTATTTTGGGAAAGTCATCAAGAGAAAAACTTGCGAAGGAGATGAAGATATTGGAGGTGCACTACAGCTGAGAATTCACCAGAACAAACATTTTTGGAACTTACTAAAACTAGTAAGTGGGCCCTCGAGCACTTTCTAAAATTAGAAAGTTGATTCAGAAGGAATGAGAAACACAGGGAGAAAGAGGAAAACTAAGCCGTAACATCCAATTAAAGATCGAGGACTTGATTTTTCACACTTAATAAAAATAGTAAGTTGTTTTTTTGAAGGGAGATATGAAGCTGAAATGGACAGGTAAGAAGCCAAAAAATCCCTTTGCCAATGAGTATGATGTGGAAGATAGTGATATCTTGTACATGGACCTAAACGACCTTAAGAATCACATGGCCTCTAAGGACCGAAGGAGGATTGAAGACCAAATATTCATAAGTGGCTTGTTTACCACTGAAGGACACCTAATGTTTGTGAAAAGTCTCGAGCTAGTCCTAGCCTACTCTTTCCACTACGAGCTTGAGACACAAACCATATGAGCTAATAATAGTGAAACAATGGCGATCATAAACTGTAGGACCATTTCAATCTCTCTACATATACCAACATCCCCCAGCATGGTCATCATTTCCAAGGAAAGGGCCATGCATGATTGGGAGACAATGGATTCATATGTCCAGGGAGTAGCACTCAAATCAAGGTTGAAATCAGGAAGAAATCATTCTAGGATGCCCAAGAATCTACCAAGTTGTGAGTTCTGAGAAGGGTATTCTAATGTCATCACTTTCCTTAGTAGAGTAATGGGAAAAGAAAGCATGAGAGACTTCCAGGAATGGATGGGCCATTTTATCCTGACATTGATAGAAGGGAAGCAAATAATTGACTAGGGGAAGATCATTAGTAAAAATCTCCATCTGCAACTACTCCAAGTACCTACGATAAAGAAGTTTGACATGAATTGTTACCTAGTTTATCTCCTCACAAGCTTACAATCATTCAAGGAATTGTCTCTTATGCAGAACATTACTTGTAAGGTACCTACATTCGAGAAACTTTCATAGTTGATAATGGAAGAGAGAAACATGCATTTCACCCACCTAAATGATGCATTCACCATGTATGTGGTCTAAATCTTAGAAGGGGATATTGAAGCTAGGATGTCACCAAATGCGACATCCCTGATTAAGGAATATGGCTTATACTTCATACAATTCTCAACATTCTCCTACATACGAGTCACTAGCTTTGACCAAGCTCTGTTGAAACTACCTAAGTACCTTAGTGACTAGATTATATTGTTCGAACTTTGTAGGCAGATCACCCAAGTAAATAACAAGCTCAAAAATAGGAGAAAGAAATTGATTTCATTCCCTATATCTCTAGGAGATTTCATGTGTGAAATATCAAATGATGCATCTCACCTAGAGGTTTCTTTCACACATCTGAATTTGCATTCCTAAATCACCAGGCCCAACTTTTACATCCGAGAAGATCCCAACTCGTTCTATGTCCAAGAATTTCAACATGAGACACAAGTCAAGGACTATTAGGCCAACTTTATTGATGAGTTTAAAGTACGTAAAAAATATCACATGAGGATGAAAATAAATGAGATGAATAAATTCAAGTTCTCTTGGTATGAAGACATCTTACATGATGATGGGATAGAGATGTGTGATCCTGAGTATGTAGTAGTCAATATGTACCCAATGCCCCAAATCAACTGGCATGTTTATAAATCAAGATATATACTGGAGTGGATTGAAAAGGTGGTGAGGAGAATGAAGAACTAGTTTCAGAAGAAGAGGGCTATGATCATTTGATCACAAGGAATTTCTCCAACCTAGAAGCAAGCTTCACATCATTCATCTTCAAAAGTGGTATAGGTGACTTCTAGCTCTAAACACTCTCGAGTGAGTTCAAAAAGGAAGGATATGGAATTGAAAACAATTCCCCATGAGAAGACACCCAATAAAGTCAGGGAAGAAAAATATTCATTGACATTTCCACAAGAGGAATATGTGATCTTAGTAATGTAGATAGAAAATCTGACAACAGGGTTCATTTTAAGAGACCTCTATAAAATTGTAGGTGGAAAATACCTGGCGAATATCCCCAGAACCAGTTTCAGCGAAAGGTGAATTTGACAGTATTCCAAAACAAAAATTTCACCTAGTTTTTCCTGGCTACATCATTGACGAGTGACAACAAGACGTCAATAACCATTCTTGACGCGCGTCAATGGAATTTCAATAGGCTCTATTGACACGTGTAACTGATACTATTGACGTGTAACAGTTGAGAACATTGACACGCGACAACTAGATCCATTGACGCGCGTCAATAGACTCAGTTGATGCACATCAATAGATTCAGTTGACGCGCGTCAATGTATTCAGTTTTCACATGTCAATAGATCCTGTTGACATGCAACAACAGGCTTTAATGACGCACGTCAATAGAGTCAGTTGACGTGCATCAATACAACCAATTGGCGCGTGACAACTATACCATTGATGCACGTCAGCTAAGACCATTGATGGGCATCAATTGAAGCCATTGACGCATGATTTAGCCTATAAATACCCTTCAACTGGTCATTTTCTCGTTTACATCTTCCCGCTCTTGAATTTTTGCAGTTCTCAATCATTGTCAAAGATGTAAGTACAACTATAATGTCGACTTCTCATGATTCCCAACTGCAAGCTTAGGAAAAAAATAAAGAGAATCCAATTCAATCTATGGCCAAGATCATCTACAGGAATCCGTTATGCCCTCACATCCATATTGTTTTAAAGATGTCTTCTGAATATAAATATTTGATGGATGCGTGTGAATTTACAGGGCTCATTAATATGCCCCATTTTGAAACAAATCCAGATATTTTGAATTACCTTCTATCGTCCTACAATTCAAAGGATGGCCTTTTTTATGTGACTCTGAACGATGGCCAAATGTTCCAATTTAGTATCAAAGCAAATGACATCCATCGGTTTACGGGCCTTTCGTTCAGAATTTTACCAATTGTTACAACCAAGGTAGCACTCCTAGAAGAAGACAAGAAATTTCTCGAATCAACGTTCGGTTTCCATGTTGATTGTAAGTATAATTTGTTTTAATTCATATTTTTTATTCTAGTTTTTATTCTGATACAATTTGTTGTTATAAATTTATAGTAATTTTCACTGTTTCACATTTGCACCCCATGTCAATAAATCCAGGCGTGGTATGGATACGCAATCAATTGCGCACCACTTTCTTAATGCAGTTATATCATTTTTCAATCTAGAATTGTTTTGCATGGTCACTAAACAAATATACCAGATTGGGCCATTGCATACATTGTTGCCACTATCTCAAAACAAAAATTCGATTGGTGCACCTATCTATCCAAAAAAATAAGAACTGACCTAATAAATTCAAAAATTTCAGAAAAACCTATCATTTATTCAACAAACTATCTCCTCGGAATTTATTATGAGGCACTTTTAAATTTAAAAGATAAAAAACTTCCTACTTGCACTGATGAGGAGTTGATGAAGTTGTCAATTCCATTTGAAGAACAACAGGTATAAAGTATTTAGTTTGTATTTCAATTTTCAACATTACACTACATAGTTATTAACACTTAAATTTTAATTTTTTGCAGAGAAGATTTATAGAAGCCCTTCCCCGAAAAAAGGCGTTATCTAGAGGAAGAGGCCAACAACACGTTGAGGCCTCGGGGGACTCCCAATCTGAAATGGAAGCTCACTCCTCTCCAAACCCTCAACAGTTTGAACTCGTTAAATGCTAGAGAAGTAATACCTTCTCATATATTATTTACAAATTCAGAAGTTGCATATTTATTTTTCAATTTAAATTTTAACCAAATGAATTGACAACATTTAATATTGATGAATTGCAGGGACTTTGGAACATACACTTGTTTCAGAAACTCATCCTTCTTCCCCAAATCACTCCATACAGTCCCAGGCATTCGTATCTTCTGAAAAAACACTAAATACAACTCCTATAAGGCCACCCTTAGCACCGAGAAAAACTACCCCTCGACAAAAAGGTACAACTTTTCGATAGTACGTTTAATTTTGTAGTTTTTGCCTTTTTGAATTGTTTTCCTATTTTTCATTTTTTTCTTGCACTTTTCAGCACATGTCAGTCCTTATCAAATCATGGCACCAACACCCACTCAACCAATAATTTTTAAAATTCCAACTAGAGGAACAGTGAAAAATAACATTGGTAAATGCATGCCACTTGCTCTGGCCCCTAGTGGGACACTAAATATTGCCTCCTCTCGAATTCCAACTCTCTCACTTGGTGGCTTGCCCAGTGCAATGAGCATATTAGTTTTGAACAATATAAATTTAGACGGATATTATTTGGGAATTGATAGCAATGACCCAACTGGGAAGGGAGCAGAGGAGTACAATTAGATAAAGAGAAAGAGGGTTGAAAACTAGAAACTTTTATTATTTTGGAAACTTTAAATATTGAGTTTGAAAACTTCTAATATTGAGTATGGTATTTGAATTTAATTATATGGATTTATATACAATCTTTAATTTTGATTGCATTAGATGGTGATTTATTACAATCTTTAATTTTGATGCATTAGATGGTGATTTATGAGTTATATGTATGTTTCTTGTTTACTTGCATTGTCATGAATTATATGTGGACGTAGATGATGAATGATGATAATTGATAATTAATTATAGATGATGAATGACGATAATGATATGATATATATGGACGATGATCAATTTAACGTGTACATAGATTTATCATCAAGCACAATAATTCTTCTTCTCTACACTTTTGAACTTGTTTTAAGATAATTATTCTCTATACTTGTAATAATATGATCATAATGTCATTAGAATGGATATAGATGATAAATAAATGGAATGTGTTATAATGGATATAGATGACATTAATGATTAGAATGGATATAGATGAGATTAGAACGAATATAATTGTAATGATATGATTATGAATTGTTTTTAAAAAATGGAATTGTTTTAATAAATTTAAATTAGATAAATAATTGTGTTAATAATAATTGTAGTGTCAGGACTCAGGATTATGATAATGATATGGTGATGATATGATATATATGGATGATGAGGAATTTTATGTGGAATTATATTTAAAATTGTATAATGTGGAATTTTATGTGGACTTATTTTAAGAAATCAAGAAAGAATCATCACTGGTAAGAAATTAAACATAATTGCAAATATGACAGGGTTTAGCTTACCTCTTGCATATTAGATTACTGTGAAATCATCAACGGTAACATGCTAGATCTTTGTTTTACCTAACATTGTAGATAGAGGGGTGAGTTTCCTGAAATTGTCAGTCCTGAGAAGTGCCAACAAAATCTTTAAATATATAGACCAACACCATCTTTAAATAAATGTAAATATATAGAATTAGACCTATAACATCTTTAATGATAACAAGAGCTGAAAAAATGTAAAGTAACAAACAATAAGATTATGTTGAAGAAGATACCTATTCAAAATTGAAATCATCACCGGTATCTTAAAAAAATTCAACACAAAAAATGGATTAGTAGATAGATGGATGAGTTGCCTGAGATTATCAGTCCCGAGAAGTAACAGCTTCCTCGGATGGATGTCAACCCACGTTTTCAAAAAATAGAAAGATTGTATTTAACTAAATGTAAATACATAGACCTATAACATCTTTAATGATAACCAGAGCTGAAAAAAATGAATAGTAACAAACAATAAGATTAAGGGGAAAAAGATACCTCGTTAAAGTTGAAATCATCACTGCCACTGGTAATGAGCTAGATCTATGTTTTAAGGAAACCCAACACTAGAAATGGATTAGTAGATAGATGGGTGAATTTCCTGACATTTTTAGTCCCAGAAGGACCTATAAAAAGATTGTAGTTAAATAAATTTAAATATATAGACCTGTAACATCTTTAATGATAAAGATAAAGATAAAGAAGATACCTATTTAAAGTTGAAACAATCCATTATCAATAGCTTCATCAAACTCGATGTTGTCTTTTGTAGAATGTGACGATGAGCCAATTACACTCTCAAGGTTGGGAATATTTGTACTTGTAGCTGTATTATTCACACCTCTTCTTTCGCAAAGGGAATTCCAATGTGTAATTGATCTGTCGAATGGAAATGTTTCAATGGAGTATCGAGAAACATAACACCTCATACAACTTTCCAGATTTTTATCCAACCTGTTTCTCAGTTTTGATTTTATAAATGACAATGCACTAAAAACCCTTTCATCCTCCACAAACCCCAAAATCATTGTTTGGCATAACTCATATAATCTTAAATATTCACTGATATCTTCTTGTAAGATAGAACTTTGATAGATTCCTCGCCACATCCTTGTAATAGCACCAATTTCAGAAGGTTGATCTAAATTATTATATTGGTTCCTCATTGTTGTTGCAAAATTCATTGACTGAAACTTTAATAAATCGACATTCAGTATACCTTTGATTTCCATACCCTTGAGCTCTGAAGTCTTTGTAAATTGTTCCATTTTTGTACCCATTGATTTATGGAAATGCTTTTTGACAAAGTCTACATGGCCACCTTCAGTATTCCAAAAATTAGGATTCATCACACCCATGGCTTCCAGAATTTTATCTTTACAGAAACGTTCCCTAATTTCTGATGACAAGGTTTCTAAAAAAATTTTAAGCTTTATTCTTGTTTCAACTATAACAGACTCAAACAAATTACATGTCACTGGAACATCTTCTCTTTTTGATCCTGTAATATCTTGACGTTTTTGCAAAATGTGTAGTGGTATTTCCCTCCCATTAATAGTGATGCAGAGGTGATCGTGGATATTAAATCTCAAAAATTTGTTAGGATTTTTAAGATCTAATAAATCTTTCCAATTCTCAAAAACAGGTGCATAAAAACTATCTTGGGAATAGTACAATATATCAAGACTTTCACATACCATTTTTCTCATCCGTATAAAATCCACAATATAGATTAATCTACCCTGTGCATGCTTCATCAGTGTATTGATCTCCTTTAACATTGGAAGAATACCAACCAATGTAAGCAATGTCTCCAAATCAGTTAAGCGGAACAAGTCCCTTGCCCTATCAACTTCATGACGGTATTTGTGCATGAAACCAACCAATGAAAGATACTCCTCACGAACTCTGCATGCAGGTTCATACAAAGAGATCCATCTAGTCTCCACATCCTTCAGAATTTTTTTTCCATCTGTAATTCCAATTGCAAATTTTTGGAACTCGAGAAATCACTTTGGGTTGCTTGACATATAGGCATGAAGTTCTCTTATAAGGTATTTTAATTTAGCAACATTTTCATGGTTGCTTACCATTTTATACGCTAAATTCATTCTGTGAGCCATACAATGAATTGGTAGCATATATGGGGCCACTGTTGTTTGTAATCTAACACATAGCCCTGTTCGGTGACCCTGCATGATAGATGCACCATCTACTCCAATGCATACCAACTTCATAGCAATTTCATAATCAGTCATTCTAGCAACATCTTTCAAATGAGAAACAACTATTTTATGTAGGTTTTCGGCATTCCAATTTTCAACCATTTTCATAACACCCAATAGATGAGGTGTCCTTATATGATTTTCTAAAGTATAGACGTGGATACATACCCATGCGGTGTTGTCAACTGCTGTCACTTCATCAATTGAAAGAGAGATAAAGTTTGCTTTTTTTACATTCTCTTTCAAATATTCCTTCTCTATCATCGAGAGGCATTTTGCCATTTCCCATCCACTACTTTCAGACCAATGAGACTGAGGTACATTCAACATTCTGTTAAATTGATACAAAACTTTGAAATTGAGGAAATCTAAAATCACTCTTCCTTTTTTTAGTATTTGAAAAAGAGTAGAGAATTGTATGAATTTTGCATGTAGATTTGTTTCTTTCATATTACCAATATGCGATGTGATCGTTCCTCCCTTTTCCAATAGATGTTTATGTTTTTCTGCTCTGCCTCATATTCCGCTATGTATCTAACATGCATGCATTATTTTTATTTTTCCACCTATGTGTTTTGATTTTCTGGCCATCCGTCCCCGTTACAATCAAATATTGTTTTCCACAATGTTTTTCTATAGTGTCCAGCTTCAGTTGCATTTTTTGTTGCTTTCCCAATTTCCACGTACATATTGTACATGTACATTCAGATGGGATCTCTTCAGAATTAGATGACTGTACAAGTTCAATAAACAGAAATTTAGCTTCCCAATCAAACTTGTATGTGCTGCCAATGGTCCACATATTCTTTTTCATTTTCAATGCTTTACTGTTTTGAGTAGAATTTTGAGCAATATCACAATCACTTGGTTTCCTCTTTCTTGGACCGGAGTTTGATTTTTATTTCTATCTTCCATTTTGCTGAGTGTTTGTATCTGTGATATCTAGACGCACTTCTGGTTGCACCCCAACAGGAACAATATATTCAAGATCTAGCATATTATCGTAGTTTTCATTTGTTTGACTTTGATAATGTGCATAATGCATGTCCACCTCAATAATACCTTCCACATAGTCAGTATTCTGATTCTTTGTGGTGGCATCTATATGATTGGTATTTACAATATCTGTATTTACAGAGTTTCCAAAATACTTGAAGAGTGATTTCTGATATTTCTTACTTACTTTTAGGTTATTCACATTCTTTGAGCTGGCACCTTCCATTATTCTGAAGAGATTCTTGTGTCAACAAAAGAACCAAGTAGCGACTCTGTCCACTGTCTGAGGTCTCTGTCATGTGCCCCCTATCTGAGGTCTTTGTCACGTGTCAACTATGTACTTGTCGCACGTCAACAACCTATTCCCTGTCACACGTCCACTGTCTGAATATACTGTCATGCATCAACACTTCCCTTGTCATGCGTCAACTACTATACCCAATTCGTGCGTCAACACTACCCCTATCACACGTCAAAACTACTCTTGTTGTGTGTCAACAATGCCCTTGTCATGCGTCAATGTTGCATTTGTCATGCGTCAACACTATCCCTGTCACGTTTCCACAACGAACAATCACAAGCTAACAGTAATCTGAATCTCTGGTGCTTAAGGGTATGTGAATTCAAATTTCACAGTATTGGTAACTTGGTAAGCTACTTGAGGTATATTACCCGATGAATCACCTAGGTTTTTATAGGAGATTTTTTCAAATGAAGGCGAAGCCGACCCCCCAAAAAAATATACTATATATTTTAGGTGAATAGGACACCGACCCACTCTGAATAATTCACCTTTTCAAATTTTCCTAAAATGAAATTTTCACCATATTATGAATATTCACTGCTTAAATTATCCCTGTCTGACAATAGATGCATAGGTGAATGAGGAGGATATGATTCATGATATAGTATTCTAGCCATTACAAGAGGTATTGCATGTTGTTGTCTCCAACACTCCTCTCAATCAGAACTTTCCTCCTCCATTAGAATAAAGAATGGTTGATGCATCCATATTAGATCTTGAATCTGGATAAATGTTTCTGTGGATGTGGGAAATGATCATCCTCAGTAATCACACTATGCAACAAGTAGTAGCCCCTGATCTATTAGCAATTGTCTCGTTGGCTAAAGAAAAAAGGTCAAGAAAGATCACAGAGAAAAAATCTCAATTCTACAGTGGGGAGACAGGTAACCAGTACATTAAAGTAGCTTGGCCAAAACTAATCAAGCCAGTGGATGAGATGACACTAGCCAAATATGAGATGAGCACTGTGTACATGTATTTGTTAACAATGCAAAAAGAGTTATAACTAACACCTATTAGTCCTAAAACAAAGCTAAATCAAATTCAATGCACCATCATGCTTAGAGATTAAGAAAAAACTAATCTACTAACATCCTTACATTAGAACATGAAAAAATATTCAAACTAACATGTTAATCCGTTAATTTCTATCTCTATTGAATGCAAAAAATGAAATAAACCTACTTAGATCCTTAAAAATCAAATGTTTGATTATATGTTTGAATCCCAAGGTTTTAAAGAATGGATTCTTGTCAATCCATAGCAACAAGACCATTTGATATATCTCCATATGACTTCAAATCTTGGATGGATGAATAAAAGAAATGAAAGTAGCTAGCCTCTCCAATGAAGATTTCTCCAAGATGACAAAATGGCTATAGTGTATTTACTATATGCTTCACTTTTGTTTCTCAAGGAATAGGTGTAAGAGTAAAGGTAGGAGGAGGGATCTTTACATATCCCAATGGATAAAGGGATCTCTGCATCCCTTTGCATGTGGGATAATAGAAATGTTGAGTTAGTTGTGGATAAGGGGGGTTTATATAGGGTTGAGTTAACTTTAGGAGAGTTTAGCTTGTCCTTTAGTGACTCATGTGGATAAAGGGGGTTTATTAATTGATCCAGATGATTAATTAATAGATGTGAAAGCTTATAAAATATTTTTATAGGAATATTAGCATGATTTAGACTATAGAAGGGGATTAAATCAATTAAATACTGATTTATTGGTTTAATGAAAGGGGAAACTAATTAATTAATAATAATTAATAAGTCTAGATATAAGGAAGGATTAATTAATGGAAGGTCGTTAATGAAGGTGCTTGTTGAATAGAATACTTAGTTAATTACTTATTGTAATTAACTAATGATGATAGAATAGAAGGTGAGCATTATTGACGATATGTCACCAATTTGCGGGAAAGGGGATAATTAGCAGAATTTAAGTTTTTAAATTGTTCAGGATAAATTATAGGTGTCTACATTTTCCCCTCTTTGGGTTGGTGTAAGAGACGCCACTTCAAAGATATCAGGTGGATAAAATTTGGAAGAGGTAGAAGAAAAATTACTAGAAGTGAGAGATGCCCCCTCGAGTGTCGATGGGTTGATGAAGGAAGACGATCGATGATCGAAAAAGGTGAGAAATGGAGAGGAGAAGGATGCCTCAGGTGAAGTAGAAGAAAAGTGTTGATAAGAGGGTGACATAGAAGAAATGAAGATGGGAAGAAAAGAGCCATATTTCATCCAGTGTATTGAAACAACTTTATTGTCATCATATTGCCAAAAGATCTATATCATCGGTCCTTATGAAAAATATAAGCATACGGAAAAAGTAGAATGACATGAAAATCCATACTGTGAATAATTTTCCATTGCTAAAAACACCAACCCTATGCAACATACAAAATAAAATGTAATATGAGAAGGAAACAAGCTCATTTAACAGAGAAAACAAGTACAAACGCACATATCCAACCCAACAACAGTCAATACAGTTGTAAAAATGTTTTGTTATCAAGATGAAGAGGTCCACATGTTCATGATTGATGACAAGGGTTAAAAATGATTCCTTGAGAAATGATACATGTAAAGGGAAATGATGATGGACACTGGGTCCAAGTAGAAAGCTTTGTGCACAACAAAACAACACTAGGCAACAAGAGGTGCCCCAGAGTACAGATGAAGAAAGAAACTAGCTTTGTGAATGGTTGTGAATCCGGAGATCCGTAAGTCATGTTTATCGGTGAAGATGTGAAACAAACTAGTAGGATACGGAAAGAATACCATACACAAGACACAATTTTTAGTCGTAATAAGTAGGTTACCTATTTTTGCAGGTTTTTTATTTTTTAGGAATTTGTGGAGAATTTTGCCTTGTTTTTTTGGATTTTGAATATATATATATTGGTTTTTTGTTTTCTAAAATGTGGTGGACAATAGAAGAAAATAGAAGAAATAGAATGAAGTGCCTAGATGCAAAAGAAAATTCCCTAGGGGGAAGAAAGAGGACACAGGTGACAAGCAATGTCTCTGTATACTGGAAAAATTAATAAAATAATTTTAAAAAAAATCATTTTAGAGAGTGTGGATAAGTAGAAAAAATTTCCTAGTGAGAAGAAAGGGGTACTAGATGGAAAAAAATGCTCCAGCATAATGAAAAATGATAGAAAAATAATTATTTAAATAAAATAATTATTTGATGGTGAACAGAGGAGAAAACAACAGTAAAAAACAAGCCTCCAGGGATCACGAGTGGTGAAAAATAGCTTGATATACCCCACCTGGGGGGTAAATCATTGCAACCAATTCATTTGTTACCGATCACTACCAATTTTTTACTACAAGGCTATAACAACGACAAGGATGATAGTGAGAACACGAGACTGTTTGAGACTAGTGAAAATAGTTCGGGGGTATGACCAACACGTGTACGATGGCATATTTGTGAGTAACCTAACCCTCTTTGTCAATTTTGTAATTAATTCTTGTAAAAGTAGGAAACTAGGGTTAAAGTCACGTCGATGCGTATGTGCGGGGGCGCAGGTGCCCTAATGGTGGCGCAGGTGCCCTTGGAGCATATGCACGCACACATATGCACCAAAAAGACGTATACACACACATGTATATGCCCACATGACAACGTACACACAACACATGTGCGCGCACGTGCATGCACTACATGGTAGCAAACATACATAGGGCATATGTAAACACGCACATGCAGGTACTCGTAAGATAGTGCAAACATCCATAGATGGATGCGTGCACATGCATGCAAAAAAAAGAGGTCACACACGCCATAGGGTGTGCACATGCCCCAAAGGGTGCATGGGTACACTGAGTAGATGGAGGAGAGTTAGAAAAATGCCAAAAAATGATGACATTTAGAAGAAATTAGGATTTTTGGGTTAACCCTAAAAAATGATAGGTAAAACTTCGAAGAAATGTTAGCAGTTGACAAATGGAATGATTGTAAAAAGATGTTTGCTCATGCTTCAAACATGGGAGTGACATTCACACATAGTGGAGCTAGAGGGGAGCATGCGTAGATGAGACTGACACATGGTGGAGATACTTTTAGAGGTGGTGGGCCTAGGCCTCGTATCTCAGATGCCTTCCATTACATTGGATTGTGGTTTATTGACTACATTGGCTGAGTGGTGGCACAACGAGACAAAGTGGTTTAGGCTCCCGACTGGAGAAATGACAGTGACTCTGGAGCACGTATGGTGGATTCTCTATGTACATATCCTAGGCTCATTGATCAAGTATATGAGTGACCTTGGGTAGATCAGGGCGGCGATCAATGACTTGTTTGACCATGATGATATACCGTATGATGGCATGACAATTTCATTGCATGAGTGCATAGCAGATTTGACATTGCACCAAGGGCCATTATATGTGATGTCACTTATCAGTGGGTTTTTTTCTCACTAATAATACTAGGACATCCTTTCCTACGGGTCTCATGACATTGTTGCATGATAGTTTTAGTGGCGAGTGTTATTGTACGGGCCACTATATACTAGCACATCTATACTGGGACTTGCATCTGATTACATACCACTGTCAGAAGACAATGGGGTCTTCCTCTTTTTTGAAGATCTGGTCTTGGGACCACATAGCTATCGGGCACCTTGTAGGTGTATTACATGTATGAGTCCCAGAGGAGCCATTATACATGGATTGGGTTGTTGTAGGTGATGACATATAAGGGCACCTAGGAAACTTGTACCGTTATCGATGATAGTTAGACAAGTTGTTAGATGGGGACATTATATGGAGGCGTTACAGGTAGATACATTGGCTAGAGGACGGAGCATATCTCAGTGTTTATGTGGTGGAGAACTTCCTTCTAGGTAACCACAGTTACATTATCATGTTATACAGAGTAGACCGATGTCAGTGACAGCTGGGCATGGTGTAGGGGGTTCCATAGCCAGATTTGTGGTATGCCCACCAAGAATCTGAGAGGTAGACCATGGGGCCACACATGGGACCCAGCTTGATAGATCAGAGACCCAAGTACCACTTCTGATTACATGGATTGGTATGCCATTATTTTACCACTGCATTTGACTATTCCATACAAAGCATGGGCAACAGGCACTCAACCACTGCGACAGCTTGCTTATAGCAGTGAGGGGAGGGAGGATGTAGCATCCCATGACCCAGATGATCCATTTGATGGGCTACCACATGATGGGAAGGGTGCAGCATAAGTGCAGGGATCAAGGCCATAGGGACTAGTATAAGAACCTGCACATGTTCTGAGGATTAGATTATGATAACAAGGATAGGCCTCTAGACTGGTATAGGGGAAGGCACAGGGATATGCCCATATGGTATAGCTAGTGGCACATATAACCACCTTACAAAAACAAATGTAGTAGGCCATAGCAGAGAGAGACCAGGCCTGAGCCCATACTTTAGAAGAGACAGTAGAGTGGAATTAGGCTCGGGCCTAGGCTAGCCAAAGAGGTGATGGTGCTATCCATTTTCAGCAGATACGGTAGATGGCAGCACAAATGGATTAAGTGATGAGTCTATATCAGCAAACACAATCCTAGCTACAACTTGTGTTACTGGAGAGAGATAGGTTGAGAGCAGAGTGAGTATTAGTAGAGATAGCATCCTTCCAACACATAGATGACACAGTGGTGACAACCTAGACTCACAGAGATCTAGCTACAATAGAGGAAAAAGCATCTTACTACCAATCTTTATATTATGAGGAAGTTATGGATGAGTGGAGGGCACCTTCTTATTGTAAGCATTCCAGTAGAGGGACGAGGTCAGAGAGGCCTCAGGCCTCAGTGGAGAAGCCACGGGGGCAGCCTGTGAGACAGAGCAGTGCTCATGTTATTCCTCCACCACAGGATGGACTAGCCAGCCCATCTGAGGGCTCGAGTCACCCCTTATTATTGTATTGATATATGTATGCCTCTTAATGAAGGCTATGAGCATCTTATGCTCGATGTAAAACATTCTTTATGTATAGCCGTTTTGACATATACCTCGGATGAAGGTAGTTGTATTCTTTGATTGATGTACATCATTCTTTTTGTATGCCTCAGATGAAGGATTTTTTGATTTATAGTAGCGATGTATATCTATTTTTGATACAAATATACCACACACATGTATATGTATATATGGACATTTTTTACATGACACATGTCTTATGAGATGATGGATATTGTTTGTTATTCTTGATTGAGTTACATGGATATATAGATGTGTTTATGATGTTAGCTGATTTGATTTCACATGTATATGTATCATGATTTTTGTTGTATCACATGTGCTTTGATTTATAGATTATATATCTTTAGAGTATATCAAATGTATTTTCTCATGTGATGTGCTAGATTTAGTGGATGAGATGATATGATGATATGGGTGTGGGGGGATAAATTTTTATATTTGCGATCCCTCTTGCCCCCGTTTGATGATACAATATGTGATGATTAGCTTAGCATTCATGTATGATGTATACTTATATTTTTCTTGATATATGATATATAGATGATGTTAGATGTGATGATATTGATGGAAATATGATGATTTGATAACAAAACAATGCACATATAATAGGAAAACACAATCAAATGTTAATAAAGAACATAATGAACCAATACAACAATGTATCATGATTCACCAACATGCAAAAAACACACTTAAATATGCACAAGTAAGAATAAATATGATCTAATTAAGAAAAGATGAATCCTAACAAAGTATGTCCAAGCAACAAATAATAAAAATGTACACACATGAAGAAACTATACAAGTAATCAAGCAAAGAAAGAAAAAAGATAACGCAAGAAAACTAAAGTGAATGTTTTTGTAAGATTATTTTTGTGAAACAATTTTCTATTATTTTGATTTTTGTGAAACAATTTTGTATTGTTTAGGGTTTTGTGAAACAATTTTATATTTTTTAGAGTTTTGTGAAACAATTTTCTATTGTTTTAGGTTTTTCGAAACAATTTTCTATTGTTTAGGGTTATTTGAAACAATTTTCTATTGTTTTGTGTTTCTAACATTTTTGAATGTTTTTTGTGTTTTTCTAATAGTTTTGCATAGCTATGCATAGGTAACCAAGAAAATGTGGATGCCCCCAGCATTAGACAGGGAATATACAACGGAAAATTCCACGTGATTATAAATAGGAAGTTAAAGTTGTAGAAGTGCCCCCAATGTGAGATGGGGAATAGACAAAGTCCATGCCTTCACATACAAATAAAAGAAGACAAATCCGGATGAAGGCTTGACAAGATTAGGCTCACAGGGAATCTCAGAGGTAGATACAGAACTAGCCCTAGGCTAAGTAAAAGTACCCTCTAGATGCAAGATTCTTGTGAACAAAAAATCCTCCCAAGGCGTTGAAAATTGGATTTCACCAAAGGACCTATCCAAAGTGCCAAAATTGCATAGTTTTCACTTATGAATGACCTATTTTCTCTTTTCCTTTTTCTCTTATTTTAAATTTTTTTATTTTGATTATTTTACCCTATTTTTTATTTTTCTTTTCTGATTTTCACAACATGTTTAAGCATAGAACCACTTAAGGTGCATGGCGTTCATGAGCTTGCGGAGATCATAACCATTGGGGTGGGAAAGTTTGTATGCTCCTGTGCCATACTTGGCCATGATAACATAAGGTCCTAAACAATGCAATTCAAACTTTACTTTCTTCTTGCGTTCTTCCCTTGTGTTGAACTGATTCTCCTTCATGACCAAGACACCAACCCCAAACTGACGAGGTATGGTTATTTTATTGTAATTTTATGAGACTCTATTCTGATACACTTTGAGATGGTTAAGGGCATGGATGTGCTTCTCATCCAAGATCTCTAACTCTTCCAGTCTATCCACTCAGTAATCTCAATCTTTATCTAGATAATCACTAAGAGAGATTCTTAGGGAAGGAAGCTCAATTTCTAATGGGATGATAGATTCCATTCCAAATACCAGAGAATGTTGTGTCGCACCCATAGGAGTGTGAATAGAGGTCTTGTAAGCCCAAATATCTAGGTGGATTTACAAATTCCAAATACGACCTATCTTACTTACCAACTTCTCCATGATTCGAACCAAAGTCTTATTAGTAGCCTCAGCCTATCCATTTCCTTAGGGATAATATGGAGTAGACCATTTTAACCTGATTTTAAACTGATGACAGAGATCCTTTACCATTTTATTCTTGAATTATTTTCCATTATCAGTAACAAGGGCTGCATGAATTCCATACCGACAAATAACATTATTCATGATGAACTTGGAAATCTGAGCACCCATTACATAAGTCAAATGGACAACTTCCACCCACTTGGTAAAGTATTCAGTAGTTGTAATGATGTGGGTGTGGCCATCAGATGAAATAAGGGTAAGCTTCCCTATTAAATCAAGTCCTTATTTAGAAAATGGCCATGGAGTGGTGATGGGTTGCAATGGCTGTGATGGAGCATGGATGAAATTTCCATACTTCTGACAAAGTACACACTTCCTTACATAGTTGCAACAGTCAGTTTCCATGGTATGCCAACAGTATCCTATTATCAATAACTTTTTGGCTAAAAAAATTCTGTTAGTATGCACCTTGCACACCCCTTCATGCACCTCTTTAATTTCTTGGACCGACTCTATCATATCAAGACAACGTAATAGATTCCCATTATAGCCACGATGATAAAACATACCTCCTAAAAGGGTATAATGGTTTATCTGGTGAATTAGACTTTGTTTCTCATAATGGGAGATGTCAGGAGAGAATGTGTTGTCTTTGATGTAGGTAAAGATGGACTTATACCATGGGGAATTGGGACAAACAACATCATAAGACAAAAAAGATTATGGCATGTCGTACACAGGCTGACGTAGGTTTTCCTTAAATAATGGCATGTCATTACTTTCTGGTGGAATGCGGAGCATAGAACCCATGGTTACCAAAGCATCTACAGATCTAGTTTGTGCTCTTGGAATCTATTCAAATGTGATGCACACAAAATACTATTTCACAGTTTCTACCAGCTTCTTGTAAGGGATGAGTTTCTCATCCTTAAATTTTTACTCATCATTGACTTGCTTGATGATTAACTGAGAGTCACCAACAATCTTAACATGATGAATGTCCCATTTGATGGTGAGCTTCATCCCAGTGATACGTGCCTCATACTTTGTGATATTGTTTATGTAAGGAAAACCAAGGAGAGAATCCTGAGGTATGGGGTTGCCAGAAGGAGTAATGAGGACCACACATGCACCTGAACCATGAAAAGTAAAAGATCCATCAAAGTGTATCTGCCACATGACAAATTATTCAATGTATAGTAATAAGGCATCTGGAATATATAGATTCAAAGATTCAGTTCCTTGTAAAGGTGCTTATGTTAATTGATCAACAAGTACCTTTCCCTTGACCAAATTTTGATGCACAAACTCAATGGAAAATTCACTCAGTAGAATGATCCAATTATCCATTCTAGCAGTGAGGATGGGTTTAGACAACAAGTATTTGAGTCGGTCAAATTTTGATATAAGCTTGGTTTTGGTTTTCAATAGATAATGGTGAAGTTTTTGAAAGGTAAAAACTATAGCCAAATAATATTTTTCATTTTGGGGATAGTTGAGCTCATAAGTGATGAGAGTGTGAATGAGGTAGTATACCACTTTTTCTTTATGACCAAGGTCATATTGAGCCAGCAACACACCAATAGAAAATTGAGTAGTAGAAATATAAAGTAGGAGTGGCTCACCAGTAGTTGGAGGCATGAGGATAGGTGGATTAGCCAAGTATTGATTAAGAAAGGTAAAGGTATGTTGTTTCTCTTGTCCCCAGATAAAGGAAACATCTTCTTTAAGTAGGTGAGTGAATGAATGACACTTATTGGCAAGCTGGGAGATGAAGTGGCGAATAGCCTATATTTTTTCCTACAAGATGCATAGTTGTTTAATGTTTTTAGGAGGAAGCATCTCAGTAATAGTAGACACTTTAGTAAGGTCTACCTCAATTCCCCTTCTTGATACAATGAAACCCAACAATTTTCCTGATAGCACACAAAACACACATTTCTTTGGGTTTAGACGGACCTTGTACTCTAGTAGGCTTTCAAACATCCACCGCAAAATAGCAAGGTAGTCCTCCATTATCTTAGATTTCCTGAGGATATCATCCATATAGACTTCCATGATATCATGGATCATATCATGGAAAATTACCATCATGGCCCTTTTATAGGTAGCTCCTGTGTTTTTAAGACCAAATGACATTACCTGATAACAAAAGCTACCCCAAGGAGTTGTAAAAATAGTCTTGTGTTGATCTTACTCTGCTATCTTGATTTGATTGTAACCTAAAAATCCATCCATAAGAGATATAATTTCATATCATGTTGTTGAATCCACAATCATATCAATATTTGGTAATGGAAAATAATATTTAGGGAACACCTTATTTATGTCTCTAAAATTTGTATAGGTTCTGATCACAATAGGCTTCTTCTGGACATGAAAGATATTGAATAGCCATTCATAGTAATCAATGGGCTGAATGAATCCTACTACCAGTAATCTTTCTAATTCCTCCTTAACCAGGAGAGCCACCCTCGGGTGCATCTTTTTGAGTTTTTTCTTAATAGGCTTAGCGTCTACATGTACAACTAAGTTGTGCATGACCAAAGCTGGATCCAAGCCTGACATATACTTATAGGACCATGCAAACACATATATAAACTCCCATAACAACATGGTGAATGTTTTTTGTTCCCGTGCTGAGAGTGAAGCTCCTAAATTGAATATTTCTGGGTCATCTTTTGTGCCACTGTTTACGTCAATAGTCTCTTCTACCATTAACTTTGACAAATCCTCGATATGCGTAGGATTGGGATGAAGGTTGAGATATTCATCCAAGGATGTCTCCATGAGATTTTCATCCTTGGCGTGGTCACTTTTATTATCCTTTGATTTTTGCACTTGTTTGTCAGCCAGCGCCTCAAAGAGGTTTTCACTGTGCGACCTGAACTTTGATATTTTCTGTGGCTTTGCATTGGAACTTTTTCCCTCTCTTTTTCTTAAATTTTTCTGATCACAAAGCTCAGCTTTCTCTTCAAAGTAGGCACAGGTATCTAAGTCAATATAGTATCCCTTTTATGGTCTCCAATGGGGATTGTATCCTAAATGCCCATGAATTATGTAATAGCTTCATCATTCTCAAATAGATTTAGTGACATATGATGTTATTGGTCCCATTTAACAAGGAACGGGTAAACGAGGTCAAGTGTAGGTTTCGTAGGGGTTATGGTGAGGAAAGTAGTATTCATGAATAGGTTCATGGAGGAAAGATCCTCATATTGGCTACAATGGGTATCTGTATCGCTATCTAAATAGTCAGAGATATCCTCACGTTCAGGGAAGGTAGCATCTTGATCATTGGGATGTGCCCCATAAGGGTGTATTCCAATGTCATACCTTTCTATTTTAAAATTTGGGAGAGGAAATGGTTCTCACTGTACTTTCTCATTCCTTCCACATCCTAGACCCTTATAGCTCATGGAATACATCATTTGGATAGATTTCTTATATTCAAGGGTTTGGTAGAAATTTGGTTGAGTATCTTCTAGGACCCAAGTCATAGGTGGATCCAACAATTTCTCTTTAGCTAGCAAGCCTCCAGGTAAAAATGACCCAATAGTTTGTTCATCTCTAGGTCGTCTAAAATGATAGTTGGGTTGACCTCTAGTTTTAGGTGACAATGAGAGGTCTGAAACTAAGAGGGCTTGTTGCACATTATATTCTCCACAATCGTATTATAGAACCTTCATGTCCCATGAATCAAAAGGAGAAGTTTATGTAGATGCACCATGTTGTCCACTCAAAATTTCCCGCTCTGATGAAAGTAAAAATTTCAAAATGTAGATGTACCGAAGTCAGTCTGCAGTTTTTGGGTCATTTCGGGGTCGGACATTTTTTTCCCGCGTTGTCCCAAGAACTGAGAAATCCCCGAATCTCGGAACTTTTCGTCCCAATCAAAGTCAAAAATCAATTTCGGCCGGACCGCGTCCATGCATTTTCGCTTCCCAAACTTCTCCGGATTGAACCCGAAGGAACTTCAGAGCTTTTTGTCCCAAGTATATTCCATTTTTGGCCGATTCACCCGAACCCAGAGGGACATGTATGAAAGTGAACCACGTACCCTTATGTGTCCCAAAAACCTATTGTATTCACCCGAGAGCTCTGTCCCAAGTCAAAAGTGAAAGTTGAGCGAACCCGGCTCTCCGGAATCTCCTTGTATTGTTCCAATTTGAAACGTGTGTCCCTCATGTGCGTTCACATTTTACATGCCTGAATTGATGGAACGTTGATGCCATTCACTTAGCTGAATATGTTGCATAATGTGCATGAATCCATAACGAGAAATCCACCTTTGCAATTCTTACATTGGCTACCCTTGCTAGAAGCATATTATAGGTTGGGCTCTAATACTTCAATATGAAGATCGAAGTCTAGGAACATGAAACTTTGTGTGATGATCTTCAGGATGAAAAGTGGGAGCTGATCTATTCCATCCAAAGAGAAAATGAAGGGCTCTCTTCAATCTAATGTGATTGTGCTGGAGAAAGTTGGACGCAGTCTACGGCCAACACGTCTCTTTAGCTGAGGCATTAGAGAAATTTAGGCAGCGGATTTGAAGTCATTGTACTGGCCACCTGTCTTCTTCTCCTTGTTCTTTTCTCTTCTTCCCTTTCTTTTTCCGTTTTCTTTGTAAGGTTATATTGCGTAATGATGTGGTTAAAGAAGCGGACTCTGATTTGTAAGCTATATAATGGCCTTCTTTACACCATTTTAAGGAGGAAGAACTTCTTCTGAAAAGTGTAAATAGATTATAAAGAAATATGTCCCAATTCTCTGTTATTTAACATTTATTTTCTTTATGAAATCATTTGTTCAAGTTCGTTGCGATTATATTCAATCCACGGTGATCTTGTATAACCAAGAAGGAACTTTGTTTCCATCTATGTTATGTTAAGAAACTTTGTGCACCAGAATTTGTCTTTAAATTCCATCTTTTTATTCGTACAAATGGTAACTGTGACTTCAATACCTGATAATATATGTTGCCTTTCTGCTCTTTCCCGTAATTTCCTCAGGGATGATTATGCATTGGATCCAAGTTTAACCAACAAATAGGGATAAGTTCCCTATGATTAAAGGAGGGAATGTCGTAAATTCCTATCTGAGTTGGAATCTGAATCTAATGTTGGCTTCTACCATATCCTAAAGATGCTCTACAATGTAGGATCTACTTCTAGTGGCACTCCATAACATGAACCCTAGAAGCATATTGTACAGGAGTTCTAAAGGACATGAAACTTTTTTGACAAGTGGGTACAAAATGATTCTCTTTATGTACATTTAGTAATATGTTTGACTTGAGTCTTCTTCAATAGATCCAAGATCAAAATCTTGGCAGATGTGGGTAATTCTCAAGTATGTTGATTAATGTGATCAAGGTTAATGTTTTCTACCTACCATTTTAACCCCTAAAGGGTTGATATATTAAGGAGAGGGTTCAGGAACCATTTTATAGGGTTGATGAGGAATCATGAGGCGGGCATGCCTTGTTACTGCAGCACAATCATTTCCCTTGATTTGAATGGTGTTCACATGGTCACTAGGAGAGTGAATACATCCAATGAGTGAATTATAATGATTTTTGTCTTTCTTCGTATATAGATAATTCACTGCTTTATAACTCTGGGATGGCTCTCCTCAATCCGGCTTTGAATCCTCTGACTTACCATGTTTGGGGAATGGTTCTTTTTATATCCCCATCTTTTCATTGGGCATCTGAGTTTTTTTTGGGTTGTCCACTTCTATCTCCCCATTGTCGATGAGGTCTTAGATGTAGTGACGAAGTCGTAAACATTTGTTTGTTCTATGTCCCTTGACACGATGTAATTCACAATAGTCATGCTCTTTTTACCATGATGGTTTTGGAGGATTTTCATAAAAGGGTTGTGTCGTGGGATGAGTCACCATGTGAGCTGCATCTAATTTTTTTAATATAACCGACAAAGGATCATTGATAGGAGTGAACATTCTTCATTTAGGTGGTGGTTGAATAGGTCCTTTGGTCAGTTTAAAAGGTTGACCAATTTGAACCATTTTTTTGTTTTTCTTAAATATTTTTGGATTCTCTGTACGTTTAACACTTTAGTTATCCTTACATTGTGACTTAAGAGTTCCTTTGGCAATAAGGACTTTCTCTATTTGAACATATTTTTCAATGAACTCCTCGAAAGTGTGAACACAATGTATTTGAAGGTGGAAAGTGATTTCTGGATTTAGGTTGGGAACAAAGATACTTACCAGCTATTTTTTAGGGAATGCACAAGGGAAGTGACTAGATATCCCTCTCCACTATTGTAGGAAGTTGGCGAATGTCCTATTAGGATGTTTTTTGGTGCCACATAAGTCTACCATGGTAATATCACTTTCTATATTGTATGAAAAGTGACACAAAAACCTCTCTGCCAATTCTGGCCAGGTAAAAATAGACTCCTGAGGTAAGTGAGTAAACCACTCCAAGGCTTGACCTCCTAGACTCTTGGGAAAGAGTCGAATGAGATAATTATCGCTATAGGACACCTTCTAACATGCCATATAGAAATCCTTTACATGTTCTCGTAGGTCTCCCTTTCCTCTATATTTGTCAAATTTTGGCATGTCAAATTTTTTAGGGAAAGGTTGAAGTGTCATAGTTTTGTCAAATGGATGGGGACATAGTTCTTCATATTGATATTTTCTTATGCTCCCCACATTTCTCTCTTGAAGGCTTGTGAGTATTGCTTTCACAGATTGTACTTCTTGTGTGAGTAATTGTTCTTTAGTAGGAGAATTAGGTATATATACACGATGATGCTCCATATTGTCTTCTCCTTGATTTTCCCTATGAAGTTCACTAATTTTGACCTTAGGCATTGACTTTCAGACATTTTTTCTTGTTTCCTTTTGTACATGAAAGGTTAGAAAGGATAATTTTTGACTAAGGTTGCTAATTTATTATTGAATAGTGACTTCTTCTTCCAAAGGTTTTTCTTCTTCTTCATATTGCGGAGGTTCTTCAACATTCTCGTTTCCTAACCTGATTTTACGTGGCACTTTAATAAAGGGTATTCTATGTCCCACTACATTATAATTTCCCATGTTGGAGGTAGAAGCATGTCCATGTGTTAAAATATCCTCCTTGTTGATAAGAGTTCGATCCTCGTCATTAGTGTTATTTGTAGGTGGGATTATTTCATGTTTAGTGGGCATTTTGGCTCCCAATTCTACAACTCATGCTAGCACCCTATCCTTTTTTCTATAAAGGAATATGTTTAATAAGGTGGGGTCAAAGTCAAACTCTGCATGTGGGGATTCCAATTCATCACCAATATGATTTATCATGTCTTCTATCTCTTTCTCTATGGAAAATAGAGGCCCTAGATCATGACCAATAAAAGGGTTTGACCCTTGTTTGTTTGAGGCTTCCCAATCTTGCACTTGTTGTGATTCGAATGTTTTCTTTTTTATCCCTAATCATGTTTTAGGAGCCATCATGTGCACTAGTTTCACCAAGGTAAGTTGTAAACGTCCTCAAAAACTTGTGATCACACCTAAGTGAAATGCAAAAAGAATGTCAAGAATATGAATGAGTAAAATTGTTAAAGTACCAATGTGATAGAGTGATAAATCAATAGTGACACAATGTTTGGTACCTTAGCCTATCAAACAAATGAAGCACTTCCTAGGTTTTTTTCAAAATTGAAGTTGGTGTCACAAGATAATTAACAAGATGTCCTCATTTATGTCAAGTTCAAGGGAATGAACAAGACATAAGTAAATACAAGAAGTTAATGTGTCCTCCTAACAAACTATACTAGAAGAAAGCTCAAATTTAATTAATACCTATATCCCAAAAAGTTCCAGTTACAATTTGTGAGTGACACAACAATGTCACCAAGATATGTTAACCAAAATTTATGAGAAAGTAAGGTATTTATATCAAGATGATATTGATATAACACACACAAGTGGTAACACATAGCACTTTTCAAAATTGAGGTAGTAATGGAATCAAACTAAAAGCTTATAGTATAACTAAGAATTGTTAAAATGTGTATAGCGTAATGTTACAATACATATATTTAGATCAAGTTTACAAGAAACAAGACGTAAATACCAAAATTTATAGTGATATAATATAAACAAGGTAAAATTTCCAAGGAAGTTCAAGATGATGAACCACACCTAACTATGATGACAATCCTAATGTGGGTATCAAGATCACAAAGGCCACTAATGATATGAATACACCTCTGCAAAATTTAGACGTTTAACTTACCCAGCCGCAAACAGGGATGGGCGTAAACGGAAAAAAATGTGGCAGAAACAATCAATTGGTAATGCAAAGGTAGTCACCCTTCTTTTGATCAACAAATTGTCAAAAGAACGTGAAGGAAGTAAATCAAAATGGGGATGAAAAATGTTGGCTTTACTTCGGTAGAGTTTCACCTCACCTTAAGGCAAGTGAAAAAATAAATAAAAGTAATGCTTCCCACATTTTGTGATGAATGATGGCTCACAACTCAACACTATTTTGAAATGGTCAAATTGGGCTCCTGGATAAAGAATATCTTCCTAGGTGGTTCTCTCTTCCTATGTGTTACAAAGTTATCTTAAGTGAGCTTGGTTTACCAAAAAAATTGCAATGACTAGTTTGGTAGTATCTCGGCTTTACTTTAACCCCTTCAAGCACAATAGGCAACTAGTGAATCTACATGTACCATCACTGAGGTCACCATATAGACAACCGGTAATGCTAACTCACAAGGAACAACTAGTCAAGTAGGTTGTGTGGAGTACTTCCCATTTCATCCACAAGGTTCCCTCTTGTGTGGACTACTTTGGTGTTCCTAGTACCACCCCCATTGTTGTAGCTTAATGCATTATGCCAAAGGGGTTATGTTCCAGTTGAGTGGATAAGGACATACCCTTTTCCAAAACCTGCAATACAGTGTTTTGAATATGGTGTTCTTTTTATCTAGTTTAATTTTGATGTGGTTTTCTTGAACACCTTTTGGCAACCTGTACGACAATTGTATTAGTAGTTTTATTTTGTTTTGATTCCACCTTTCTTGGACAAACGCGTGTTTTGGTCCTGCATAATGAGTTAGTAATTTTCCATAAAAAGAGTAAACATCAATTCTGATTCTCAAGATCATCCAAGGACGTAAGAGAAGAGCATACATGATGTTTCTAAAATCCAAAAAGATGGAAAATGGAAAAACACTTAATTCAAACACACC
Source organism: Taxus chinensis (assembly GCA_019776745.2). Classification (NCBI taxonomy): domain Eukaryota; kingdom Viridiplantae; phylum Streptophyta; class Pinopsida; order Cupressales; family Taxaceae; genus Taxus; species Taxus chinensis. Next base: position 307,115,831 of record CM034154.1, read on the forward strand.
AAGTTAACTCATTCGAATTTACAATTCTTCACAATTTCAAAGGATCGAAAATACCTAAGAATATTTTATGATTCCCAAGATCACCCCAAAAGACGTGAGGGAAGAGAATACATGACCTTATTTTTATAAGAAGCATGCAAATTTTATCTAGTCTAGCAAAAGCATTTAGGTCAACCATTTTAGGTTGAAAAGGTGGTTCAAGAGACATACTTGATCACCTTATATGAAAAGGACTTTATGTCCTCATTTGATATATTCGGGAAATATATCAAAGGTGTGTAAATCAAGTGATTTGGTTTTACCCTTGGTAAATAGGGTTTCAAAGGAGGAGGTGATCTTACTGGATGTAAAATAATTTCTTTGAAGTAAAAGGTTATTTTCAAAGTGGTTTTTACCCTATTGGGGTTTTCTACTATAAATACTATGTCATCTGTGTTATTTATTTCCTGTAGGTATTTCTTTATTTAAATATTTACTCTAACATTATGTAATATGTAAGTTGATTAAATATGTATTTATTAGAATCCTCAAATTCTAATATTGTAACAGAGCGAGGTAAATTAAAGAAATTAAGATCAAATGTTTTGTATTTTATTTATTTAATTTGTATGGGTTTTTTCAACCAAAATGAAAGGGTATTTTAAAGTATTCGGTCCCCTTCTTTTTTTCCCCAATTTATTTTGGCATTACATTTGTCTAATTAAACTCTCGGTAAAATTTTTAGGGTTTTTCAATGTTAAATTCCTAATTTTTTGGGGGGGGAGATCTAATATGATATGATTCCTAATTTCATTTACATTTTGTAAATTATATGGAGTTAATGTTTTTTTGGAGATTGATGTATGCACAGGTGAAAGAGACTTCAAATATTTACCTGTGTGAAAGTCACATACAGAAAAAGAAAGAATTTATTACTATATGAAATAATTTTCATATTTTTTATAATTTCAAATGTTTGCAGGTTAAATATTTCAGAAAGTAAATTCATACCGATGTTCTTTGGTCCCCTCTAAAAGGATTTGATTTGAAAAACTATAGTTTATAGTTAATCTATAACTATATCCTATATAATTTGAAAACTATATTATTATTTTTAAATAAAAATATATATAATATAGAATGAGGTTTATATAATAATTTATATAAACATCAAATTAAAATTTATATAGTTTTGAAAAAAAACTATGTATTAAAAGCCTTAAACCATATTAAAATTCCATGGGACTGCGGGAAGCGTCAACTGACTCTATTCTAAGCCTAAGTTTAAATCATATTTAAACTTAACTTATAAATCTAGGCATATATAGTTTTTTAAAAAAAAGAAACAAACCTAAATTTGAATCATATTTTATATATATGGTTATTTTAAACCGCTTAAAATATAAATTCTATTAGATTTAGTTTATATATGTTTAAAAAAAACTAAAGTGCTTACATTTTTTAGTAAGGGGGGCCATGTTTATTTCTTGGCCATGAAGGGATTACTTTTTAAATCTTAATACTTATTCTATAAAACCTAACATGTGTCCCTAACCATTTATATTATCCATGTAAGGGGCTGCCCCATTCATTTAGATCTTATAGTTTATAAAAATTATATAAATAAACTTATTTAAAGGTTTTCTTTTATATAAGAGTGGGAGTGAAGAATAAAATGAGATAATATCTCAGGTATAAATGTGGAACTCTCAAGTATAAATGGAGAATTAAAAAAATAGGGCTAGTTTATTGGTGGCCCACGTGAAGTGTGGTAAATATTTATTAAAATATTGGTAGTTACAGCCACATAAAAGTTTTAAAGTTTTTAGCTTGCAGGAATTATATAAAATATTTTACAATATTTCCATACTTTTAAATGTGTGTGGGGTAAGATTAAGAGTAAATGAAGGGAGGAGATAAGGTTCATGAAAATAGGGATTTTAATTTATTTCATTGGTCAGGTGAAATTACTTGTCCCCTCTGTAAAATATGTAGGTTAATCTATACTCTCATAAATCTACTTGCGCCTAGTAAAATTTTGTTAACATGGTCTATGTCCTGTAAACCCCTTTAATAAGGGTTATGTGTTTTTGAATATAAAACAATATACTATAGTTTATAATTTTTATGAACTATATGTTGGTTTTTTATTTTCATTCTATAAATTATATACATTTTTTTATATAAAAAAATGTATATATTTTTACATTATAAATTATAATAGGTTATTGTAATATGTTAAAATATAACCTCCCTAATATTATACAGAAGAAGAAATTCTAGAATATTACATTCTGGAAATACACAAGTTTTATCTTCATTAAATTTGATGGTCAAATGACCGTCATGGTAGACCAAATATAAGACAATATGACAATCATTTAGACGTCAAATTTAAGCTCATAGGTTGTAGGAAACTTTAACTATGGTAAAATTGACTGTCAAATGACTATCACGATAGACCAAAAAAAGCCATTATGACGATCATTTAGACGTCAAATTTAAGTTGGCTGGATTTTTGTCTACATTAATTTTTTTCAGAAATTTGAAGTTGTTATGCATTCTTAGGGGTCTCTTCTTCACTTATATATGGTTGGAAATATTTTTTATATAAATTTGGGGTATAATACAGAGCCCTTTATAATGTGGGTTATTATTTTGATCATGGGAGGTTAATTAGTATGCATTGTAATGATAGAATTAGTTATGATCAAATAGTTTCTTTAGATTTGATTCTATTAAAAGTGTTGCTTTTATCGATAAATATGTATCTAACTCTGTTGTAAGTTGTATATTATAATGGGGTGTGTTTTATATGTTTAGGAAAACAATGATGTCCAACTATTTCTGTCTTGACAAAACCCAGATCCTGAATGAAACCAACTACAACATTTGGGTCAAAATATAATTTATGGTGAGGAAATTCTGGATGATTTTTTTTGGATCTGAGGTTTCTCCCACTAGTCGTCAAACAACTGTAGATAATATGAATGCATTCTTGCAATGAATGTAAGATAATATTTCTATATAATGTCAATGATGAGTACCTTCTACACATTGGTAATATTGAACATCTAAAAGTGGTATGGACATAACTAGAATCCATGCATGAAGGATACTTGGTATATCAAGGATAGTAATGAGAGTATAATAGCTGAAGGAATTCAAAGAAATGATCTATATATTTTTGATGATTTCTATTATGTATCTTGTTTTATATATCATAGTTTGAATAATTTAAAACTATGACATGAAAGGTTAGGACATGTTAATTATCGAAGCTTATATGAAATTTATAGATATAGTATTGTAAAAAGTTTACATGTGTTGTCTTCTTCTCTTGAATTTACTTCATTAAATGCTTCTAAATGATGGTTTTGATTCTAATTTAGTAAATGGTCATGATGATGTTTTTTTGTTATAGATGTTTCTGAAACTCTTATCTTCCTAGATAAGAAATTAAATTGGGCTCAATCTATGTTAGAAAAATTTAATCCTATTAACCTTAGGAAAATGAACACAAGCCATCATATGTACCATGCATTAATTACCTTGTATGAACCTGAGCCGTGAAGTATTATAGGGTCTAAGTGGCTATACAAAGTAAAATATAATGGTGGTGGTAGTATTAACAAACATAAAGCTAGACTTATTACTAAAGGTTTCACTCAAAAACTTGGTATTGATTATGTTGAGACATTTCCTGTAGCTAAAATGAGTACTGGTATGGCCTTATTTACAATTTCTGCTCAATTTGGGTGGGAAATCTACCAAATGGATAAGAAAAAAAAATTGAATTGTGATTTAAAATAAGAACTTTACATGTTTCAACCTAAAGGATTTGAAGAAACTGGTAAAGAAAACTATGTTTGTAAGTTGAGAAATCCTTGTATGGTTTTAAAAAAGCTCTTAGATCTTGGTATGTGAAATTTCTTTCTTTCTTTAAATTGTTAGGTTTTTTTAATTTTTCTTCTAACAATGATATATTCATTAAGAAATAAGGCTCACATATTATCATTATATGTATATATGTTAATGATTTTCTTATGTCTGATGATAATTCTGATTTAATTCATAGGATTAAAGAGAAATTGAAGCAGTACTTTGAAATGAATGAGTTAGGTATCTCACATCATGTTATTTATATGATTGTATTTCATTTATTGTTATTTCTCAAAACACAATATGCAACCATTGTATTGAAAAAATTTCTTATGATTGATTGTAAAGCATTTTCTACTTAAATGGAATTTGGAATAAATATTGATCATAAATCTGCATATGAAAAAGTTTGATCCTATTTTATATATGTTGTTAGTTGATAGTTTGATTTATCTAACTATAACTAGATCAGATATTTCCTATACAAAAGGAATTACTTCAAGGTTTATGCAAGAACCTTTTTTAAAGATAATTGAAATCTTGCAAAAAGAATTTTTAGATATTTGAAAGGAACAATCAATAATGGGTTGCATTATAATAAGAATGAAAATGCTATCTTATATGGATTTTGTGATTCTAACCATAATGATGTTGTGTTATAAAATATACTGGATATGTGTTCAATTTTTTTGGTGTAGGAACTATTACTTGGAAAACCAAATACAATCAACAGTCTCCATTTTTTCTATTGAGGCAAAGAAGTACAATGGAAGAAGTACAGAAGCCATGTGGCTACAACAGCTATTAGTAGAGATACACATGGAAGATAAAGGAAATATTTATCTTCTATGTGGTGGTCAGAGTTGTATTACTCTTGATTAAGAATCCATTTCAACATCAGAGGACAAAGAACATTGAGATACATATATGCTTCACCCATGAGAAGGTACAAAGTGATGAGATAATTCTCAAGTTCATGTTGACTAAAGAGCATATTGCTGACATCTTCACAAAGTCCCTGAGTGCTGTAAAGTTTTGTCACTTTCGTAAAAATATTGGATTGTCGGAGTTGCCATTGAGGGGGAGTGTGCATGACAATGTCACCTCCTAATGGAAATTTATTTTTGTAAAAATACCTTTGGGCATTTGTAAAAGACCTTTAGGCAAGTGTAGAAATACCTTCAAGCATGTATACCTCCTTGACTTATTTTTTAGAAAGAAGTGTACAAAGATCTTACAGACGGTCTTTAGTAAAATCTTTAGTGCTATTGAGTTTACTGGTAAACATCTAGTACAAGCCTATTGTTAAGGAGGTCCTTGGTTGTAAAAGGCTCCTATATGCTTGGGTTCAATAACCTTTTATGAGAACTTGTGAGAACATGTAAAATTCACAAATCATACTTAGCCACTATTCATGGAATGATCTTTGGGATTCCAAATCATTTTGTACCAAAAGGTAAATTAAGTAGGATGAAGGTGTTATAATTCCTTCAACCGATATGCTATCCTAAAACCTTTATAGTTTAAGGATTATATATCCTATAGTGTACAACAGGAAGGTAATTTATTGGCATATGTTATGTTATCCCACTTAGCATTAAGGGTGAGTGTTGGAACATAATGATGAAGTGGTCTGGCCAACCCTTAATGTATATGGGTCCATCACTAATATGTAGGTTAATATTTAATAATATAAAATATTTATATTTCTATTATTAAATATGCTAACCTAGGTATATACTTTATGTTAAATATTTAATATCATGAAATGATTATATTTCTAATATTAAATATTATAAACCTAGGTGTATGTGTTAACCATTTTAGGTTGAAAAGGTGGGTTGGGAGATATACCCGATCACCATATATAAAAAGGAATTTAGGTCCTCATTTGATATATTTGGAAAACATATCAAAGTTGTGAATATCAAGTGATTTGGTTTTACCCTTGGTAAATAGGGTTTCAAAGGAGGAGGCGATCTTACTAGATGTAAAATATATTATCTGAAGTAAAATGTTATTTCCAAAGTGATTTTTACCCTATTGTGGTTTTCCATTATAAATACTGTGTCACATGTGTTATTTATTTCCTATAATTATTTCTTTATTTACTTATGTTATGATGTAATCTTTATTTAAATATTTATTGTAACATTATGTAATACATAAGTTAATTAAATACATATTTATTGAAATCCTCAAATTATAATAGTAAACATACCCTGCAAAAATACGTATTAATTAAATAAAACCTACAAAGAAGTTAGCACTTTAACACTTTAATTTTAAGAAAACTGAAAGACACATGTGCCTTGATTTAGGCGTGTACACGCGGGTTAGGTTGGATGTGCCCCTCTATGTTTTTCAGACTCATAGTGCACCTGTGCCATCTTAGAGGTGTCTACACTGGGTTTAGGGTGTGTGTGCTAGGGTAGATAAAAAATAGTATCAAGTTCTGACAGAGTGCCTGTGCCACCCAAGAGGTGTCTACGCTAGGGTTACAACCTGTTCTCCATGGTAGATAAAAATTAGTACCAAATTCAGACAGAGTGCCTATGCCACCCGAGAGATGCCTACGCCAAGGTTAGTGTGCCTGCACCCCTTCTGCAACCAAAGTAGGGCAAAAAACACAGAAATCTCACAATACTTCAAATCTTAGCAAGTTAGCTTGAAATTTGCAACAACCCATTAAAATGATAGCTATAAATGAGAACCTACACATATAATACTGGCAAAAATCCTAAGAAATTGAACATTATTTACTATATGTGTATATCAAAGGTTAGCAAAAAACAATAGAATTCAAGCAAAAATGATAAGGTACTAAGGATCTAGCCCCACCGAGCATGTCAAATGTGTACATATATTTATTAGCAATGCAAATAGAGTTAGAACTAATACCTAGTAGTCCTAAAACAAAGCTAAATCAAATTCAATGCACCATCATGCTTAGAGCTTACGATAAACTAATCTACTAACATCCGCATCAGAACATGAACAAATATTCAAACTAACATGTTAATCCATTAATTTCTATCTCTATTGAATGCTAAAAATAAAATTAAGCTACTTATATCCTTAACAATCAAATGTTTGATTGTATGTTTGAATCCCAAGGTTTTCAAGAATGGAGTCTTTTCAATCCATGACTACAAGACCATTTGACATATATCCATATGACTTCAAAAATTGGATGGATGAATACAAGAAATGAAAGTAGTTGGCCTCTCCAATAAAGAATGCTCTAAGATGAAAAAATTGCTATAGTGTATTTACTATATGCTTCACTTTTGTTTCTCAAGGAATAGGTGTAAGTGTAAAGGTAGGAGGAGGGTCTTTATATACCCCAATGGATAAAGGGATTTCTACATCCCTTTGCATGTGGGATAATAGAGATGTTGAGTTAGTTGTGGATAAGGTGGGTTTATATAGGGTTGAGTTAACTTTAGGAGAGTGTAGTTTGTCCTTTAGTGACTCATGTGGATAAATGGGGTTTATTAATTGATCAAGATGATTAATTAATAGATGTGTAAGCTTATAAAAGATTTTTAGAGAAATGTTAGCATGATTTATACTATAGAAGGGGATTAAATCAATTAAATACTAATTTATTGGTTTAATGAAAGGGGAAACTAATTAATTAATAATAATTAATTAGTCTAGATAGAAGGAAAGATTAATTAATGGAAGGTTGTTAATTAGGGTGCTTGTTGAATATAAGACTTAATTAATTACTTATTGTAATTAACTAACCATGATAGAAGAGAAGATGAGCATTATTGACGATATGTCACCAATTTGTGGGAAAGGGGATAATTAGCACAATTTAAGTGTTTAAATTGTTCAAGATAAATTATAGGTGTCTACAACCACGATCTGATTGGGACCAGATACTCACGAGGGAAATTTGCACATATACCAAAAATATTCTGGTCGCATGGTGGAAAGGAATAAAGAATATAAAGAGAATATTGAGGTACTAGAGGAATAAGTGCGAACTCTTTCATTTTATGTGTAACACTTGGTGGAACCAAGCACTATAACACTTCCTATTTTGAAAGTGGTACCCATAAGTAGCTTTGATCTAGAATCCATTAGAAAAACACATGAGCTCACGATGCAGGGGCGAGCAAACAATGAATGGATCAACTTGATCTCTGAAAAAGGGAATTCAACACTTAAAGAGGAAGTCAAGCTATTTGCATACATGTGTGCAACTTCCAATAGAATTTGTGCACTCAAAGAAGATGTGGATAAAGAAAGAGATTACTAGGAAGCTTTGGGACAAATAGAGTGAGTGAGATAAGAAAAACCCATCATCAAGAGTTGATCGATAAGAAGGTTTTTGAAACTCCTACATAAGACTTAACATGTGTATGGGAAAGGGCCCTAGAAATCAGATTTCAAGCAATCAATCGGGCCTTCATAGAACTAGAGAAGAAAGAAGAACAAATATACAAGTTGTAGGATAGTATGAATCAAAAAATTTAGAAACTTGGAGTACCCGTAATGAGCGAACACTCAAATTATGATGAATCGATTGGCCCTTTTGAAGAATATGTCAAGAAAGGGGTGGGAAACCCATTTTCCCTCACTAAGGATATTCTCTACTTATTCTCAGGGATCCAAGTCTCCATTGCACTTATCACAAAAAAACATTCATCATGGTTTAATAAGTGTAAGGACATCAACAGTGTGACCAATGGATGGATTGAAACCTTGAGCTGCATTTACATCCCTCATGCTGACAAACTAGAACCAGTAGTGGCTCATTTCAACCAAGATCTTAAAAAGACAGAATCTCTCTCAGGATCACGAAGTGGAGAGCAGTCGGAGAGTGGAGCCAAGTCCACCACAATAGCTCATCCTTCAGCATAATTCATCTTCTTCTTCCTCTTCTCTTCTCATACAACTCTCTCTCACTCTTCAATGTTATATTTGTACGTTGAGTGTTGCACTTTTTAATATGACTTAAGTGACTTTAGAAATATAATGTAACTTTAAGTAACCTTGCTATTATAAAAGGGACTTAAATATTTAAAGTGGAATATGAATAGTCTTAAGTCATATTAATTTATTTGAAAATTCACCTAGAAGATGAAAATTTGCCTCCTATTTTGTAAATTGTAACAAGCTTCTCATTTGAGGGACTTCTAAAAAGTATTCTAAATTTTACTTCGTGGATGTTGGATCTTTTTTTGTGAATTCATGAGAGATTAATCATTGTGAAGAGAGAAACAAATAGCAAGTTTCTTCCATTTATCCTATTAAAAAAATGTCTTCCACTTTTCACAATGTGTACAAATTCTACTTGAGTTTCAATAAAGGAAGAAGGAATTTTAGCCTCTTTAATTTAGGATTTTATTGGTACTTTGTGTCCATTAAGCTTCATTTAGTCTGGTAGCTATTATGTAGATTTGTTTTCTTCTATATTCAAGTGCATGTAATGAAACTTTTGGATGATGTACGAAAGTCTCTGATTTTCTACTTACAACATTATTTTTCTCGTTTCTAACTTTCTCATTCCCTTTCTCACCTTCCTAGAAAATTCATCTCTTGTAGGTATATGCAAGAATTTTCCACAGGATCAGTGGAGTGTCCCTATTGGATCCTCGACCAAAAGGCCACCAGGATAAAACTCACATTTTACTCACACATGCACATATGGCAGCTGCACCGGTTAAGTAGAGGGACTTAGACTCCCAGAGCGTTAGTAAGATAATCACCAATTTTTCCCTGAAATTTTTTCTCGCTAACAGTTTTTGGTGCTCACTGTGGGGAAAATTTAGTAGCATCTGCATTTGATTATGACCAGAAGGTCTGATAAATAAATAAATAAATTCAAAAAATTCAAAATACAAAAAAGAAAATCTCTAGAATTTGAATAGCTATATGAACCACATGTCTACAAACCATGGCTATTCCGGGAAATCCTCCTATTGAAAGACCCTAATTTCTCTTCAAAATCCAAGAGCACATCACTTCTAATTTGAGAGAAGATATCTGGTATAACAGAAAAAGTTTCAACCAGTACTTTATTACCACGAGAATTATTGACCTTAAAGAAGAATGTGTTGCTAAATTAGACAGGAAAAGAAAAATTCCAGCCCCAAAAAGAAGAGCATAGATTTCGAAGCTGGTGGATAGAAGATACACCTGACAACAGAGAAAAGGAGGACAAATTGAACCCATTTTTGAAGAAATTCAAAGAAGACAAGAGTTTCTCGGAATTCATAGGCCTCTCTTTCATCAAGCAACCGGTCACATTGGGAACCCGAGTGTTGCAAATCCTTTGGAAGGTGAATTTCCATACATCAACAAGAACCTTGAAGATTTCATCGCTGTAGAGATCGAAGAAGAAGCTAGAGAAAGAGAAGCAAGAGCAGAAGAGGAAATAAGAGCTCAACTCAAAGAAATTAAAAAACTTCAAGCTGAGTTGGATGCAAGAGCAGCAGCAAAATCCGTAGCCTTAGCAAGATTGGAAGTTAGAAATAGAAATAGAATGGGGGATCATGAGCGTGATCATGATCGTGAGGCCCATAGGCCTAAAGTACCATGGGGAGGAAACATCAGTCTACTTTCTCTTGATTAACCACTCCACGAGCTACTAAGAGGCTCAAGAAAAAACTTCCCAAAATTCAGATGGGATGGTTCTCATCTCCTCAAAGAATATGTAGCAGAATTTTTCACCACTTGTGGTGTGTTGGGTGTTGAGGAAGAAGATGTGTCATTCTCACTCTTAATGGAGTCACTTCAAGAAAAGGTTGTTGAATGGTTCTACATGCTACCCCCGAGGTATGTCACCTATTGGGAAGATATAATAAGTGTATTCAAACATAGGTTTAAGACTGCGTAATATAGTCAGGATCTCTTCGTCTAATTGGTACAAATGAAAAAAACAAACATCTGAGTCAATGAGATACTTCATAGAAAGATATAACAGAGTGATAAGAATAATCTCTGAAGATGTTGTGCCTCTAGAAAATAATTTGAAGAGATTCTTCATCAGTTCCTTTCAATCAGAAGTAGGTTTCTTCCTTAGAAGAACCCAACCAAGAACATTTAGGGAAGCTCAAGACCATGCAATAGAAACTGATGATGATCTAATCCTATCTGGTAAAGTGAAAGACCCAAATGGGAAGAAAAAGGGTCAGAATTCAAACTCAATCACCATGGATGCAATATTTCAAAAAATGGAAAATGACTTGGTTTCCTTGAAGAAACAGGTGTCCCAGATCACAATGTGAAACACTCTAAGGAAGCCAAAACCTCCAAATAGGCCAAGGATTGCTCTACCTCCCCACTGAATTGCTCTCAAAAAACCACCAATCAATGTCATCTATGACACTGAAGAACCAGAGGAGGAAGAAGAAATTGAAGAACTTGGAGAAGAAAATGTGGAGTATGAAAGTTATATTGAGGTCGAGGAAGTTGATGGTGATACACACAATGGCCTAATTGAGTACGTTGATGATGAAGATGAAGATGATGAAGAAGCTCCACATTTCTCATGTGTATTTTTCACTTGCACATAGTCCAAGAAAGGTGCTTCATCCTCAAAAGTTGCAGTAAAGGAAAAGAAGAAGAAATAAGATTCTCCTCTAGAGGTCCCACAAAATAAAATCATCAGTAGAGAATCACCACTACCACCTTCAATGGAGTTAGGTAAAGAGAAAGTAGACTAACTAGCTAGCAAGGATCATGCTTCCATACCAAGTAAGTCATCTAATCCTCTTCCCAGCTCAAAGGTTACTAAGAATAATTATTCTTCAAATGTTGGTGCTGTAAAAACATCTAAGGTGCCATCAAAACCTGCATCCCCATCCCCTTCCAAGCCACTTATTGCACCCTTGAAGGAAATTTCAACACATAAAACAATCAAACATTCACCATGTAAATCTTTCATTATTCCTGGAACCTCTTCCTCACCCACCATAACCCCATTTGAGTTTGTGGAACACGCAAGAAAAACTAAATTCCATCTCTCAGAAATAGAACACCTACAAAATCATCCTTCCCAATTTGATAGGTTCATTGATGTAGTTCATGGGGGTAACCCCATAACATTGGGTCTAAGTTCCAAAGTCTTTCTACCCACACCGTCCACACCAACTTCTCAAAACAAGCTAGCCCTCAGTTCCTCCAAAACCAACATGGTTGAACCTTTCTACCTGTCACTTCTCATTAAAGGCTTCGAGCTAAATAATTGTATCGTATATTTTGGAGCCTCAAATAATGTGATGCCCATTAAATTTTCAAATGATCTTGGCCTCACCTTGACCTAGAAAAATGGAACCTATTATTCAATGGAATACAAACAAGTGTCATTGGTAGGAATGATCAAAGATGCACAGGTAGCATTGGCTGATTTTCCAGACAAGAAGGTGCTTCTAACCATTCTGGTGGCAGACATCCCAACATCCTTTGGCATGCTATTGAGCCAAATCTTCTACAGAGACTTGGGTGGAGAAATAAAAATTTATTGGTCATCTATAACTATTCTAGTAAAAGGTGACATGAAGAAATTACTGCTGGTAAGAAAGATGAAATTCACAGTGCGAAAGTCTAATGATCCAAAGGTGAACATTGTTTTTCAAGATAGCGGGCTAGGAAACTAGTTCCTCACATCATAAAAATATGAGAATTTTCCACTCCTTATGGAAGAGGAAGAATATTAAGTTTGGACAATGGAATATTATGGTAGTCATTCCAGTGCAGGTTCAGGAGCAGGTGTAGTGTTGTACTCTCCCTCTAGTGAATTGTACCCATTTTCCTACAAGCTACAATTTGATAATACAAATAACACGACATAATAAGATGCCCTCATTTTAGACATGGTCATGGCCAAAGACATGGGAATCAAGAATCTAAGATACTAAGGTGATGTGGAAGTGATAGTAAAGTAAGTCCAGAAACAATATCAGGTGAAAAATCCAAGACTCTGGCATTATAGAAATAGAGTATGGTACTGCATTGAATCTTTTGATTCATTTTCCATTGAAGCTATCCCAAGAAAAAAGAATGAAAAGGCTAATTCTCTTGTATTATCATCTTCCCTAGTGACACCTCATCCTTCTTTTGGTAAAGATAAGGTGACCATATAAATGGTATTCATGCCTAGTGTACCAGATAATGTAAATAATTGGAAAGTATTTAACGATGATAACCAAATTCTAGAATTTTTGGAACAAAGGAATAATTTCAATAATCTCTTCTTTGAAGAAAGTACAAATCCACACCGAGAAGTGGTAGCCAAAGAAGAGAAAGAAGGAATTGAATGTATTGATGATGGGGTGATCAAATTTAAAGGGAACAAGATTCCCAAAGGCCTAGTTTCTTTAGAAGACCTCTTTGACAAACATGTTAGATTCATTCAAGAGAAATAAAAACAATCTTCTTGGTGCCCAACTGATTTTGATAAGGAAAACATTAGCACCCCATAGGAGCCAATGATGGTCAATATTGGAAAATGTTTCTCAGCTAAGGAGAAAAGAATGTTTGTTTCATTGCTCAAGAAATATTTAGATGTTTTGGCCTATTCTTATGATGAACTCAAATCCTTCCAACTAAAGGAAATGCATCACTCAATTCCTTTGAAGAAAGATTCTAAGACATTTAGGTAGAAGGAAAGGCCATATAACCCAAAGATTGATGATACCATCAAGGAGGAGGTAATTAATATGCTCAATGCAAGAATCATCTTTCCCATCCACCATTCAACATGGGTGGCCAACATTATGTCGGTGCAGAAGAAGAATGGTGAAATAAGAATATGTGTAGATTTCCACAACCTAAACCATGAATCACTGAAAGACAATTATCCTCTCCCTATCATGGACCACAATTTGCATGCAGTCACTGGATCTGAAATGCTTTCATTGCTTGACAGATTCTCAAGGTATAATGAAATCAAAGTGGCAGAGGAGTATCACACAAAGACATCCTTCACAGTGCCATGGGGCACTTTTGCCTACAATAGAATTCCTTTCATTTTAATCAATGTGGGAGCTAAATTTCAAAGGGAGATGGATTTGGAATTTAGAGATCTAAAACATTACATCGGCATATATCTTAATGATCTCATGATATTTTCAAAGAAGATGGGAGACCATATCCATCACTTAGAACAAGTACTTGCAAAGTGTAGAAAGCATTGCATATCACTAAATCCCAAGAATTGCATTTTTAGAGTTATGAAAGGAACGTTGCTAGGGAACATTGTGAAAAAACATAGAGCACATATTGATCTTGAGAGAGTATGAGCCATTCAATAATTATCTCTATCCAAAAACAAGAAAGGAGTTCATTCATTCTTCGTAAAGGTGAATTTTCTTCATCACTTTGTTCTTGAGTTTTCTGACTTAACAAAGCATATCACCACCATGATGAAACCACAGGTAAACTTCAAATGGAATGATGAAGGGAAGGAAACATTTGAAGAGATCAAAAAAATTATTGCCAAATCTTCAACCTTTGTGTCTCCATATTTTAACAAATAATTCATTATGTATTATTATGCATCAGAACACACCCTCTCTATTGTTCTTGTTCAAAAAAAAGATGAAGGCATGAAAGCACCTATTGCTTTCATGAGTTGTCCATTGAAAAATCAAAAACTAAATTACATCCAATTGGAGAAGCATGCTTACGTAGTGGTTAAGGCTGTAAAATACTTCAGGTTATACATCCTCAACTCTCATACTTTGGTGATGGTCCCTAATAATACAATCAAGTCCATCTTAACACAGCAGTGTCCTGGAGAAAAAGAGGAAATTGGATTGCAAATACTCAATAATATGACTTGGATATTTAAACCTCTAATCTATTAAGGGGGGAATGGTTTGTGCAGGTTGATTACTGAGGATGAAACACTCAAAGCTCAACATGGAGAAGAGAATTATGCTTTCCTATCTTGTTTCGAAAACAACCCACAAGTTCTCTTTGTAACCACTACTAATGAGTGGTATGTTGATATTGCCTATTACTTAACTTATGGAGAATGACCTCCTCATCTTGATTACAAGAAAAGGAGAACACTCAAGCTAAAGGAAACAAGGTTTGTAATCTAAAATCACACACTTTACAAAAGAGTCCTAGATGGATGCTTCCTCTAGTGCGTAGATAAAGAGAAATAAGAAAAATTTCTTAAAGCTTACCATGACCAAGCATGTAGTGGGCATTTTTCAGCAATGGTCACTGCACACAAGATCCTCTAAGGAAGGTATTATTGGCCCACCCTCTTTGCAGACACTGAAGATTGGATTTCCAAATTTGAAGCATGCAAAAAAATTGTTGGGAGACCACAACTCACCACACTACCTCTCAGGCCAATTGTTATTGAAGAACCATTTCAGCAGTGGGGGATAGACTTCATTGGTGTTCTGAATCCTCACTCAACCGAGGGGCACACCTACGTGCTCATGGTGACATATTACTTCACCAAGTGGCTGGAAACCATTCCCACCAAGAAATCCAACACCAAAACAATATGAAATTTCATCAAGGAGAATATCATAGTATGTTTTAGAGTACCAAAAAATATTGTAGCAGACAATGCCACCTATTTCTCTTCAAGGGAGTTGATTGAGTTTTTGTATGGCTACAAAATCTCTCTATCTCATTCATCGGACTACCATCCACAGGAGCATGGAAAGGATGAATCAAGCAACAAGAACATTGTGACCATTATACACATGCTTGCAGATGAGAACCAAAGGAACTGGCAAAAAAAATTGTATGATGCATTGTGAATGAACAGGATCACTCCCAAGAAGGAAATAGGTATGTCACCATTCCAATTTTTTTATGGAGTCGAGGCAGAAATCCCACTCACAATTGAGATGCCAGCTTTAAGTTGCTACAGGGAATAGAAGATGGTCAGTAAAAGGATTCCATTGACAAGAGGATCTTATTTCTTGAGAATCTAGAATATAATAGACTTCGAGTGGTGGACCGTATCAAAGTGCACTAGTTAAAAGTAAAGAAATATTTTGATAAGAATGAAAAAGTGAGAGAATTAAAAATAGGATACTTCATCCTACTATGGGAAAAGAGAAGGGAACTAAAAGGAAGCCATGGAAATTTTGATTCATTATGGCTCAGTCCATTCCAGATTCATGAATCTTGTGGTGAGAATGCTTTTTTTCTCTCATATTTGGATGGAACATTGTTGGAATTGCCTCGCAGTGGGAAATACCTAAAATTATATCATCAGTGAAAGTGAGTTGTCCCTTTCCTTGGACTATAGGTGATTTCTAGGTGTGTTTCCCATTTTTTTATGTATTGTGTGTTTCCTTTCCATCATTTTGTGTGTGTGTGTGTGTGTGTGTGTGTGTGTGTGTGTGTGTGTTTCCTTCTTCTAATCTCTCTTTCTAGAAATTGTACATGACTCTGCAAGGCCTAATGGATAAGGCACTAGTCAATGTATTATATGGTCTAAAATTGAGATTATAGATTCCCATGTCATGTCTTTTCTTCACTCATTTCACACCATGTCCCCAAGCTAGAGCCAGCTATTGTCATGCAAATGTGCAAGAACTAAATTTGAATTTTTCAAGCACGAAAATTATACCCATATGCTGAATTTTTCATGTTTTATCATTCCTAGGAACCCCAGGTCAAATCCGTTATCCTGGTAACCCCCTATTTGATGTAAAATTGGTCCCCTATATGATTTAGGAAATTATATTCATTCCCCCTAGGTAATTTTATGGAGTTATGAAAAGACACTATCTTCTAGTAGTATTGGGAAGGGCTATTGTTGGCTTTCCTAGGACTGGATTAAACCTATTGGATTTGAATGGAAGGGAAAAATTAAACATGGAGGTGAATTGAATACCTTAGAAAATCATAGAGATTATTTTGGAAGGTTTGGGGAATTTTTGAAAGATTTGGAACAGTCTAAGTAAAAACCATGGTTCATAAGCCTAGGCAATACACAAGCCTAAAACAATTGTTGGGCTTCAAAAGAAGATTCTGAGAGGTTCAAATGGAGTTAGAAGTAAAATAAAAAATCATCAAAAAGAGGATTCCAAGACCTTCATGATGGTAAAATAATATTTTTCCTAACACCTTAGCACATATGATTGGAAGGCATTTTTTCTCAGGCATAAGTGGAGTCCCAGATCAAAAATCCATTTTTTCAGGGAACATACATGGTAAAATCAAGACATGAGACCCAAATAATTTGATTAAAACTACCATTTTTAGTCAGTATCATATACAACTTCAATAATAAATTCCACTACGAGCTCAAGCTATCTTCGTTCCAGGTTACCCTCTCAAAGGCAGTTCAGGACTTAGTCATTTTTCAAGAGGACACATGTCAGCAGCAGGAGCCTGACGGGATTTCATGTCCCATATGTCCTTGAGGTTAGGTACATCAACCCTTTAAAAATTTTCCTAGCCCCCATGTGACCTCTGGGACCCTCATGTGACCTCTAGAATTGATAGTTTAGCCCCCAGGAGCATTTTTGGAGCATCCATTCCCTGTCGTCAGATCTAGCGCCATGTGTCAGCTCCGGGACCACCGTGGAAACTGATTTCCATTATGTCCCTAATATGGGGGACATAAAACCTTGAAAAATGTGCCCAACCCCTATTGGGAGTCTTTTGGACACCCACGTGATCAACTTTCAATCCCTAGATGTAATTTTGGATTATTCATTCATTGTCATCAGATCAAATGCCACATGTCAGCTCCAAGACCACCGTGGAAACTGATGTCCCTTATGTCCCTAAGGTGAGGAATATCATACCTTGAAAAATGTTCCCATCCCCTATGGGTAGTCTTTGGACACCCACGTGTCCAACTTTTAGCTCCCAGTGCTTTAAATCAACTTTTTCCTCCTTCATTCCCTGTTGTTGGATCAAGCGCCACATGTCATCCTCTTGAAAATTGTGGAATTTAATGTCCCTTACATCTCTGAGGTCAGGGAGATAAAGCATGAAAAAATGCACCCAAGCCCTACCTATGCATTATTTTTTTATTTTTTCCAACTATCATTTTTACTGCTTCTAACTTCTAACATTTTAATGCACACGTCATCCCTCCATACTTCCTCTCCAACATTCTACCATCACTTTGCCATTGAAAATGATCAGAATAGATCAACCCAACCACCGAAACACATTTCACATAGTGATGTACAATTCTCAGAAGGATTTTTCATCAAAACAAGAAGGAGAAACGAAGAACAAAAGGAAGAAAATATTGAAAATCTCTATAGCCTAAAAATAGAGATTTGAAGAAATATTCCAAGCCAGTGCATAAAAAATGAACCATTTGTTGTTATTCATTCCTCTATCCAAGACCATCAAAAATACACCTTCAAACTCCCCCCTTTTGCAATAAAGCATCCATAACGAAGAAATCTCCTTTCCAGCTCAACAAAGAAAGAAATGGGATTTCCCTCAAACCGATTATCAGATTGAAGTAAGATCACATGTGAAGCACCATAGAAAAAAATACACATCAAAAATATATTTTTCTTAACAAATGGAGGAGAAAACCAAACCTACAATTTTTAGGTTCATTAATGGTTGTACCTAGAAGCACTACCAGGTCTGAAAATTAAAACTTTAAAATCTCTTAGACTATTAAGCAGGCAGGCCTGAAATTATAGAGGGGTGATATTGGGAAAAAGCCCATGTCAAAAAATTTCGTTCCATATCAATCTGACTTCTATAGGCCAAATTTATAAAATAGCAAGTATACCACATAGGAACTACTATTTTGGGAAATTCATCGATGGAAGAACCTACAAAGGAGATGAAAAACATTAGAGGTGCACTAAAGAAGAGAATTCACTAGAATGGAGATTTTTAGAACTTACTAAAAATAGTAAGTGTGCCCTCAAGAACCTGCTAAAAATAGAAATGTTATCCAGAATGAATGAGGAACATAGGGAGAAAGATGAAAACTAAGTCGTAACATCTAGTTGAAGATCAGATATTTTCTTTTTAACACTTAAAAATGGTAAGTTAATTTTTCGAAGGAAGATATGAAGCCGAAATGGATGGGTTAAAATCTGACACAAGCCTTTGTATGCGAGTATGATGTGGAAGACAATAATGTCTTCTACATGGACCTGAAAGACCTTAAGACTCGCATGGCCTCCAAGGACCGAAGGAGGATTGAAGATCATATATTCATAAGTGGCTTGTTCACTGCTGCAGAACACCCAGTGTCTGTGTAAATTATTGAGCTAGTCCTAGCCTACTCTTTCCACTACGAGCCCGAGACGTGAGCCATCCAAACTAACAATGGTTTAACAATTATGGTCATGACCCCTAGGACCATTTCAATATCTCTGAATATACCGATGTCCGCCAGTATGGTCGTCATTTCAAAGGAAAGGGTCGTGCATGATTGGGAGACATTGGATTCATATGTACAAGGAGTAGCACTCATCTCATGGTTGAAAACAAGAAGAAATCCTTCCAGGATGCACAATAATCTACCAAGGTGTGAGTTCCATGAAGGGTATTCTGATTTCATCACTCTCCTCAGTAGAGTAATGTGAGAAGAAAGCATGAGAGACTTCTTGGACTAGATGGGCCTTTTCATAGTAAAATTGATAGAAGGGAAGTAGAGAATTGACTATGGGCAGATCATCAATGACAATGTCCATCTACAAATGCTCTAAGTACCTGTGACAAAGAAGTTCCACATGACTTCTTACCTATTTTATCTCCTTGCAAGCTTGTAATCATTCAAGGGATTGGCTCTCATGTAGAACATTGTTTCCAAGTTATCTGCATTCGAGAAAATTCCACAATTGATAATGGAGGAGAGAAACATGCATTTTACCCACATGAATGATTTGTTCTCCATTTATGTGGTATGAAGCTTGGAAGGGGATCTTGAAGCTAGGATGTCACTAAAAGTGGAATCCCTGATTAAGGAAAATGGCTCGTACTTCATACAATTCTCAACATTCTCCTACATACAAGTTGTTTGCTTCGACCAAGCTCTGTAGAAACTACCTAAGTACCTCAGCAACAAGATTGTATTGTTCAAACTATGCAGGTAGATCAACCAAGTAAATAACAAGCTCAAAAGTAGGAGAAAGAAATTGATTTCATTCCCTATATCTCTAGGGGAGTTCACGTGCAAAATCTCAAATGATGCATCTCACCTAGAGGCCACTTTCACACATTTGAATTTGCATTCCTAAATCGTCATGCCCAACTTTGACATCCGAGAAGATCCTGAATCATTCTATGTCCCAGGATTGTAACATGAGGCACAAGTTGAGGACTACTGGGCCAACTATATTGATGATTTCAAAGTAAGTAAAAAATATCACATGAGGATGACAATCAGTGAGATGAAGAAATTCAAATTCCCTTGGTATGAAGACATCTCACATGATGATGGGACAAAGATGTAGGATCCTGAGTATATACTAGTCAAGATGTCTCCAATGCCCCAAATCAATTGACATGTTTGTGAATCAAGAGATATACTGGAGGAGACTGAAAAGGTGGTAAGGAGAATGATGAACTAGTTTTAGATGAAGAGGGTTATGATCATTCGTTCATGAGGAATTTCTCCAAGCTAGAAGAAAGCTTCACATAATTCATCTTCAAAAGTGGTAGAGGTGACTTCCAGATCTAAACACTTTGGAGCGAGTTCAAAAAGGAAGGCCATGGAATTGAAAACTTCTCCCCTTGAGAAGACACCCAAGAAATTCAAGGAAGAAAAAGAATCATTGGCATCACCACAGGAGGAATATGTGATCTCAATAATGCAGACAAAAAATATGATAGTAGATACATAGGTGAACGAGGAGTATATGACTCGTGATCTAGTCTTCGATCCACTATAAGATATCTTGCATGTTGTTGACTCTAACACTCCTGTCATTCAGGAATTGCCTCCTCCATCATAACAAAGAATGGTTGATGCACACATCATTGATCCTAAATCCGGTGAGATGTTTATGTGGATGTGGGAAATGATCATCCTTGAAACTAACATTGTGCAACAAGTATTATCCCCCGATCTATTATAAATTATCTCGTTGGCTAAAGAAAAAAGGTCAAGAAAGATCACATAGATATCATCTCGATTCTACAGTGGGGAGACAGGTAATCATTACTATTGGTGACCATCCTTGGCAGATAGATTCATCTGAGTCATGGGAATCCTTAGGTTAGTGGGACATGCACCCTAAGGAGACCTCCATATTTTAAATAAGTTATATCTTCTCTGCAGAGGGAGATAGGGGCTGAGAATAATTAAACAAAAGCATAAAACAAGTTAAGGCATTGCACTGAACAAGCATGCTAGGAGATCAATCGAGACCGCAACTACCTGAGAAGGGAAACAATGAATAAATAAAGAACGGTGGATGAAATGCACCATAGGTTAAAAAGGGTCACACAGAACACTACCTCAAACTACTTAAGCATAACTTTGAAGATAATAACAACATTGAGAGATGCACAATTTCTAAGTGAAAATAAAGGTGATTAGAGACAATAAATGTATGTGAATGATAAACAGAAAACACCACAAGGCATATATATTACTCCAAGAATTGTGCATAGTATTACATTTAGAAAAGAGGTAAGATTGTTATTACAAAACCTAGGCATAAGGATAGAGTTCCAAGATCTCTATCTTTTACAAAAGAGAAACTTGTGATAGAGTAGAAAAGATCGACACTCCTAGTATCTAACTAAAAAAAATCTCTCTTATCAAACTTTGATTAAAATTTTATAAGGGGAGGAGGAGGTAAGAGAGAAATTTCAAACTCCCTCCCAACTATCCCTCAATTATGATAGATTATATGAAGTGACAAAAACTTATTTCCTCAAATATTTCTCATAATTTGGCCCTTTCAGAAGAGTGAGAGCCATGCCTATTTAATGCATCTTAATGATCCTTCGACTGACACCCTTGAGATGGACTTGCCTTTTGAGAAGAAAATATTTTGGCTATTTATTACATAACTAGATATTTGGACCCCTTGTGCATTGGTTCCTGGCCTCTTGATTCAAACAGTGCATATTTAGTAATGAAATGAACCTTCACCTTTGATCTTTTGAAAAAATTTCAAGCATTAAATCTTAAAGATAAGACCCCAAATCACTTATACGTGGTGGATGGCTTGTCATATTTTTATGGTATGCTTTGAAAATGGAGTCCATTTGTTACAAGATACACATGGAAGGCCCACACATCCTTATGAATATGATTTTATTTAGGGTTCCTGGGAAAGTGTTGGGTGGACACTTGGCACCATCTATGGGCTTGTTGTCCTACTCCTTTGTTGACTCCACGTGTCAGCCCTACCATAGTTTGAGACTTTGTCCCCTCCTTTGACATCTAAAGTTACACCTACTTGACACTTGACAGTGTCCACAAGCTTCTCGTCTCTCTTTGTGATTTGATTAAGTCCTTTCTTCTCGGTAAAGATTCATCTTTGAATAGGCTTCAAAAATGCAATAATATTCTTGTTTGTGGATTTTTAAAATAATAGTTTGGTGACTCACTGGGACCATTATCCTACTAAATGAAAAGAACCCATGATCTCCTGCTATCAAATTGGTTTGTTACTATGATTCGAAGCTACTCTGAATCAGAGCCTGTGGAACTTTCCAGTTTTCTATGGAGCATTCATAGTTGTCATTTGATTCTCACATCTTCCTAATCTCATAATGAAACTTGGTAAGTTTTATTTTTTTCTAAGAGTAGAAAATTAGAAAGATGGCCAATGGAATCCCTTATCTGATTTTAGTTGCTCTTCATTTGCTCGAAGTGAAACTTACAACCATCTCCACCAACTATGAATTCTTTATTGAGCCAGAGTCCTCTTAGGATCTAGTGACTTCTTAATGGAGTAATATAAGTGCGGGCCTATAAAAAAACATACATGCCTCAAATGAGTTATGTAGAGTGTGTGTAAGCACTTATCCTGCTAAAAACTAATCTACTCCTACTCCTAATCAAATTGGCTTGATGAATGCTAAACAAAACCTAAAATAGGAGAGGAAAAATAAAATCCTTTTCTTATAAAATGTGGCCATGCAATCAATTTGGCTATTGATATGGCCTGTAATAGAGTGAAAAATTATCCTTTACTCTTCAACTCAGGGTATTAGCGAACAATATGCATACCTCCTCTTGTTCATCTTTTGGTTTGAGGTGTTATAGCTGACCATCTGGATCTTGAAAATTATCCTCATGCCCTGAAGTGAGCATGACAGGTACAAAGGTTTTTCTTAGTATTAATGAGGACCATTCTCTAGTGGGATTCAGCCTGATTGTTTGTTCCCCAATTGTGAATTCTTCATTGAGCCAGAGTCCTCTTAAGATCTAGTGACTTCTTAATGGATTAATATAATTACATGCCTATAAAAAAACATACATGCCTCAAATGAGTTATGTAGAGTGTGTGTAAGCACTTATCATGCTGAAAAATAATCTACTCCTACTCCTAATCTAATTGGCTTGATGCATGCTAAACGAAACCTAAAATAGGAAAGGAAAAATAAATTCCTTTTCTTATAAAATGTGGCCATGCAATCAATTTGGCTATTTATATGGCCTGTAATAAGAGTGAAAAATTATCCTTCACTCTTCAACTCAAGGTATTAGCAAACAATATGCATACCTCCTCTTGTTCATCTTTTGGTTTGAGGTGTTGTAGCTGACCCTCGGGATCTTGAAAATTATCCTCATGCCCTAAAGTGAGCATGATAGGTACAAAAGTTTTACTTGGTCTTAATGAGGACCATTCTCTGGTGGGAGTCAGTCTGATTATGTGTTCCTTCCCATGGTTCTTGATCAAATTTTTTCGAACAAGGCTTGCTTACACGCTTCTCTGACGGGTGTCATACCTATCTTCTCCTTCTCCATTTTTAGCAGCTTCAATAGTGAATCTAGGCTCTTAGATCTAAAGAAAAAATATCTCAATAATACTTTCTTCTAGAGTCCTAGGATTAGTCCAAGGGGAGTTGTTGTGAGTGGAATGCTACCCTTGTGGATTTTATGAAGCGGTGAAGATTTTTATTTCCACAAGCCCTTCTTTATTGATCCATTCCCCCAGATCTGATAAGCACTTGAGATTATCTTCTTCCTCCTCTTTCAAAGCTTTATGCTTTGATATGATGGTTTTTGAGTCTACATATTCTCCATCATATATGGCTAAATTTTGCAGAATGAAGCTTATTGATAAATATTTTTTTAGGGGAGCTGCTTGTGGGGAGGAAAAATAGAGGCAACTTCTATAGCTTCTTTTCTTCTCAGTTGGTGACACAGACTTCCTGAGCACATATCACTTCTCACCATACGCTCCTCTTCTTTTGGATTTAGAGCCATTGATTGTTGGTGTGAGCGGTATAGTTGTTCAAAGAAAGGGAGAGTGTGGAATGGGGGGCTTGGTGATGGACAAGGAGATGATTCCTTGGTGGTAATGAAGTCATGATTACACGACATCATAGGATGAAGAGAAATGGGAGACATGGAAAGACATATGAATGAAGACGGATGAGAGGGAGCTCTATGATCCTTTGTAATGATTTGGTCAGAACATGTGAATTTTCTCGATGTGCTCCACAACTATCTTCATTGAAGCTTGATTTCTATGTAGAATTGACTAATTTGGTGCCATAATAAAATATCACTATGATTTGTCCCACCGGCCATGCCAAGAAAGATGTTGATGAACATCCTTGGTGGATAGAGCCATCAGAGTTGTGGGAATCCTTAGGTTAGTGGGACATGTGCCCTAAGGATACCTCCAGATTGTAAAGAATTTTGATCTTCTCTACAGGGGGAGATAGGGGGTGAGAAGAATTAAATAGAAACATAAAATAAGCTAAGGCGATGCGCCAAACAAGCCCGCTAGGAGATCAATTGAGACTGTAACTACTTCAGAAAGAAAACAATGAATAACTAAAGAAGGGTGGATGAAATGCACCATAGGTTAGAAAGGGTCACACAAAACACTACCTCAAACTACTTAAGAACATCTTCGAAGATAGTAATAACATTGAGAGATGCACAATTTGTAAGTGAAAATAAAGGCGATTAGAGACAATAAAGCTATGCGAATGATGAACAAAAAAATTCACAAGGCATATATATTACTCAAAAAATTGTGCACAGTATTATATTTAGAAAAGAGGCATGGTTGTTATTATAAAACCCAAGTAGAAGGCTAGAGTTCCAAGACCTCAGTATTTTACAAAAGAGAAACTTGCAATAGAGTAGAAAAGATTGACACTCCTAGTATCTAACTAAAGAAAATATCTCTCTTATCAAACTTTGATTACAATTTTACAGAGGGAGGAGGAGGTAAGAGATAAATTTCAAACTCCCTCCCAACTGCCCCTCAATTATAATAAATGATATGAAGTGACAGAAATAGATTTCATCAAATGTTTCTCACAATTTGGCCCTTTTGGAAGAGTGAGAGATATGCCTATTTAATGCATCCTAATTATCATGCAACCAACTTGAATCCCTTGAGATGGAATCACCTTTTGAGAAGAAAATATTTTGGCTATTTATTACATAACAAGATATTTTGACCCTTTTTGCATTGGTTCACAAGATCTTGATTCAAACGGCGCGTATTTTGTAATGAAATGACCCTTCACGTCTAATATTTTGAAAAAGTCTCGAGAATTAAATATTACAGATAAGACCCTAAATCACTTATACGTGGTAGATGGATTGTCATATTTTTATGGTCTTCTTTGAAAAGGGAGTCCTTTTTTTGTAAGATCCACATGGAAGGCCTACGCATCCTTATGAATCTGCTTTTCTATAGGGTTCCTGGTTAAGAGCTGGGTGGACACTTGGCACCTTTCGCAGGCTTGTTGTCATACTCTTAATTTTGACTCCACATGTCAGCCCTGTAGGAGTTTGAGACTTCGTCCCCTCCTTTGATGTCTAAAGTTGTTTCTGCTTTACACTTGGTAGCTTCCATAATATTCTCATCTCTCTTTGTGATTTGATTAAATCCTTTCTTCTCAGTAAAGATTCAACTTTGAATAGGCTTCGAAAACACATGAATATTCTTATCAATGGATTTTTTTTAAAACAAGTACAATGAAGTATCTCAAAAAAAAGTAATCAAGCTAGTGGATGAGATGACACCTTCCGACTACAAGATGAGCACGATCCAATTAGGACCAACTACTCATGAGGGATACTTGCACATATACCAACAATCTTCTACTCACATGGTGGAAAGGAATTAATAATATAAAGAGAATATTGAGGTACTAGAGGAATAAGTAAAAACTCTTTCATCTTATGCACAACACCTCATAGAACCAAGCACTATAACACTTCCTATTGTGAAAGTGGTACCCATCAATAGATTTGATCCAGAATCCATTAGAAGAGCGCATGATCTCCTGATGTAGGGGTGAGAAAACAATAAATGGATTGACTCAATCTCCAAAAAAAGGGAAGTCAACACTTTAAGAGGCATTCAAGAACTTTGCATACATGTGTACAATTACCAACAGAATGTGAGAACTCAAAGAGGATGTGGGGAAAGAAAGATATTACTGGGAACCTCTGGGACCAATAGCGAGTGATATAAGAAACACCCATCATCAGGAGTTGATTGATAAGAGAGTTTTTGAAATTACTGTAGAATACTTGACACATGTATGGGAAAGGCCCTGAAAATCAGATTTAAATCAATCAATTAGGCCTTCACATAGCTAGAGGAGAAAGAAGAACAAACATACAAGCTGCAGGATAGTATGAATCAAAAAGTTCAGAAACTTGAAGTACCCAAAATGAGTGAACACTCAACTGCTGATGAGCTGATTGGACCTTTCAAATAATATGTTAAGAAAGGGGTGGGAAACCCATTTTCCTTCACTAAGGATACTATCGAATTATTCTCAAAGATCCAAACCTCCATTGCACTTGTTGTAGAAAAAAATTCATCATGGTTCGGGAAGTATACGGACATCAATAGTGTGACCGATGAATGGAATGAAACCTTGAGCTGCATTCGCATCCCTCATGCCAAAAAAGTAGAACCAGAAGTGGCTCATTTCAACCAAGATTTTGGAAAGACCTAAGCCCTCTTAGGATCATGAAGTGGAGAGCAGTCGGAGAGAGCAGAGCCAAGTCCACCGCAGTAACTCATTCTTCATCATAATTCTTCTTCCTCTTCTTCCTCTCTCTCTTCTCTTCTCATACAACACTCTCTCTCTTCAATGTTATAGTTTTTTTGTTGAGGGTTGTAGTTTTTAATATGAATTAAGTGACTTTATAAAATATAATGTAAATTTAAGTCACCTTTCTATTATAAAAGGGACTTAAATATTTAAAGTGGAATATGACTAGTCTAAAGTCATATTTAGGTATTTGAAAATTCATTGGGAAGATGAAGAGTTTACCCCTTTTTTATAAATTGTAACAAGCTCCTCATTTGAGGGAATTCTAAAAAGTCTTATGAATTTTGCTTCTTAGATGTTGGAGATATTTTTTGTGAATTCATGAGAGAGTTATCCTTGTGAAGAGAGCAAGAGATAGCAATTTTATTCCATTTTTCCTATTAAAAAATGTCTTCCACTTCTCACACTGTGTACAATTTTTTCTTGAGCTTCAATAAAGGAAGAATAATTTTAGCCTCTTTGATTGAGGATTTTATTGGTACTTTGTGTCCATTAAGCTTCATTTAGTCTTGTAGCTATTACGTAGATTTGTTTTCTTCTATATTCAAGTGCATGTAATGAAAATTATGGTTGATG
Organism: Taxus chinensis; assembly: GCA_019776745.2. Classification (NCBI taxonomy): domain Eukaryota; kingdom Viridiplantae; phylum Streptophyta; class Pinopsida; order Cupressales; family Taxaceae; genus Taxus; species Taxus chinensis. The sequence continues at coordinate 307,143,431 of CM034154.1, forward strand.
TATGCAAGTCTTTGATTTTCTACTTGTAGCATTAGTTTTATCTTTTCTAACTTTCTCATTCCCTTTCCCACCTTCCTAGAAAATTCATATCTTGCAGGTATATGCAAACATTTTCCACAGGGTCAGTGGAGTGCCCCTGTTGGATCCCCGACTGAAAGGCCACCAAGATAAAACTCACATTTTACTCACACATGCATGTACAACACCTGCACCGGTTAAGTAGAGGTACTTAGAATCATGGAGCGTTGGAAAGATAATCACCAATTTGTCCCTGACAAATTTTCTCTCCAAAAGAGTGTAGGTAGTTGATTTGGACACTTCTATGGATTACATTGTATGGTACACATTGATCATTCCTAGGAGGATCACTTTTACTCTAGAATATATAACAACATGCATAACAATAGAAAAAATATTGATGGTGGACATAAACAAAGAGATAGGGAAAGACTAGGCCAAAAATAGGTGAAGGTGTAGGGACAAGATCAAACCCAGAGATAGGGTCCACAAGTACATGATTAGGTAACACAGGGGCCACCAACATAGCATGTTGGTATTCTAGTGGCACATGCAGTATAGATGCCAGTGGCGTAAGTTGTACAGTAGGTTCACCTTAAACATATAGTACAAGTGGTACTACAATAAGTTTTGTAGTAGGTTCCTGATTGATCCAAAAATAATAAGATTAGTACTACCTGATCTCAGACCTTTATAGGCTTTAAATATTTGCTGATGATTTTTCTCCTTTTAAGTAATCAATTTTAAAAATTTAATGCAAGACATTTAAGACAATTGCACAAAGATTGATTATGGAGTTCGGTAATTGCCTACGTCTCTGGGTTCGTGGTCGAACTGTTCCACTAGTCAAAACTTGTAAGTTACAATAGTACATTCACAAGAAAACCTAATGGAATTTTACTTGCCTATCAGTATACCAGTTATTCAAAAAACTTATGATGATCAGTCGAATTATTCTTCACCTTCCTAATGCACAATCTCCTTCGGCTTCGATTGGCCTTCCCGATGCTATCAATGCGACGCTAGCACTCCGATTGACAATCCAGGATTTGCAAGTAATTGGTGTGGCTCAATGGGCCTATTGGGTAGTTTATAATTTACTCCCAATCACAAATATTTCGTCTACTATTGCCTAAAATAATAGGCCAATAAACAATATTTTTTGACACATCTCACAAATAAGCTTAACAAATAATAAGCTCGTTGGACTAATGTGTGTGTCCACAATAAGCTTAACAAATAATAAGCTTGGGGTCTGTGTGTGTTCACAATACAAATGGGGTCCCTATTTATACAATTTTAGGGCCCAAAAAATATGCACTTACATATTATCCCTTAGGCTATTTTTAAACCTTTAGCCCGTAGTATTTTGATACGGGATAAAATATTCCAAAGTGGGCACTTAGAATTTTAAATGGGATAAATATCCATTTTAGCGGCTAAGGAGAGGGTGAGCGGTTTTTGAATTTTTAATGGGATATAATCCCAAATGGAGCGGCATATATTTGGGTAAGGTTTAATAACCCTTATCCCCTCCATTCTTCACGTGGATAATACCACACATGGCTTTAAGCCCCCAAACAACTGCTTGATCCTCCTCCTACGTGGTCCTTTGCATGCCCCCACCACCACTTCCTTCCTTCAAAAATGCACTTAGCATGTGGCGGTTTATACTAATGTTTGAACATTAATATATGTGTGTGTGTATGTGTGTGTGGCATTTGGAATGGTGTGTAAGTGGACTTACCAAGTAAATAAAAATTTGACCCATACCATGGGGTATCGAAATTAATTAACTCGGTCATCATGTAGTCCAATTTTCATCTCCCAATATGTAAATCGAGTGAATTCGACAAGCAATGGAAAGCCACGTGTCACAGTGCGATTTGGTCCAATATTGACCAATTGACTAGAGTTGACTTTCCTGTTGTCTGAACTTTGACTGAACATATCTAGAGCTCCTGATGTCCATTTTTCACGTTCTCAAAGTCATTGGAAATCTCTTGAGATGATATTATACACTAACACCATTTAGGGATGTTTAGGGAAATTTTAAAAATGATCCCCTGATCACACCTCCCCACTTAGAAAGGCTTTTTGTCCAAAAAAGCTTACATACTGTCTTGAATCTAAATAACTCTGCTGTCACCTTGGAATGCTACTATAGTAGAACCTCAGGTCTTCTCCTCCAACCTTCTCACTTAGATAACTCTACTCCGATCCTAGGACCTGTGGGTTATGGGCCCACGATGCTTCCGCTGCGCCACTCTAATATCCGAAGAAGACCTTCATGCCTCTGCTTTATGGTGCTAAGTTTCTGAATGAAACCTCAACACTCCTGTGTGGTGCTAAGCTTCTTGATATCTGACAACAAGGATCTTATTTGACTCTATAACACAGCTCCTAGCTCCGAGTTGATTCCCCAGAATCCAAACTAGTTTGAAGGAACTCCATGTTACGTAGAGCTTTGATTGATCCGTTGTCAGTGATGGACAATGCCTTGTCCCTTTACAGACCTCAACACCTCCAATGCATGATGCTAAACCTCTTTCAAGACCTCAAGCCTCCAATGCATGATGCTAAGTCTGTTACAGACCTCAACACCTCTGATGCATGATGCTAAGCCTCTTTCAAGACCTCAAGCCTCCAATGTATGATGCTAAGTCTGTTGATCAGCTACCATTCGTATGTGTGGTCACAATGCCTTGACACCGAATGACGTTCTGAGATGATCCTTTTAGATCTCCTCTTTGTTGACACACTAATATCAGGTACCACTCTACTGCACGGTCACAATGCCTCTACATAGAATGAAGTTTTGACCTGACGTTAATGCCAACGGTGATTTAGCTACCATTCTGTTGCACGGTCACAATGCCTCTACACAGAATGAAGTTCCGAGTTGATTTTTTGAAAACTCTATTGTCTGCAGAAATGGCGGATCAATCTCCAAGCTTTATATGAGTTAATTCCTGTATCCAAGCTGTAACAGGTACTCACACGCTGATTAGGAGATATGTTTGGATCATTAATAAAATTTTCTAAGTAAGAAAATCCACTGAGTATGGTAAACCTTTCTCTTAGCACTTTCTCACAAATTTGATCTCCAAACTTAATACTGCATACGATCCATCAATCTAAATTATGCAATATATAATTGAAAAATTGTTGACTTACCCATTTTAAAGGACTTTCACTTTCAGGTATTACCTGGTCCTGGGTTGAATTGTCAACTGGTGGTGGAGTAGAAACTTTCGTTGCCTTTGCAATAGGCCTCCATTCCATCTTTGGCTTTCCATTACTTTGATGGCGAGATGGATGTAGTTTCCAGTAATTTTACACCTGATGCCCATTCCTCTAGCAATGAGCACAAAAATTCCTCTTAATCTCCTTCTTCTGGGATGCAGAACTCTTTCTTCCATTTCTCAACTCTACATGACGAGATTGGTCTTTCTGATTTGCCTTGTTCTTGATGAACAACATCAACTTCTTCATTAGTGTCCTTCTCTTCTATCATCTGGCCACTGAATGATTATGCAATCCAAAGAAAGTACATGGAAAGGAATTCCACATCTTCTGAAAATCATAACCATACTTCTTAAGCTGAAAAAGTGGATCAGAAGTTTTACTGTGCTTATGATTATGGTAAGAAACTAGAGGTGAAATCTCATTACCTCTTCACTGATTTCTCTTACCACATCCTTCTTGTAACAACGAAGCACAACTTTCCTGCTAAGAATATTCTTGCAGGACTAGTGGGGTATTCTCTTTGCTTTCGGAAGCTTATCTCCCATCAGCATTCTTGGAGCATTCTCCAATTTCCATTCCCACACTAGGATATCCCAAACCTGAAAAACGAGGACAATCCTCTACCTGTAATGGGTTAGAAATACCTTGGCCATTTTTACCAAGGTCTCTTCCATCAAATCCCATTTTATCTAGTAACTTGGATCCAATTCCTCTAGTATGATTTTCAAACAAACCAAAGACTTCATTACCTGAATCTGAAACCAAATGGGAGGAGGAAGAAGATTCCAGTGGTGAACAACTTACAGTGTAGTCATCTGCCATGGTCACTGCATATGAAGTTGAAGGTATTTCCTTCCTCTGATCACCACATTGCAACCTTGCCAAGAGCTCATCCTTGGTTTTCAGTTCCAATTTCAAGCAAGCATTCTCCTCTTCCAGTGAGTAATACATTGATCACAGGAGAGAATTTTCTTCCTGGATCTAGTGATTATATGCTTCAAACTCATCGACCTTCACCTGTTTAGACATCTTGTCCATAGTGCACTTGTAACCTGTTCACACAAATTGAACCAACTACACCAACTTGAAGAAATCACTCTATTAATCAAATTTACTAGCTCTGATACCAAACATGATCCAAAAATAATCAGATTATTACTACCTAATCTCAGACCCTTGTAGGATTTAAATATTTTCTGATGATTTTTATCCTTTTAAGTAATCAATTTTAAAAATTTAATGCACGACATTTAAGAAAATTGCACAAAGATTGATTACGGAGTTCGGTAATTGCCTACGTCTCCGAGTTCATGGTCGAACCATTCCACTAGTCAAAACTTGTAACTTACAATAGTAATTTCACAAGAAAACCTAATGGAATTTTACTTGCCTATCAGTATACCAGTTCTTCAAAAAACTTCTAATGATCAATCGAATTGTTCTTCACCTTCCTGATGCACAATCTCCTTCAGCTTTGATCAGCCTTCCCGATGCTATCAATACGACGCTAGCACTCCAGTCGACAATCCAAGATTTACAAGTAATTGGTGTGGCTTAATGGGCCTATTGGGTAGTTTATAATTTACTCCTAATCACAAATATTTCATCTACTATTAAATAAAATAATAGGACAATAAACAATATTTGTTGACACATCTCACAAATAAGCTTAACAAATAATAAGCTTGTTGGACTAATGTGTGTGTCCACAATAAGCTTAACAAATAATAAGCTTGCGGTCTGTGTGTGTTCACAATATAAATGGGGTCCCTATTTATACAATTTTAGGGCCCAAAAAATATGCACTTACATATTATCCCTTAGGCTATTTTTAAACCTTTAGACCGTAGTATTTTGATAAGGGATAAAATATTCCAAAGTGGGCTCTTAGCATTTTAAATGGGATAAATATCCATTTTAGCAGCTAAGGAGAGGGTGAGCGGTTTTTGAATTTTTAATGGGATATAATCCCAAATGGAGCAGCATATATTTGGGTAAGGTTTAATAACCCTTATCCCCTCCATTCTTCACGTGGATAATACCACGCATGGCTTTAAGCCCTCAAACAACCACTTGATCCTCCTTCCATGTGGTCCTTTACATGCCCCCACCACCGCTTCCTTCCTTCAAAAATGCACTTAGCATGTGGCGGTTTATACTAATGTTTGAACATTAATATATATATATATATATATATATATATATATATAATATATATATATATATATATACGTGGCATTTGGAATGGTGTGTAAGTGGACTTACCAAGTAAATAAAAATTTGATCCATACCATGGGGTATCGAAATTAATTAACTCGGTCATCATGTAGTCCACTTATCATCTCCTGATAGGAAAATCGAGTGAATTCGATGAGTGATGGCAAGCCACATGTCACAGTGTGATTCGGTCCAATATTGACCAATTGACCAGAGTTGACTTTCCCACTATCTGAACTTTGACTGAACATATCTAGAGCTCCTGATGTCCCTTTGTCATGTTATCACAGTCATTGGAAAGCTCTCGAGATGATCTTCTACACTGAAACCATTTAGGGATGTTTAGGGAAATTTTAAAAATGATCCCCTGATGACTGATTAATAAAAATAAGGCTTATGCTTAGATGGCCTAAAGGGATAACTAGGGTATTAATGTTAATGTAGTTAGGAGGACAAAAACATTGTAAATGAGCTAAAGCAATATGAAATAAATGAAAATAAAATACTCTAGATGAAATGAAACCCTAATGTGTAAGATAAGAGTAAGGAAAAGACTCAGTTGATAACAGAAGACTGTTGTACTGTGTCTCAGATCTATAAATAAAATATGGAATTACAGACGAACCCTGAGAGACCATGCGAAGGGAAGATTTGGACTATCTGAGATGACACAAATGCCTTGGTCTCTAATTTACACTCTTAGAACACTACAAATCCTCATAATCTAAATCTGGTATGGTCACTAAATGTCTCTAATTACATCATTTCTTTCACGCTGGATTCGTCAGATGAACTAGAGAATAACCTGTAATGCAAGGAGAAGTATCATGCCTTTGAAAGATGAAATATGCATATGAATGGCTTAGAATGACCTCAGTTGTGAAGCTAGTGGACTTATAAATGAGCGTTACACTACATTACAGACCCTGATGTAGTTCTTGTTTGTGTTTGCATGTTCTACCCTAGGTGTTCTCATTTTAGTCACACTTTGTGAAGTAGCGAGAAATAATAACAAAAGAAATTTAAGTAGCATGTGTTCATGAAATAGAATGAAATCCATACACGTATGAAGTGTGTGTGATGAAAATATCCTAGCTTGAATACATGGCACTATGTGGATACAAGTGATGCAACCCTAGATGGAGTGATAGTAGTATAAGATGTAATGACCTAGGACCCTCAATATTATCTTATAACTTTATATGTATAGGTCTCTCGATCTTAATTTTGTGATTAATATTGACAAGGCTGACTGTGAAGAAGATAAGGATGACCAACAGCTATAAATGACCCAAAAAGAAGTAGAAGAGGTTGTGCATAGACTGGGGCACCTGGAATGGGACTAGGGCACCTCGGGGTGCCCCAATACAGGCTGGGACACCCTAATTTTAGTCTAGAATGTCAGAAAGGTCGTGAAATGGGCTGATATGTATCGGTAAATATGGAGGAAAGATGAAAAAAAAGATAAGAAAAAAGGTGTCCAAAAGGTGAGATTAATTAGGAATTTGTACACTTGAGAACCTTCTAAATAGTAGTATAATATTGGGCTAAATATTGTCTAATGTGCAATATTTATGTCTACATTTTCCCCCACTTTATGTTGGTGAGTGGAAAGCTCGGTAACATAAAGTAGATAGATATGCGTATCTAATAACCATGTAGATTTTAGAAGAATACATGCTGATGGAGTAGACTCAAGCATGGAATGCTAAAAAGAAAAATGTGGAGGAGCATGGATTATAAAGATGAAAAATGTGTATAAAAAGTGATGAGATTGAACCTAGGGCTGAACGCGTGTGTAGTAGTTGCTGTGTGTAGTGTACCTACATGGTTAATATGGTTAGTACCATTGTGTTGTGTTATCATTTTCATTGTCATTGTTTTTGTTTCCCCTAATTTGACTGTTTGTTTCTCATATGGAAAACCTGCAAGGAGAAATTGTTCAAGTAGTCAAATATGTATGTATATAACAATGTTGTGTAATAATACGTGATTGTAAAATACACTAGAATAGAAAGTTTAGATGGAAAAATGGAACATGTACATGTGTTCCATGTCGAGAAAAATGGTGTAAAAGGATATTCTGTAATGTCATAATTTTTTTCAGGTGATCTCACACCACCTTGGTTAAAGAATTATAGGGAGGAACCATGCTGTATCCTCTAAGCTTTAACCACTTTTGCTGAAATGTTTGAAGAGATCTCTATAATGTCCTATTTTTATGAGTGATCTAAAGCCACTGGATGGAGAAGTGTAGAGGGGCACACCCAATGTAACCCCTAAGCTTGTAACTACTCCAGAGAATTATCAAACAACACCATGTCCTATTAAGGTCATTGTGTATGGAGTTTGTATACTAGACTGAACTCACTTGTTGTGTTTGAACTAGTTTAGATATGTTGTGCTAGTAGAAAACCATCAATGATGCCCCCCTCCTATGGGGCACATGTGATGACCCTGGAAGGAGAATGTGGCCACAAAAGAGGACCAACCACAGTATGACCCATAGGGGGAAAGGGGAAACTCTTGGTAGATATTAAGGCACGCACAAAAGGGGATGACTAGCCAATACAAGTGTTAGTACAAACACATGCATGCAAAATAAGACAACAGTAAAATATGTAGACAATGTAAACCTATAACGCAAAGTAGTGTAAACACGCAACAAAACAAGAAAACCACATAAAGTGGGCTTTAAATGTGGTACATTAGTCACAATGTCGCAAGACACATAAGGAAACCATGACTGCAGAAAATAGCCAAGTGTGCACATGAGCAAAGGGAAAACACTACATATAAAGAAAATGAACGCAGACAAGGAGAAACAAAGAGGTGGTCATGGAAACAAGTAATCCTAAAAAAAAGTGTTGCACATGGAACACCCATTATCATGTTAGAGGGATAAACAATATGTAAAAACATGTATAAACAAGTAGTATAAGATGCTAAGTGTTTATACAACAATAACACCTAGATAGGAATAATGTGGATGCCCCCAGTGACTAGTATAGGAAGGGTAGAAAGTGATCATCCATGCCACGTTTAGAGTCATGTATCTATGAGCACACTAAACAAAGGTGTGAATGTACATTTTTGTATGATAATGACATATAGGAAAGAAAGCTAATATGTGTAATAAAGTGAGCATGCAAAACACTAGTAAGAAATATTAAATGCTACTAAGACAATGTGGTATGTTGTGGATGGATGAAATGGAATTCAAGATGGAATGATAGTTGTAATGTACTCCCTAAGTGTATGGAATTATATGTAGTGAGGTTCATTTTTTTTCCCCTCAACAATCAAGAATGAACCATAAACGAGAGTGCTTCATAGGGAAATGGTCGAGTAGTGTTAGTTTTGTCTAGAGTGTTGTGATGAATATGTATGTGTAGTGGTGATGAAATACATCATGTGGGGAGATTTGTGTGGACCCTATAGTGTAGGAATATACCATGATTTGGTTGAATAAAGGAGTGATGATTTATCCCTAATTGTATATCACTATGGGATTAGTGGTCGTAAGTGGTGATGAAGTATGTGATATTATAGTGAATGTGCGTGAACCCTATAATCAGTGTGTATATCATGACTTGGTTGAATATGTGATTGATGATTTATTCCTAAGCATATATGACTACATGGAAGAAGAAGGTGATGATTTACCCTATAGTGTATGTCTCTATGAGATGGGTGATGAGGGCATATGATGCGTAGATGATTAGGAGGTGGATAACAGAAGGTGGTTGTTTTATCACTAAGTGTAGACTAGTATGTGATGAATAAGGCGAGGGTGATGATTTATGCTAAAGTGTTTACCACTAAGTGATGATTATGATAAATGATGATGTAATAGAATGACATAGAATAGGATAATAGAATGTGTGATGATAGGATGTAGGAGGATAATAAGAAATGTATGAAGAGAGTGGTGATTTAACCTAGAGTGTATACCATTAAGTGATGATCAAAGGTGTGATAATGTATTGGACTATTTTGGAATTGAGAAAAGTTAAATGTAATAGGATGATATAATAGAAGATGATATAACGTAATAGGATGATGTAGAAGTGATGGAAAGAGTGTTGATTCAACCTAAGGTGTATACCACTATGGTATGTGATGATGCATGTTGGTGATGAGATAACCTAGAGCATCGGTCACTAGTCTGATGAATGTGGTATGATGAAATGTCACATGTAGGTAAGGTCCATTTGATTCGTAAACCCTTGGAAGTTGAGTATGAAACAATGAACTAAAGTGTGTCATAGGGTGGTGGGTACAACATGTAGAAAATAACATAGTATTAACAACAAATGTGTGTGAATGTGTGGTATAGGCAATGTAATGTAGAATGTGCAATGGGTATGAAATGGAATGTAATTAATTTTGTAGGTAGAAATAGAATGTGTAATGATGATAGGTAAAACTAGACCCAAGTATGAGGAAATCTAGTGTAGAATTTAGATTAGGTAAGATGTATGAATGCAATGATAGTTATGTATAGAAATGGAAGATGGAAGGATGATGGGTGGAACTAGACCCATGTGTAATGTAATCTAGTGTATCATGTAGGATAGGTAAGGTGTATGAATGTAATGTGTGTGTCTAGTATGTATATGTAGTGTGGAAGATACAATAATAGGTGTAGGTATAATATGTAGTGATGGTAAAAGATAAATCTAAACTCATAAACAAAGTGACCTAGTGCAAATGTAGAATGAAGGGATGGAATGAAAAACTAGGCTCATATACAATGATGACTAGTGTAGTATATACCATGAAGATATAATGTAGGATGATAGCAGTAAATGTATAGGTCCTCTAGTGCAGTGTGTGGGGTTCAGGGAAATGGTAATCCCTCAATAGTCTAGTATGAACCAAAGCACAAGAGTGTGCCATCGGGAGACAAGGGTATGATAAGACGTGACGGGATATGTGGATATGCGATGATGATAAGTGATAGAGATGAAGTGTAGGATGGAAAATGGTATAAGTATGTGAAGCAAGGGGGGTATTATGTCATGTGATAATCCCCCTAGTAGTAGTGTGATGAGAGGCTATGTGAATTCATCAAGGTAAAAGTTATCCTATAGGTCAAATTCAAATGGATTAGGATCAACAACATGGTAGGATATAGTGTGAGGTTGATCCTGTAATTATTCGGTAAGTCGTAGACTATACATTACCATATCATATTCTTCATTACTGAAAGGGGGATGTGGGAAAAAATGGGCATAGTGGTGAGTGTATTTAGGTGAGTATTCAAGGAAGGAACTATTACAGATGAGAATGTGACCAAAAGGAATAGGGAGTGAAATGTCAATGTGACTAGTGTCTAAAGTAATACCAATGTAGGTAAGAAAATAATCTCCTAATGTGAGTGGAAAGGAACAAAGTGTATATGGTAAGTAGATGAGAATATCCAAGATACGTAAGTTATAAGCAACTGTAATAGTGATAAAAGCATAATATAAGTGTGGATCATGGGTGGAAGGCCAAAGTTCCTCAAAATTGAAACCAAGACAAGTGAGATTAGTAGTGGAACATATGGTTTCATCATGGCTGGGATCAAATGGAACATGGTCCCAAAATGAGTTATGGATAAAGAGTGTACATGTGAAGGGTGGGTGCGTGGGTGATAATGGAAATGAGGGGATGATAGTGTTCATGGAGGGAGGGGGTAGATGAGATGAAATTATGGTGGTAGGAATGGGTGATGGAGGGGGAATTGCATCTAGTAAACAAATAGCTCCCTCAAGTGGTAGTAAATGTGGCTGATCATCCAAAGGCTAAGGTTCATTGGTAGTGTCAATGCGAGGAATATAAATATTAATATGAGGCTAATGGACACAATATCGGAATGGATCACAATCTTAGAAGACAATATACTCAACACGCGCATGTAAGAATTTGATGCTATAGTAGACGATAGAAGAAACAACTTCCATAGCATGGAGCCATGGTATACCTAACAAGCAATTATATGAGATAAGGAAATCAATGACGAATAAAATAGTAGGGAGGGTCTTAGGACTCACAATTAAAGGAAAGGTAACATGGCCTAGAAATGGCTCAACAAAAACATCATAATCACGGAGTGAAATAGAAGAAGGGATAATGTCACAATCATAAAAACCTATGGCTTGGAGAAACGACATAAGACATAGATTAAGCTCAGATCCATTATCGATAAGAGTACAATTGACAGAAACATATTAGATATGAGACATGATGTAAAGTTGTGGTTCATTATCAAAAGGGTGAATTTTAGTGGCAGGATTTCCCTAGAATGTTATATTTTGAGAAAAGGACTTGGCAGATGTGTCACACAGGGAATCTAGATGCATGTCGTCAAAAAAATACGTAGTAGCAAAGAGGGTTTGAACACGATGAAGAAAATTAGGGTGGGTAAGTAGGTATTAATTGATAGATATATTCATGATGGTGGAATGAAAAATCCCTAGAAGGTGGTAGAGAAAGACGCTAGGTTCACCAAAATGATTAACAAAAATAATTCTTAAGCCTAGATGGCCTAAAGGGATATCTAGGGTATGAATGTTAGTCTAGTTAAGAAGAATAAAATGATGTAAATGAACTAAAGAAGTGTGAAATAAATGTAAATAAACTACTCTAGATGAAATGAAACCCTAATGTGTAAGAAAATAATAAGGAAAATGATCAGTTGATAATAGATTACTGTCACATAGTATTGTAGATCTGGAAATAAAATCTGGAATTGTAGACGAACCCTTAGAGACCCCGCGAAGGGTAGATATGGACTGTCTGACATGACATGGGCACTTGGGAGTGTACTGTGGTGCCCTAGGGTGACCTCGTCTATAATCTGAGCACTCAAAATACTGTAAATCTTCATAATTTGAATCTGGTATAGTTTTTAAATGTCTCTTAGTACTTCTTATCAATTGCATTGGATTTGTCGGATGAACTGTAGACCCATAATGACCCATAATGTAAGGAGAAGTATCAAACCCTAGAAAAACTTTGTGAAGTGAAATATGCATTTGAATGGGTTGGAATGACCTCATCCACCAAGTGCATGGACACTATTGTATTGCTTGAAACAATTGTTGATGTAATGGATGCAACCCTAGATGGAGTGATAGTAGTGATAGTATGTAATGACCAAGGATTGTCAATATTGTCTTATAACTTTATATTTATTATGGTTCTCAAGAGTCATAGAGAATTTGACAAGGATAAATATCTGTTGTATTGCTTGAAATAATTGTTGACATTATTAACTTTATGTGGTATTTTTCCAATGTTGAAGGAAATAAATAGCTTGGTAAAATAAGCTCAGGAAATATCTATATACATTGTTTATTTTATAAAATAATGGAAACAAGTATGTATGATTTTGGATAACTTATATTCCACCCAAGACTAGTTTCAGAAGCCAATATTCAGTAGATGGAAGGTTTTGAGAGATAGAAAAGATCCCAACATCTATTTTAAGTTCAATATCAATGGTCATATTTGTATCTCAGTTGATGGTAAAAATATTCCAATGTATACTTTCCACATAGATCCTTATGTCCTAGGTTCTAAAATTAAGGAAGTACGAGTAATAAGCCTTCTTTTTTATGTTGCAATTTTTGATACATGGAAAAAATTCATTAAGATATCTGAAAAATTATCTTTTGGGATCATAAAGCATTTTAAGAATAGTGATCTACTTAAGGCCATGGGAGTTTTAAATCCCAATTTCTGAAATCTGATGATTGGTGAGGGACAAAGGGCTCAACTATTTAGGAAATACATGTCTACAATAATGGATCAATTTTATAAATTTTTAGATGTTAATGGAGGAGAATTGAATGGTATATTAAACAAAAAATTACTAATATCACATTCATCACATTTTTTAATGACAATGAGTGATCAATATAAGAATCTTTCTGAACCAAGAGAAATGGGAGATATCACACTATTGTGGAGAAAGTTGTATCATAGTTATTGGTGCTCAATCCAATTCTTATGATTAAACTAGTATTTTCAATAGACTTCCCATAAATTAATTGATTATGTGTGCTTTATGTTTCTCCTCATGCTTCAAAGATCAGTATGAGTCAATAAGAGGTATCAGTTTGTAATAGATTTCATTCCTTAGCCAAATAAATGAGAAGATTCAACAAAAATGTCGAGGGACTGGTTTAATGGTCTATTTATTCAAATTTAAAAGCTTCAAGAAGACGGGTGATGGGTACTATGTCTACATCTTTCATAGGAACCTATGACTCAACACAAAAATGATCAAAATTGCTCCCTAAATATGAAGCTATACAGGATCAAGGGCATGCAACTCAACCACACAACATCAAATTGTAGGACTAGTTAAGAAGGCTCCGTTAAAATGGACCTATATATTTTAACAAAGATTGAAACATATATTCAACTGTCAATTTCAACACCAAAAATTAGTGGGGCCACATGACAGAGGATAACTGGTCAAAGATAGGGCCACGTGGCAGGATTTTGGGGATCTTTATTACTTTGTGATCTGACGGATGTGAAGCCCTGGAATGAGTTGCAACTCATAAAGCTTTCAGGTCCGGGCTTAGGTAAAAATATAAAAACAAAGAAATAGGGAAGATCTAGGGATGACAAGTGGTGAAAGAATGATGGATATAAGGGTACACATGTCATCATTCTAGTGACCTTTTAGGTGATGGGCTCCCACAGATGTAAATTCCTTGGAATGATTGAGTTTCAAAGGGTTTTGGGTCTAGATGGTTAGTGAGGGAAGAAAAGGGTAGAGAGGTAGACATGTAAACAAATCCTGGCCCCATAGCCAACCAAATACTGACACATGAAAAAAGAAAATAAAATCACACATAAGTAGAGTCAATTTCCAAGACCAGTCAATACTGACATGACATGGGCACTTGGGAGTGTACTGTGGTGCCCTAGGGTGACCTCGTCTATAATCTGAGCACTCAAAATACTGTAAATCTTCATAATTTGAATCTGGTATAGTTTTTAAATGTCTCTTAGTACTTCTTATCAATTGCATTGGATTTGTCGGATGAACTGTAGAATGACCCATAATGTAAGGAGAAGTATCAAACCCTAGAAAAATGAAATATGCATATGAATGGGTTGGAATGACCTCATCCACCAAGCTAGTGGACTTATGACTGAGCGTTGCATTACATTACAGAACCTGATGTAGTTCTGGTGTGTTGTTCACTAGGTGTTCTCACTTTAGTCACACTTTGTGAAGTAGAAAGAAATAATAGCTATAAAAATGTAAGTATCATGTGTTCATAGAATAGAATGGAATCCTTTCTCGTATGAAGTGTGTGTGATGAAAATATCCTAGCTTGAATGCATGACACTATGTAGATACAAGTGATGTAATGGATGCAACCCTAGATGGAGTGATAGTAGTGATAGTATGTAATGACCAAGGATTGTCAATATTGTCTTATAACTTTATATTTATAGGGTTCTCAAGAGTCATAGAGAAGTTGACAAGGATAAATATCTGTTGTATTGCTTGAAATAATTGTTGACATTATTAACTTTATGTGGTATTTTTCCAATGTTGAAGGAAATAAATAGCTTGGTAAAATAAGCTCAGGAAATATCTATATACATTGTTTATTTTATAAAAATAATGGAAACAAGTATGTATGATTTTGGATAACTTATATTCCACCCAAGACTAGTTTCAGAAGCCAATATTCAGTAGATGGAAGGTTTTGAGAGATAGAAAAGATCCCAACATCTATTTTAAGTTCAATATCAATGGTCATATTTGTATCTCAGTTGATGGTAAAAATATTCCAATGTATACTTTCCACATAGATCCTTATGTCCTAGGTTCTAAAATTAAGGAAGTACGAGTAATAAGCCTCCTTTTTTATGTTGCAATTTTTGATACATGGAAAAAATTCATTAAGATATCTGAAAAATTATCTTTTGGGATCATAAAGCATTTTAAGAATAGTGATCTACTTAAGGCCATGGGAGTTTTAAATCCCAATTTCTGAAATCCAATGATTGGTGAGGGAAAAAGGGCTCAACTATTTAGGAAATACATGTCTACAGTAATGGATCAATTTTATAAATTTTTAGATGTTAATGGAGGAGAATTGAATGGTATATTAAACAAAAAATTACGAATATCACATTCATCACATTTTTTAATGACAATGAGTGATCAATATAAGAATCTTTCTGAACCAAGAGAAATGAGAGATATCACACTATTGTGGAGAAAGTTGTATCATAGTTATTGGTGCTCAATCCAATTCTTATGATTAAACTAGTATTTTCAATAGACTTCCCATAAATTAATTGATTATGTGTGATTTATGTTTCTCCTCATGCTTCAAAGATCAGTATGAGTCAATAAGAGGTATCAGTTTGTAATAGATTTCATTCCTTAGCCAAATAAATGAGAAGATTCAACAAAAATGTCGAGGGACTGGTTTAATGGTCTATTTATTCAAATTTAAAAGCTTCAAGAAGACGGGTGATGGGTACTATGTCTACATCTTTCATAGGAACCTGTGACTCATCACAAAAATGATCAAAACTACTCCCTAAATATGAAGCTATACATGCTCAAGGGCATGCAACTCAACCACACAACATCAAATTGTAGGACTAGTTAAGAAGGCTCCGTTAAAATGGACCTATATATTTTAACGAAGATTGAAACATATATTCAACTGTCAATTTCAACACGAAAAATTAGTGGGGCCACATGACAGAGGATAACTGGTCAAAGATAGGGCCACGTGGTAGGATTTTGGGGATCTTTATTACTTTGTGATCTGACAGATGTGAAGCCCTGGAATGAGTTGCAACTCATAAAGCTTTCAGGTCCGGGCTTAGGTAAAAATAGAAAAACAAAGAAATAGGGAAGATCTAGGGATGACAAGTGGTGAAAGAATGATGGCTATAAGGTACACATGTCATCATTCTAGTGACCTTTTAGGTGATGGGATCCCACACACGTAAATTCCCTGGAATGATCGAGTTTCAAAGGGTTTTGGGTCTAGATGGTTAGTGAGGGAAGAAAAGGGTAGAGAGGTAGACATGTAAACAAATCCTGGCCCCATAGCCAACCAAATACTGACACATGAAAAAAAGAAAATAAAATCACACATAAGTAGAGTCAATTTCCAAGACCAGTCAATACTGACATGACATGGGCACTTGGGAGTGTACTGTGGTGCCCTAGGGTGACCTCGTCTATAATCTGAGCACTCAAAATACTGTAAATCTTCATAATTTGAATCTGGTATAGTTTTTAAATGTCTCTTAGTACTTCTTATCAATTGCATTGGATTTGTCGGATGAACTGTAGAATGACCCATAATGTAAGGAGAAGTATCAAACCCTAGAAAAATGAAATATGCATATGAATGGGTTGGAATGACCTCATCCACCAAGCTAGTGGACTTATGACTGAGCGTTGCATTACATTACAGAACCTGATGTAGTTCTGGTGTGTTGTTCACTAGGTGTTCTCACTTTAGTCACACTTTGTGAAGTAGAAAGAAATAATAGCTATAAAAATGTAAGTATCATGTGTTCATAGAATAGAATGGAATCCTTTCTCGTATGAAGTGTGTGTGATGAAAATATCCTAGCTTGAATGCATGACACTATGTAGATACAAGTGATTTAATGGATGCAACCCTAGATGGAGTGATAGTAGTGATAGTATGTAATGACCAAGGATTTTCAATATTGTCTTATAACTTTATATTTATAGGGTTCTCAAGAGTCATAGAGAAGTTGACAAGGATAAATATCTGTTGTATTGCTTGAAATAATTGTTGACATTATTAACTTTATGTGGTATTTTTCCAATGTTGAAGGAAATAAATAGCTTGGTAAAATAAGCTCAGGAAATATCTATATACATTGTTTATTTTATAAAATAATGGAAACAAGTATGTATGATTTTGGATAACTTATATTCCACCCAAGACTAGTTTCAGAAGCCAATATTCAGTAGATGGAAGGTTTTGAGAGATAGAAAAGATCCCAACATCTATTTTAAGTTCAATATCAATGGTCATATTTGTATCTCAGTTGATGGTAAAAATATTCCAATGTATACTTTCCACATAGATCCTTATGTCCTAGGTTCTAAAATTAAGGAAGTACGAGTAATAAGCCTCCTTTTTTATGTTGCAATTTTGATACATGGAAAAAATTCATTAAGATATCTGAAAAATTATCTTTTGGGATCATAAAGCATTTTAAGAATAGTGATCTACTTAAGGCCATGGGAGTTTTAAATCCCAATTTCTGAAATCCAATGATTGGTGAGGGAAAAAGGGCTCAACTATTTAGGAAATACATGTCTACAGTAATGGATCAATTTTATAAATTTTTAGATGTTAATGGAGGAGAATTGAATGGTATATTAAACAAAAAATTACTAATATCACATTCATCACATTTTTTAATGACAATGAGTGATCAATATAAGAATCTTTCTGAACCAAGAGAAATGAGAGATATCACACTATTGTGGAGAAAGTTGTATCATAGTTATTGGTGCTCAATCTAATTCTTATGATTAAACTATAATTTTCAATAGACTTCCCATAAATTAATTGATTATGTGTGATTTATGTTTCTCCTCATGCTTCAAAGATCAGTATGAGTCAATAAGAGGTATCAGTTTGTAATAAATTTCATTCCTTAGCCAAATAAATGAGAAGATTCAAAAAAAATGTCAAGGGACTGGTTTAATGGTCTATTTATTCAAATTTAAAAGCTTCAAGAAGATGGGTGATGGGTACTATGTCTACATCTTTCATAGGAACCTGTGACTCAACACAAAAATGATCAAAACTACTCTCTAAATATGAAGCTATACATGCTCAAGGGCATGCAACTCAACCACACAACATCAAATTGTAGGACTAGTTGAGAAGGCTCCGTTAAAATGGACCTATATATTTTAACGAAGATTGAAACATATATTCAATTGTCAATTTCAACACCAAAAATTAGTGGGGCCACATGACAGAGGATAACTGGTCAAAGATAGGGCCATGTGGCAGGATTTTGGGGATCTTTATTACTTTGTGATCTGATGGATGTGAAGCCCTGGAATGAGTTGCAACTCATAAAGCTTTCAGGTCCGGGCTTAGGTAAAAATAGAAAAACAAAGAAATAGAGAAGATCTAGGGATGACAAGTGGCGAAAGAACGATGGCTATAAGGGTACACATGTCATCATTCTAGTGACCTTTTAGGTGATGGGCTCCCACAGACGTAAATTCCCTGGAATGATCGAGTTTCAAAGGGTTTTGGGTCTAGATGGTTAGTGAGGGAAGAAAAGGATAGAGAGGTAGACATGTAAACAAATCCTGGCCCCATAGCCAACCAAATATTGACACATGAAAAAAGAAAATAAAATCACACATAAGTAGAGTCAATGTCCAAGACCAGTCAATACCTACCATGTATCAGTCTCTTGTTCATTCTGAGATGTAAAACTTCAAAGGGCCATATATTTCTATTCCGTACTCCAAATCTTGCAAAAATTTATATCGTTAGAAAGTTATATTCAAACCATTCACTTTGGCATCATTAGTTTCATGAATTTTTGATAAATAGTGGGATAAAAAGAAGAAAACATCTTTCACATTTAGGTTACATTCTTGGTGTCGTTCAACCACAAAAACCGATGAAGTATGGTGTCTATTTCTTCTCTAAACATGCAAGGAAGAAGGAATTAATGAGTCAGGAATCCCATACTCCTTTGTAAGATTTTAATGATTCTTGTTGGTGGTTATAGAATGATATTGTAATTTTCTTATCTCTCTCTCTCTCATTTTTTATATGTAACTATTGATTTGATTTCTATTTTTCTAAAATGGAAGGATTACGTTCTTCTTTCAAGTCATATCCAACAAAGAATTTGCTTCCTGAGTTAGATTATGTCTAGCAAAAGGACCAGATCTGGAATCCTATAATTGATCAAAGTTAAAAGATCACTTGCTATCAAGATAATAATCTTGATATTCCACTAGTTGAGGATTGTTCTAGAACATCTGAAATTATTGAATAATTTGGTAAGCTAATCCTATTATTTCATTACTAACGAGAACCAAGGATTTTGATTTAGAATATATTCCTCCCTCAATATTTCATCATAATTTTCAAGATCCATTTTAATATCAAAATCCTATTCAACATTGTCTACATCATCTTCTACTTATAACTCTTCTAAAGAATAACATGGCTAACCCCCTCCTAAATAATCTTTTAGGATTAACACATATAAACTTATTAATTTTGATGACATGAAAGGTTATCCAAATGAGGTCCCTAATGATATTTCCCAAGTTTTAAGGAAATAATTATATCAGTGGTGATCACCAATTAAAACTATTTCAGAATCTAATCCAGGACTTTGAGGATGAGTTTGAAGATGTATGTATAAAGTTTTTTGTACACACTCTATAATAATATGCTCATGACTAGTTAAAATAATTTCCTTATGAATCAATTGATTCATGACGGGAGATAAAATTTTAACTCTCTTATAGCATGCAAGATGGAGTAATCGCTATGAAATGATTGAATTGATTATTATGCATGACTGCATCATTCATTGATTATATTTTATCCTATTTAGATTATTATATGTATTTGAAATGTGAATATATTATTTTTCAAGTTGTATACATGCATTTGGGTAGAATACTATTTTAATTATTGATGTTATTGGTTGTAAAAAACATGCAAGTATTTTGTATTACTATTAAATATAAACCTTGTTATTTAAATAAAATATTCATAAGATATGAAAGTGTAATAGGTTGTTTTACAACATTGTATAATTGTCATTAAATAACATTATTTTTTGATATTATATCTAGTGTTATGAATTTAGTACGGATGATCATATATGTTTATAATAGTCATAATATGATGATAAAATTGGTAAAAAGAAGCAATGAAATATATTATTGTACTTACATAATAAAAATATGTTAATATGATATATTTTTATATCTATTTTCATTAGTTCATTGACTATGAACAAGTATGTTTGAAGAAGATTACAAGCTATACACATAGGTGAACATATTTTTGTATTTTAGGAGTAGTAAACATATATGTATAAGATATTGTATCTTCATCATGAAAATCATTTTTTTCTAACATACCTTTGTTAAAAATAAATTACATCGTTAATGAACAAAGTATAAAAGGAACATTATAACATATTCAAGTTTTAGTAGTGTCGTTGTACTTTACTAATAAAAAGTAAACTAATTTTGATAACATAATTGTACATAAGCATACATGTCGTTTCAATTATATTTGAATAGGTTAAATATATTTGAAGCATGATTAATTAAACTAACATTATATATATATCATAAGTTGTTTCATTTTCTATCGGATGATGATCATTGTAATTTAGTGAAATATTTATATTAATGCTAAACTTAGGCGAGTGAGAATAATACTTAACTATCTACAAAATGAATGTATCATTCAAACACGATACTTTTTAATTTTTTCCTACATTAAATAACAACCATTGTGCTACGATATCATGATTAAAGATACTCATTGAAGGTAGTAACTCAGTAAGTTACTATGACTTTATATTGGTAAAGGAAGGTCATGTGTTGATACTAAATATCTTATCAATAGATAAAATTATATACTTAACCTAAATAGATAACTAAAAAGTGTAAATTAAACATAGTAATTATGTCTTATCATACTTTCGGCAGTATCCTACCCATACTAGCTAAGGATGGCTATTGGAAGGGTAGTGAGGACATAATAAAAAAACAATTACATGGTCATTATCTTTCCCATAGGGATCATAAGGTGGAATTGATAGGATTCCTTCATTTGAAGGGCTAGTAATAGCTTCAAAATGAATCTTAATTTCTTAATCAATGGAAAATAATATTAATAACCATATTGAGATGATTGTGCGGTGAAGGGGAGACTTGTTTTGTAGGCTAGTGTGTAGTCTCAAAACTGACTTTCTAGATAAATGCCAGATAACTATGGCCATAGTAATGAAAATTACTAATTACATTATATGTTTACAATTTCTTCTAATCAATAGTGTCTTGATATGGAGGGAATTACTTGAATACTTTACTGGATAGCACTATGGGGATGCATTGATTATCTTAGCCTATAAAAAGGATTAACCAAATGTATACAATGTAAAAATTCTCATGTAGTGTTTGTAAGGGGGATTCAAGGAGATATAAAGGAACCTTACAGTTGCATGTGGTTAATGTATTTTGTCAAGATGGATTATGGAATATAAAAAAATTCTAGAACACTTAGCAGTGAATTAAGTATTAATGATAATCATTACAACATAAAAGTAACTTAAGGGATATGTTTTATTTTTTTAAAAAATACCTTACTTTGGATGAATTATAACATGGGTTTTACATTCAATATTAGATAGTTGAATTGTTAATACACTTGTTGGATATCTGGGGATTTTTTTATTATGGATGCTCCAATATTCTCTCTAAATGAAGAATAAATTCTATGAGAAAGACTCGACATGAGGGAATCATTTGGGTATGAAAATTTGAATGGAAAATGAGTAGAGGTTTGTTTCAAATGCTTAAACATTAAAAGGATGAATTGCAAAGGAAAGAGCCTCGTACTTATAGTTGAATGAGAGGCCATGGATTATGGATCAAGGTTTGAATGAGTTGCAATATCATGAATTTTTTTTCATTAAATAGCCATTTGATTTGGTCTATGTATTTGGATGGTTTGAATATTCAATAAGGGATGATAAATATTTCGTTGGATTTTGGATTTTATTCGAGAAGTTAGTTATACATTGATTATTGTTTCTTCCACCTTTTATAGGGTTCTACAACTTGAGTGGAGTGGGCTAGTTCAAATTGAGTGACTATGATAGTGAATTAGAGATAAGTGGATATAAAAGTGTGATTTAAGCAAGATTATAAATAATTAAATTAATTATAAATGGATGTAGGTGAATACTTAAAACATAATAGAATTAATTAAATTAATTCTAAATGGATGTATATTGGAATATTATGCAAATGATAGGGATAACTAAGAATAGGTGTGTATTTTTAGGGTGTGTAAACTATGACATTCTTTCATAGTATTTGGGTTGTGCAAAATTACTTTGAGGTGTTGTAAAGTTTTTTAATGTTGCATATTATTATGAAGTGTTATGATAGATGTTTGATACTCCTAGGCATTGTATAATACTACAAAGGGCTATAAGATGTTACAATGTTCTCAAAATTTTGGCATGGTTTGTTTCCTCTTGAACGAAGATGTTTCTCCTCAACCACACAATGGTTGTCTTTAAAAATATGTGTTTTATGCCTATTGGGTGACATGAGTTTTGTCTTATGAGTTATTCTATGTGTTCCCAAGCTCACATGTAATGTAAAAGGATGTGATATGATGCTCTACAAAATGATATTACACCATATGTAATTTTGTGTTATGTAAGATGTGCATTATTCAAGGGGTTGTGAGATGATACAAAAGTCACACCGTAACTCAAGGAAAGAGCCTAATATTGTGTGACTATGCATAATTCATTTTATCCTTGTCCTAAAACTCCACATACTTATTTTCTATAATCTTCTTAACAATATTCAATTCTAGGGTGGACTATATCTCACATTTATCTTTCTCACAAAGTTGTTGTCCCTAGTATGAAATTTAAAAATTGAACCAAAATAATCTCCAAACTTCATGAATATGAAGAAATTATGATATGTTGAAGATGGGTGATATATAAATATATTTTGGAAGTTCCATCTCATCTGCATTTTCTAAAAAAACTTCCTCAAATCGTAACAGTACAATATTTTTTCCACTTGATCTTATTATATATAGCCTTTCAAAAAAATTATTTCTTCAAATGTTCTAATACCAACTTCCCAACCTGAAATTCCTTTGTTATAAACTTGAGATCAAAAATTTATGTATGTATCATGGTGTTTTTTTCTAACATCACACTCACATGTCTATACACATCTACATGTAGATATGCATTAATTGGTTATATTTTTTATCATATCTTAATTGGAAATGTGCACCATACAAATATTCCCATTATTCAATGCCCTTTAAGGCATATACATGATTGTAAATTCAAAGCATGGGGTCACACTACGATATATATTTGAACTTGGTATGGACTTAAGACAACATTAATTGTTATACTTCAGATATATCCCACAATATTAAATAATTATTCATTTACTTTGATTTATTACATAAAGGAAATAAGTTAGGGGGTATTTTCTTTGTCAAGGTAACAAAATTTCATAACACATTTCTTCTACCCATCTCTCATTTGTTTCTCATTACTTCTACATGGTCAAAGTTCCTTTGGAAATTGAGGTTTCATCCTTTTATTCATATTTCTCCATAAAATTTATTCATTTTACTTGTATTCTTGTTTAAAGTCATGACATAGAGAAAAAATTCGAGGAGCTCCTCAAATAGTTGAAATCAAGATCCAAATAATGTTGAATATTCATATTCTCCAAAATCCCATCAACTATTTCATTTACTTTGTGCATCTGGTAAAAATTTCATATTCTTTACCATCCTATATCTTTTTGTTTCAGATTTCCTTCTTAAATGTAACCTTATTAACCCCAACAAGAATATTTTATAAGGATAGATTATTCTCACTAAAACTATAAATAGGGATCATCTTCTTGTTAATAGGCATCTCATCTCTATAATCTTCCTATATTTTCCAACAATTATCAATACAATTATTTGAAAAATAATTTTCATATAAATCATGACAACACCTTAATCATGGATACAAATAAAAACCATCAACCCAAATTCAAAAATGTGTTCCTTCTAAGTTAAAAGGAATGAATCTGGAGGGAAAAAGGGATCATCTCAAACCCATTCCACATTTAATCTTGAATATTAGATAAATGTGTTAGTTAATATTATCACACTACAAAATCCTTTGTTCCCATATAGTCCTATGGGTGGGGTCTATTCATCCAATTTCAAGATCCACAACTCCATTCTAACCTCATAATATGGTGATCTAGTCTCTTTTTGTCACATCCCACAGTTAACCCCATTCTATTTTGGCTAATGTTAATTAAAATTAACAATTTAAATCCTTTTTGGTGGTTTACGATATGGTTACATCTATAAGTAACCTAAGTTACTTATAAAAGCAAGTGTACCATTTTTTTTGTGAAATTGTACCTTACTGGAGATGCCTAATGAGTGTACACGTATGCATGCTTACACTTATAGACATATTACATATACACTAGTTGAATGGGTACACAATATTGTATATAGGAATCTCACCTATATGTTCCTGCAAGCACACCCGCAGATTGGCTAGACATGGAAAACAATTTTGGACTTGTGCTAGATCATCTAGCTTTTAAAACTAGACTCAGCCTCCTTAGAGGGTGGGCATACTAAATGGTCTACATACCAAGTGTTATATATATGGTACCTATGCATAGTTCAGACTCCTTGTTGGAATATGCTATGATGTTGTGAGATATTGGGGGACTTAGTTAACTAATTATTAATTTAGACCATGTGGTTTACTCTAAGGTGGTTATTTTTATTTGGTTGACTTGTTAAAATTTTAAATGTTTTCAAAAACAAATACAATAGTAAGGGAGGGGAAATCATGAACCCTCCACCTTCACCATGATGGGAATCCCCATGCATGCATCCCCAAATACTGGTAGGGGAAAGTAGCATCATCCAATGGATGGCTTTTATCAAGCCCACAAGGGCTAGCAGAGGTTATAGTTAAGAAAAAAATTTCCATTCGAGATGGGAGGGAAATGAGGAGAAAATGGGGATGAAGCCCTATCAAAATAAAAAAAGAACCATTAATCATGGCCTACATGCCAAGGAAATCACACTTCTAGAATACGTGGTACACTATGAAATGCTTAAAAATGGAAGGGTTTTTCTAAGTCAGTTTGTAGTGAGTAGTTGGAGGAGAAAGGACTGGACAATTTAGAAAAATAATTACAGCCTGGAAGTTTCATATAACTATTATAGGCATGGTTTATTCTCCCTATTCTTTTCTCTTCTTTCTTATAATACGTAGTTACTGGTAGATGGAATAATGGTTAAAATATGGGTATGTATATCTGTAATCAGTGTGTGCTTCTTTGTTAAATAGCTTGACTGTAGAAATTAATGTGATCTTCTGTAACAAAACTGGTTTCTTGAAATCATTTTTTCTTTCTATATAAAAAATAAGGGGGTTTCCTGAAAACATTGTGTTATTACTTATTAAATAAAAATCATGTCTAAAATCGATGTGTGTTCCTATCTTGGTTGTGGGACTATAAATATATTTCGGTTGCTATGAAATTTATCTATTCAATACCTTTAATAAATCTTGGTATATGAATAAATTTATTAAAACCCCATTTTTGTGAAAGTGGTAGTCAAGAAGGGTTTCTGTCTGAGTGTAGATTCTCAAGAATTTTATCTACCATTAGTAGGTAGACATCTTCCCTCTACAAAGACTCAAGAGAATTAATTATTTTCCTTCCGATGTGTTAATAAAGCTACTCATTGACCTGTAATAAAACTTGGAAAGTAGGATTTGTATTTAATAGAGAGGGTTTTATTTAATGGAATCAATTTTATTCAATGATGAGTGAAGTTTAGTTAAAATATGAACTTCGTTTAAATCATTGACCAAACTACTAAGGGTTTATTTTCATGAACTCTAAGAATTTCTTATAAAAATAAGGATTTTATACATATTACAAACTTATTATAAAAATTACATATGGTTGTTTGAATGCTGTTATTTTTATAGTTGTTATAGGAATGACTAAATGTTTTTATTCTACAATTGCTATATGAATGGTTGAGTGATGTTAAATGTTATCATTGTCTATGGTTGTTTGAATTTTGTTATTTTTAAAGTTGTTATAGGAATGACTAAATCTTGTTATTCTACAGATGTTATATGAATGGTTGAGTGTTATTAAATGTTGTTATTTTTATAGCTATTATAGGAATGACTGAATGTTGTTATTCTATAGTTGTTATATGAATGGTTGAGTGTAACATTCCCATTTTAAGACTTTAGAAACAAGGGAATTTTTTTTTACATAATGTTCACTGTTCTAAATAGAACTTTATTTAAACCACACATTCAATGCCAATCAATCTCATAACAGATAACCATATGTAGCTATAAATGACTCGGTGATACACTGATCTATTCATTCCATGACTCGGTTACCTACCGATCTATTCATGTTTCACTTTAAGTATTAAATACTTATCGTATACATTGTATACTTGGTTTTCACCCTAAAATGGGTACTAAGTTATCTTGTTTAAATAACATACATTAATATTTTTTACCAATATTCATATGATATAATGTGGCTTTAAACTAGGTGACATAAGATAACACAACCAGTAACTTGCGATACTTTGGCCAAATATTTGCAACATACTGAGTATGTCACTATTCCTAGACAACATACTCATCATTTTGGAATATGTCCTTTACCTCACTCCTCTGTTATCTAGAATGGTATTTACTGACTACCACCAGTCCACTTGCCCAAGGTTTAACCCTATCCTGAGTTAGGAACATAGTCTATTATAGGAAGAAACTCTCGATGACTTAGGGTAAAAAGGGTATACTTGGTTAACCTAAGTCAACCGGATGTGCCAAAGTACCCTGAATTATTGAAAGATACTCCCTATCCTAAACATGTTACTAACTTTACCTAGAGAAAAACTAAGTTCAAGTCCTTATTGTGTGTAGATCTAGATGATCAATGCAGAAGGGTGTTTCCACAAGTCAACTTCAACGTTGTATCCTCGAGAAGACCCAAGTCTTCTCGAAGGTACAGTCCTATAGTTGGCATGTGACAGCATCCTATAGAAACTACCTCATCATGATGTACATACCTCAAGGAGGTTATTAATGTTAAATTAATTTGGATTATAAAACAGATTACAACGTTTATGTTAAACCCTAATCCAACACTCCTTAAGTCCTTGTTCTATACTTGAATCCATTAAGCATTAAAGAACTTTCTTTAACTCATGATTTCTTTTTATTTTTATTTTATTTAGTTTAACAACAGTTAACCAAAGTAGGACAACAATATAATAATTTCCATTAAATATATCTTAATCATTCAAAGAAGGTGTAGCAACCAAACAGGTTCAGCTAAGGTATACTTTATAAGTAATGAAGTCTAACGTTTAACGATCATATCACCCTTCTTTGGGTTACATTTCATTTAGAAAGGAAGAACCTTCCCCTATTTTATTAAGTATTAGGGATTGTCAAAACCCTTCTTATTTTTCAAAAACTCTGAAGCTCCATCACATATTCATTACTCATTCAATACTATATTAGAATTGTTTTAAATAATATTGTTAACTTATGTAACTTAACAAACTTCATATTATTAAGGGAGATTAAACTAATTCCCTTTTATCTAAATTATCAAGTTTATCTGAATTAAACATATGAAAAATATGAATAATATCATCAAGGTAGGAATTCCATCTTCTTCATAAATATTAGATAGTTTACACAACCAATACAAGTAAATCTTCAACATTCAAATTCCTCATATAAAACTTTTTCATTTACAAGACTAAGTATTTCAGGCATGTTGTATAACAAAAAACCTTCAATCCAAAAAGAATACAAATTTTATTTTTCAATACAATTCAAGAATGAATCAAAACTCTTTACATAAGGTTCAAAATCAAATAACCCAATACAACATGAAAGTTTTTGTCTTCTTCAATCACTTACGATGTCCATCTGTAAAATTTCTAGCACGAGTCAGTTCAATGAACTGAGCATTATAAGCACTAAGCATTAAAGTAAAGTGCATTCCACGAATGGCTTCATTAAACAATTTTTATTTTATGGAACATTAGAAAAACATCATGCACATAATCATAAGTAACATCATCTAGAAAGAATTACAATTTAAGAAGTCTGAATTTACTTTTAAGAAAGGAACATATTATAATTTGCAACATCAGATTTATATCACAAAACTTAATTAATCCTAACAATCAGTTTTACACTTTATAAGTCTTTTCATTCAGTTGCTCCCTAACCCATAGAAATACACATTCATCTTTACCAAGCAGTAAATGAAGCTAGTTACAGCATAACTCATAATAACATGCTTCATCTTTCAATATAAATCCAAGAAGATAATTTGATACATACATATTATTCAGACACAATTCATCTAAAGAAAAAAAAAAGGTTTAGTACTCACATCATTGCCTCAGTCAAAGATATTAATATAAGGAGCTCACAAATAAGAGGCAACAACCAACAAGAATCCCAATTCAGCTCCAGCAGAATAAAAACATTTCCACATAAAGTCTTACAAAATTTAGTATCTTTCTATTTTATACTTCAAAAAGGTCTAAGTAACCAACTTACTAAACATCCAAGCTATACCTGAATAAGATAAGTCTCTTACCAATCCCTAGGAAAATTCCCATCTCGGGAGAGAATTAATAAAAGAGAAGTTTAGAAATGAACTTTTCAGTCAATCATACAAAAGAAAGGTTTCCAAACCACGAAGGTCCTAATCCAAATTTCATTTCATTTATATTGTGAAATGAAATTTATTAAGTATAAACAAACTTAGAAATTCTCTAACTAGTTCCCATAGGAGAATTCAAAACCGAATGCATAGTCAAAGCAAGCACATAACCCACTTCCATGTAAACCTTCCAATGGAGACCTATTCTCATTCACCTAGCTCAAATCCAACATCAAATCTCAGAAGAAATACACAGTACAGTCACAAACTATAGAATGTTCCCAAAAGAGTATAATTATTTCTCTTTAATATATGGTGGTTCAACAATGATACAATAATGGAGTAAAATTCTTCCATTCAAACAAGATTAAAAAGTCACAATAACTCTCAACTCAAAAACTGAACTCCACTACCAACATTAACATCAAACTGTAAATGAGAAGGCAGTTTGAAATCCCAAGCAAGAGCTATATTACCAACATCTAGGTAAGTGATACAGTAAATTTTTGAACCACATACAAAATAATAGGTTTAAAACTTAGCATTCTACAAAAAAAACTGATGACTCAAATGGAAGTAAGAATTAAATAATTTTTTAAGACAAGGTTTGTCCCACCTTGTTCCAACTCAGCTAAACAAAATGACCATAACCCTCTCTAGTTCCTTTTAAAATCATATGACAGGTAGGGATCGTTTAACATAAAGGAATAAAAATGAAATAATAGTAATTCCCATAAACCTCTTTTATCGATATGACTGCCCCAAAGTCAAGTTCAAGAACACAATGTGGTTTTAAAGGAAAAAATCATACAACCATTCAATATTAAAAAATAAAACAAAGGATCTCTCAAAGAAGTTACATGATCCATCATCTAACCAACCAAAACTCACAAGGCTCCCTTCCAGTAAATGGTATTAAAAAGAGATGGAAGATTTACATTCCTTAATACCTACTAAAATTTTGATCAGAATACTTGTATAAGGTTAAACATGTTGAATCAAAACAAGATCCGAAACGACCAACAATGGAAAAACTTGTACCAAGTCAAATATGAGTTTAAAATGGAATCCCATGGCCCTAATAAAAGCTCAAAATATAAACCAACACACATTTACGGGTTCAAGCCTTCACACTCTCCCTAAGGGAGGATAAAACTTCATTTCAAAACTTGAGTAAAGAATACAACATTTCAACTTAACAGCAAGTTCAGTATTCAAGAACTAAATAGTGGTACAGTCGTTGAAAATGAAAAATTCAACCAATCGATTCAAAACTTCAGATAGTTCCTACACAGTCCCAAAACAAACACAGGATCTCAACAAAACTCAAAATGAATCTCAAGCTTCATTACGAGTTTAGAGAAAATACAAATTCCCACTTCAACTTGAGAAACACATGACTGGACAGGGATTCGAAACCCAACAAGCAACTAGTTATCTCTTTCCACATTATTTGGAATCCAAGAAAAAAAAAGCTTCGAATACAAGCCAAGCTTCAAATACAATTAACAGAACCACTAGTTCAAGCTACAGAATTCAAAACAGATCATATGCAAACCTCTGAAAAAAGGTTCAGAGAGAGTTCACAAGAACCACAATTAACAACCAAGGATTCACATTCAAAAACCAACATAAATTTTCAACAATACATGCAAGTAAATAACCATATACAACATGCAAATATAAAATTTCCAGTGAGCAGAATTATTTTAATGAATCATTTAAAAGAAAGCAAGAAATCTTAATGGGTAGAGCCTATCATGCTTGATAGTGCCTCTTTCTATTTGAAGAAGACTTCCAGCCAAGTGTCCAAGACCTCTTCTTCTCCAAGAAAGATCAAACAACCATAATCTTTTTCCACAATGCCACTTATACATTCCTCGAACCGAAAATAGCTCAGAGAATTCAAAAATAGCCACAAAGTGGAGATCAAACTGCTGGTTCAAAGAACCAAATAGCTCCATGCAGAGCAAAAATTGATAAGCATGCAAAACAAAAAAATCCCAAACAAATCCGGCAGCATGCCTTTCAAGAAGTCTGCTCACCAAACCTAAGGCATATTAATTATTTTAATTCCAATTTTTCCACTTAACTTTCCTTGCCACTACCATTCGTAGTTGGCAAGACCTAATTGTACTTCAAAATGTATTTCCAAAGTTAGTGATGCTTCCATGTAGGTTCCACTAAATTGCACTAGCCCCTGCCAAACTGGCAGTACATATTTTCATTAAAAACCAAATCAAATCAAATCCCAATAAATTCTTAAGAACCACCTCTTAGTTTCCCCCCACTTGCCAATGGCTCATAGGTCCCCTTTCATATCCCATTAGCTTAGGATAGATAGAATTTTCTTAGGTTAGATCTTAGGTTAATTTAAATATATAACCTTAGGATATAACCCCCAACAATAAATTGCCACCCTAGGATAGGATGTAGTTTTAACCAAAAACAATAGGTTTAGAAATAACTTAGGATCCCCCCTAGGTTATTTCCTTACAAGCTAACAACTTAGGTTAGAATGTCATCCCACGTAAAGTGGTGTAGTAATAGTTAGGTAAATTACCCGAGTCTTGTATCTATTAGGGTAGACCGTATAGATAAATGGGTACATAATGTTTTCTTTTTCTCAAGAATCCAGAAGCAGGAATCCTATTTCCCCTTAACACCATTAAGCACCCTACAAGGGTCGATCAATAAGAGCCAAACACCACACAAAATAGAATGCAAGTACTATTTCTAAGATGAAAAATAATTTGCAGTAATCACCAGTTCAGTCTATTAAGTATTTCAATCAACGAATGTTAGTTTTTCATTCAGTTTTGATAAGAAGATTTAAAATATTTCTTGGATCAATGGAATTGATCCAAGGATGAGTCCAATCACAGAGGATAAGTTACAACTCTAAAAACCCAGTTTGTTGCTTATCAAATGAGAAGTGAAATAGATTATTGTAAGTAATAGCATACCATCCCTTCAATCAAAGAGCATAAATGATTTATCCATTTCAAGTATGATCTTCAGCAATCAAAAGAACACATATTTATCAAGAAAATCACATGTCAATACTTGAAATGCAAAGGAGGAATATAACCATTGTCGAGGGTGTTACATTGAGTGATGTTAAATGTTATCATTGTATATGGGTTTTTAAATGCTATTTTTTATAGATGTTATAGGAATTACTGAATGTGGTTATTCTATAGTTATTATATGAATGGCTGAGTGTTGTTAAATGTTATCATTTTATAGAGTTGTTTGAATGTTGTTATTTTTACAGTTGTTATAGGAATGACTAAATGATCTTATTTTACATTTGTTATATAAAAAATTGGGTGTTGTTTTAATCTACAAATGCTTAATGGTTGTCTAATTACATTTAATATTTACTTATTGAGTAAACATAAGACTGTTTTAGTCTACAACTATTATATGATCGTGGGAATTGTTGATACTCACTTCTGAGTGAATGGATACCTCTTTTTTGTGTTGGATTTGGGATTAAACATTATTAATGATTGGGAATTATACCCTTCTAAATATTTCCATTTTAATCAGATGAAAAATGTTAAGTAGCCTTGTGGAACATTGTTGGTAATAAATATGATTCATGGAAGTTATTTTCTTTGGTTGTTAAAAATGTGATAAGTAGAATTGATGATATTAATTTCTGTAATGTTTCAATTCCTTTAATCAGGAAAATGGAATTTGTTATATTTACTTTAATATCTCTCTTCTATCATGTAATTTGTAAACTTTAATAGGCTGGTACGAATGTACAGAATTTCACAATGCATCATTCCATACATTCATACCAACTAATTATTGGTATTGGCCTATTGTTAGTAGGCAGATCATAGCATAAGGGGTAGAAACCATATTAGTATAAGTGAATACTGACCCATTACATCTACAGGTACACGATGAGGAATTGGTAAGAATAAAGTAGAGGTGTAAGTTGTTAAATAATTGATTTAGGATTTTGATTACCAAATTACAACATGGAATTTAGTTTTATCTATGTTTTGTAAATTGAAAGACAATTTGTTGATAAAAGGAAAGAGGTCCTTCCTTTGGAATATTTGATAATGATGATAGGTGATTTCCATTTGAATGAATAATAATTTCCTTCAGTTGAGTCCTATTGTATGTATGATTATTGTGATGTGATGTTGGAAGAAATATGATGTGGACAAAGTTTTGTTTATTTTTACTTAAAAAGTTGTTGTTATGTAAGAAACAAGAATATAACACATGTAAGAACTCTTGTCTAGGAATTAATCTATCAGTTTAAAAATATATTATCGTACCAAAGATACTAAAATTTATCTATTTACAGTTAAGACTCAAAGTTGATAGGGATGTATGTGAAATTAAATTGGAAGATTAGATTTTTTAATTAAATCAACAAGTTGTTCCATCATTGAAAAAAGGGGGGGATATTCATCTCTTTTGAGCTTACTTGTACCAATAGGGAAACTTATGTTTAATAAATGGATGTGTGGCTTCATATAAATTCCAAAAGGATTTATCTTTTTATTTTATGAATGTAAGTCATAAACTTGGTAAAATTATGTCATTAAAAACATAGAACCTAGTATTGGAAATGCTTTATTAAGATTTTAAGCTTCTAATAAGGGGATTCAGATTGATTGACTCTTGCAAACAAGTGGAAAGACGGATTTATGTTTTTGAAGGGATGGTGTTTCTAAAATCCAAGATGAAATGCAATTAATGACGTTGAAATAAGTTGTGAACATAAGAGTAATCACATGAGGGTAAAACTATGTAAGTTAAGTATGGTGCATGTCTAAACACTATAGAAAAATTTATGGGCTTAAACCATGACCCATTGGCTCAGTTAGCTCAATAATACTTCAGGAATAAAGAATTCATATCTTCACCCATCATCAATAATTTTAAGTTTAGGGTCATACCGTCATCATAACCATAATGAATTTAGAATATAATGGAATTTATGGGAGTCGAGATATATCATGTTGTGACTATGGACATACTCTTATAGTTTATGCAGACTTAAGAGTTGGCTTGAAAACAAGCTAGAAACTTTGGCCAAAGTGATGTAATGGCTGATTGTGTTGTCTATCACTATTTCTAGAGTGTGGTTTAGTCAGGAACTAAGGAAGTTTTAAATATTACCCATATTCCGAGGTGGGAAACACACGTGAAGGAATTTAATCATGAGGTTTCTCAACTAATGAAAGGTAGTAAAATACTAAATGAAAATTATTTAATTTAAGCATTCATAAGAATGCAAAGGTGGATCAAGAGATCACGAAAAGCCTTCTCAACTAGCACAAGTTTTTCTCATGGCCTAGATCAATACATGATGGGAATCTAGGGAGGATTAAATGATCACTTGATTCCTAGATGGTTTTCTCATGATGATAAGTTATGTTTAAAAGTATAAGGATAATTATTTTTGAATGATCTTGATAAAATATAAGCGTATTTTAGAAGCTTAAAATAAAATAAAAATACTTTTTTTAGGAAGCCCAAGAAACTAGTTGTTACATTTTTGTAACAGAGAGAGGTTTCCACTGTGGGACCTAATGGCCTAAATCACACTGATAAGAATTTTTTTTTCCCACACATGAAATTATGGAAAGAAGGAAAGCCCTCTCAGAAAATGGGTAAGGCTCTAGGGAGGCCAATTGAGCATCCACAGATAAACTAGATGAAATGATGGTTATACTTCTAAAGACTCAGGATTATATGACTACCTTGGAGTAGGAAGTACAAGGAGCTCCTGAAGAAAATGAATAGGTTGATAATGATGAGGAACAACCATTAAATGATCATGGCAATGAGGAAGAACTATTTTTAAATGATTAGGGAAATGGTGGTGGACATGTAGCAAAGAAGGGTAAGATAGCTGATGAATTGTCTAAGGATATCAGAAAAATCAGTCCTCCTAAGTTTGACGGGTTTACACTAGGTGATGGCGCTAAAGCTTGTCTAAGTGAAATGTAGAAATATTTCACCATCAAGGAATTTTTGGAAGAGATGAAAGCCCTTTGGGGATCTTACCATCTATTTGGGGAAGCATCCTCCTGGTGGGATAATAAGAAGGTTGAACTTAGAATTGGTTATGTTACTGTAGTCACATGGGAACAATTGAAGGGATATTTTCACTAATGTTGGCTACCTTAGTTGTATTTTGATAGAAAAATAGTTTATTTTCAAGAGCTAAAGTAGGGAAGCCTTAGTGTGACTAAATATTGGGAAATATTTACGCGTCTTTTGAAATATGTACCTCTCTATCAACAAGACGAAAAATTCAGAATTCACAATTTTATTCTGGGCTTAAGGCTAATAGTGGAAGGTGAAGTGGATGTTCATGGAGCAACCACTATGGAGGGTGCCTTTGAAAAGGCTATTTGTTAAGAGAAAAAACTGCAGTCCGTCTCCACTTATAGAGATGAGAAAAATAAGAAGCAAGTAACTTCCTCTTCCAACACAAGGAAAAAATGCTGAGAGGACAACAAGAAAGAAAAGCATTATTAGAAGGGAGGTAATACCAATAAGACTATTGGAAATTTCAGCAAGAATACAACTAGTTCAGTTGGGAACAATGATAAGCAAAATGATAAAAAAGGGCATATTAGCAGCTGTTATAACTGTGGAGGGCCTCATTAAGTAAATGAATACCCACAGAAGAACCAAAATAGTTTACAACAATGAAATCCCCTTCGCAATCAACAAGAAGCATTCTAGCAAAGGATCCACGCAATAGTGGATAATCGTCAAGATGAACACCAGACCACTCCTGTTGAAACAACAGGTAGACTCTTTAACCTACCCATTTCTATTTTAATTGATACAGGAGCAACGAAAAGTTTGGTTTCTAAAAATTTGGTAAACAAATTTTCATGAAAGCTTGACTATATGGAAAACTCTTGGACTGTTTTATATGGAAATAATTCTAAATTTAAAGTAGAACATTATTTTGTTGAAGTTGAATTATAGTTTTTAGAGTTAACCACAGTAGTAGATCTGTATGTAGCTCCATTAGGATCTTATGATATAATCTTAGGAATGAATTGGTTGGGCCAACATAAGGATATGGTGGAATGCCTTGAAAAATCAGTCACGTGTGTGGATGATAGCAGAAAACCAACATTAATTCGGGGGGTAAAAAGGGGGATTTCAGTGAGAAATATTTCTGCCATGCAACTAAAAAGGGTGAAGCGAAAGGGTTGTCATCTCTTCGTGATCAAGATCAATGACTTGGGTGAAATTCAAGAGTTTTTCAGTTGATAGTTATCCCTTCCTTAGAAAATTCCAGGATTTTTTTCCAGATGAGCTGCATGGACTACCCCCAAAAATAGAGTTAGATTTATCTATTGAGCTGAAACTAGGGAGTGAGTTTATCTCTAAGGCTCTATATCAAATGCCAACCACTGAGTTAATGGAATTAAAGGCTAAACTACATGAGATTCTTGCCCATGGTCTGATTCAACCAAGTGTGTTACCTTGGGGAGATCCGGTAATATTTGTAAAGAATAAGGACATAACTTTGAGGTTATGTATTGATTACAGGATGTTGAATAAAGAAATAGTAAAAAATAGGGGCAGTGGTGTTTTCTAATATTACGATCAGGGTACCATCAGCTGAGGATGAAAGGATGAATACATCCATAAAACAACATTTAGGACACATTATGGACATTACGAGTTTAAAATCCTACCTTTTGGGCTGATGAATGCACTAAAAACATTCATGAACCTTGTGAACAACATATTTAGAGATTATCTAGACAAGTTTGTCTTAGTTTTCCTTGATGATATTCTAATTTATTCAAGGAACAAAGACGAGCACCAACAACATTTAAGGCTTATTTTAGAGAGGCTGTAGAAGCATCAAATTTTTGGTAAGCTATCAAAGTGCTCATTTTGTGAGGAGGTTTAGTATCTTGGCCATGTGATCTTAGAAAATGGTATTGTTGTTGATTCTTCCAAGATCAAAATGACCAGCCCCGAAGAATGCACATTAAGTAAGGAGCTTTATGGGGTTGGTTGGTTACTATCGAAAGTTTTTTTAAAACTTTTTGAAGGTTTTTGGTCCTATTACAATGCTGCAGAAAAAGTCCCAAATTTTTGAATGGATAGAGAAATACGATCTTACTTTCTAGAATATTAAGGAAAGATTAACTTTAGTACCTATCCTAAATATTCTCGATCCAAATGGAAGTTTTACTGTTGTAACAGATGCTTCTGGTGAAGGATTAGGTGGGATCCTTTTGTAGGATGGAAAAGTGATAACATATGAATCTAGAAAGTTAAAGAATCATGAGTTAAACTATGCCCCGCATGATTTAGAATTGGCTGCGATAGTCCATGTGTTAAAAATGTGGCATCACTACTTGTTGGGAAATCCTTTCGAGATAAAAATAGACCAGGTTTAAGGTATATCTTCACATAACATAACCTAAACACAAGACAACGTAGGTGGCTGGAATTCCTTTTCGATTATGTTTTTGATATCAGCTATATTAAGGGAAAAGAGAACTGAGTCGCTAACACACTCATCCATTGAAAGTGTCTTTCAACATTTGTGACTCTAAAAACTATTTTTAAGAATGATGTTCTAAAACATCTTTCAACTGATCTATTTTATCAACAAATGAGGATGACCTTGGTAAAGGATCCCCAAGATCCAAAATATTCAAGTTTTAAGCTTGAAAGTGTAGGACTTATACACTACAATGGAAGAATCTACGTACCTAAAATAGGTGATCTTAGGCTTAAAGTACTTCAATAATTTCATGATACACCATATTCCGGTCATCCATGGGTAACCAATATTGTTGCTGATATAAAAAATCAATACTTCTGGCAAGGCATGAAGGGGGATGTCACTAGATATGTGCAGAAATGCCTTAAGTTCCAGTGAGTTAAGGCTGAGCATAGGAACCCTGTAAGACTATTGTACCCTCATGAGTTACCATAACACAAATGGAAGGTAATTAACTTGGACTTTATTCAAGGACTGCTAATGTCCAAAAATAAGCATGACATGATCTTGGTAGTAGTTGACAAACTCACCAAGGTTACACATTTTATACCTGGAATTCTCAAGGATGATTCTCCAACTCTTGTTAAGAGGTTTGTGCATGAAATTTTTACACTACATGGGTCCCCATATCTAATGGTTTCTGACAGGGATCCGAGAATGATAACAATATTTTGGCAGACCTTGTATACATCATTAGGGATGAAGCTGAATTTTAGCTCAACATACCATCCTGAAATGGATGGACAAATAGAAAGAGTAAATCAGGTCATTGAAGACTTGCTACAAATGTAGTGCATGGATTAGTAGTACAAGTTGGAAGATTACCTTCTAGTAGTTGAATTTTCTTATAACAATACATATCACTCCTTGCTAAAAATGGATCCTTTTGAAGCTCTGTATGGATGAAGGTGTAGGAATCCCATAAGTTAGGACAGAACCAAAGATAGGGAAGTTATTGCACTAGACTTGCTGATTGACATGGAAAATCAAGTTAATTTTATTCGGGAATGACTTAAAGTGGCAACAGACCGACATAAAAGCTACATGGATAAAAAGAGGATTGGGTGAGTTTTCACTATTGGGGATAAATTTTTCCTCATAATTAAGCCAAAAAAGAGCTCTATAACTTTTAGAAAGTCTGCCAAGTTGGCCCTTAGGTATGTGGGACCATTTAAAGTCCTTGAAAAGATAAATCTAGTGGCCTATAGGCTAGCATTTCCCCTTGTTATCTCTCAAATACACAATGTTTTCCACATCTCCTTACTAAAGAAATAAGTTGGATATGTTGTACATGTGTTGGATTGGCATTCACTATAGGTATAGGACCTTGGGCTAGTGACAATTAAGACAATTAGGGTTCTGTAAACAAGCAAACTTCACTTGTGAAATAGAGAAATTACTGAGTGCAAGGTCCACTAGGATAAGTACATGGAAATCATTAGAACTTGGAAGAACATGGATGACATGATGGTTTCTTTTTCATAATATTTTGAATAAAACATTGATATGTTCCAACTCTTTTGTTCTAAGGTAAAAACAAGTTCTATTTTATTCTTAATACTAGTAAAGTAATATATTATTTTCTACTATAATAAATTTTTCAGAATAAATAATTCTGTGAATGATAAATCAATGGGACATTGATGATTTCATGAGGGTGAGGTCATCACATCCCATAGTTTACCCTATTCTATTTTGGCTAATGTTAATTAAAATTAACAATTTAAATCCTTTTTGGTGGTTTACGATATGCTTAGATCTATAAGTAACCTAATTTACTTATGAATGTAAGCGTACCATTTTGTTCTGTGAAATTGTACCCTATTGGAGATGCCTAACAGGTGTAGAGGTATGTTTGATGACATGTATAGATGCATTGTATATACACTAGCTGAGTGAAATACACAAGATTTTATATAAGAAGCTCACCTATAGGTTCCTGTAAGCACACCTACATATCAGTTACACATAGCCAACAATGTTCGGCCTGTGCTAGATCATCTAGCTTTTAAAACAAGACTCAACCTCCCTGGAGGGTAGGCATACTAAATGGTCTACATACCAAGTGTTATATATATATATATTTGTGTGTGTGGGTGTGTGTTTGTGTGTGTGTGTTGTACCTGAGCATAGTGCAGACTCCTTGTTGGCATATGCTATGATGTTGTGAGATATTGGGGGACTTAGTTAAATAATTATTACTTTAGACCATGTGGTCTACCCTAAGGTGATTATTTTTGTTTGGTTGACTTGTTAAAAGTTTAAATGTTTTCAAATACAAATACAATAATAAAGGAGGGGACCTCATGAACTCTCCACCCTCATCATGATGGGAATCACCATGCATGCATCCCCAAATCTTAGGAGGGGGCAGGTGGATTCATCTAACAATTGGCTTTGATCAAGCTCACATGGGCTCGCAGAGGATAGAGTTAAGTAAAACATTTACATTTGAGATGGGAGGGAAATTAGGAGAAACTGGGGGTGAAGCCCTGCCAAAATAAATACACAACCATTAATCATGGCATGCATGCCAAGGAAATCACAATTCCAGTAGAATTGGCACACTGTGAAATGTTTCAAAGTGGAAGGGTTTCTCTGGGTCATTTTGTAGCAAGAATTTGGAGGAGAAAGGATTTGAAAATTTGGAAAAATAATTGCAGCCTGGAAGTTTCATATAACTATTGCAGGCATGGTTACTTCTCCCTATGCTTTTCTCTTCTTTCTGATAATAAGTAGTTACTAGTATATGGAATAATTGTTAAAATCTAGGTATGTATAATTGGAATCGGTGTGTTCTTCTTTGTTAAAAAGCTTGATTGTAGAAATCAATGTGATATCCTATAACAAAAATGGTTGCCTGAAATCATCGTGTCTTTCTTTAGAAAAAAAATAAGGGGGTTTCCTGAAAACATTATGTTATTATTTTTTAAATAAAAATGGTGCCTAAAATCAATGTGTGTTCCTATCTTGGTTACAGGACAGTAAATAGCTTCTGGTTGCTACGGAAGTTATCTATTCAATACCTTTAATAGATCTGGGTATATGAATAAATTTATTAAAAACCCATTTTTGTGAAGTGGTAGTCAAGAAGGGTTTCTGTTTGGGTGTAGATTCTGTAGAATTTCTCTACCATTAGTAGGTAGAATTCTTCCCTCTACAGAGACACGAGAGAATTATTTATTTTCCTTATGATGTGTCGATAAAGATACTAATTGACCTATAATAAAACATGGGCAATAGGATTTGTATTTAATAGAGATGGTTTTATTTAATGGAATTGATTTTATTCAATGATGAGTGAATTTCAGTTAAAATCTAAACTTCATTTGAATCATTGACCAAACCACATGGGCTTTATTTTCATGAAATCTAGGAATTTATTTTAAAAATTAAGATTTTATATGTATTACAGACTTATTATAACAACTGTATATCGTTGTTTGAATGTTTTTATTTTTACAGTTGTTATAGGAGTGACTGAATGTTGTTATTCTACAGTTGTTATATGAATGGTTGAGTGTTGTTAAATGTTATCATTGTATATGGATGTTTTAATGTTGTTATTTTTATAGTTGTTATAGGAATTATTGAATGTTGTTATTCTATAGCTATTATATGAATGGATGAGTGTAGTTAAATGTTATTGTTGTATATGGTTGTTTGAATGCTCTTGTTTTTAGAGTTGTTATATGAATGACTGATTGTTGTTATTCTACAACTATTATATGAATGGATGAGTGTTGTTAAATGCTATCACGGTATGTAGTTTTTTTAATGTTGTTATTTTTACAGTTGTTCTAGGAATTACTTAATGTTGTTATTTTACAGTTGTTATATAAATGACTAGGTGTTGTTTTAATCTACAACTGCTTAATGGTTGTCTGAATGCTATTAATATTTACTTATTGAGTAAACATAGGTCTATTTTATTCTACAACTATTATATGAACATGGGAATTGTTGATACTCACTTGTGAGTGAATGGATACCTCTATTTTTGTGTTTGATTTGGGATTAAACATTATTAATGATTGGGAATTATACCCTTGTAGATATTTCCATTTTAATTAGATAAAAAATGTTAAGTAGCCTTATGGAACATTGTTGGTAATAAATATGATTCATGGAATTTATTTTCTTTGGTTGTTAAAAATGTGATAAGTAGAATTGATGATATTAATTTATGTAATATTTCAATTCCTTTAATCCTGAAAAATATAATTTGTTATATTTACTTCAATCTCTGTCTCTTTTATCCTATAATTTTTAAAATTTTATAGGCTGGTACGAATGTACAGAAT
This sequence comes from Taxus chinensis, assembly GCA_019776745.2. Classification (NCBI taxonomy): domain Eukaryota; kingdom Viridiplantae; phylum Streptophyta; class Pinopsida; order Cupressales; family Taxaceae; genus Taxus; species Taxus chinensis. Next base: position 307,185,345 of record CM034154.1, read on the forward strand.
GTCACAACACACCATTCCATATATTTGTACCAACCAATTACTGGTATTGACCTATCATTAGTAGGAAAATCAGAGCATAGGGGACAAGATCCATGACAATATAAATGAATACTAACCCATTGCATCTAAATGTACACGATGAGGAATTTGTAAGAAGAAGGTGGATGTGGAAATTTCTAACTACTTGATTTAGGATTTTGATTCCCAAATCGCAACATGGAATTTAGTTTTCTTTATGTTTTGTAAATTGAAAGAAAATTTGTTGATAAAAGGAAAGGTGTCCATCCTTTGGAAGATTTGATAATGATGATAGGTGATTTCCAGTTGACTGAATAATAATTTCCTTGGGTCGAGTCCCATTGTATGTTTTATTATGTTGATGTGATGTTGGAATAAATATGATGTGGACAAAGTGTTGTTTATTTTTACTTAAAATTATGTTGTGATGTAAGAAACAAGAATATAGGATATGTAAGAACTCTTGTCTAGGAATGAATCTATCAGGCGGAAAATATAGTTATCTTACAAAAGATACCAAAATTGATCTATTTAAGGTTAAGAATCAAATTTTATAGGGAAGTATGTGAAATTAAATTGGAAGATGTTTTAATTAAATCAACAAGTTGTTATTCCTTCATTGAGAAAAAGGGGGGATATTCATCTCTTTTAAACTTACTTGTACCAATAGGGAAACTTATGTTTAATCAATGGATGTGTGGCTTCATATAAATTCCTAAAGGATTTATCTTTTTATTTTATGAATGCAACTCATAAACTTGTTAAAATTATGTCATCAGAAACATAGATCATAGTCTTGGAAATGCTTGATTAGAGTCTTTCCATCCACATCTCTTAAGGGGATTCAGATTGACCAACTATCGCAAACCATTGACAAGATGAATTTATGGTTCTGAAGGGATGGTGTTTCTAAAATCAAAGCTGAAATGTAATTAATTACATTGAAATAAGTTTTTAACATAAGAGTAATCACATGGGGGTCAAACTAAGTAAGTTAAGTATGGTGCATGTCTAAACACTGTAGAAAATTTTAAGGGCTTAAACCATGACCCATTGGATTGGTTAGCTCAATATGAATTCAGGAATAAAGAAGTTAGATCATCACCCATCACAAATAAGTTAAGGTTAGGGTTGTACCCTCCTCATAACCATAATGAATTTATCATATAATTGAATTTATGGGGGCCATGGTATATCGTGTTGTGACTATGGACAAACTCTTATAGTTTGTGCAGACTTAAGAGTTGGCTTGAAAACAAGCTAGAAACTTTGGCTGAAGTGATACAATAGTTGATTGTGTCATCCATCACTAGTTATGGAGTGTGGTTTAGTAAGGAACAGAGAAAGGGTTAAAGATTACCTAGATTTCGAGGTGGGAAACACACGTGAAGAAATTTAATCATGAGATTTCTCAACTAGTGAAAGGTAGTAAAAGACTAAATGATAAAGATTGCATTTAATCATTCAAAAGAATGAAAAGGTGGATCAATAGATCACATAAAGCCTTCTCATCCTATAAAATTATTTCTCATGGCCTAAATCGAGATATGACGAGAATCTAGGAAGGATTAAATGAACAGTCGATTCCTAGATGGTCTTCTCGTGATGATAACTTATGTTTAAAAGTATAAGGATAATTATTTTCAAATAATCTTGATAAAATTTGAATGTAGTTTAGAATATTAAAATAAATAAATAAATTACTATTTTTAGGAAGCCCAAGAAACCAGTTGTTACACTTTTTGTATTTTAGGAAGACATCAACCCAAAAATTGTATATTCAAATTTTCATTCCCCTTATTTTCAACACACTTATGCACCCACAACTCATTTTCCTCTTATCGATAAAGGTAAATGAATACAAGGTTTCACTAGAAAGTAATGTATATACAAATCCTTGTTATTTTGGAGATGTTGTCTTGCCCCATTGACAACACAACACAAAAATTTCCACCATGAAGTTGGTCATTGGATTTGTCATTTGTTTAGATGATTCTCAACCCATTTTGAGCCATATGGTCATATTAGATGGTTCCACACGTCTTACCATGATTAAAGGGACCAATGGGAACCCTATCGATTCATTTATTTATTCTTACATATACTACTTTAAGTTAGGGGAGATGGAATCGAAAAATAAAGTCATCCAATAGAATAAATTCATCCAATGATAAATATTTATATATCTCTTTAGGTATTAAGAAATAATGTTGTAATGCCTCATGGATATAAGATATGTGAGGGAGAGGAGCCACCAATGGTGCACTCTAAGTTAAAAGGTACACAAAATTAATTGTATGTCATGTAGGATCGTGAATTTTACATAACCATAAATCTCAAGTGTTTCTTAGCTTACATTTTTTCTTAGGAGTGTTTAATTGGATGAAAAGCCATAATTTGAATTGATTTAAAATAATAGACTTGAGTTAAACTACAACCATTGTGGAAACCAATACTTCTAAAAGGGTGGAAATTGTTGAACATTAGATATATAATAATTTTAAGTCTTGCATGTCGTGATGTGATTGGATAGTCTTAAATAACACATAAATAGTATTATGAAAAATATTAGGCTGTACTATGGAAATTATTAAGTATTGTGTGATCAAGACTCAAATCCACTATTAAACCATGTTCAAGTATTATTCCCTCTCCCCTATACTATGATTAAATATTTACATGTTTGTTTGGATAGTACTTGTCAGTGTAAAATTTCATATAGGTATAGACAACTAAATAATCATCTATAATATGTATAAATAGTCCCTGTTATCTTCTATTGAGCTATTGTTAGATGTGCAGTCACCTGTTTGCACCTCACTCATGTGTGTAAATTTCTTCATATTTAATAAAATTTAATTTATAAATAAATCTTAATTTTAATAGATTAATCAAAGGAAAAATTTATTTTCTTCTTTTATATTAGAAAAATGGGAAAAAGTAAAAGAAAAAAATTATATTACTTTGTGAAACTTAAGAAAAATATTTAATTCCACTTTGTTAAGGGATTGTTGAATAATTATAAAGTGGTTTGTTTTTCAATAAAGTCAATCAATAATAAATTTTTCCATCGTTAATGGTGAACTATTCCACCAACCCTAATTTTTCATACATAATACTTACCCTTGACCCTAGGAACCTACAATTTTTTCTATAGATGGGGATATGATATTTGATGTGTGACCACCATAATCACTTGATATATTTACTCCTCCTACTAGAATATACCTTGTGCATTCAACTGTAAACACAACGGAGTAAAGGTCAATTCTGATGTCAATTGGAAGCCCTAAAATGTTTTGGAAGCCTATTAATGCTTCTATAGATGAAGGATTTCAGGTATCCATATTTGGTTTTGGTAATAATTGAGAGCCTGATGTCGAAGTGCATATAAAATTAGGGGTTGAGCTTGATTTTATAGGAGTAAATTTTTCTAATGGTCTAAAGCCACCTACATGGACAAAACCCTAAAGGAATCCTATGGCCAGGGTTGAGGAGGATTTAGAACTAATTTTCAAACTAGATCTACTATACGAAATTATAGAAGGTGAAAAGTATCTTGCTAAAAAGCACTTGATTTGTGTAAACAAGGAAATGATCAAAAAATAGAAGATAAATAAATAAATACCATATTGTTACCTTAAATGTAGGTCTCTTGCAAACCTCAACATAACACCGTAGAACATTTAAGCTTGTTTGATCTTGTTAAAGTTTAGATTTTAGATGCTCTTTTATATTAATGTCTAAAGGTGTTTGAAAATGATATGAGAATATTTTCACAAGGATGCAGATGTTAAATTGGAAAGAGTTAGATGTAATTTTCTCAAAGCTCCATGGATGTATTGAAAAAGTAAATGACCAGATTTTATACCTAAGGGTGAGGCCATGAGAAGTGGATCTTGGGTGGAATTAGCTCTAAATGTAATAATTATAATTACTTGAAATAGTAATATTACCATGTCTGTGCAGTTGCGGATTTTTAGGGGAAATTGTTATCTTTGAATTCATCTGAGAAGTGGTTACACAGGAATTATTGATGCCCCCACCATTGTAGGATTTTGAAAGTGGAGTGAAGTGGAGTATGAGTAGATAAAATGAATTAATTTAATTAATTAATTAATTAGTGCTTAATTGTGAGGGAATAATTAACCATTTATTTAATTAAATTCTTAATTATATTAGCTAAAATGGTGTAGGAATTAATTTAATTAATTCTAATTTGATAGAAATGGGATAGAAATATGTATGTATTTTTAGGGTGTTTACATTTTCCCCTCTTTAAATTTCAATTGTGAAGTAATAGTGTTTTAAGGATAGTATATGCGTGCATAGTAGCAAACGAAAGGTGGTGATGCAGATGGATGCCCCAGCTAGTAGGAAGAGGTGGAGTATTTAGATGCCCTAGTAAGTAGAATGAAAAGGGAATTCCCCCTCAAGTGGGTGGGTGGTGAAGAAAAGAAGTGGATTACCACTGTATAGGAGAAAAATGGAGGATAGGAAGGATTTTTCTTATAGGATGAGCATCATGTGGAGAATGGGAATTTAAGAGTAACCTTTATTTTCTTGTTGCACAATATATTTTTCACCAAGATTGGGAAGGAATCATGATGGTTAACCCATATGCATGTAAGAAAAACAAACAAAAAGAAAAGAAAAGAATTAAAACAAACCCAATGTGAATAGTAGGTGTAGGCATCAATGTATGTAGAAACCAAGATGTTATCACACTACCTAAAATTGGTCTATAATGCAAACCTCAATAATACAACACAATAGTGTAAAAGAAGACATTATCTATGCTCCAAAATGTACCACAATGAAAAGAAAGTAGATGTAAATGCTATGAAACACTAAAATTACAAAATGCATGGGAATAGGGTCAGTTTGAAGAGATAAGTATACTTAGAAACTCCTTGTGAAACTTGTGTATGACCCACATTGAAAAAAGAAATCTGAAAGAATTTTCCCCAAGAGAAGTTATATGATGAAGGAAATTATTTTAGGGATGGTCATAAAATTGGAACAATCATAATATAATAGACAAAAATATAATCTCAGCAAAAGTGTGTCAAATGTGGAAAATTTTGAAAAATAGACAATTTTTAGGGTTTTTAAGAATATTTGATTTTTTTTGTAATTTATAGTGATTTCTCAATTTTTTCAATTTGAGTTATAGAAATATATGTTTTTTTCAGGCATGTCAGAAGATATTTTGTTGTTAAAATATTAAAGTGATGTATTCGTAACACCAAAGGTTTCCTAAAGAAGCATTAATATGCCCCTACAACAAGAAAGAAATGTCAAAAAATGACTATTTGAATAAACGAGCCATCGCGACAAAACACCAATAATGTGTGTGATAAAATAGAGGAAAAACAAATGACAGAGTAAAATTTGTAATCGTTACCATGTAGGATGAGAAAATCAAGTAATTAGGGTTAGATAGGTAGATATAGAATGGGGAGGGTTAAAAATTATCGCAGCCCATTTGTGATGTTATATTATTTTTTCCATTTGTGAAAGATTTGAGCTATGGTTTCCGAGAGAGATGGTGTGAAAACAAAAGAGGAAACATCGTGGAGATCACATTCAAGATTATGGGAGGATTCTTGGTGATGATCTCGTGGTGATTACTTATAAAAATATTTACATTCGGTTGCATTTCTTGTAATTTTTAGCTAGTAGAAAATCAAATTTTCATGCTAATGCATACACTAGTGTGCGCTAGTCTAGCCTAAAAAATGTGCTAGCGTGTGAGTACATATCCTTTCCTTGAAGTGTTAGCATAGGAATTAGTGGAGATATGTGCTAGCATGTTACAGGTATCAGCGTCAAAGTGAGGTTGTTAGCCTTATAGTGGATGCATTAGCATGAATGTGCTAGAGTTTTATTGAGAGAATTAGTGTTGAATGCACTAGCGTCAAAGTAGACATTGTGTCATCATAATGCACATGCTAGAATACCAAATGGTTCATTAATGTCATTTTAGTTTTTTTACGAAGATTTGAGAGGTTTAGGAGAGAATAAATGAGTGTTAATTGATGTTTTTGAGTGATGTTTAGGAGATACCACAAGCTTTAGATGTGCTGGAGTGCCATGGGAGACTGTGGAATTTTCAAAGGAAATTATCTTGATACGAGGAGAGAGGATGGGTTTCACTTCTAGAGGAAAAAGAGTTATCCTAGATAGTAGAGCTAACTCACATGATATTAGATCATAGCTTATTGATTGTATTGGCAGAGTGATGGTATAGTGAGATCTAGACATTCCAGTTACCGATTTTAGAGATGAAAGCTACCTTAGAGGACGTATATTATATCCTATAGGTACCGATACAAGGGATTTTAGTGGATTATGATGGGAATGTGACCCGTAGACATAGACATATCTAGGATAATTTCTTACAAGATGAGATACCGAGAGAGGGGATGGTTGTACACTTGTACCAATATTTTGATGATGTGAGGATAACACGACCACCCATGTATTTGTTGGCTCTTATCAAACAACTACTTGCTACCTGATAAAACATGTAATCACTTTCATTTAGGGTTGATAGGAGTGGTGGTGAGATTTATGGAGGGATAGATTTTTTCATGGGTTTAGTGTATATTGGTACATTTGTACAAGCATCTACACTTAATTGCATACATGAGCATGATGAGTCTGAGTCTTGTGACCTTGCTGTAGATATGGTCGTGGGACCATATTTCCATTAGATGTCCATTAGGTGTATTAAGTGAAAAGCTTCTAGATGAGCCATCTTGTATAGGATGGGAGATAGTGGGGGTAGGTTATAGAGACGATATGGGAAACATCTCCTTTTATAGGCAAGATTTTGATTATTGCAGTTATGGATGGTGACGTGGAGGCCATATATGTTATATCAATGGCCAAAATATGCATTCGAGTTTTGCATGGAGGAGGTCAGCCATTTTATTATAGGCATCTATAACCATATTATGGAGGTATACAGAGTATATAATGTACAACGTTATTTAGGCATTATACATGGTATTCTAAGAAATGAGTGGTAGTATGCACATGTAGCATCGGGAATGGGGCCAGGGTACCTCAGGGCACCCTAGTACAGGCTGGGGTGCCCTAATTTTAGACTAGAATTTTAGAAAGTTCATGAAATGGGATGATAGGTATCGAGAAATATATGAGAAAGAGGAAACACAAGATAAGAAAAAAGGTGGCCAAACGGTGGGATTAATTAGTACTTTATACACTTGAGAACCTTCTAAATAGTAGTATAAGACTAGGCTATATATTGTATAATGTGCAATATTTGTGTCTACATTTACCCCCACTTTATGTTGGTCAGTGGAAAGCTCAGTAACATAAATTAGATAGATATGTGTACCTAGTAACAATGTAGAGTGTAGAAGAAGATGTGCTAATGGACTAGACTCAAGCATGGAATGAAAAAAAGAAAAATGTGGAGGAGCGTGGATTCTAAAGATGAAAAAATTGTATAAAAAGTGATAAGAGTGAACCTAGGGAAGAACGTGTGTGTAGTTTTTATTATGTGTATTATACTTGCATGGTTAATATGGCAAGTACTACCATGGTGTGTTGTCGTTGTAGTTGTTTCCCCCAATTTGACTGCGTGTTTCTCATATGGAAAACCTGCAAGGAGAAAATGATCAAGTAGTAAAATATGTATGTAAGTAAAAATGTTGTGTAACAATACGTGAATGTAAAATATGCTACAATAGAAAGTGTAGATGGAAAAATGGAACATGTGCACCTGATCCATGTCGAGAAAAAGGGTGTAGAAGTATATCCTATAATATTGTGAGTTCTCGAGTGATCTCACAACACCCTTGCTAAAGAAGTATAGGGAGGAGCCATGTTGTATCCTCCAGCCTTTAACCTCTTTTGATGAAATGTTTCAATAGATCTTTGTATTTTCCTAGTTTTTTGGGTGATCTAAGGTCACTGGATGGAGAAGTGTAGAGAGGAACACCCACTGTAACCCCTGATCTTGTAACCACTTTGTAGAATTGCCGAAGGACACCATTTCCTGTTAAGGCTGCCATGTATGGAGTTTGTAGGTTGTTCTGAACTCACTCGTTGTGTGTGAACTGGTGTAGATACGTTGTGTTAGTAGAAAACCCTCAATAATTTCCCCCCTCTTCAGGGGTGCATGTGATGACCATGGAAGGAGAATGCAGCCCCAAAAGAGGACCAACCACACTCTAACCTGTAGAACTCTTCCCTGTATGGGGAAAGGGAAACTCTTGGTAGATAAAAAGGCATGCAAAAAAGGGGATGGCTAACCAATACAAGTGTTATTCCAAACACATGCATGCAAAATAAGACAAGCGTTTAATACACAGATAATGTAAAACTATTACGCAAAGTAGTGTAAACACATAAGAAAACAAGAAGACCACACAAAGTGGGTTTTAAACATGGTGCATCACTCATGATGTCGCAATACATGCAAGGAAATAATGGCTACAAATAAGAATCAGGTGTGCACACAAGCAAAGGGAAAATCCATTATATAATGAAAAATAACGTATACAAGGAGAAACAGAGAGGTGGTCATGGAAATATGTAATCCTACAAAATAAGTGTTGCACATGGAACACCCATTAGCATGTTAGAGGGGTAAATAATATGTTAAAACATGTATGAACAAGTAGTATAAGATGATAAGTACAAAATGAAACAATAACACCTAGATAGGATGAATGTGGATGTCCCCAGTGACTGGTATAGGAAGGGTAGAAGGTAAGCATCCATGCCACATGTAGATTTCTGTATCTACAATCACACTAAAAAAAGGCGTGAACATGCATATTTGTATGATAATGACATATAGGAAAGAAAGATAATATGTGTAATAAATTTAACATGCAAAACACCAATAAGCAATATTAAATGCTACCAAGACAATGTAGTATGTTGTGGATGGATGAAATGGAATCCAAGATAGAATGATAGGAGTAACATGCCCCTCGAGTGTATGGAAGTATATGTAGTGAGGTTAAAATTTTTTCCCTCTCAAAAGTTAAGAATGAACCATAAACGAGAGTGCTTCATAGGGAAATGGTTGATTATTCTTGGTTGTGTCTAGTGCACTGTGATGAATGTGTATGTGTAGTGGTGATGAAATATCACATGTGTGTGGACCCTATATCATAGGAGAATACCATAATTTTGTTGAATAAAGGAGTGATTATTTATCCCTACGCGTATATCACTATGGGATGAAAGGTAGTAAGTGGTGATGAAGTATGTGATTGTATAACAAATGAGTGTGAGCCCTATATTCAAGGAGTATATCATGACTTGGTTGATTAGGTGAGTGATGATTTATTCCTAAGCATATATCACTACATGGAAGAAGAAGGTGATGATTTAGCCTATAGTGTATGTCACTATGAGATGGGTGATGAGGGTGTATGAAGCATAGATGAGTAGGCGATGGATAAGGAAGGGTGGTGATTTTAGCACTAAGTGTATACCATTATGTGATGAATAAGGAAAGGGTGGTGATTTATCCTAAAGTGTATACTACTAAGTGATGAGTAGGATAAATGATGATGTAATAGAATGACATAACATAGGATAATAGAATGTGTGATGATAGGATGTAGGAGGATAATGATAATTTTATGAAGAGAGTAGTGATTTAACCTAGAGTGTATACAATTAAGCGATGATCGAAGGTGTGATAATGTATTGGACTATTGTGGAATTAAGAAAAGTTAAATGTAATAGGATGATATAATAGGAGAATATAGAATGTAATAGGATGATGTAGAAGTGATGGAAAGAGTGGTGATTTAACCTAAGTTGTATACCACTATGGTATGTGATGATGTGCATTGTGACGAGATAACCTAGAGCATCGTTCACTAGTCTGATGAATGTGGTATAATCACATGTCTCATTTAGGTAAGGTCCATTTGATTGGTAAACGCTCGGCAGTCGAGTATGGACTGAGGAACTAAAGTGTGTCATAGGGTGGTGAGTGCAGTGCATAGATAACAATAATAATATAAATGACCAAGGTATGTGAATGTGTTATATAGTCAATGTAATGTATAATGTGCAATGTGCAATGGGTATGAAATGGAATGTAATAAATTTTTAGGTAGAAATAGAATGTGTAATGGTGATAGGTAAAACTAGACACAAGTATAAGAAAATCTAGTGTAGAATGTAGAATACATAAGATGTATGAATGTAGTGATAGTAATGTATAAAAATGGAAAATGGAAGGATGATAGGTGGAACTAGACCCACGTGTAATGTAATCTAGTGTAGCATGTAGGATAGGTAAGGTGTAGGAATTCAATGTGGGTGTGTAGTGTGGAATATATGATAATAGGTGTAGGTATAATATGTAGTGATGGTAAAATATAAAGCTAGACTCGTATACAATGTGACATAGCATAGATGTAGAATGAGAGGATGGAATGTAAAATGAGGCACATATACAATGATTACTACTATAATGTATGTCATGAAGATATAATGTAGGATGATAGCATGTAAATGTATAGGTCTTGTAGTGTAATGTATAAGGTTCATTCTAATGGTAATCCCTTAGCATTCCAGTGTGAACCAAAGTACAAGAGTGTGTTATCAGGGGACAAGGGTATGATAAGACGTGAAGGGATATGTGGATATGCGATGATGATAAGTGATAGAGATGAAGTGTAGGATGGAAAAGGGTACAAGTATGTGAAGCAAGGGCGGAATTATGTCATGTGATAATTCCCCTAGTAGTAGTTTTATGAGAGGCTATGAGAATTCATCAAGGATAAAGTCATCTTCTAGGTCAAATTCAAATGTCTTAGGATCAGCAACATGGTAGGATATAGTGTGAGGTTAATCATGTAATGATTTGGTCAGTCGTAGACTATACATGCCCATATCGTATTCTTCATTAGTGAAAGGTGGATGTGGGTAATAGTGGGCATAGTGGTGAGTGTAGTTAGGTGATTAGCTAAGGAAGGAACTATTACATATGATAATGTGACCAAAAGGCATAGGGAGTGAAATGTCGATGTGACTAGGGTCTACAGTGCTGCCAATGTAGGTAAGCTAGATGGTAAGTAGAAGAGGATATCAAAGATACATAATTTATAAACAAATGTAACAATGATAAAGCCATACTATAAGTTTGGAGCATGGGTGGAAGGCTAAAGGTCCTTAAAAGTGAAACCAAGATGAGCAAGGACAATAAGGGAACATATGGTTTTGTCATGGGTTGGATCAAATGGAACATGGTCCCAAAATGAGTTATGGATAAAGAGTGTACATGTGAAGGGTGGGTGCGTGGGTGATAATGGAAATGAGGGGGTGATAGTGCTCATGGAGGGAGGGGGTGGTTGAGATGAAACTATGGTGGTAGGAATGGGTGGTGGAGGGGGACTTTCATCTAGTAAACAAATAGCTCCCTCAAGTGGTGGTAAATGTGGTTGATTATCCAAACGATGAGGTTCATCAGTAGTTTCAATGTGAGGAATAGGAATGCTAGTATGAGGCTCATGGACACAATATTGGAATGGATCATGATCTCAAAATATGATATACTCAACACACTCATGTAATAATTTGATGTAATGGTACATGGTAGAAGAAAAATCTTGCATTGCGTGGACCCATGGTCTACCTAACAAGAAATTATATGAGACAAGGAAATCAATGATGAAGAAATTAGTAGGGAGGGTATTAGGACCCACAATTAAAGGCAAGATAACATGGCTGAGACATTACCAAATAGAACCATCATAAGAAAAAATTTAAATGGAAGAATAACTAATGTCATGAGCAGAAAAACCTATGGCTTGGAGAAAACACATAGGGTATAGATTAAGCTCAGAGCCATTATCAATAAAATTACGCTTGACAACAACATTATAAATATGACATGATGTAAAGTTTTGGTTCATTGTCAAAAGGGTGAATGTCAACATGAGGATTGCCCCAAAATGCTATATATTAAGAAAATGCCTTGATAAATGTGTCATACAGGGAATCCTGATGAATTTCATCAAAAACATCGGTGGTAGCAAAGAAGGTTTAAACATGATGAAGCAAATCATGGTGGGTAAGAAAGTATTCATTGATAGAGATATTCATTATGGTGGAATGAAAAATACCTATAAGGTGGTAGAAAGAGACGTTGGGTTCACCAAAATTATTAACAAAAATAATTCTTATGCCTAGATGTCCTAAAGGGGTATCTAGGGTATTAATGTTAATCTAGTTAGGAGGATTAAATGTTGTAAAAAAACTAAAGTAGTATGAAATAAATGTAAATAAACTACTCTAGATGAAACGAAACCCTAATGTACAAGATAAGAATAAGGAAAAGACTCAGCTAATAATAGAATATTGTCACACAATATCAAAGATCTAGAAATAAAATCTAGAATTGTAGACAAACCCTCAGAGACCCTGCGAAGGGAAGATCTGAACTATCTGAGATGACATAGGCACCTGGGAGTGTACTAGGGTTCCCTGGTTTGCAATCTAGGTTCTCAGAATACTAAAAATCCTAAGAATCTGAATCTGGTACGGTTGTTAAATGTTTCTGAGTACTTCTTATCAGTCATGTTGGATTCATCAGATGATGCATATGAATGGGTCGGAATAACCTCATCCACCAAGATAGTAGACTTATGACTGAGCGTTGCACTACATTACAGACCTTGATGTATTTCTTGTTTGTGTTTGCATGTTCTACGCTAGGTGTTCTCGTGTTATTCACACTTTGTGAAGTAGTGAGCAATAATAGCTATAGAAATGTAAGCAACATGTGTGCATGAAATAGAATGGAATCCCTACATGAATGAAATGTGTGTGATGTAATTATCCTAGCTTGAATGCATGACACTATGTGGATACAAGTGATGTAATGGATGCATCCCTAGATGGAGTGATAGTAGTATAAGATGTAATGACCTAGGACCCTCAATATTATCTTATAACTTTATATTTATAGGTCTCTTAAGCTAAATTTCATAATTAATCCTGACAAGGTCATCTAAGAAGAATATTAGGATGAACAAGAGCTAGAAGTCACCTAGAAAGAAGAAAAACATGTTGTGCATAGACCGAGATGCTTGGAATGGGATCAGGGCACTTCGGGGCACCCTGATTTCAAGATAGAATGTTAGAAAGGTCATGAAATGGGCTAGCAAGTATTGATAAATACACGGAAAATATGAAATAAGATATAAGAAAAAAGGTGGCCAAAGGTGGGATTAATTAGTACTTTATGCACTTGAGAAGCTTCTAAATAGCAGGATAAGACTAGGCTAAATATTGTCTAATGTGTAATATTTATGTCTACAGTGCCACATCAGGTACCATAGCAGGGGCCAACTTTGTAGAGGTATGTACCTTTACAGATGCCTCCATCACCAATGAGTCTAGTTAGTCTAGGTTTTTTTGAATGACATGGGGTGGGGTAGATGATGGAGATGATGTGGAGTCGTTACAGGTACTGCCATAAAGAGTATTCCTAGGACCAATAGGCGGGCCATAAGTGGCAATTTTACATGCAAAGAGGGACTAGGTTATGTCACAGGGGGATATAGCCCTTATTATAGTTCAGGCACTACAAAGGTAGCTGGAGTAGAGGGGTATATACTAGGATGTCCTTAGGAAGAATGCACAACAACATAGTGTAGAGAGAAAGACTAGGTGACTACAAATAAATATAGAATTACAATATAAAGGGACCATTTTAGGGTCCAAATACAACATATCACATCACAGTGGGATACCTTACAACATGTAGCATGTTGGACCTCAAAATATTGGTTGAGTATAAGAAGGCACGTGGGCATGTGAGACCTATAGGAAGAAGGGTGTGCGGGCTGAAGGCATGTAGGATAAGGGTTTTAGGAGGGTTTATTAAAACTCATGGTGTGCGTGCTAGGAAAAGAAAAGGGTTTCAAGACTTAGTCATATTCAGTATTCCTAGCAACACATGAGAAAAGTATGACCCGACTGAGCATGTGGAGTGGATAAGATGCCATCTTGACAACTCGATGGTCAAGGGAGGAATATTCCATGTGATGGAAGGATCTAGAAAGGAATCATTACAGAAAGTGCAAAGCTCGGAATGGGAAGAAGAATGCTCCTTTAAAGGACCACATGGACACTTGGCAACTGATCTATTACTTCAGGAAGGCATGTTGGTGGATGCTAAAGCTATATATAGAGATGTTTTGGTAGAAGAAAAGGGGGGCTCTTTGAGAAATGTGTGTGGTCACTGGCATCACATAGTGATTGAAGAGGAAAAGCTCTATAAAATAGTAATGGGTTTTATGGAATCTCAATAGGAGGGTTATAGGAGAGATGGAATATATAGAGGGATGGGTTTTTTATCATTATTGTAACATGGGAAGCATGGTTAGGATTTCTGATGCATGGGCCTTATTTTCATTGATATATTGGTTTGTTATGGCCTTAAGGAATGTAATGTGGTTACTGAACTAAAATTAATGAGGAATACATGGTTTTTTTGTAAATATACATTATTCATGGGTGTAAACCTTAGTGCAAATTCTTTATATTATGAATCAAATATGTTATTTGTTTGATATTTCTCTTGTTTTCTGAATGGATGCATTAATATAATGCTTCATCTTAATTTCTTAGAATGAATGCATGTTTATTTACCCTTTTTCTAAGTTTCTATCATTAATCAATGTATTCTCAAAATAATGACATAAAGGAGGGGCTCAGCACCCGCACATGCCTCAGGTGAGTGCCCGACACCTGCTGGGTGATAGGTCGGTGTGCATGGGATTAGACTGTTAGTATAAAGGCATAAAAATGACTACATCTTGGTTCCATTGCGGGGACCTCTTTTCAAAGTTGTTGTGATAAATGGATACATCCACATCTCGGTTCCATTGATGTGTGATGACTAAGAACCTGACCTTTGAGAGTGTTAAAGCATGGTTTAGGAGCACAGAGGATGCATTTTCTCAAAGATTTAGTGCAGGACATGAGTTTGATGCACATAGATGGGTAGAAGAGCACCTATACCATGAGTTATATGAAACTTTCTTCTGTTGCTTTCTAGTAGAATTGTATAAATGGCTTTCAGCATATGCATCAAGATCAAGCTAGTACTATAGATTGTGTGTATGGAACTAAGATGATTACCATAAGCTATAAGATGTGGATATGAATTGGATGCATGTTGTCGATCACTTGTGGAAAGGAGTGCTGACAAGTTATACTTTAGAGTTCTATGTATTCTTGTCTGGTGGTTGTTGAATTCAAATTCCTAAGGGAACCCAAAGGATAATTTTTACATGTTATCCCTTAGGCTATGAAGATCTTGATCATTACCCTATGTTTAGAGGCATTTTCTATGGCCGGCTAAGCTTTTCTTAGCATTGGGCAAGGAATCTAGGGTGGAGGAAGATGGAAAACACTGCGGCTAAAAAGGAAAGGGAAGAGAGACAACTCAAGTATAGTGAATCTCAAGAAAGGGAGATAGCTAGACAACACAAGGTTGTAGGTGTGATGGATCTATGGAGGCAGATGTTGCAAGAAGTAGTTGAGGTTCACGTAGAGGACATGGAACCTGAGCAATATGCGCTACCCCATCTTGTTAAGTGTGGGAGAGAAGCCCCTTCAACTTTTGATGAGAGTTTTTCACATTAAGAAATGAGAGATGTTGCCACACATCTGAACCAACCTGGTAACCAACCCCTGGCGCTTCATTTTTTATGTCAAGAAAGAATTATTTCTATTTTGGTTAGTATCAGTGGAAGTAACTAATCTATGCCTATAAGGTATAATTTCTCATTTGGGACATACATGGTTGTGTAAACCATTTCCGTATTTGGAGGAATTTTTAGACAAGGTGAAAATACACAAGGTTTTGGTATCACATCTAGAAGTGGCACAGGACACGCAGCTGGTAGTGGGAAATTATCAAAAACCATCAGTACATAGTTCAGTGGAATGTTGGGGACACTAGGTGCGACCACTTTAGACCATTTTCTAGCTACAAGAGGTGGATCTGGTGGTGTAGTGGTTGGAGAACCTGGTGGACCTAGTAGATCTAGAGGATCTGGTAGGTCAGGAGGGATTGGACCTAGTGGGTCTAGTGGATTTGGTGGCAGAGGAAACATGGGAGGAAACTAATTTTCAAGGTTAGGTGGACAAGGGCCTCAACCACCCCCACAAGTATTTTTTGAGATGTCTTTACAACTACTGAACTACATAGGTATTGAGGATGCTACAGATCATGTGCACAAGTGTGAATTACTATGGTGTGTGAAGGGGATTACTACCCCAGATTAAAAGGCAGGTTAATTTGCAGCAATGTTGCAGGGGTGCGACCATAGGTGGTACCACAAATATGACCCCCACCAGATGGTCTTGGATTATAATGTATTAAAGAACACCTTCCTAAGAGAGTTCCATATCCATGATTTTAAGAAAAAATTACGACGCTCAGTTAAAAAATTTCTTTTCAAAACTATCCTATGACATACACCCCTCTTAATGGTTTAGTGGGGAATTGATTACACTGTTTAGAAGGGAACTATCACAAAAGACTTTCAAAAACCCATGCAAGGCCTTGGAATATACCATGTGCACTAAGGCTATTGGGAGCATTGACACTGGTGTTAGCCCTTTTCTCGAGGCTCAAATTTCTATAATGGCCAAGCAGTTAGAGAATTTGTCTACAAATTCAGTGCATGAGGTTCGTAGTGGTATTTGGTGCACAAACTGTGAAGTGGAAGGGAACAAAAAGGATAGTTTCCCTTGGAATTCATTACGTGTCATGGTAGTAGACAGTGAGATTTTCCATGGGGATCATGATGTAAATAGATGTCCTCTACTATAGCATATAATCCGCAATAATGTTTCTTTCTATTGCAATATATGTACCTCTACAACCCATGATACGAAGGATTGCAGGCTGATTGACTAAATTCATGATGTTATTGATCTTTTTTATGTACCATACTATCCTTGCAAGTAGTTCCAAGGATGATTATCGCAACTATGAAGGGCACACGAATGGAGGAGTGCGTGAAAGATGTTTTCGCAGAGTATTTCGTGGTCGTAGTAGACATGGTGGAGGAAGAAGTGAGTTCCTACGTGGAACCTATTATAATTTTGGATCGACGGAGCATTATAAAAATGAGTGTTCTGATCTATTGCAATTCTCATGGTGTGGGAAAAAAATAAGTACGAGAAATATCCTGAGCTATTTGAACATATGAGACAACATCACTGCAAGAATAAATATGTTGGGATGGTAAGTATAAAGAAGGTACACCCACGTTAAATGCCAAGAGTGGTGCATGAATCATGATTAGAACATGTACTAGTGACAACATGAGTAGTGGTTTCACACACAAGGGAGATGCCAAGGAAGAAACTAGTTGTTAGGGAAGAAGTGGTAAATGGGAAGTATCCAGACCCTACTCATCATAAGGAAGTGTACCAAGAGACTATGGATGTGATTCAAGGATTAAAAGGAGAGATATAGTGTCTGAAGGAGAAGTCAATGTAGTTGGAGCAAAGGAAGAATGCTAAGGTTCCGCAGAAGGATCTAGATAAGGTTAGGGAAGTGTGTAAAATGTTAAGGCATGATAATATCATTCCCTTACTAGGAGAAAGATTATGGTAGAAGGTACCACATGCCAGGAGAGAGTTTGAAAGGCAAGTTCTACATGCCAACCTTCCTCCTCACAGCCTTGACTATGGTAAAGAGATCACATTGAATGCAATTGTTGATAGGTGGCTTCAAAGTAATATACTCATCGACACAGGAGCAAAGGTCAATGTTCTCACCTTGGATGCATGGAATCAAATGGGAAGGCCTGGATTACACCCATCTTCAAATGTGTTGTATATGGCGAGCAATACAAAGGAAATACCCATTATAGTCTTGAAGGATGTACTTATCACTATTCAAGGAGCCAAGTTCACTGGGGACTTTGAAGTCTTGGAGATCACTAAGGAAGATAGTTTCCCAACATTACTTGGGTGCCCTAGGTGTTATAAGAACAATGCTGACCTATAGTTTAACAAGGGGTATATCAGTTGAGAAAAGGGAATAATTGGTGATCATCCCTTTAATAGATGGGAATTCAACACTCTATAATTAGCCCTTAGGAGAGGACGTCCTCGATAGAATCTATGTGTGCTCCATCAGAGATCCTAAAATAATTCATCCTACAGAAGGAGTTATCCAATTTGAATATGATCAATTGATAAGTGATAAAATGAGCATATCATGTGAAAATTGGGCACATAGGACTTATGAGTTAATTGGGTGACAATTGAGAGGATCTGTAAAAAGGGTAACAAAGGTGTGCTTAGTCAAGTGCCTGGGAAGGAAGAATCTACCAAGTTACTTTAGAGGAGAAATCCCTGATGATTTCTTTCTTGAAATGGAGGCTCATTGGAAAAATGAGGACGAAATAAGAAGTATGCTCAGTTATAACTTGCTCATGACTGCATCGCATTGGTTGTTAACACATTGCAAGAGTCTCCTAAAGTGGAGCAAGGTAAGATTCACATTTTCTGTAATTTTCTATAGAAGTAACACACCCACTATTATCTAAGACTACCATTGCAAGAAACCCACCTCTTCCCATATCCAAGCATGTGAGAAGGCCTTATTGGAGGGCACATAAGCATTACCACCTTCATTATGGGTGCATAATTTATATTACACCTTACAGGGTTATGTGCATACATGGTATATTCACTCTAAGACACTTTGTCAGACAGGGAATTGGAAAGAATTAATGGTTGATCTCATTCAAGCATTTGAGTATCGAAGTACCAAGCCATCATTGGATAAGGCATTGCAAGTTGTCAAGTGCCTTACAATTGGAGATAGTGTTATGGTAGAAGATAGGTTACTAGAGTTACTAGGTGAACCTAGTTTGGAGATGCTTTTTCAATGAAGAATAATTTGGAGTTACTAGAGTTACTGGAGTTATTGGGTGCATTGAAAAGGAAAAAGGAAAGAAGGTCAATATAGTAGATGGTGAAGAAATGGAAAGTTTGGATATTAACCATTCTAAAAGTACGTGTGAATTCCTAGATAACATTGATGAGTGAGCACGTGCCTACTATGATCCCTTGAAAACAAAAAGGGTTAACATTGGGACAGAGACAGAACCTAAGTAAGCTATCATTGGGTATTTTTGGTTAGAGGAAGAGGTTTCAAAAATAATTGATCTATTGCATGAGTTTAAGGATCTATTCCCACATGGGTACCATGAGCTCAAAGGTGCTCACCATTCCTTGGGAAATATGAGGATCAAGTTAAAGTAATGTGCATACCAAATTCGGAAGATACCTTATCGAATGAATTTGAACTTGTGCATGAGAGTCAAGGAAGAGATAGACAAGATGATAACATAGGGTATCATTGAGGCTGTGGAAGATTTAGAATCGGTAAGCCCAATTGTGATAATCATTAAGAATGATGGAAGGATAAGGATCTATGTTGACTATGGGTACTTTAACGTAGTGTGTTTCATTAACCTTTTTCCAACCCCATTCATTGAAGAGATTCTAGAAGGAGTAGCCGGGCGCGAGGTCTATTCTTTCACAGATGGGTTCTTAGGGTATCACGAAGTCAGGATTGTAAATGAAGACCAGAAAAAGATAAATTTCTCCAGTTAGTGTGGAGGCTTTGCCTATACTTTCATTCCTTTTGGATTGAATAATGCGCGTGTTGTGTTCTCATGCATCACAGTACAAGTATTCCAGGAATTTATCCATAGGTTTCTTCAAGTCTACCTGGATGATTGGACAATGTATGCGCTAATGAAAGATAATTTTGACAATTTGAGGATGATGTTTGAGAGATGTTGGCAGGTGAGGATATCCCTCAACATTAAGAAATTAATATTTTCTACTCCATTTGGAACTGTATTGGGACATATTATATGTAAGGAGGGATTTTTAGTGGATCCTGTAAAAGTTGTTATTGTGGGATTGTGAGAGCCTACTAGTCAGAGCGTAGTGCACATATTTCTTGGGCATACAAGGTACTACAAGAAGTTCATCAAAGGATATGCCAAGATCACCACACCCTTAGAAGAATTTTTAAATCACAAGAGTTCCTTTCATTGGGGAGAGGCGCAAAAAAATGCATTTGACAATTTGAAGGATAGATTTGTCACTACGCCCATACTATGCTTTCCTTCTTAGGATAAGCCTTTCCATGTGTATGTTGATGCCTCAGGAATAGCCATTGGAGTAGTACTAGCAAAACCTGGTGATGGGGTTGTTGATCATCCCTTGTGTTTTTCAAGTAGGAAGTTGACACCAGAAGAATAGAATTACACAACTATTGAGCATGAGGAATTATCAATAATCTATGCACTGCATAAGTTTAGGAAGTGTCTGCTAGAAATACCTTTTATATTATACATAGATCACATGGCACTGATGTACTTGGTAAATAATCCATTTCTACAAGGGTGCATATTTCATTGGATCCTATTATTTCAAGAGCTTGAGTTCATGGTGGTTGTAAAATAAGGAAAAATTAATTCAGGACCTGACCACTTATCAAGAATTGAGGATACCATTCCAAATGCGCAACTATTTAGGTTACAACATGTTCCCTCAGAATTATAAGATATTGTGGTATTCCTTAAAATAGGGGTGGTGTCGGATGGAATGAAGGATTTGGAGAGAAAACAGTTAGTAATACACATCACACCCTACATTTTGATTAGTGGAGATCTATACAAATTAGGCCATGATGACGTTATGCGCCAATGTGTATTAGAACATGAGTGTGAATATATTATGGAGGAAGCACCTGGCAAGATTGTAGGAGGGAACTAAGTAGGAAATGAAACTGTGTGAAATATTCTACTCGCAGGGCTCTGGTGGGAAACCATCTACCAGAATTGTATTGAATTTTTCATTCCCTATGACTATTATCAGCACCTGGGAAAACCTAGAAAGAGGGATGAGATGCCAATAAGGCTAATAGCTAGTGCAGAGCCATTTGAAAATTGGGAAATCAACTTTGTAGGAAAAATTTAACCAACTGCGTGAAGGACTAGTTCACAGTATATCATTACTTGCACCAATTACTTGACAAGATGGGTAGAGGAAACACCTAAAAAGGATTTCACTATAGTGACAACTGTTATATTCTTATGGGGAAACATAATCAGTAGGTATGGATGTCCTTTGAGATTCACAAGTAATAGGTGTACAAATTTCTTGAATGAAATGGTCATGATTCTATCATCATAATTTATGGTGACCCATCACAAGAATACCCCTTATCACCCTCAACTAATGGAACTGCTGAAGCATTTAATAAGATATTGAGTCACACATTGACCAATATTTGTGATGTTGGAGGAAAAGACTAGGATGAAAAAATATCAACCGTTCTATGGGTGCACAGGAAAACCTACAAGAGGTTGAATAAGGTCATGCCATTTTAATTAGTGTTTGGTGTGGAGGTTGTTTTTCCAATTGAATTCATGTTACCATCGTTGTGTAGAGCACACATAGGAGGATTGGCTGATGAAAAATCACTCAAGGAAAGGATCGATAAGTTGATGTAGTTAGATGAGAGACGATCACTTGCTTGATGGATTCAGAAGACTGAAAAGGATAGAAAAAAGGCATGACATGATCGTCATATCAAGAACAAGTAGTTTGAGGTTGGACATATGGTTCTGTTGTATGATTCCAAGTATCTGCACCATCCTGGGAAGTTGAAATTCCATTAGTTGGGCCCTTACATCATCTCATACATCCTTTATTCAGGAACATGTCAGTTACAAGAAATGGATAGGAAAAAGTTAAATCACTATTTCAATGGTAGTAGGTTAAAGCCCTACTATAAATAAGCCTTCCTTGTATTTGTAAATAAGGAAGTATTTCCAGTTAGCTTAGGATTTCCCTTGATGAATTTTCTTTTCTTTTTTTTCCCTTTCTAATTGCTTGCTCTTTTGTTTTTGTTTGGTTTTATGCCTTGTGTTCCGGTAACCACTTATTAATTCCAAAATATTATGTATACGAAGAGGACCATGCATATGATTTAGTGTGGGGTGGATTAATGCAGAGTAGTGTGAAGTATGATATAAGCTGGTAGTGAAATTTTTAAGGCCCAGATGAAAGGATTAAAGGCGCAAAAAAATAGAAGAATGTGCATGGAAATGGTGGATAAGAATTTTGGTGTCAGATAAGGCTTTACAAAAACCACGTACAAAGAAGGAAAAGTGAAAGAACAACATGAGGTAGGAAAGGGAAAAAATCAGGTCAAGGATAGAAGAAGTTCTTTTGTTGCTGCAACCACGCGCATAAAAGTATTTGGTCAGTTAGGATTGTTTGTATGCCAGAAGGTTGTAAAATATTTTCATGCAAGTTTGGGCATGTGGGTAAGGGCACTTAAGGTTGGCTTTATGTGAAAAATCTACATTTAATGCTAAGTACATTGGTAGGTGGTGTAGCATTTATTGCTGGAAAGGAGGAAAAGCCTACAAGTATGAAATCGATCACTTTATTATTTACCTTGTGATTAAAAAATTATAGAGCTCTTGTGAACTAGGGCGTGTATGAAGAGATATCTATGTGAAGAAGGAATCATAGAGATCTAAGTGCGTGACTAGGGTTGATCTGCAAAATAGAGTGAAAGGAGTATACAGGCATAGGGAGGAAGTTTCAGTGGAATACGTTGTCTTGTGGAATATTTTTTCCAAGTTAGGGTTTTACAGCTAAGGAACAAATATAAAAGGATTCTTTCACAGAGTTGAGCCACATGATTAGGTAGAGTTAAAAATGTAGATAAAGGAATACAAGTTTAGGTTTTGGCCAACAAGTAAAAATGGCACCAAAGAAGAAGGGCAAGGGAAAGAAAACTTTCACAACAAGTTTTAAGAAGGAGTAGTATATAGAGATGAAGTACCTAGATGTATTATTTTTGAGGAAATAATGGGTATCACACATCAAGAAGATGGCCTTGATGGACTACAACCATCACACGAGTACCACATAAAAGGAAATGGCATTGGAACTCATTTTTCTAACTGATATAATGTCACCAGAAGGTATGTTGATCTGCAGTGATGAGGTAAAGGTAAATCTGGGTTAGGCGGGGTTGTTGTAACTATATGAGTTTCCCTATTTTGGTAAGCCCTAGTGGTTGTACTAGTTGTTGATGTCATACATGCACGAAAACCACTTCTATTTTGTAGGCCACAAAGTGCGCATAACTCCTCAAATCATATCAAAGTTCACTGGCCTGATTTTTGAAGGAGACTCCATATATGATGACTTGGATAATAAGGAGGCCAACAAGGAAACTGTGGAGTCCTATGACTACAAGAAGGGTTTACACTACTTCGATATCATAGATATCCCCAAACCTATAATGAGGATGGCCACGCGCTTGGCTACAAAGCTGAATGGTCAAGAAATATTGACCCAAGTGAACAAATCATGATTGAGCACATGCCAAAATATATCAACAAGAACCATCTATAACTTATCTTCATATCTGACTGTTGTCAGTTAAACCTAACCGGTGTTGACTTCTAGCTTTCTAACTATTTTTCCTAGAATACCCTTCATCACTCCTTCTGCTCTGTTTTGACCCTCAAAGAACCATCCTATTTCCCCTATTGATATTTCTATCATACACATTTTTCTCATTTACATATTCATCAGTCATATTTCACTTCTTGAAAATGGTGTTTTTCTACATTGAACGACATCAATTCCCCATTAACCATCACTGGATAGCCTAACCATCGTTTTTGTCTCTGTTTGGTTTTTAAAATCCAAAATTTGACCGAATTCACCCTCCCAGCCTCATTTTTCCTCTATTCCTTCTATTTTCTATGTCATTTACAGAATACAGTCTTTTCAGGTCAACACTTACTCACATGGTGTGGACTCGCAACCAAACTAATGCTCTTATATTCCATGTCAGTTGTCAACCAATCCCACCTAGTCCTTCACCCCCCTCTATCCTTTCACCCATGGATCCAACCCTTCCCACCACCATTGCTACAGGTGATGAGGAGTTTGCATGAATCCTCAATTAGAATCCCACTACCTCACAATTCTACCTTTCCCACTCTTCCACTCAGGATTCCTCAGGTCAGTTGATATATGGAATGCACGTGTCAATCTATCCTTCCCTTATCCCCACTTCTGCATCCACCCCTACTAGTTTGGGATTACCTTCACCTACTTTACCCCCAGTGTTTTAACATCTAAGCCTTGTACCCTCTATGACTGCTACATCTGTGACATCAGTCACACCCGTAGTATTTGTTTTTCCTTCATTAACCAACTAGAGCATAACCCCATTCGTGCCCATTATCTCACTTATATCAATTAAAACACAACCACCTATAGTGTCAGTGACCCCTACCCCATTCAAGAATCTTGTCCTCTCCATCCCGTAGTCTATGCCCACAATCACTACTAGAGTCATTGCAACTATCCCACCTACGTATACATATTATCAACAACCCCCTATCTTGCTCGTCATTCAATCTGGATATATGCCCTCTATGTTGGTTCCATATTCCCAACCTTCCTATTTGGCATCACCATACACTGAAATGACACCCACATCACATGTTCAGCACCAACCCTCTTATGCCATAGGAGGTGCCCTTCTATCATAACCTACCAATGACCTCATCAAATTAATGATGGAAAGGATGCAGAACTAGAAGCATCAATTTCTAACTCACACAATTATCTCACCTATGATGAAATATATAAGGAGCCCATTAATCCATCCATTCCTATTTTCCCATACCCTGTACATTGAGAAATTCCAAAATTCAACTGCTTCAAAATTAAAGAAGATCCGCAGTAACATTTTTGGTCTTTCAAACATGGATGTTACCTGATTTCCCTTTATGACACTTTACTCCTACGAACCTTCCTGATATCCTTGACAGTATTGGAATTATACTTGTAAAGTGGGCCACCTAGACATTCCATCTACTCATTTAATCCAAGCAACGTAAGCCTTCTTAGACCACTTCTCAATCAACATTGTCAAGAAAGTCACCATGACTGATCTTTACTCCACATGACAGTATGACAACGATTCTATCACTGACTTTGTCACTCGTTGGCACAGCATAATTAAACATCTCACATTTCAATTACCTAAAACTGATCTCATAGATTTGTTTACTTGGGCTTGTGCTTGACGCATTTTTCTAACCCTACAGGTGTAGACCTTCCGTACCTTTGACGAGGTATTCACCATTGCACGAAAATTAGAGATTCGTGTTATCGAAGAGAAGAAAATTCAGCTATGTAACAATAACACCGCGTTTAAATAGAATTATGCTTCTTACTCTTTGAAACCCCAGAACAACTATTTGAAACCCAAAGGATATTTCAATGTTATAGTTCTCGTGCTTGGACCCTCTCACCCATCAAACCAAGCCAAACCTTTTGCTAATCTCTCATTCGTCTAAACTTTCCAGTTCATATGAGAACAAAAAAAGTACACCCCAATAGGAGAACCATATTCTTCTATTTTGGAAAAGGTTATTAAGGCTAGTGCTATTACCCTTCCACCTATAAAACCACACACTAGTTTTGACCCTGATCACCCCACGCTCGCGTGGTATAAATAACATGAATATTGTAACTATCATCGTGTCAAAGGTCATAGAGACTCTAATTACATCATGTTTAAGAATATCATCCAAGAAATGTTAGACAACTGAGATCTAGTCTTGGATAACCCAAATGCACCCACTAACCAAAACCTACATATATTCAAAAAACCATTCCCTAATCATACCCCATCTTCCAACCAAACTGGTGATTCTTCAACCAATGATAGCAATCCCCTGAGGTCCACGCTATTTTCAAGGATATACCAGTTGCTTCCCAATTTCCCCATGTTCCTTCCATAGACAGAATCTTATCCTGAACTCCCCTGCCTACATAGGAACCTATTTTATCTACTCATCCACCCACAGAGGAACCCCCATCATTTCTTCCTTCACCAATGAAAGAGACCATAATTAGCACTCCACCTCTGGCCCCTCAAATTACCAAGAGTTCGTCATTAGCACCTCTCCTACTAGTAGGGGACACATGTCCGCTCCCTAGACCATCACAAGGAGAGTTTGCATCGTCTCTCCCATCATCTCCTCTACCCATAGAGGATCATGTAGAAATATTGTTTCCTTTAGCTAGGCATTCTTTATTGTACTTCCAAGATCCTATTGATTTTCTTTCATCTCTCTTACCCACAGAGTCTGGGGCTAGTTGTCTCCCTATTTCTTAAACACATTTTATAGGGATTGTTACTTGATCTACATCAGCCCCATTTATAGTATTACCATTTTCAAACTTGGTCAATTTCCTGGACTATGTTGATAGAGCCTTCCTTTGGGGATGTCTTCTACTTCCTGCTTCAACCCAAATGTAGCTATCACTAGCTAACACCTCCACATTCTACCCAAAAAAATTTTAAGGAACCAAACCAAACAAAACCATGAAAATTAGAACACATTCCATGTCATCACCCACAATCCAACACACACCTATAATCAAACACCTACCCACACCTATATCATATCCCTTACCTAAACCCATCACTACCTTAGGGGTCATGCCGACATCGAATCTTACTCACTCACCCATCAAATTAGATTTAGCCACATCTTCCCAGACCAACACTAAACTTATTCATGGCCCTAAAAATAAGACCCAACCTTCTAGGACTCATACACCAACCTCACCTACCACACTATTGTCACCTTCACCCCTTCCATCCATCCTAGGACCTCATTCCTTAACCCTAGCCAAGCAACCTTCTTCCACTGGTAAACTAAGAACACAAAATATCACCTCCTCATCATGGCCCTCTAATATACCCAAGTGATCAACACAACCCCCTTTGTCACCCATGACCTTCTTACCACCCATACCACCACTACCTTCCATAACTTCTTCACTACCCATGACACTCTTCTCTCTTCCACTCACACCTTCTACTCAAACTCTACCAACCACCTCCACCACAACATGGTTACCACCATGGGTAACCCGTTATCTTCCACCATCTTATTTTCCTTCTACATCCCATACCCCCATGTCACCTTTACCCAAGAAAGTGCAACTTAAAGCTAAGAATCTGCTACCCTCTAATAAAGTAGTAAAACCAACCAAACCTTCTATCACCATTTCTTATATCCCACCTTTACCCAAACAAATTCCCATAGTACCTAAGACCATTCCACATACTAAACTAGTGGAGCAACCCATTACCCCTCCTTTAAAGCCTCTTCCTTCACAATAGGTCAGACCTGTACCCAAACCCACACTCACCTCCCATTGCGATCTGTTAGGAGGGTCCTATGCCAAGATCATAACCAATCTCCTCAAAACCTATGTCATCACATTACCCCCTGTTAGAACTTACGACCCACTCAAACCCAAACCAAAAGGGTTTGAAAAAACAAAAACTTACACCTTCCATCGTGTGCTAACACACGATGTAGAGAACTATAAGGCTTTAAAAAATGCGTTGGTCTAATTATGTCCTCCTGAAGAAAAATTTGATGATGAAGATATTCTTGATGATGAACTCATTTCACCTTCACCGATCTCCCCAAATTTTCTTCCATTACCTACTCAGCGACCAATATCTCCACCCCTATAACTCTTTTATCTACCCCCAAAATTCAAAATTAACATGGGCCACATTACCATCCGCGCTTAGAAAGATAAGGGCAAAGAAAAGGTAGATATTCCATCAACTAACCCTTTACCCAATATAACATCTGCACCCATACCCAAATTCACCATTCGAGGTCCCATGTATCTTATTTCTGATGGGGTCACACATCACACAATTCTAAAACAGTTACACCACTCCTCCCTCAAAATGTCTTTATATGACCTCATCCAAACCTCCTAGTCACATCGTTAAGCCCTCATGGATGTCCTTTAATCTATTGAGGTTTTACCAAATGACCCCATGCCCATAACCTCCATCATTACCCCTAATCACGTAGTATCTTTCACTAAGTCATCTCCTTCCTCTACACCTCCACCTACTCATCAAGTAGCCACCCTCATCTTTTTGGATGAGGAGATCACCCCCTTCAAGTCTGATGACCCTAATCCTACTCTTTTCATCTCTATATTTATTGATAATATACACATACGATGCATTATGATTGATGGTGGTGTTAGTATTAACATCATCTCCTCCCATGCGTACAACCAAATGCTCATACCTACCAATTACATGCATGGTAACCCAGTTATGTTGCGCTCCTTTAATGATGTCATGACCTCTACCCTAGGTACTATTATTCTCCATGTCTGTGTAGGTCCCCACACTATCCCAGAACTATTTTATGTCCTAGAAGGAGAGTTCTAGTATAACCTATTACTTGAGTGACCTTAGATCCACACCATGGGTTGTGTCCCTTCGACTTTACATTGTTGCCTTAAATTTGAACATGAAGGACATAATTACACCATCCTAGTAAACCCATCACCTTTCAATACCTGTAACATGATATACCAGCCCAATGTTGTGCTTATACTAGTCAAGGCATCTACCACTATCCCCACTTCACCTTCACCTATAAGTCCTTCCACCAAGACTACCACCACCCCTCCCAGATCTAACCTTGCTATTCCTATTGCTGCCACAACCTCTACACCTAACCCACCTATCTCCCAATCATCTAGCGAACTGTCTATCCCCACTACCCACATATCAACTATTGATCCCTTAGAAGGTTCCTTTCAACGCCTCACTCTGGGGGAGTTATGCCTATACAATATCAACATGTTCCTCACACCGCAAGATTATGGAAACCTACGTCAACACCCTAGTTATGACTACCGCATAGGCTAGGTTTTTCCTTATGGTCCTCCCCACCTTCACACTAATCTAACGTATGGGGGACATGATATTTCCACTTATTCACCCAAACCTCCATCCCAAACACAACCATTTTCATATGACTTACACTCCCTTACTAACCACCACTTTGCTCACACTTTCCTTCACCATTACATGTGGAAGGGATTTGGCTTCAGTTTTTAGGAATAGGGCCACCACACTTTCATCTCCTTTACCACTCATAAACACAATGACCGTAGTTGCATTGGCTTTGACGCACCACCTCCTAAGAAGGCTCGCATCGACCTCATTAAGGAAGACAAACCTTCTTCACCTCATTCACCCACATCACCATCTTCCCCCACAGAGTCTATAGATCCTGAACCTATTCCTCCTAAAAAAATTCATAAACAAAATTTCTTTAGGAGCTTTGACCTATCAACATAATGGCAAGGCTCCCTCTTCTCTCCCATTCCTGTATCCTGACACGATCAATGAGGATACACCTTCTATTAATGTTGTTTAATTTTAGGATGATGATTCCATCATCACCTACCTGGGCATGGAATATTCTTATATTAACAGGTCATTACCTTCTGAAATGTAAACCATGTTGAATGAATTGACCATTAAAATCAACATTAACACTCAGGATGACCCGTAAATTCTAAAGATAGGCCAATCTTTGGATGCTACTAAGAAATAATATTTTACCTCTTTCCTTCAGGACCATAGAAACACTTTTTCCTAGTCCTATGTTGATATGCCCGGTATTGACACAAAAATCATGGTACATAATATTGTAACCATTCCTGATGTCAAACCCATAAAACAAAAACTCTGGAAAATGCATCCTCGCATTTCTCTTCTGGTCAAAGAAGAGCTTCAGCGCCTTCTCCCAGTTTCCTTCATCCTACCCATTGACTATCCCCAATGTATTTCTAACATCACTCCTGTCACAAAGGAAACAGGGGGACTCTGAATTTGCACAAACTTCTGTGACCTCGACCTAGCTTGTCCCAAAGACAACTTTCCCTTACCAGACATTGACGAACTAGTTGATATCACCACCAGCCATGAAATTCTATCACTCATGTATGGTTTCTTGGGTTACAATCAAATATTACTGGCTCCAAAATATCAACACAATATTTCCTTCATTACCCCTTGGGGGACTTTCTGCTATCAATTCATTCCTTTTGGCCTTAAAAACATCGGCACTACATACCAATGAGCCATAACTTACATCTTCCATGACATCATGCATCACATATTGGAAGATTACGTAGATAATCTTATTACCAAATCTAAACATCGATTCGAACACCTAACTATCCTTAAGGTCATCTTTGACCACCTCATCAAGTATTATGTTCATATTCAACCAAAGAAATGTGTCTTTGTGGTACTTTAAGGAAAACTCCTTGGTTTCATCATTTCTTTGCATGGCCTAGAAGTAGATCCTGCTAAAATAAAGGCTATTCTAGAAATTCCTCCACCCTCTAATCTCCATCATCTTCAAAGCGTACAAGGTAGGTTGTAATCCATTCATCATTTTATCTCACATCTTTTTGACCGTTGTCAACCATTTCATCGTCCTCTCAAGAAAGAAGTTTCATTCAAATGGGATGATAAATTCCATAAAGCATTTGAAGCCTTAAAAAAAACCTCCTTCAACCATCAGTTCTCATTCCTCATAAGGATGACCAGCCCTTTTACCTATATATTTCCACCATTAACCATTCTTTAGGTGTTATGCTCACTCATCACAACAAGAAACATAAAGAGAAATCGGTTTATTACATAAGCCGTACCCTTCTAAACTATGAAACTAAATATACCCACACCAAAACAAATCTTCCTATCCTTAGTTTTCATCACCGCCAAACTCCTCAACCACAAAACCTTCATTATTACTAATACTAACCCCTTACACTATATGTATGCCAAACTCTATCAACATAAACATGTCGCGTGTTGGCTTATGCTTCTTGTAGACCTTAAGCTTGAGTTCATTCATCAAAATTCCATCAAGGGCCAAGCTATCACTAACCAACTAGCTAACGCAGCTCTTTCTGGGAATCAACTCTTTAACTTCAATTTCCCAGCTGAATCCATATCTACCCTCTCCTTAGATGAACATGCTTACCAAATGACACTCTTCTTTAATGGTTCCAAGTGTTATCATGGAGGTGGGGCTAGTGTCATCCTCATTCCTCTTGATGGTGAACCTTTGACTTTGTCTTTCAAACTTGATTTTAAATGTACAAACAATATTGCCGAATATGAAGCACTCGTATTGGGCCTCCAGGATGCTTATGCCTTATATTTTAAGTACATCAATATCTTTGGTGATTCCCATCTGGTCATAAACCAAGTCAATGGTATACACCAATGTCGTAATGAGATACTTCAAAAGTATAAACATCACATAGATATATTTTTGACCACATTTGACCATTACGAACTTCAAACCACCCCATGTTCTACCAATAAGTTTGCAGATACAATGGCCTGCTTGGATTCTTAGATACCTATTTTACCCGCTGACTCTAAAATATTTGTCATAATATAATGTCTACAATCACCCTCTTATTTTCCTCATGAGGTCTATTCCATCGGAACCATTGCACCTGACCCACGTGACCTTTGGTATAAGAAATTTTTTGACTATCTTTCCCTTTTCATTATACCCACCTATCTCACTCATAATGGAAAATGAACCTTTCTTAAAAGTGTCTCTTGTTATGTCATCATGGGTGGTCTCCTTTATAAGTATGGATTTGATGGTATTATCTTACGATGCCTTACAAGTTTTAAAATTCCCTACACCATTAAGGAAGTCCATAATGGAATTTGTGGTAGTCACTTTAGTGGTTTAGCTATAGTCAAATGCATTCTTCACCTTGGCTATTATTTGCCAACCTTAAACCATGATTGTTGCGATTATGTCAAACCTTGTGTGAAATTCCAACAACATGCTAATCTCCATCACACACCTAGTCATGCCTTATAGGTTGCATGAGATATTTGTCTTTTCTCTTAATGGGGCTTGGATCTTGTTGGCAAGATCAATCCCCATTCTTCACAATGCCACCAATGGATCATAACTACTACTGAATATTACACTAAATGGGTAGAGGCCACTCCCATAATTTCTACAAAAGATGAGAAAATATGTGAATTCATCAACCACCACATCATTTTTCACTTTGGTGTTCCTCACTGCCTCATCATTGATAATGAAAATCAATTCAAAAACAAAAACCTAAGTAAGCTATTTGATGCTTTTGACATCCAACTCAGTTTCTCATCACCTTATTACCCACAAAGAAAAGGCCAAGTAGAATCAACCAATAAAACCTTGAACAAAATTATTATGAAAGTAGTTGACAATACTGGCAAGGATTGGCATGCACACATTCCTTTCACCTTGTGGTCTTATCGCACTAGTATTTTCACTTCAACTACTGCCACACCTTTTTATCTGGTCTACGGTACCGAGGCTATCTTACCTCTCGAAGTCCAGATTCCATCTCTTCGGATCTCACTACAAGACATGCTCAACAATGATGACCATCTCCAAATCTACCAAAAATATATCAAATGTGACTCAGACAAACATATTCATGAACAAACCTTTTAGGTTGGTGACCTCATCCTGAAAGAAAATCAACATGTAACCAAAGAAGAGAAAAGTAAGCGAGGAAATTTTTTTCCTAATTGGCTTGGACCATATATCGTTACCCATGCCTATGGATAAGGTGTTTATCATTTGTCTTCACTCGAAGGTAAACACAAACTTGATCCTCTCTATGCCTTGCATCTTCAGCCAATTTATTGTTGACATCAAGTCTTATATCACTTTTTGTTAGTTAATTACTCGTCCCTTAAGCATTGTTCACCTTCCATATTACCCTTTTTTTAGGATCCATGACTAAACATGAATCATGTGATTACCCATTGAATTTCAACATTATCTTCAATATGAGTAACATAGCCCTACTCATAGCATGATTCTCATGGATACTTTTCATCTTCTTTAAGATGGAATCCCATGATTTTTCATCACTTGAAACCACCCCTTTCATAGTTATCTTATTGACTGAATGGATGCATTAATATAATGCCTCATCTTAAGTTCTCAGAATGAATGCATGTTTCTTTTCCCTTTTTCTAAGTTTCTATCATTAATGACTCACAAGAATCACATAAAGGAGGGGATTAGTTCTCGTGAATGCCTCGGGTGAGTTCCTAGTGACTATTGGGTGATAGGTCATCATGTATGGGATTAGATTGTTGTTCTAAGGGCATAAAAATGACTACATGGTGGGAGATGTTATTCTAGAGCTCATGGTAGCTTCTAGAGAGGCAGTCTATTATAGGGGGTTATACCAAGTAGTTATTCCAGAGGGACAAAGGGATCTTGTATACATCCAAATATCAAGCAATAGATTGAGGTCACATCAACATTCGGTATTAGTGAGATTAGTACATATTACACCACTTGGTGGTAATATAGGCATCCCTGGTATGGGAGAGAATCATGGAAGAGGACTCAGGTCAGGGTTTATTTTAGGGGTGAATAATTGTGAATTGGTGAATTTTTTACCACCGTACATAAGTATGTTTGCCAAAATTTTATGGGTCTTAAATAAATGTGACCATAATTTTTTCTTAGTTTTTCTACTAAGGGCCGACTAATGTTAGTATATTCACCTTCATGTTATAATATATTATTATATATAGGATTAATTCACCATAATATACTAATATAATATAATATAATTTTTTATTTTATTTTGAGATCTAGAGTCGAAGCCAAAGGTAAAAGTGAATAAGCCTATGAAAAATCCAAAAAGATAAAGGAATAAGCAAAAGAGGTAAGAGAAAAAGTTTCAAATCTTAGTCTGTCAAGGTTTTTTAGAAGAACTGTTACCAGATGGCAATCTAAATACATGATTTCATCCGATAAGGTGATTATGCAATATCGAACAATAACAATAACATGTTACCAACCAGTAACATTAATTTTTGTTTTCATTCTATAGAAATAAAATATGCAACCATGTGGTGATTTGATAACATGTTTACATTACCCTATTCGGTAACCTAACCCATCTTACCATGTTATCATGTAGCATGATCTTTATTTTTCACAATGTCTTACATTTATTTTTAACAAATCTTATTTGAAACTTCTGTGTTTTACTACATGTGCAGACTTCAAAATCACCCATACGATGGCCCCTGTTGCAAATGAGAAAAAACCTTGAGGAAAAATAAAACGCGAAATGGAAATTTAAAAATATTGCAGTCAATTGATAGTAACACCAATGCCAAGAGCTAATTTTTAATCCTATTAATTTAATGTTACATTATCTATTGGTTTACTTAAGGATGCAGTAAGCAACCTAATTACCTTCAAATGAAGATAAACCTAACAATAACCTTACTCTAGATGAAATTCCCAATTAGCAGAGTAATTCAATTCACATTAATAGTACTGATAATCCCAATTTATATCTAACTCAAACTTCATATAAATATTCTAGAAACATGTGTTAGAAACATAAGAGTGGGATGTGGAATTTATGAAGGACTTACAAATTTGAATGGTCATCCAAACATCCCTTCATTTAAATTTTTGAACCAAAAAACAATACTGATACTCCTATATAATGTATATGTACTATATGTAGTTAGAAACTAGGAAAAGACCACAAAATACAATTAAATTTGGACACAAGAAACATTATGGGAAAATATATGTGTCTAGAACTAAAGATGATGGAATAGTAATAAAAACAACTAGATGGAAAATCAAGGAATATTGTTTACATATGAGATATGCAACAGAATATTAAAATCATCACAAACATCTTCAAGATCTTGTTGAGAAAGGTGGAATAATAAAGGATAAATTTACAAAAGCTACTAATGCAAGTCTTCATGAAAAAATTATACAATTCAAAAAAAAAAATTAAATTTTAAAAAATGGAAGAATTTTTTAGATCTCATTAATTATAAGATATTATTTCAATTTAATGGCTTTCCAAACATTCCAACAACACATTGTTCAAATACTAGTGCATGGGAAATGGAAAAGTGTATGGTAGAAATTGAAATCACTCATTTGAGAAAGAAGGTAAAATACACAAATTTATCACATTGTTGATTGATAAGGTCACAACAGTAAATAATACAAAATGGGTTTTTATGCATGTCTAAAATTTAAGTTTCAATAACAATTTGAGGGAAAATCAGCTACTCGTTATGCATAAAATTATGAATAATTGTAATTTTGAGAACCTCTACAAAAAAAATTTAAAATTTTTGAAAGAAATAGTTTGTATGGATGATCATTCAATCTCTATAAATATGATTTGTGTTGGAGTTAACAGGAAGATGTCATGCAAGGTCAAAAAAATAGGCTTTGTATTCTCCTTCAAATAACCATTTCCCCATACATGATACCTATTAACTTCATGGATCACATAATGAATCTCGGTTCCAATACAGTAAGTAATTTTGAAAATGTTGCTAAAGTAGAGGAGCTTATATGGGACTTGCATTCATACATGTCAAGTAATCCTAAAATATTTGTAGAGTTTAATATAATTTTTGTTGGAATAAAAAATGGTAAAAAATTGTTGAAAGATGTTGACACAAGATAAATACCATTGTATGATCCATCTTACAAAATATTTGAGGAATATAGGTCATTAGCAAGGTATATGTTCAAGAATCTTAGAGAAATTGACAAGGATAAAGATTCGTTGTATCGCTTGATAGATATTTTGACACTATTAACTTTATGCAGTATTTTTCCAATGTTGAAGGAAATAAACATCTTTGTAAAACATGCTCATGAAATATATATATATATATATATAGATACATTGTTTATTTTATAAAATAATGGAAACATGTATGATTTTAGATAGCTTATATTCCACCCAAGACTAGTTTCAGAAGCCAATATTAAGTAGATGGAAGGTTTTGATAGATACAAAATATCCCAACATCTATTCTAAGTTCAATATCAATGGTCATCTTTTTATCTCAGTTAATGGTAAAAATATTCCAATGTACACTTTCCACATAGATCCTTATGTCCTAGGTTCTAAAATTAAGGAAGTACGAGTAATAAGCCTTCTTTTTGATGTTGTAGTTTCTGATACATGGAAAACATTCATGAAGATATCTTAAACATTGATGCAACCTAGAATTCTAAGATAACACCTAGTCATGTTGGCACATCACTCATCATAGGATGAGCACTCACCCGAAGTGTGCCAAGGTACCAAGTTCCTCTTTAGGGTTTTTGTAGTAGGATAGTAGCATGGTGAAGTGGTAAGGACATATAGTTAGAAACTAATCCATCATTACAATATTATACCGAACCAGATCTATAAAGGCATGCATTTAAGTTTAAATCGTCAAGAAATCAATAGCATGCAATGATAACACATATAAGACACTTTGGTTCAGCCAATATTCTTCATCTATTAAACATGACAACAATACAGAGGCTTGATACAATAATAGTCACGCGTGCATGGATCTGTTACAATTTTCTAGTCTCATGCACTCATGAACCTCTAACCCTTCAACACGGTATATCAACTAGGTGATTCATCTAATATATATAGGGTGGGGAACTTTCCCTTCACCACTAACTATGCCAAAAATAGGTCGCACACTAATAATATCCATGCGCCATTTACAATTATAGCCATATATACAAGTATGTTATTTATAGATTAGTTATAGTCAACTAGAGTGATGAATCTATTCTTGGATTACTTCCATGCAAGAGTGCTTCGATAGGATCCTCAAAATATAGACAAATCGTGGTGTGCAAGTATCAGCATCGATTTGTGTGTTCAACATGCCAGCCTCTGAAAATAGACTTGATCTATAAGATTAGCTAAGTCCCAAAATTTTGACTGTACACCTCTGCACGCGATGCCTTCCTATTCCTTCGTGCCTTCGATCCCATCTATTTTTCCACGTGGACTCTGTGTGTGATTTCTGCTAAGTTTTTTATCTTATCAACATTACCCCACACTAATCTCATTTTTTCCCCAACAATGGTGATGTCCACAACTGAGTAAAGAATAGTTGAAATACAAAATGCTGAATGAATCTTACACATAATAGAAAAGAATTAAAAAAATCAAAGAATTATTCAGGCTTCAAGCTCCTCCATTTCTTTCTAAAGTATCATCTCTAAATACTCCTTTATATCTACTTCTAAGTTCTCCCACTCTATTAATGCCTTTTCTGCTTTCTCTGGAATATCCATAATGATAGACTCCAGCTCATCCTGAGTTAGTTTTCCTTGCTCATTATGTATTACAAGCATTATGCTTGACATAGATCTATGCATCCCTTCCAGCACATCCATCTTCGGAGTAATGAGTTTTCCAAGTTCGTCTAACCTCTCTTTATGCAATGCATGTGCCGCAACCAATGCCTCGTGCTTCTACTTTACCATAGTTAGTCGTTCAACGAGGCCTAGTGTGTCATCCTTCATGGCCTTTTGCACCTCATTATCTTTTTCCAAAGTTTTTACCCTTATTAGTGTCATCCTTCTGGAGCTATGCATATCATTAAGGCATGATCAAATTTCTTCAGCTCCTCTCATAGTGCTTGTAGTAGGCCCTCATATGTAGCAATCTTCCTTGCTACTGCAACCTGTGGTTTTTCTACCTCTTCTGTTGGGTCCTTAGGATGCTCTGGTATACACACCTTTTCATCCTTCAATAATAATTTTATC
Source organism: Taxus chinensis (assembly GCA_019776745.2). Taxonomy (NCBI): domain Eukaryota; kingdom Viridiplantae; phylum Streptophyta; class Pinopsida; order Cupressales; family Taxaceae; genus Taxus; species Taxus chinensis. The sequence continues at coordinate 307,223,027 of CM034154.1, forward strand.
ATTGTTCTTACGTAGTGCATCGCACAAGGAAATTATTTTGGTACCTATGATTCCAAATGCAGGCGTACCTTTAGTATATCATCTCCAATTTCCTCTGCCATACTAAAAAAATTCTCATATTTCCTTTTGCTCAGATCCCTCTCCTACAATAAACACATTATTTCCACATCCTTTGCTTTTAGATCCTCTTTCATCACCTTAATTGTAGCATATTTGTCAATGTTTCTTCTAGCTACCTCAGCAGATACATTCACCAAGGCATTTCTTACCTACTCATCCATCATAACAGTTGGCTTAATTTTCATGTGCCAGACTTTTGATGCCTTCTTCAACTGTCTAGACACACATGATTCTTCACAGACATCAAAATCTGGTTCATCCATATGTGTATGCATCGACCATGAAATTTTATTTTGTGTTCATAATGTCACCTTGTTCTCTTCCATAAGCACCCATTCGAATAAATATTTTTGTGCATCGGTGCTCTAGAACTGAGTGCAAAAAATCATCTCTTGGTCCTCTACATACCCCATTGTTTGTACCCTTATGTCATCACTTGTCCGATGGGACCTTAGCCCTTTTGGAATGGTGGCATCAAGGTTAGGAATATTGGCTGTATCCTCATCCTTGCCTTATGTAGCTTCTGATTGCTCCCTTTCTTCCTCTCTGTTTAGTTTTTCCTCCTCCTCGTTCTGAGTGTCCTCTTCTACCCTATGATGGATTGGAGATGGAAGCACTTTCTCCTCAGACTCTTTCACTTCTTCATCTAGCTTGAGATTTATTCTTTTCTTCTTCTACTCAGGTTCCTTTACTAGTGAGACTCATGGTGGCTTCCTTGTTGTCTACTGGGCTTCTCCTTGCGACCTTGTGCGCTTGAACACCTTTCTAAACCTTTGGTTGCCCTACGCTACCTCAGTATTTTATTCTCCTTGTGAAGCCATCATGCGCTCCTCCTCCTGTCTGCTAGATGGTTTCTTCCTCTTGTGAACCAAACCACCACTATCCTCATGCTCTTCGCCCTCTTCCTCGTCATCTTACATGGGTTTAGAAGGCCTAGGTGCTAGGATGTTTTCCATAGTATGCTTCCCCTTTAGTGGTCCTGGGAGTGTGAACTTGTTCTCTACATACTTATTATTTTCCATCTTTGGTTTAAGTTAGAGATATATGAGCGCGGCCCTGATGTCCCGAAAAGAAAGTATTTCTAGTTTGATACTCAAAATATCTAAGATAATACTCTCATTGTAAGCATTCTTCCCTAGATATCCATACTTCTTTTGTAAGGTGTGGTATTTGCAATCCACCTTGTCTGCCTTAAATACTAACCTCCTTGTATCAGTGAACCAATGAACGGAAGCTTGAAAATACCATGTTGTGAACACATACAGTAGTTTTCACCAAGGGCTCCATGATCCATCCACCATCAGAAAATGTGCAATACAAAAGTGATAGTAAACAACAAACTGAGCCTGCTTCCCCAATACCAAGGGAAACTCCTTTGGTATGCACCACTCCTCTTCAAAAGTCATGTGGAGCCTGTCATACCACATCTCTGCTCTCTCCTTTACCCCATCTATCATAGACCCCTTACATAGATATTTACTAAATCTTTCAGATGGAGACTTTTTATTCATGGGGTATTCCCATATGTTTTCTTTCGGGCCGTCTGGTACTCTAATCTCCATGAATATTAAAGAAATTAAGACAAAACCAAAACTTATCTTACTTCTTGTGCGCACTTTACTATTTATTCTACAATAAAGCCGACAATGTTGTAAATAAACCCTTCTAACATGTGCTTTGCTACATGTAGCCACATTGAGTTTACTTATGACCAACGATCTTGGTCATTTAACTTCGTAACTAGGTGCGTTGCTGCTTTCACTACCGAACAATCATGTGATTTGTCTATGTCCATCCTACATGGTCCTTTCTGGTATCCCAATGCTTTGTGTGTTTCCAATATGGAAACCTTGTCACTTAGGTCATTTTTTATGTCCTCACCTATCACCTTTAAACCTATTACTGTGGCAATTAAAATGGGTGTTAGGCTTACCCTTCACCTTGCAAAATAGAAGAAGTCCTCATAGAATCAGCTCATCAGCCACATGTATAATGGTGCATATTTCCTGAAGTATGGGAGCTCATATATCTGGTACACACTAATCCTTTTTAGTAACTTCTCCCATGCATCATCATATATCATCATCCCATCACTAGTTCTCCTATCCATTCGGGAGTTAAGTAAATCATCCAACTTCTTCTGATTGTCCTTGGTTCGGTGGTTGTACTCGCTTATTTTGCTCTTTCATATGTGGGAATCCCATTCCTGGCCCACAATTACTTCTTCAAGGTACTACATCTCTAAAAAATTTATCTCAGGAGTAATCTCTTCCTCCTCTTCCACTACTACCTTCTTCTTTCCTTTTGTTGCTACTGCTTCCTTCTTTGGAGCCATTCTTCCCTTTGTTTTGTGTTTCTACACCTTCTTCTGTAACTCTTTAATGGTTTACTTCAAACCCTAACCCGATTCAATTGTTCCCTAAATTATAATCATGAAATCATGTGCCCTAGCTTTGATCTGTTAATCTACATCATTCAAACCCTTCTCCTATGGGGATACAAGCTTCTCCAATACACAGATCTTGCTTTCATGCCTAGTTTTTCCCCCTTCACACCTTGAATCACTTACTCAACTCTTCACACTTATCTCTTTGTCGAATTCTTGTAGTTTCAAGGGTAGAAATGAATTTGTATCCTGTCCTTATAAATATTTTCAATTATTGATGCATTAATTACTCCTCCACCTACCAAATATTTCTCATTTATTGCTCATTTTTTTCATTTCCACGCAGTACATCTTCACACCATAGCTATAACCTTCTAGCGTGCCTTCCTACCTTCTGGTCATAGACTTCTCTTCAGCACGCACTCTAGCACCTGAGTACCTTGTCACTGCACCTTCTCCTGGTAGTTATCATGGCTGTCGCTTACCTCGCGTTATACTTTTCCTTCATTCATCTCCATCCTTGGTTACTTTTGAGAAGAAATCCTTTGTAAATCACCTTTAGCATCTTACTTTCTCAACATCCACATCATTATACCTTCCAATCTTCACAACATTATACCTGGGAGTCACCAACAATCCACCCCATACTAAAAGTATGTGCAGTCCTCTGCACATCAACATGCTTCATATTGTAGTTAGCTTCATGCGCGCAAGTGCGCTTATTACACAAAAACAAAACAAAATTGACAAAGCATAACGATGATGAAAGAAACAGATTAAGGAAATGTAGAAAGGGAAACCTAATCTATCTAGCAACACTACCTTATTACAAACACCAAGAAGACTTATTTATAGTAGGGCTTCAACCTACTCTTGTTAAAGTAACCGGGAAGCCGTGTTCCACCAATTGCTTCTAACTGGCAAGCTTCTGACACAAGTATGTGAGTTATAACATACATCCCTAATCAATGCACCTTGAGCTTCCTTGGATGGCACAAAAACTTGGAGTCATACAGAAGTACCATTTGTCCAACTGCAAGTTTCTTATCCCTGATATGCCTATCATGCCATGCTTTCTGGCGCACTTTCTCTTTTTTCTGACTCCATCGTGCTATGGCCCGGTGCTCATCCAGTTGAACCATGTTCTCAATCCATTCTTTTAAAGCTTTCTTATCAGCTAGACCTCCAGTGCTTGTAATGTGTAAAGAAGGTAACACAAATTCTATAGGAAGAACAACTTTCATGCCAAACACCAACTGAAAAGGTGTGGCTTTGTTTAATCTCTTATATGTCATTCGGTAGGCCCAAAGAACAAAAGATACTTTTTCATCCCAATATTTTTTTCCCACATCACAAATCTTGGTCAATTTGTGGCTCAAAATCTTGTTGAAAGCCTCAACAATTCCATTTTCCTGAGGGTGATAGGGTGTAGTCTTGTGGTTGGCAACCATAAACTCATCTAACAGAATTTAGATTGTCTCATTTTAAAAATGGGTGCCCCTATCACTGGTTAAACTTAAAGGACATCCATACCTGATAATAACATTTTCCCATAATAACCTTGCTACTGTAGCTGCTATAGATTCCTTCATAGGTGCTACTTCTACCCATCTCGTAAGATAATCTGTAGAAGTAATGATATAGTGCAATCCAGTCCTACGCGTAACTAGTGAAATAAGCCCTACAAATTCTATTGACCATTTCTCAAAGGGTTATGCACTTGTAATTGGTCATAAAGGCATCTCATCCCTCTATCCTAGTCAAACTAGACACTAACAATGGTCACATGCCTTATAATACTCTGTATAATCCTTATACAACACTTCCCACCACAAACCAGCAAGTAAGATCTTTCATGCTATGGCATCACCTATATAGTGGCCACCCACAATACCACCATGGGCTTCCTCCATTATATGCTTTTGTTCATGCTCTAATACACAATGGCATAACACCTCATCTTTGCCTAACTTGTATAAGTCACTGCTGGTTAACATGAATGGTGCCGCACATATAGCAAGTTGCTTTTTCTCCAAAGACCTCATGCATTCTTGTGCCATCCTCATCCTTAGGAATATAGAAATGTCCTCTAATTCCATTGGCATACATTGTAACCTATATAACTATGCATCAGGCATGGTCTCTTCTATTTTTTGTGCTTCTTCACGTGATTGAACTCTAGACAAGTGATCCGGTCCAGAATTACTTTTCCCTGGTTTTACCACAACTATAAAGTCAAAATCTCGAAATAAGAGTATCCATCTACATATGCACCCCTGTAAGACATTCTTGTTCACCAAATACTTGAATGCCATATGATCTGTATAAAACACAAACGGTGTGGCCAACAGATACTGTCAGAATTTGTGCAAGGCATTTATCATGGACAAAGCCTCGTGCTCTGTAGTGGTATAATTTTGTTCTGCAAGGGTTAACTTCCTACTAGAAAAACAAATGGGATGATAACCTATACCTTCTCTAAGTTGAGCTAGGACAACACCAATGGCCATGCCATAGGTGTCCACGTGAACATGAAAATATTTATCCCATTAAATAAAGTGCAAGATAGGCACGGTAGTAAGTTTCTTCTTCAGTGTCTCAAAAGCGTGCTACTATGACTGCCCCCACTATAATGTACCTTTCCCCTTGAGTAATTCTTCGAAGGGTGCGGAAACTTTGGAATACCATTTTATAAACTTCCTGTAATACCCTATATGACCCAAAAATCTGCGCACCTCACTCTGACTAGCGGGCACTTTCAAGCCTAAAATGACTATAACTTTAGTTGGATCGACCAATAACCCTTCCTTACAGATTATGTGTCCTAAAATTATGTCAAAGGGAGTAGAAATATGCACTTCTTGATATTCAACGAGATACTCAACTGTCTGCATCTTTCAAACATTAAGTGCAGATTGTCACAATGATCCTTAATTAGCCCATAAACAGTCCAATCATCAAGATAAACCTGCAAGAAGTGAATAAAATCCTTGAATGCTTGCACCACTATCCTTGAGTATACAATATGTGCATTCTTCAATCCAAAGGGCATCATAGTATAGGAAAATCTTCCCCTTTCAGTAGTGAAGGTGGTCTTTTCTTGATCTTCTGGGGTAATCCTAACCTGATGATACCCTTAGAACCCATCTGTAAATGAATATATCTCACACCCATCCACTCCTAATATTTCCTCTATGAATGACGTAGGGAAAGAATATGTAACACATGCTACATTCAACTCTCTATAATCAACAAAAATTTGAATCCTACCATCCTTTTTTATACTTATCACTATAGGACTAACTCATCCAAGGGTCGAATGATCCCAGATTGCAACATCTTGTCAATTTCCTTCTTTACTTTCTCATGAAAATTAGGATTCATTCAATAAGGTCTCTTCCTAACATGGCATGCACCTTCCTTAAGCTTTATCTTCATTTCTCCAAGTGATTTATGCACGCCTTTAAGTTCATGGTATCCTCTTGGGAGTAAGTCCTCATAGTCTCGAAGTAACTCTATGATCTTTGCCACTTCTGACTCTGACAAATGATCCCCAATTATCACTTCCTTAGGTTCAGCTTCTGTTCCAATATTTACCTTTGTTGTCTTCATAGGTTCATGATATGTGTGCGTATCTACATCTGCACTGTCTAACACCTCACATGCTCCATGTGAATGATCAACTTCCAAGTGCTCAACTTCCTCATCATCAATTATGTAAATCAACTTCCCCTTGTCTTTTTCTAGAGAAGCACACTCAAGTAGTATGGTATCATATACTTCTTCCTCAAAATGTGCCCCTGTCTCTGTCTCACCAAATAAGTCCTAAATAAGTTCTTTGACTTTCCCGGTGTCTCCCATGGTTAAGCGCTTGATAAATATTAAAGCCTTGTTCACTAGTGGTGTAGATGAGAATAATTCAAAACTTTGGACCATCCCTAGAGTGAAATTATACCAATTTCCAGTGTCGCGATGTAATTCGGCATATAAATACCAAGCACACACACAATCTTGTAGAGTAGAATAAAATTGATGCACCCAAAGTGAGGGTGGTAATGCTTCCTATCCTATTGTCTAGAGTCTCTCACACTGCAAGATATGTTGTTGAATAGGTTAATCACCATGATAAGGACAAATCTTTGTAGGTGCATTACTACTTGAAAACCTAGTTGATAAGGTGGTCCCAATCTCTCCCCATTCCAAGAGATTATCCATGTGAACCACCCACCAGCACGTTGCTGTCCTATCCGAAGTATATGATAACATATCTCATCTTTTAATCTGATCAGCCTAGTTTACCTCCATGGCCTATAAGAATCTATCTAGATCTTCAAATCTAGTATATCGGGGTACCGAGTGACCTATACATCAGACAAAGTGAAAACCTTTTCTGCAAGAAACCACGTGCTTAAATTCACACCCCACTATTTCATAAGTACCATGAGCCTAATTATCACAAGCAATACTGGTAGTATCGCTGATTGACTGAGAATATTCCCAATGAAGGATTCCTTCCTTAGATGGCACATTGGCCTCTAGGTCCCAAATAACGCGTATGTAAATTTTGTTCAAGTCCTCTTCACTCAAAGGTTCCACATATGGTATGGATTTCCCATCTATCAATGGTATTATGACCATTTCCTCCTATTTTCTCGAAGCCTAATATACCCCTTGTTAAACCTCAAATCAGAATTGTTTGCATAAACACCAAGGCCATTCGAGAAAATCTGGGAAGCTATCTACTTCCATAAGGGCTAACACTTCTAAGTCTCCTATGAACTTGGCCCCTTTTATAGTGATAGATGCATCCTTCAAAACTCCTATGGGAGTAGATTTTGTTCTGTTTGCCATGAAAAATACATTAGATGATGGCTGCAATGGAGGAATCCCAATTTGTACCCATGCATCCAATGTAAGTACATTCACTTCTGCACCTATGTCAATCAAAATATTGCTCAACAACCAACCATCCACAACATCATTCAAAGTGATCTCTATGTTGTAGTCAATGCTATTAGGGGGGGAGATTTTCATGGAGTATTTGTCTTCCAGTCTCAGTTCCCACATGCAGAGTATTCCCCTTTAACCAATTTCCTAATAAAGGAATAATATTCTCCTGGCATAACATTCTACATACCTCTCTGATGTCATCAATATCAGACAGGGCCTTTTCTATATCCTTATGATCTAACTTCCAAGACTACTCTTTCAAACATTGTATTTCACCTTGAAGGTTTCTAAGGACCTCCATATTTTCTTGATAGACTTCTTTCTGATGAGTTAGATCTAGATACCTAGCATGCAAAACCTCCTCCCTAGTGATTTTCAGCTTCTGTTGCAATACCTCTTTCACATGTTCTGCCTCAGCTTGGGTGGTTATCTTGACTGTTACTACCTCAGGTTCTAGTGTTAATATAGGCATCCACTAATTCTCTACGGCATGTTGGATTCTAACCATCCTTGTGCCTTTGTTTCCTTTCTTGTGTTGTTTATTGAGATGCTCATACAAGTCCGGACACTCTTCATAACTATGCCCATTTCCACAAAATGAACAGGAAATATTATGTGGGAATTCAAACCTATAATGGTCAGGTGAGCCGCATGTATAGAAAGTTCCTCGAGGGAATTCACCTCTTCCCCCACCTCAGCCTTGTCCTCCATATCCACCTCAATATCCTCATCCTCCTCCATGAACTCCTTCAAATCTTTCATCATTTCTATCATAGTGCGCTTGATTATAATCCCTATCCTGATGCTCATTCTTTCCTTTAGAACTATCAGACACACTCAACTGTCACACCCCAATATCAATGGCATCATAGATCTATCCAATCAATCTACAATCTTCAGTATCATGGGTCGTGGACCTACAAATTTTATGAAAAGGAGATACATTCTTCTTGATCACATGTTGTAGTAAGGGGTAGTGACTAGCATCATTATTCAAATGGAAAATCTCACAGTCTAACAGTAGTGAATGTACAGATCTATGAGGGAAAATATCCTTGGTGTGGTCTTCCACTTCACAATCTATACACCAGATTCCTGAGTGTGTCTCATGAGCTGAGTTTGCTGATAATTTCTCTAACTATTTTGCCATAGCTGCTATATGAGCCTCCAAGAATGGACTAACTCCAATGTCAATACTCCCAACTACCTAAGGGAATAGAGTTGCTTCCAATGCTTCACAAGGGTCAGTATAAGTCTTATGTGACAGTGCTCTTCAAAATGGATTAATCAATCCCCTGACAAACCATTATACATGTTGAATTACATGTATATCATAGGTGAGTTTGGATAGAAGTGTTTTAAAACAAACATCATACTCACATACACTTTTAGTAGTGCCTTGCTTTATATCCTTAAGTGCACTTATACTCTTCTACTCAAACTCTGGGATATGGAACTCTTTTAGGAAAGCATCTTTCAATGCTGCATAATCAATACAAGTTTGATTGGGATCAAACTTCCTATATCAGTTGTGCACGTGCACCTGTAACATAGTAGCAAATTGACTTTCCTTACACTTAGAAATCATGATACCTTTCACGTGCCACAATATTTCAGACATATGAATATTTTTAGCAGCATCCTCGATACCTTTGTACTCTGGGAGACAAAGATACATCTCCATATAAATGTTCTAGGGTTACTACGGGCCTTGACCACCCAACCCAAAACCTCCTTGGTTTCCTCTACCTCCAAAACCACCCAAACCACCAAAACTAGAACTGGCCATACCTCTCGATCCTCCTCCTAAAGTTGGAATAGGGCTTGTAGATGCACTCCCCTATGTCCTAACAGTGGTACTATACTGGACTCCTATAGTCTGTGAAGTAGTCCTAGTTCCAAAGGTAAATCCCACATTCAGTGTACTCATATTTTGTGTAGATGATGAGCCTGAAAACTTACTCACAAAGAATAAAAAATCTATCTGTGCTGCCATTGATGTACTTGTTGTCTGACTTTTTTCTGCTCTTTCACTTCCTAAATGAAAACTTTGTTTAGCTATTGTACTAGATACTAGAAAACCAAGTGTAAGGGCTAGGTCAGCAGGTTGGCTTAGATGTGCACCCATGGCCTAGGTCATATCTTTTGGTGCACTTTCATGTGAGGTCAAAGAGGGTTCTCTGTCTTACTTTCCTAGATGGGGGAGTTCCTAATGCTCTAGCTCTTTTTCATCCTCACAAGCCTCAAATCCTTCATGAGCTATCTCTCTCCACAACGCCATCCATTCTGCAACTTCTTGCTTCTTCCATAATTCCCTCTCACACGCCTCATCATACTTCAGCAACCTCTCTTCCCTCTACCATGTTGCCACTAGGTCTACCATCTTTCACCAATCCTATTCATGCCCTCGTGTGTGGAGATTTTTAACTTGCCATGGGCTTATCTTCCAAGTTCAATGTTACCATCAGTATCTTGATCGCTAGTGGAATACCTTGCAAATACATCCCTCTAGGATACCGTAGGAATTGGAACTGAGCTACCTCTAGGTACAAATAAGTCAAAATTAAATACTCCAGAATATAGCTGTTTAGAACACTGTGAAACTAGGTATCTACCGTGTGAGTCCAGATCAAGTCAGCATCATATAGTGTTTGAAATTCCTTCTATGTCCAAACAAGTGTGTGATATCTCCAATTCCACTTAGATGCATATGAACTCAACCACTCGTATAATTCTATAGGAAAGATAACAAAGAAGTTTTCATAAAAATTGTCATACAAATTATGCTCTACGCAAGTGCATACATTAAATCTGGATCCAACGCTAAACCTTCATGCGTATTCCTCCTCTAAATTGTGAATCCACTCTTCAATGCTCACCAAAGTTAGCCGGTATTTCTTCATTGTGAACCATCCTAAAAATAACTAAAAAAGAGGTCCTGGTAACGGAACTAATGATGCAACCTAGAATTCTCAGATAACACCTAGCCGCACTGGCACATCACTCAGCATAGGTTGAACGCTCACCCGAAGCACGCCAAGATACTAGGTCCCTCTTTATGGTTGTTGTAGTAGGATGGTAACATGGTGAAGTGGTAAGGACATATAGTTAGAAACTAATCCATCATTACCCATTTATACCGAACTAGATCTATAAAGGCATGCATTTAAGTATAAATCATCAAGAAATCAATAGCATGCAATGATAACACATATAAAACACTTTGGTTTGGCCAATATTCTTCATTTATTAAACATGAAAACAATATAGAGACTTGATACAATAATAGTCATGCATGCATGGATCTGTTACAATTATCTAGTCTCATGCACTCATGAATCTCTAACCCTTCAACGTGGTATATCAACTAGGGGATTCATCTAATATATATAGGGTGGGGAACTTTCCCTTCACCACTAACTATGCCAAAAATAGGTCACATGCTAATAATAACCATGTGCCATTTACAATTATAGCCATACATGTAAATATGCTATTTATAGATTACTTATAGTTAACTAGAGTGATGAATCTATTCTTGGATTACTTCCATACAAGAGCACTTCGATATGATCCTTGAAATATATACAAAGCATGGCACATAAGTCTCAGCATTACTTTGTGTGTTCCGCATGCCAGCCTCTGAAAATAGAATTGATCTACAAGATCGGCTAAGTCCTGAAAGTTTGACTCTGCACCTCCGCACGTGACACCTTCCTATTCCTTCGCACCTTCAATCCCATCCTATTTTTCTGCGTGGACTCTGTGTGTGAGTTCTGCTAAGTTTTTTATCTAATCAACAAACATTATCTTCTAGGATCATAAATCAATTTAAGAATAGTGATCTTCTTAAGGCCATGGAATTTGAAAATCCTAAAATCTGGAATCCGAAGATTTGTGAGGAACAAAGAGCTCAACTATTTAGGAAATACATGTCTACACTAATGGATCAATTTTGTAAATTTTCAAATGTTATTGGAGGATAATTGAATGGTATATTAAACAAAAAATTACTAATATCAGAGTCATCACATTTTGCAATGACAATGAGTGATCAATATAAGAATCTTTATGAACCAAGAGAAATGAGATCTATCACACTATTGTGGAGAAAGTTGTATCACATTTATTAGTGCTCAATCCAATTGTTTGGATTAAATTTTTATTTTCAATAGACACCCCATAAATTAATTGATTATGTGTGCTTTATGTTGCTCCCCATGCTTCAAATATCAATATGAGTCAATAAGAGGTATCAATTTGTAATAGACTTTGTTCCTTAGCCAAATAAATGAGAAGATTCGACAAAAATGTTGGGGGAATAGTTTAATGGTCTAGTTATTCAAAGTAAAAAGCTTCAAATAGATGAGTGATGGGGACTATGCCTACATCTTTCATAGAAACCTGTAAATCAATACCAAAATGACAAAAAAAAAATACTCCCTAAATATGAAGTTATGAAGGCTCAAGAACATGCAACTCAACCAAAAAGTATCAAGTTGCATGACTAGTTAAAAAGGCTCGGTTAAAATGGACCTATCTATTTTGACAAAGACTAAAACTTATATTTGAACATAAATTTCAACACCAAAACTTAGTAAGGCCACATGACAGAGGATCATTGGTTACATACAGGGCCACGTGGTGGGATTTTGAGGATCTTTTTTTATTTTGGGTTCCGATGGACGTCAAGCCCTAGAATGAGTTGTAACTCATAAAGCTTTCAGGTCTAGGCTTGGTTCAAAGTAGGACAACAAGGAAATAGGGAGGATCTGGAGATGATAAGTGGTAAAAGATTTATGGCTAGAATGGGACACATGTCACCATTCCAATGAAATATTAGGTGATGGGCTCCTGTGGACCTAAAGTCCCCAGAATGATTGAATTTCAAAGGGTTTTGGGTCTAGATGGTTAGCGAAGGAAAAAAAGGTTAGAGAGGTAGACATGTAAGAAAATCTTGACCCCATAACAAACCAAATAATGACACATTGAAAATGAAAATAAACTCACACATAGGTAGATTCAATCACCAAGACTAATCAGTACCTTCCATGTGTCAGGATCATGCTCATCCTAACACGTAAAACTTCAAAGGGTCGTATCTTTCAATTCCCTACTCCAAATATTACAAAACTAATATCATTAGAAAGGTCTATTAGAACCCTTAACTTTGGCATCATTAGTTTCATGAATTTCTAATAATTATTGGGATAAAAATAAGGAAATATATTTTGCATTCAAGTTTCATTCCTAGTGTCGATCAACCACCAAAACTAATGAAGTATGGTGTCTATTTCTTCTCTAAGAAGGAATGAATGACTTTGGTAGGAAGCCCATACTCCTTTGTAGGATTTTAATGATTCCTATTTTTGGTTGTAGAAGTATAGTTTATTTTTCTTATCTCCCTCTCTCTTTTTCATCTGCTATATGTTATAAAAGTTTTCTATTTTGGTGAGGAGGCGGATTGGGGGTAGTTGTAGAAGTTTTTTGTTTAAGTTTCTAGCTTCTTATAAGATTGTATGTGTTTAATTTTTTGAGGAAGAGCTAAAGTGGTTACACTGTACAACCATTAGCAGGTTTTGAGGGCATTTTTTTGTCCCCTTGCTAGAACTTACAAGAATAAAGTCTGATTATTTTGATCTATCCATTCTTTCCCTTTTCTCATGTTTTAAAGGAATGAAAAAGGAAATCTTATTTTTGTTACTATCTTCCACTAGTTTTACTTTTTCAAGTACACAAGATTCATTCTTAGTTGTTACATTCTTCTGATTACTCTAAGATTACTAAAAAATAGTGTTTACTCTGTAATAGTTCACCTCAGTTATAAAATGCTAAAGGCAACATCACATTTGAACATCTTTTCTTATCCCTTAAGGTTATGTTGGGTGTATAATACAAATATAGCAAGTTATTTATCTCAACTCTAACTCCATGATTTTTATTCAGGATTGTGAATAATGTAGACAACATTTGTGCGAATTGGGTATCATTGAATGGAAATTTTATTTCACATATCATGTTAAATTGATTGTTTTTTTCAAGCATCGCATTTAAGGATGATTCCATGGGAACATTAATGTACTAGAGTCATAAAATTATCTTCCCTCCCCCTTCAAATATCAATTAAAAACAACCAAGTTATATATATACCTACTAATCATGTCATTCTTGAAAACCATACATATGTTTATTCTACAAAGCTAAGATTAAAATTTGTCTATTACCAGTAAGCTTTTCCAAGAAACCCACCAAGTCTATGATCAAATACCATTCAAATAATCCTTGGTAAAAAAATGTTAGAAAAATGAAATATCTTAAGTTCTTCTTTATCTTCCTATTAGATCTATATTTGATTATCAAGTGCTTACAATAAATCAGGGGACAACTCTTTTGAGAGAAATATTATATTTGTTGCTGCACTTTATCCAAATTAAGTTACACCAACCATAAAGGAAACCAAGTCATGAAATATTTTCCTTTATTCAAATCCCCCAGATAGGTCCTCTCACCTTAGTCCAGGAATATCGAGAAGTAGTAGGGTAAAGTCATCCCCTTTGTTAAGAGGCCTCCTAGTCACATCTTTGATTTGATTCATTGAGTTGACTGTTGAACAAATACCCAGCTATCAACAACAAGAACTTTTCATTTTTCATCATTCTCTGAAATATGACCTACTCAAGTTAGCTACTCATCTTACAGGGGTGCTAATTTTGGATCTAATAATTGAGTGGCACTTTTTCTAGTGACTTCATTGCTATATTTGATTTTTTTGTGACTCAAAATATTTACATACATTCTACAAGTTAAAAGTTCCACCTATTTCTATAATTTGATATTCTAGTGGTTATTTCCTAAAGAAAATATGGGATAGACTACGTATATCCCATTGTAACTATTGATTTGATTTCTATTTTGCTAAACTGGAAGGATTACGGTATTCTTTCAAGTCATATCCAACAAAGAAGTTGCTTCCTGAGTTAGAGTATGTTCAACAAAAGAAGAAGATCTAGAAGCCTATGATTGATAAAAGTTCAAAGAGCACTTACAGTCAAGATAATAATCTTTATATTCCATTGGTTGAGGATTGTTCTAGCACATCTAAAAAAATTTAAGAATCTGGTAAGCTAATCCCATTATTTCATTTACTAATGAGAACTAGGGATTTTGATTTATAATACATTCCTCCCTCAAGCTTTCATCAGACTTTTTAAGATCCTTTTTAATAGAAAACTCCTATTTAACATTGGCTACACCATCTTCTACCTAAAACTCTTGTGAAGAATAACATGGCTAACCCCATCCTAGAGAACCTTTAAGGATTAACAAATATAAACATATTAATTTTGATGACATCGAAGGTTATCCAAATGAGTTCCCTAATGATATTTACCAAGTTTCAAGGAAATAATTATATCAGTGGTTATCATCAATTTAAACTATTTCAGAATCTAATCTAGGACTATGAGGTTGAGTTTGAAGATGTGTGTAATATTTTTGTACACACTCTAGAATAAGATTCTTGTAACTAGTTCAAATACTTTTCTAATGGATCAATTGATTCATGACAGGAGATACAATTTTATCTCTCTTATAGCATGTAGGATGGAGTAATCACTATGAAATTATTGAATTGATTATTATGCATGACTACATCATTCGTTGATTATATTTTATTCTATTTAGATTATTATATGTATTTGAAATGTGAATATATTCAACTACTCTTTCCAAGTATAATTTATGTGATATGGCTCAAATTTTAAGTCAAATAAATATTACAGTTCCCATTGTAGAACTGGTAAGGATCCATGAGTATAAAAAGATAGCCTTTGAGTATTTGGGCTTTAAATAATATTATATTATTATAAATAAAGAACCTGTTAATGAAAAATCATCTCCCACCATTGATGAAGTTGAGGTGCAAGAAACTGAATAAGTTATGGAAAATCCTCCTCAGGTATATCTATGAACTTATTTAGTAAAAACACAATTGGATGTTTACCCCTTTTTGAAATCACTTATTATAAATGGGTGGTTCTTACACAATTGTATGTTTGATTTTGGAGCTTCATGTAACATTATACCTCTTATAATCATGAATGATTTAAACCTTAACATAATTGAAACTTTTGGTAGATGTTATGCTATGGATTCTAGATAAGTACCTATGGTGGGATATGTGAAAGGATTGATTGTAAAAATGGTAGTGCATCAATGAAATTACTTGATTATGAATGTTTTCATTTTTGACTACCCTGCCAAGTGGGGGAATATTGTTGTAGAGAAAGTGGGAACCTAGTGTGGGAGGCAATGTCCAAATGGATATGTCCTATACTACCATTCCATTGGAAGGAAATTTTTTCAAATTATATAGATAAGATAATATTCTAAACCTCATTGAAGATCCTAATAACGCTTCTTATGAAGTGATTTTTACTGATGTAGACATGGAGAATTTTATAGGAAATATTTATTTTGAAGATCATTGTATGGATGATAATGTTCATTATGAATATCTTGTGGTCCCATGGACCATGACCTTTGATGGAGATTTCTCAAGTAGTGATAATGGTGCAAGAGTGGTGTCAAGTTATCCAAATGGAGAGTCTTTAAAATTTTCTTTTAAATTGAATTTTGAATGCACCAATATCATGACTGAGTATGAAGCTCTATTGCTAGGATTAAAAATATCTTGGAGACATGTAATAAAATAAATCGTAGTTAAAGGGGATTCTGAGTTAGTGGTTAAGAAAATCTGAAAATTATATGTAGCAAAAAATTAGAGATTGAAACAATACAAAAATGTAGTATGGGATCTCATTCAATGTCTTAATTAATTAAATATTGAATATCATAAAAGAATTCAAAATATAGTAGTTGATAGATTAGCATTCTTGGGTTCAGAGTATGATAATTAGGGTCCATTCCCTTACTATAAGTTTGAAGTGTAAGTATTGGTTTGAACCTCTATACCTAATAATATACAACATTGGAAAGTATTTGATGATAACTCACATATCAACATATTTCTGAATTGACAAGATGATTTCACTGACCATATCATTGATTTGGAACCTATGGTAGAGGTGTGTGATGAAAAAGAAACCCTCTTTTGTAAATAATAAATTGATTTAAAAATTAATTTAATCCCAAGAGGATTAGTTAGTTTAAAATCCACCTTTGATATTAATGAATGAGAAATCTGTAAGTTTTTTACTTTTCCAAGAGATTTTATGGAGTGTAATTTGGGTGTAGTCCAATATTATAGAAATGTGTGGCTAGGGTGTAATCTGAATAATATTGAAAGAGAGGCTTCTACTAAGTTGTTAAGAAAGTATTAATACTACCTTGCTTGGTCTTATTTTGAGTTAAAATATTATAGATAGGATCTATTTCAGCATGAGCTACCCTTGTCACCCTACAAGCCCTTTAGATAGAATCAGAGACATATTAATCATATTCTTGCAACCAAGATGCAAGAAAAATTGACAAATCTATGAGATGGTGGGATAACCCAATCCACTAGATACTCTTCATGGGTAGTAAATTTGGTACCAATTGGAAATAAGTATGGAGACATAAGGCTTTGTGTGGATTTCAGAAATCTCAACAAATCCTCACTTAAAGATAATTATCCATTTCCAAATATGGACAATTTATTGCAAAAGGTAATAGGATAAGTGTTTTTGTATACATTGTATGGCTTCTCTAGATATAACCAAGTGGTAGTGAAACCATAAAAAAAAATTAAAACTACCTTTACTACCCCATGGGTAATGTATGTCTATGTCAGGATGCCATTTTGATTGATGAACACTAGAGAAATTTTTCAAAGGGACATCGATGTGGCTTTTTTGGTCTTATCACTGATTTTACTATAGTATATCAAGATTATATTCCTATTTTTCTAAGAAAATGGGTGACCACTTTGGGAACCTTTAAAAAATGTTACTTAGATGTAAAGAGTATGTGATTTCACTAATTCCTAGAAACTTCTATTTTGGTGTGCAAAAATAAAAGATTCTTGGGCACATTATGTCACAAGGAGTCATGATTGATATTGAAAGGGTGGAAGAAATTAGTAAGGTTCCCATCCCTATGTCCAAGAAAGGCATTTAGTCATTCTTTGGAAGGATTAATTTTGTGAGAAGGGTCATCTCAAATTTTACTAAGATCACTATCCCTATCACTAGTAAGCTAAAAATGATTAGATCATTAAGTGGGAAGAAGGGGTTGTTCGAACATTTAAAGGACAAAAGGAGGAACTCAAAACTTCCCCTATATTAGCAAGTCCCACTTATAAAAATTATTTTCAAATGTTTTCATATTCCCTTTAATTTATTATTTCCTTTTTATTGTTACAAAAGAATTAAGGTCATGAAAAGCCTATTGCCTTTTTAGCAAATAACTACAATGATCTGAATTAAAGTACATTTTCATTGAAAAGTAAGATTTTTCTCTTTTTAAAGAAACCAAGATCTTTAGACCTTATATTCTTACCTCAAAGATAGTTTCCTATATACTTCACATAATGGTAAAGGACATTTTGTCTCAGATGGAAGTATCCATCAAGAGATGTCGTTGGGTCAAGAAATTACAAGAATACGATATGGATATGCAAACTAATAATATGGTGTTGGGTATGGGCCTTACAAAATTAATGGTAGAGAGCAATATGCATATTGTTTAAATTCACAATGTTGAAGAAGGTGGGATACACCCTCGTAAAAAGGTAATAACTTTAACTTGGTATAGAGATATTTTCTATTGCATAATTTTTTTGAATTGTCCTATGCACTTCGATAGGAATCAAAGGAGGACACTAAAGTTAGTTTCCCAAAAGTATATCTTGACTGATCATGGACTATCTTGGAAGAACCTAGAGGGAGGTTTGCTAATATGTATCACTACAGAATAAGTACCTAAGATAATTGCATAATTCCATCGAGGAGTATTGAGGTCATTTTGCTGGGAGATTCATTGCTCATAAAATTTTAAGGGTAGGTTATTTCTATCCATCATTGTTCAAAGATACTACCTTGTTGGTTAGAACGTAAGATAGTCTCCAAAATTTTTGTGGAATATTGAAATCCTTTGGGGCCCTACCCTTGCAGCTTGTGTCTATAGAAGCTCCATTTAAACAATTGGAATTGGATTTTATTGGTGAGATATCATAATATTCAAGTGTTATCCATAAGTAGATATTGGTAGCCACTGACTACTTCACCAAATGGGTTGAAGCCATTCCTACCAAGAAGGAAAATCATTAAGTAGTCATGGATTTTATTCTTAATAACATAATTTGGAGATTTAGATTTCATGTCATGATAGTTGCTGACAATGCCATGAGATATAGAGCTAAACCAATTAGAAACAATGTGCAAGGACAATGGAATATGTTTGTCTTATGCATCAAATTATAATCCTTAAGGAAATTTCCAAGCTAAACCAACCAATAAAAACTTTGTTAAGATCCTCAAAAGAACATTGGAAGAAAATAAAAGGAAATGGGGTGAGAAACTAAAATTTTCACTTTGGGTAGATAGAGTTACAACCAAGAGTTCTACCAGAAAGAGTCCTCTTGAGCTAGTTTATGGACTGCAAGACCTTTTTCCCTTACACTTACAAATTTTTGCATATTAATTCATGCAGTAATTTGAAGATGGAGAATGAGTGAGTCCATATGAGACAACGACAAATCATATTATGGAATTGGATGAGGAGAGAAGAGATTACCATAAAAGACATGTTAGATTCAGAAAAAAAATCAAGAAAATATTTGACAAGAAGGTCACTCATAGAGTTTTTAATGTTGGAGACTTAGTCCTGTTATGGGACAAAAGACATGAAGACAATGGAAAACATGGAATATTTAATTCCTTGTGAATGGGACCATATTCTGTTAACATCAAAATTGTTGAGCATATTTTATTTCTGAGAGATTTAGAAGAACATTTTCTAGAGTTTCATGTTAATTGTAGGCATCTTAAACATTTCTTGGACTAAGATGGAATGTCAGGTATGGTTTTGTAAAGTGTGCAGTTGTGCTTTTGTTTGCATTATTTTTCCCTTTTTGTGTTCTTGTCTACAATGACCAGGTGTCTTTAGATGTCTGTTTTTCCCCCAACCTTTTTTACATTTTTGTTTAAGCCCTATGTGTTTTCAACCCATGAATCCTTTCCTAATGGACTATGTTGTGATTTAATCTTATAGAACCCACAAGGGGTTCCCATTCCCGAGATGGAGCCATTATTGGTGCTCAATCCAATTCTTCAGATTAAACTGGTCTTTACAGTAGACTCAGCATAAATTAATTGATTATGTGTGCTTCATGTTTCTCCCTTTTCTTCAAATATAAGTCTAAGTCAAGAAGGGGCATTAATTTGTAATATATTTTGGGCCTTAGCTAAATAAATGAGAAGATTCAGCAATAGTGTCGAGGGAATGGTTTAATGGTCTAGTTATTCAAATTAAAAAGCTTCAAACGAATGGGTGATGGGGACTATTTCTACATATTTCATAAGAACCTATAAATAAACACCAAAATTATCCCTAAATATGAAGCTATGAAGGATCTAGAGCATGCAACTTAACCAAAAAGTATCAAGCTACAGAACTGGTTAAGAAGGTTCGATTAAAATGGACCTTCGGAGTTTAACAAAGGCTGAAACATGCATTCAAACGTCAATTTTAATGCCAAAAATCAGTGGGGCCATGCGGTATAGGATCAATGCTCAAAGATAGGGTCATGTATTGGGATTCTAAGGCTCCTTATTTCTTTTGGGCTCTGCTAGACGTCAAGCCCCAAAATGAGTTGTAACTCATAAAGCTTTCGAATCCAGGATTGGGTCAAGGAAGGTTGACAAGGAAACATGGTGGAGTTGGGGATGAAAAGTGGCACAAGATATATGGTTGATAGGGGACACATGTCACCATTCTAGTGAACTTTTAGGCGATGGGATCCCATAGACATAAAGTTCCCAGAATGATCCAGATTTCAAAGGGTTTCAAGTCTGAATGGTTAAAAAAGGTAGAGAAGGTCAGAGAGGTACAAACATAAGACAATATTGAATCCATATCCAAACAAATGCTAACACATTATAAAGGAAAATTAAAGCACACATAGGTAGATTCAATCTACAAGACTAATCAGAGGCTACCATGTGCCAAGCTCATGTTCATCCCGACATGAAAATCTTCAAAGGGCCATATATTTTGATTCTCTACTCCAAATATTGCAAAATTTATATTGTGGTAAATGTCTCTTCGATCCCTTCACTTTAGCATCATCACTTTCAAGAATTGATTAGAGTTGGTATGATGAAAAATAAGAAAATTTCTTTTTCATTCAAGTTGCAGTCCCAGTGTCGGTCAACCACCAAAACTGATGAAGTATGGTATCTATTTCTTCTCTAAACATACAAGACAAAACGAATGAATTTATTTTTCAGGAAGACAATGATCTTTTTGAAGATTTTAATGCTTCTTGTTGGTGTTTGTAGGAGAGAATATTTTTCTTTTCTATTTCTCTCTCTCATTTGCTATATATTGTAATAGTCTACCATTTTGGAAAGGAGGCAGATTGGGGTAATTATAGAATTTTTTGATTTAGTTCAGTTTTATGTTTCAGTTTATGGATTCTTGCAAGACTATGTGTTTAATTATGTGAGGAAGAGCTAAGGTGGTTGTACTATACATCCATTAGTAGGTTTTGAGGGCATTTTTTTGTGTCCCCTTTCTAGAAATTACATAAATAAAGTTTGACTCTTTTGATCTAGCTATTCTTTCCCTTTTCTCATGTTTTAAAGGAATGAAAAAGGAAATATTTTTTCTGTTACTATATTTCACTCATTTTACTTTTTCAAGCACACAACTTTCCTTCTTAGTTGTATTATTCTTGTTACTGTAGGATTATTGTAAAATAGTGTATACTTTGTAATAGTTCAACTCATTTGTAAAATCCTAAAGGCATCATCACTTTTGAAGAACTTTTGTTATCCCTTAAGGGTATTTTGGGTGTATAATATAAATATAGAAAGTACTTTATCTTAATTATAACTCCATGATTTTTAGTTAGGATTATGAATATTGTAGACAATATTTGTGAAAATTAGGTATCGATGAATACAAATGTTATTTCATAGATCATGTTAAATTTATTGTTCTTTTCAAGTGTCACATTTAAGGATGGATTCATTCTATGGGAACAATAATCCAATAGATTTAAAAAATCATATTCCCTCCCCCCTTCAAATATCAATTAAAAACAACCAATTTAGTTATATACCTACTAAGCATATCATACCTAAAAATCATATGTATTCTTATTCTACAAAGATGAGATTTAAATTTATCTATTATTAGTAATTTTTGTAAAGAAACCATACAATTATGTGATCTAATATCACTTAAAGAATCCTTGGTCAAAAAAATTATACAAATACAATATCTAAAGTTGTTCATTATCTTCTTATTAGATATGTATTTGATTTTCAAGTGCTTACAATAAATTAGGTGACATCTCTTTTGAGAGAAATATTATAACTATGGTTTTAATTTCTTCAAGTTAAGTTAAACTAACCATAAAGGAAACCAAAACATAAAATATTTTCTTTTATTTATATCCCCCAAATATGTCCTCTCACCTTGGCCCAGGCAGAGCCAGAAGTAGAAGGGTAAAGCCATCCCCTTTATGGAGGTGCCTCCTAATCACATCCTTGATTTGAGTCATTCAATTGAGTTTTGAAAAAATCCTTGGCTATGAATGACAAGAAATTTTCTTTGTTCATAATTATCTCAAATCCAACCCACTTAGGTTAACTGCTGATCTCCCAAGGGTGCTATTTTGTGAGAAAACAACACTAGTATTCTGAGAGAAACTTTAATTGAATACTTAAAACTGTATGAACTCATAAAAATAATTATTAATTGGTTTGTTGAAGATGAGAGGGTATTTAACACATTAAAATTTTTGAAATAAAAAATTTGCAACAGATTGGACAAGAATATGGAAAATTGTTTGAGACTATATGTTTCAAGATATGGAGTAGACACATTTCCATATGCAAGAACATTATCTACTTGGACATTCCTTGTAGAGTAGAGAGTTCTTAATCAGATAACAACCAATGGAGACTCAATATATGGTAAAATTTACTTGGGCACTAGTGGACCAAAAACTGCAACAGATAAAATAAGTGATGAAGGACCATTTAGGATAGGGTTGTTTCAGCTACTAGATAGTTGAACATATTCATTTTCTGAAATATATATTATGAATCACCATTTATTTATTTTCCATTTACATATATTTTGTATATAACTTTTGGAAAATTTAAATCACTTTTATGTATTTATAATGTTTAGAAATAATAGATAGTAGATAGTTTTGCAAACTGCAAACTGGATGATGTAATTAAATTTATGTTCAATACTAGGAAAGTAAGTTCAATATTTGATTTCTCAATATTGAGTCCATAAGAACATGTGCTCACAAATATATTATAATCCATATATCGCATCATAATTATTAGGATTACTAAAAAATATAGTAGTCTATAGATAATGTTTGTTGTATTCAATTCATCAGATTTGAAAATACACTAGAATTATAATCTATCTATACATGTAGAATCAACTATTAAGATTCAATGGAAAAATGTACATCCAAGTTTTCAATATTGAGTGTATACACGTTTGAAACTAAATTGTATAGTGTAAATCCATATTCCATAATCCATGTATTACTATTTCATCAATTGTACAAGCTTTAAAAAAATATAATGTTTTCATTTGACAACAGACATGAGAAAAATACAATGGTTGACAATTTAATGTCAAGATAGTATTTTCATTTAAAAAATAAAATTATTTACATCAGAAATTTTCCTTCATTTATATTGTTGAGAGGGATAAATGGTTAATTACAAGCCATGCACAGGGGTTTGCATCTGCATGCAATGTGTGTGTGAGTGGGTGTGCACACATAGGAAGGCTTAGCATGTGAAGGTTTACGCATGGGAAAATCGAGTCAGGGACTTAGCCAATTTTCCAAAGGCATGGCTAAAAAATATAAAATAAGAGGAGTAGCATCCAAGAAAGATTTATATTTGGAAAAAAATAGTATAGCTTGGGATGCACACAAAGGAATTTTAATTGGAAAAATCACATGAAGGGACCAAAATAAGATCATGCACAGGATGAGCTAATTATAGGATAGAAGAAGGTATTATAATTAGGTTGATCTATTATAAGCAAAGGATGAAAAAAACATGTAGGTTATTTTTGTACACATTCCTATTATTACGAAGATGCATGAAGCGGTGAAGGGAAAGTCCCCACCCTTATATATAGGTAGTTCATCTATGTTAGGGTGGTTGATGGATCTGTTAGGTATTTTAATGTGCATACGAGCTTAACTTTGGCAAGTATTTGATGGTATGTAATCATGAGTTTGGAACCTCCACATAGGTCATGTGTACGTGTGAATTGAGACCAATGAAATCAATCTATGTTATGAAATATAATTATGATGGTATTCTGGAATATTAGTGGTATTCTTATTTTGGATGAAATATGATTTTTTTCCTTATTATATGTGTTTCTATTTTTTCATGATTAGAATTTTATATGTGCATGATTGGTTTCTTGGTTATGAATATGATGGTTATACATGATAAATTCATGTTGATCATAATAAATGAGGGACCTTGTTGCTAGGCATGCTTTGGGTGAGCATCCAAAACTATTTAGATGAGGTGTCAACACTCATAGATCTAGTTTGGGTAACGAAATACTACATTTTGGTTACATTTCTGGGACCTATTGTTAATTTTTCTTCCAAGATGTTACATGTAGATGTCATGTCGACTGTCTCTGGAGAGTATTGAGAGTTGCGTAGAGGATGAAAAAGATGTTTATTTATATAGATATAGCACTAGAGTTGGCTTTAATGCACAAAAGTGGGTGGAGGATCATTTGTGTGACTATTTGTATGAAATGTTCTTCAAATTCTTCCTAGTATAGTTGTAATAGTGGTTGGCATATTACGCATCAAACATAATTTACTACCCTAGAACAAGAATTTTGATGCAACAATACTATCAGACTCTCTTTGATTCAACTAAGATGTGGAGTAGAGCTTTATATCATTGCTAGGAAGGTGTACTATGCAACTATACTTCGGAGTATGCAATTTCCACATACTCTTTCCTAGAGGAAGTAGAGTTCAATTTCCTACACAATCCTAGAGGATCCTTCTTGCACATTATCCCCTTGTCTATCAAGATCTTGAGGATATAATTAGGGTTAGAAAGATTAACCATGGATAACTAAATCCCTACCACGTGCAGGGGTAGGATCATGTGTGGGGAAGGATGGCACTGGCCTTGGTGGAAGAAAGGTAGAGAGAGGAACGATGACTCAAATATAAAGAAATGTGAAAGAGGGAAGTTGATGTAGCACTGCTATCAAGAAGAATGATGAATAGTGAAGGTCTTGAAACTCATGTAGAAGATGAGGAGCCACAGTATCATGTCCTCCTAAATTTGGTAAATTTCATTAAAGATATACCATCAAAATTTTTTGAGAGAACGCCAAAATAAAGAATGAGAACCATAGGCATGCATCTAATCCATCCTGGCTACCTAGCCTTTACTCAAGGTGTTCTATATTCAGATGTAGTTGTTGAAGGGGATTCTAGTGAATGTAAGTAGAAAACATATCCACATAGGGAAGGTGATAAAGGTAGATATAATTTCATGTTAACTCAAGAACAGAAATGTACTAAGGATGTGCACCTAACAACATAACCAGTGTCACTGTTTGGGAGTGTACTTGGAGGATTTTTCATAGGTGTTTCATCTAGACAAAGTGTTTGTATGCAAGCCATTTGAAGTAGTTATATATGTGCTGCTAGAGCACATATAGTTGGTGTCTATTATAGTATAACAACTGGGACACAAGTGAGTTCATCTATAGGACCACAAGCCATAGTAGGTGGTGTGGGAGGCTCAAGAGGTTTGGGCAAGCCACCACATGAAGTAAAACCTTGTGGAGGTTGAATATCTAGTTCTAGTCCTAACCCAAGGAAAGGTCCACAACCACCACTGAATCAGCCTCATCAGACACCACCTTAGCAACCACAGTAGCAGGAACCTCAAGTTTTATTTGTGATGTATCTTTACTTTCTAGAGTATAGAGGAGTGGAAGATATTGTTGAACATGTACACGAGTGTGAGGTACTATGGAGGGAAAAGGGTATTATGGCCCCAAATTGAAAGGTAAGCCACTTTTTCACCACACTTCAAGGGAAAACACATAGTTGGTATAGAAAGTATGATCCACACCAGATTTTGGTGGATTATGATGATTTATGCACAACACTTTTTTCTACATTCCACATTCCATAGATTGAACAACATAGTATTAGCATGCTCTAGGAAATCAAACAAGGTTTATATAAAAGTGTGAGGAGGTATGACACATGGTTCAAGACTCTCTTGTCCAAGATATCATATGATATCTATCATATACAGCATGAAAAATGGTTTATTGGGGGACTACTAACTCTATTTCAAAGGGATTTTTTGCAAGAGACATACAATGATCCACACAAGGATTTAGAAGAATATTTGCACACTTAAGCAGTTGGTAGTTCATATATGGGAGTGCGTCCTTTTCTGGAGTCACATATAGAAGAAATGGAAAAGAAATTAGAGAAGCTCTCTGCTAGTTTGGTGCATGAGACACGAAGCAAGATATGATGCACTAATTATGATGTTGAAGGACATACAAAGGATAGTTTCTTACGTAGAATAGTATGTGAACTATTACAATCTTTTGACAGTCTTGTGATATTTTCCACAAGAATCATGATGTCTAAAATTTCCCTCTCTTGTAGGACTCAACAATGAAGAATGTATCCATGTACTACAAGATTTGCAATGTGCAAACTCATGATACAAATGATTTTTGGCTGATATATCAAATACATGAGGCATTAAAAACTAGATTAAAGTAAACCAATGTAGTAAGTAGCTCACATGTATGTAAGGCTCGGCCTACTAAATGGAATAGTAGTGAAGGTGCATTCTAAGGAGGATATCCCATGAGAAGTGTGAGTTCAAAAGTTACAGTCATGTTAAATTCATTTGAAAATACCATGTGTAGGTTGTTATTCCTCTTTGTTGTAAAGGATCGTGTTAGACATGTTGTTATTGAAAAAACCTGTAAAAAAACAATCCTGAATCGGTTTTAAATTTGGAATATTACCTTTGTACACTATCCCCTTATCATATTTCATATTTTTTATTTGGCTCCACTGCTTGATGATACGTGGCATGTTCCAGTTGATCAAGGTATGGAAGGTTTAAGTTTCAAACTTGTAACAATTTTATAGCATTCACAATTTGCAAATTAAGATTTAAGGCCCAACAAATATTCCTTTAAATATTCACATTCAAAAGGTGCAAAAATATAAATTTACTCCACCTTTGAGGAAATACACTTGTCACAAATAGGTTGAATGTGGGGAATCGAGGCATGGTTGTATTTGTGCACACTAAAGTAATAAAGTATAAAATTTCAAATAAGCTCCTGAGGTGGACACGTGGCTCTTTCTCATGTAAGGAATGAGGAAGCGGGTCATTGGAGAAAATTGGTAGTTTTGGGCTCAAATGAAAAAGAGAACAAATTTCAAGAAATGGCCCACAGCTCCGCCACCATTAAGATGTAACTGTACGTCAGAAAAGCAACAGGCGAGCATGAGAATCAACAAGTGACTCTTCCACGTACCCGACCTCCCGAGGTCGTGCCGAGACAGCCGGTGGGGGTAGAATATGCAGACAAACTAGTTGGGGAGTCTAATGTCTTCAACACGCACTAATGGTATTTGCGAATCTAAGGCAAAGAAGGCCCTTCTAACTTAGACTGGTGTGATAGATCGATCAGCGAGGATGACTGCTCGAAGGCTCCAATCAATATCGAGCTCTGGCATGATTCGATCTATGGGTTGTGGGATGCGTGGAAAATGACCCGGGATGGTTTCGTGTATTTCTCCTGATAGGGTCATATGGCGAATATAGTCAACTCTATGGATGATTCTCTGGCCTAGTCCAAAATTCTCTAGCTTCGTTAGCTGTTGTGTCTAGTAGGGATAACTGTTGAATGATGATAGGTGGAATCGGAGTAGACTAAAATACTAACTTACGTAGGCCAGTGTCTATGTCTAATTCTCTTATGGATTCGTTAGGCTATGGGATTTTTGGATCACAACCGTAGACTCTTGGTTGTTGCGGTCCTGTTATGGTCATACGCGAGATCAAGTTCTAATCCCTAGTATCCAGTAATCGTATGCTTTCTCGGCCTCTACGTTTAGAACCAGCAATTGTGTGATTTTCTCAGAATACCTTACAGGTGTTCTAGCAACTTGAATTCTTAAGCTGGTATCTATATCTATGAGGGTATCTCCAGCGTCTGGCTGTGGAACTAAAGGATCGCACCCGAATATTTGTTCTCTTTCAAATCCTTCTACAGTCATGCGGATGTTTTCTAGGATAACCTATACTTTGGCTGATTTGACCAAAATGTGTGTGCTTGGTCGTCTTCAATGTTTAACCCTCTCAAATGTGACCTGATCTGTTGGAAGTCTGTTGTTGTTTGGAATACTTGTATCCTAAGGTTTTGGTCAATGTCAGTTATTGCCACTATGATATTGGGCTGGGGCATAATTGGTTCGAAAATGTATTCCCTGGGCTCCCTAGGTCCCGTAATTGTCATGCAAAAGCAGTAATGAAACAAACTATAATAAAGTAAAATCTAAGTACACTTCTAGCATATGTAATTCTTTTTTTTGTATTTTCTAGCAATTTATAAGAAAGCAGCTATTTAAAATATTTAGAATTGACAACTAAACTAATAACGTAAAAACAAACAAAATAGCCGAGTGTAGCTATTTGTCTGTGTGATTTCGTATATCTATTCTAAACAACGAAATAACTAATCTATCTGCAAGATTCTCGATCCTACCTCAGAAGCGAGGAATGAATCATAGTTTCTCAGAAACTATCAATCCCCACAACCTCCCTGGTAATATCGAGCATGGAAATAACTGAAATAAAGTGATTAACTACTTTATTTGATAAGTTCTAACTAAAACTTTGAAAGATGGAACCTGGATTTCGCAGAATAGTGGCGAATCCGACGGTGTGTGTGTTTTTGTCCCCTCAGTATGATCTCTTCGTTCTTTGTGCTCACGTGAATCCAGAAAAGCGTGGAATGCTTGCATCAACAGGAATAGATATTTGGATCAATGGACCGTCTTCAGAATGCAGATAGAATAGAATGTGGATAGGAGAGGGATAGCGCAAGAGTACAGAGCTTGGCCTATGCAATTCCTAGCGGGGTCTATTGCGAATCATGCAACAAGAGCGTCCAGAACCTGAAACTAGTCTGTATGAAGAGCAAAACCTGCAATTTTAATGGCTGCCTAGACTATTCTACTCCAAAACAATAATACTGTTTGCACAAGTTGGATCTGTGGCTTACCAACAGTAACACAAAGCTAAAACAAACCTACAACAAACTATGATACCAATCCTAAGCAAACTAAAAGGACCACAGCACCGAAAACATGAAAATTGGAGTGAAAATGGTGGCCCAAATAATGTTTGCACTTGCACAAGTTGGATATGTGGCTTACCAGCTGCAATACAATACTAACCAAAGCACTCAATGAGAAAACTAAGAATCCTAAGCAAAGGAAAACTAAAACTGCTGTAACAAGAAATTCAAAAGCAAACTTTGGAGCAAAATTCAGAGGCCATTTGCATGTGCACAAACCATGCATTTATAGGAATCCAAACTGAACTCCTAAACATTAAACAAAAGAAAAACACTATTCCAGGGGACCAAAAACATTAATGCATGCCTAAGTCGGCAAGAAAAGCTGGTGAGTCGTGATATTTCACGCGGGTTGCATCAAAAGAGTGTTCTGGAAAAACACGCACAAGACCGCCGCCCTGCTCAGGGCGGCGGTTACAGGACCGCCGCCCTGTTCAGGGAGGCGGTCACGAGACCGCCGCCCTTCAGGGCGGCGGTTTCGTCACTGAAGATCAAAAAGCCAAGAAAAGAGGGAAAAATAGGGAAAACAAAGCACGCGGTGGCTAAGCGGGGCATGCGGGATGTTAACGCATGTCCGTAAAGCTTTTCTAGATCCTGAACACCTTGCGAAGAGACCTATATCATCATTGGGGCACTTATTACACCGTTCTGCAGTACAGTACCTTACAATTTTGGGTACGTACATATTGCCCCCTCAGAGAAGCGTTTTAGCCATGAAGAGGCATAAAAGTGTGCGTCCGAGTATGGCAGTCCCGAAATGGGAAGTTAGAAGTTATACCTTATACGTCCGTGTGTCGAAATGATGCCATCCAAAATTCCCGCCACCTGCAAAATATAAAGAGAACTCAAGTGCAGATAGATACAATAATTTGGAAAATAAATGCTAAAACAATAGGGGAAGAGGACATACCATTAGTGCGAGGATAGAAACTTACCTCCGTCAACGCTCCGAACCTGCGAAAAAGCCATTTTAAAACGAAACAGAGGGATATATATATGAAAGTGGGCCCATTTTCCTATTCATTTGCATGAGTCGACTTGATAGATTTTGAGCTCTGGGACCCACGGTGACGGTTTCTCATGCGAGTAGAGTCAAAACGTCCGCAGTGAGATAGAGATCATGCCTCCACGTGCGGAACGCCACCCCGCGAGATCACTGGTTGGTTTTCTTCAATTTTTTGTTTTTCCCCCTTCTGATTTGAAATGTTAAATTCTTTGCAATGGGGGGGGTTATTTTCGAAAATGTTTGGTTTAAAGGGTCCATCTAGGGGGGGCGCCTATTGGGTAGGCCCCATTTTCGATTAAAATAGTCATTTTTTGCATTTTTTGGGTTTTTTTAAGCCCAAAAACCCGCGCGAGTTTCCGGACCGCGACCGCCGCCCTGGACAAGGCGGCGGTTACACGACCGCCGTCCTGTACAGGGCGGCGGTTACAAAACCACCCCCCCTGCTCAGGGCGGCGGTTCTGAACAGAATGCAAAAGAACCTATTTTGAAAGCTTGTACTTGTATTTTTAGCATTTGTACGTGTTTTTATGCTTCTCTTGATATTGTTTAGATACGAAATTACTCTTCTTTGTGTGTTTTTGGGCATATGCAGGCAAAAGAGGAGTACATTAGATGGAGCCGGGAGAGAGAGTGCGATTGGCTGCCCGGGGTATTAGATGCCCTCTCAGCAGATGAGGAGGACACATTGCAGAGGGCAGGTATATTGCGTATATCACGTGTGCCCCACGTTGCTCCATCCAGTCACATTCTTTGTGACCTATTTTCATATTGGGATGCAGATCGGAACACCTTCCGACTGCCAGGGGTCCGTGGTGAGTGGACCATCACTTTGGAGGATGTTTACCGCATCCTGGGGGTCCCGATCATCGGGAGGAGACTTAAACTGGAGACAGCTGGTTCCAAGGCACAGATAGCTCAGTGGGCTGGTTATATGGGGGATGCAGCCATTTCTACGGGGCCGAAGAAGGGAGTGCGAGTCAGATCCATTCCTTCTTTGCCCATCCCTATCTTTCGACAGGCTATTATGGGGATCCTTGCCTCGAGACTCATCGGGGACAAGGGAGGGGACACCTTATTATACTGTTGGGGCCCCATCATTGCACAGATAGAGGGACATGGCCGGAAATACGCCTGGGGCGCGGACATTTTGGGGACCACCTACCATGACTTATACAGGGTGGTCCGATTGCAGGGACAGTCCTTGAGCCACCCCACTCTAGTCATGAGTTGGGTGTATGAGCGCTTCATTCCGTATGGCAGAGGTGTGGAGGTGGCAGATCCCGAGGCGGTGAGGGCAGCCCGATGGTCAGGTATGTCAGTGCTCAGAGCACCTCACCATCCAGTAGCCACCCTTACCACGGTAGAAATGGAGGCTACACCGTACCAGCTTATGGCCGGTATATGGGGAGAGGAGACCACGACATTGGTCTCCTGCTCCATCACAGGTCAGCTTATCGACCATGTGGGATGGGTAGAGGTACATCCCTTCAGCAGGGTTCCTCAGCAGTTTGGCCTCCCATACGCGGCTATGCTTCCTCCAGTAGCACCTGTTTATAGATCAGTCCGAGAGGCTAGAGGGGGGCCTAGAGGCCGTGGTTAGACAGTGGTTATCCCTGGCATTCCTATTACAGCCAGGGGGATAGTTCGGGTCAGAGGGAGAGCTGGTGCGCCTCAAGCACCATTACTTCATATTGCTACAGGTCCTGCTCATAGCAATGACGACCCCATAGATATTGACTCCGATTCTGAGGAGCACACAGAGGGAGGGTCAGAGGAGCAGACGGACGAGAGTGATCCTGAGTGGCATGATACTCAGGACATTCTGCGGGCAGAGAGGGAGGAGCAGAGTGCAGAGAGAGAGACCGTGGCTTCTGAGGAGCCACTCTCCCGAGGCCATGGTGGAGACGATGAGTCCGTTGTGGGGTGCCATGTTGCCCCTACCACAGGAACAGCCCCTCAGTCAGCAGCGGCATCAGCAGCAGGTGCTGGCCCTGGCGACCCATCTTGGAGGCCTGGTGATCCGAGTAAGTTATCCTCTCCTCCTTTCAATGCTTGTTTGTTTTAGGATTTGTCTTTGAATGTTAACTCTCCTTATATTTGTATTGTGTACACTTTAACCTCTTGCCTAGTTCCTAATTTGTTTTTCTTTCTTTGGTTTGCAGAGACTGTTGATGAGTGGCGGGATCTAATCTGTAGGGTTTGCATCGATTCTCTGATGATCCCTATGGATAAGACCCGTGCGGAGTTATCTGTGGATGTCGGGGAGCCCTCAGCAACTGGCAGGCACACTGACGTCTTCGCTCCCATTTGGCATGTGGCCAAGATGGTTTCAACTCTCCGTATAGAGTTGGCAGGCTATAGGAAAGCCGAGCATCTTATGAGGAGCTGCTCTCATGGCGAGACTACGACTACCCCTAGGGACCCCAAGCCCTCCGTCCATTCAGAGCGCCAGCGTAGCCGGAGTCCTAGGCGAGGGCGCGCACCTTCAGCGGGATTGCGCAGGGGTTGAGAGGCCACTTGGCTTTCTGTATTTGTATTTAGATTCTTTTGTGTATTACGGGCTCTTTGAGCATTTTGACCATGCCTAGCGCATGATGGCATTGTATATTAACTTTGATTATTTATATATATGCGTCGGTTTTGGATCAAAACTTGTCATTTGTATTCTACTTTCTATTTCCAACTGCTTCGTGTATACTATGATGTATGTATTATATGCTTTCTAGAATGTATGCAATGGAAAACAAATGATGCAAATGTTTGCTTTCTTTTTGTGTTTCATGATGCTGATACATGATATTGTAGATATATTGTGATCTTAAATCTTAGTTTCTGTGAGCAATATGGATACCTCATGATTTGTTTTGGCAAAGTGATGAAAATAATCAGTATGATGAACAGATTAACTTGCCCCACTCCTAACTCCACGCAACTAGTAAGATGCGAGGGCTCATCACCAAGAGCCAAGAAGGGCGCAAGTTTATGGAATATGGTGAAGTGATAGTGGTGAAAGACAGACGA
This sequence comes from Taxus chinensis, assembly GCA_019776745.2. Lineage (NCBI taxonomy): Eukaryota > Viridiplantae > Streptophyta > Pinopsida > Cupressales > Taxaceae > Taxus > Taxus chinensis. The sequence goes on from CM034154.1 coordinate 307,256,131, forward strand.
AGCTTTGGTGGAACCAAATGAAAACTACAAGCTTTATTCTACCTGAATGACTTCATAGTTTTGGATGCAACTTACTTTGCGGTTTATCCAGACTTAGACCCGTAGATGGCCACATAGTAGACAAAATCTGGGTTTTTAGGATTTTTAACTCTCTTGGAATTTTTGAACATCTGATTCATTCGTTATTGACTCAAAGTTTGAATTGATTGTTTATGACCTTTTAACATTTACTTTGTTTAGAGGACCCCCTACACTTTGCCCCATGCTACCTGTAAGAAACATGGGTTTATCACCGTGGGCAAGGCATAGGCGAGTAAGGGCATTTCCATCCTTTCCCAACCCTACGTCACTAGTAAGAGACGCAAGCTCATCACCGAAGGTTGGTGGGGCAAGGAAATGTGTAAAAATAAAATTTTCTGTTTAATCACTTCTTGACTTGTCTATTTGAGTAAAATGTCAGTATATGCTTCTTTCCCAAAGAGATGTGTATATGGGATAGATGTGACACCATGAAGCTTCTATAACAGACCATAGGCAAGACACCTATCCTAAGAAGAAATCAAAGTGAGAACGAACTTGCAGATCTTGGTATGGTTACCGTTAGGACTTCGTCATGTCTGATTTTGTTTGATAAAAGATTCTGAGTTGATTGATGATATCGAAGACGGAGAAGTATGATTAAAGAAATTTATGCCAGAAACATCACGAGTTTGAAATAAATTGCTTTGAGAATAGATTCCCTGATCACAATTTGTGTAAGAACAAGTGGATAAAATGATCCTAATTTGTATGAAAATGCAATGTAGATAGTTATATAGGTAGCGTTAGCTGCTTACGCGTAGAAACGCTTGAGGTGGAGAGAATTGACTGTTTCACCAAACTCCTCACCTTCTAGCGTGCATAAGAGGTATGCACCATTTCCGTAGTCCTTTGTGACTCGGTACGGGCCCAACCATTTGGGCCGGAATTTCCTTCCTTCGCCGGTCTTCCTATCGATCCGGCTGTCTAACCTTAGAACTAGGTCACCTTCGTATATGTCACGTTCATAGACCTTCTTGTTGTACTGCCGGCACATCCGGTCGGCATAGACTCTATGTCGTTGTTCAGCATCTAACCTAGTTTCATCTAGGCTTTCTAGTTGGGAAAGACGTGCTTCTTTGTAAGCATCTTCATCTAAAATCCCTTGTAGTGAAATGCGGAGACTGGGGATTTCAACTTCAAGTGAGAGAACTGCTTCTGACCCAAATACCAATGAGAAAGGAGTTGCTCCTGTTGGCGTTCTTATTGAGGTTCGGTGGGCCCACAAGGCCGGATATAACTTTAAATGCCAATCCCGTTTGTTTTCTTTTACCGTTTTAAGGAGAATGGCTTTCAACGTCTTGTTTGTTGCTTCAGCCTGCCCATTGGCTTGGGGATAATATAAGGAAGCCGTATGATGGCTTATTTTGAACTTACTGCATAGCTCATGAACTTCTTCATTTTTGAAAGAAGTTCCATTATCTGAGATAATGATTTGCGGGATACCGTACCTACAAATGATTTGGTTCAGAATGAACTTAGTGATTACGGAACCAGGTACAGTTGTAAGAGGCATAGCCTCTACCCATTTAGTGAAATATTCAGTGGCCGTGATTATAAAATTGTGGCCATCTGTGGACGAGGGAGAGAATTTCCCTATCAAGTCCAGGCCCCATGTAGAAAAGGGCCATGGAGTAGCGATCGGTTGCAAAGCTTGTGCCGGCATGTGGATCTCATGAGAGAACTCCTGACATTTATGACACCTGCGTACAAACTCTATTGTGTCATGTTCTAGAGTGGGCCAGAAATAGCCCATTCGATGTATTTTTCGAGCAGTGGCATGGCCACCGAAGTGGCCTCCACATATACCGCTATGGGATTCATGGAGAATCCTCTTGGACTCTTCTGTGTCAACACATCTTAAGAGCATTCCATCGAATGCTTTCCGATAAAGCACCTGCTCTATAATGACGTATTTAGCTACGATAATGCGTAACCGTCTTCTTTGTTGAGGTGTAGCTCCTTCTGGATACCTATGGTCCATGATATAGCTGATGATATCAGCGTACCAAGGGCACTCAGATATAGCAGGTCGGGTTTCGACGTAGTATACGCACTCATCTGGAAAGTCTAAGTCTACTAAGTCGCCTCCGTCTAGCGGGTTATCAGCTAACCAATCTGCGATGATTTGCCCTTTAACTGACTTTTGGTTTACAAAAGTTAATTCGAACTCTCCCATTAAGGTTATAAAACGTCCAGCTTTTTTGGACAAGGACCCTTGTGTGAGAAAAGTCCGTAAATGGTCCGTCTTTACTATGACCCTTGTCTCTTGATTTAGCATGTAGTGTCTTAGGCGTTTAGTAGCAAAGACTATGGCAAGACATTCTCGCTCTGCTTGTGTATAGCGCGTTTCGTAGTCGAGCAATGTTCGGCTAATGAAATAAATTGCACGCTCTCTTTTGTCATCGTCTTCTTGGGCTAGCATGCAAGCTAACGAAACATCGGTAGCCCGTGAGTACAAAATAAAAGGGCGATCTAGCTTTGGTGGCATTAGCGTAGGCGGTGATAGCAGGAAACGCTTGACTGCATCAAAAGCTTCATTGCAATCTTCAGTCCAATCAATGCTATAGTCCTTCTTGAGTAAATTGTTGATTGGATGAACGGCGAAGCTTAGATCTGGGATAAATCTCCGGATTGCACCCAACTTTCCGAGAAATGATCTGATTCCAGATTCATTCGAGGGTGGGACCATTTCGAGGACAGCCTGAATTTTGGCTGGATCAATATCGATCCCTCGTGATGATATGATGTAACCTAGGAGCTTTCCTCCTGTTACACTGAAGACGCATTTCTTTGGGTTTAGGGTAACTCCATATTCTATTAGGCGTGAAAGGATGATGCGGAGTACTTCAGGATGGTCACAACGCTTCTTGGCCTTAGCCAACAAGTCATCTACGTAGGATTCCACGATTTTATGGATTAAATCGTGAAATATGTATGTCATGGCCCGCTAGTATGTAGCACCGGTGTTCTTGAGACCGAATGGCATAACAGCGTAGCAATAGGTTCCCCAAGGAGTTATAAACGTGGTTTTAGCTTGATCTTGCTCGGATATTTTGATTTGATTGTATCCCGAGAATCCATCCATGAGAGACAAGAGTTCAAAACCTGCTGTTGCATCAACAATAACGTCTATGGATGGTAATGGGAAGTCGTCCTTAGGGCAAGCTTTGTTGATATCTCGAAAATCTATGCAGATGCGTATCTTTCCATTCTTCTTGAGAACGGGAACGATGTTGGATACCCATTGGGAGTAGTCAACTGGCTTGATGAATCCTACCTGAAGGAGTTTTATTACCTCCTCTTTTACCATGAGGGCTACTTTGGGCTTCATGGGTCTTGATTTTTGTTTAATTGGCTTTGCATCTGATCTAGTGACGAGGTTGTGTACCGCAATGTGGGGTGCGACTCCTGTCATCTCTTTGTAATTAAATGCAAATGCCTTTTGATGTTCTTTGAGAACCTGAGTATGTATTTCCACTTCCTCTGGGGTTAACGAAGAACCTAACTTTAAAATTCTTGGTTCATCTTCCGTTCCGATATTGACATCGATTGTTTCTTCAATTAAAGAGGCATTACCCTCTTCGAACTCAGGTGGTGCCGGAGGTAGATCTATATCATCCCTGTTTTCCACCACGTATATATTAGGTTCTTTTTGTGAGGGAAGATTCATTACAGTATTTCTGAAGTAGGAAGATGAATGTGGGATCAGGGATAAATCTAGCGTGTGATAGGAGAGATGTAGTGCTGCAAAGGCATTTAAGTAATCCAAAGTAGCCGCATCGTTTCCAACATGGTCTAGGATGGTAGATTCACTTCTGTTTGAAAGAGGATCTATCATTGTTTTTATCAATGGTTCATTTCGAATGGATATTGTAAAATGAGTATCTTCTAGCTCATTGCTTGGAGTAAAACGTGATGCTGAGGTTGCTATTGAATCGGCGAGAAGATTTTTTTCTCGCGGGATTGCTTCAATGGATATGAAGTTGAATGCCTTGCTTAAATCTAATACAGTGTTTTTGTAAAGTTGCAAGTGTTCGGCTTTAGTTTCATATACCTCTGAAACTTGGTTTGCCACTAATTGCGAGTCTCCTAAAACTCTGATATTATCAATACCAATTCTTTTGGCTAAGGTAAGGCCAAGGAGGAGGGCTTCGTACTCAGCGCCGTTGTTTGTACATTCAAAGTTTAATTTAAAAGAGAATGGGAGGACCTTCTCTTCGGGCGAGGTAAGAATTATACCTGCCCCCGCTCCATAACGGCATTTAGCTCCATCGAAATGGAGAGTCCAATACTTAGCCGGGAGTATGGATGTAGGTGTATCTGCTGTGTTTGCACACTCTACTTCTACCATACAGAGATCTTCTGCTGGCAAGGAACCAACACCTTGGGAAAATCCGATACCTACCGAATCGAATGGTAAGAACATTGGTGAATCTTGTTCTATCAACTCAACGATCTTTGCAGTAGTCCCTAATGATACTATTTCTTTAGTTTTACCTTTAGGGGTTGGAATTGTTTTGGCTATGTTGGTAGTTTCAAGATCCATCGTAGGTATCAACTTTTCCTCTAGCTTTGGGTCAGAGGGTTTGTTAAGTTGGTTTGTTGGAAGTTCGAATTCTGAGTGTATACCTGGTCTTTTCTTTAAATCAGCTAGGTGTACGTCAAACGGCTTTGGATCACCTTTGGCTACAAATACCTTTCCCAGATGCAAGAATCTTACTTCTTGAAATAGCATAGAAGGGATTGCCTTCATGCGGTGTATCCATGGTCAGCCAAGGATCATATTATAGTTAGTTTCCCCGATCTATAATATAAAACTGAGTCAGGATTGTTTTAGGTCCTAAGGTGACCGGTAGTATTATAGTTCCTATCGATGTGGCTTTAAGGCTATCGTAGACCCTCAAGGTATTTCGTGTAGTAGAACAGTTTGTTTCTCCATATCCCAATTTTTGGAGAAAAGAGAAAGGGACTATGTTAACTGCAGCCCCGTCATCAACCATTGCCTGTTTTACATAGTTATTATAAACTTGTACTTGCAAGTGTAGGGCTGGATCACCTCGGCGTGCGATCTCAGCATCTGTAGGCATTTTACTTATTTCGAATATGAATTCAACATCCCTATCCGCCTGTCCCGGTGGATAAACATCAAAGTCTATATGATTTACTTGCGCTTCCGGTGGTGGAGTGATACTAACTAAATGACCCAAACCTAACGCTTCTAAAAGAGCAGCCCTGTGAGCAGGGGAATTCTTTAGTAAATCAAGGAATGAAATATGTGAGAAGGTTTTTGTTAGATCATTAATTAGATCATAAGCACCCATAGGTTTTGCTACGGTTTGCTGGATGTTATCTGTTTCCGGCAGGTGGCTTGGACTTGGTTGAGAGAAATACTCTCGTGTTCTCGTAATTGCTTCAACGGGTAATTCGGAGTCTAACTCTACTAATCCAACTACCTTAGGTCGTGGTTGACTTCCTAGTTGTGGCGCGACTAACGGATTTAGCGAAGTTGAAGCCTCGTGATCGTTGTTTCCTGTTATTGCACCTTTGTTTGTTCCAATTGGTTTCAACCTATCGCTATCATGATTTGGGAGTGGATCATTAAAGATCTTGAGAGGAGCATTTTGAGGGGAAACTGTCCCTGCGAAGGTATTTGCCGTTGGTGACGTAGGATCTGTTAAGAACATATCCATAAAAAAAATGTTGTTCACTTGGCAAGCGTTGCATGAATTTGTTGTAATCACGACACGTTCTAGTGTCATGACCTCGAATTTTATGGAAACCATAATAAGAATTGGGGTTGTAATTCCCATTTTGTTGGTTTGGTGTGTATTGTGGCCTAAAATTCTGATCAAACTGTTGCCTATTAGGACTAAAGTTTTGTTGTTTCTGGTTTTGATTTTGGTTTTGATAACCAAAGGAGTTTTGGCTTGGTCCTTGTATGGTATTTCGCCGTTGTTGTCGTTGTGGATTATTAAAATCCACCGTGTTGATCGTCGGGGTAAAATTGTTGTTTCTTTGGTTGTTTGTTTGTGACGGAGTATTAACGACATTTACCCTCTTGGGTTGGTCAGTTACCCCATCTGTTGTTAACCCACAATTTTTGTTAAGGATTTTGGGTCCTTGATTGACGCTTGTGGGATTTGTAGTATTTTGAGTCGAGGTGATTAACCTCCTGTTTGCTCCATACGTCTTACGGCCACTATCTATCACTGCTTGATCAATTCGCAGAGTGCTCTCAAGTACCTCGTCATAAGTCCTTAGTGGGAACTTCTAGACTTCTTCCTTCACTTCTCTGCTAAGAGAATGAAGGAATAAATCACATAGCTCCATCTGATCCATGTTTGGAGCGCTTGCCGAGGAATAAAGGACTGTGCGCCACCTTTGGATGAAATGGGCGACAGACTCGTTATGTTCTTGCTTGATGTGCAAGAACTCCCTGATTCCTGTCCTTAGTAGTTTGTTCATGTCGAAGGCTTTGATGAACTCAGACATGAGTTGTTTGAATGAATGTATGGAAGCTTCAGGTATTCTGTAATACCAATCGAGGGAAATGCCTTCTAGCGTTTTGGGGAATATTTTAGCAACAACCCCATCCCATGGGAGTAATTCACGAATGGTTGTAGCGTAAGCTTTGATATGCGCATTCGGATCTCCTTCTCCTTTGTATTTAGGCAAATCGGGAAGAGGTCTTGGAAGCATGACGCTTCGTATGGCGAAATCTAAGGGCTCCTTTAAATATTCTGAATAAGTCCCTATCGCATACGTCTCAACCATTGACGGTGTCTGTTGAGGAGGCGGTGGTGGAACAGGTTGTTGATATGGCGTAACGTACGCGTTGGCAGGGGCATAAGGAAATCCTTGCATTTGAGTAGACACGCCGGGGGATGAGTACATATCCCCTTGTGGTGATTTGGAGTACATGTTTAAGTACGAAGGGGTACTATCCAGGAATGGATTGCTCTGTATTGGACCCGGAGGAACAGTGCTAGCGATAGTGGGTCTAGTTGGCACTTGTTGTGAATACTGAGGAGTCACACCTAATGTGCCTACTCCTGTGAGGAGATCTACTTGGCCAGAGTAGTATGGAGGATTGGAACTCCCCGTTTGTATGAACGGAGGATTTTGATTTGCTTGAGCAAGTTCTAACCCTCGTACTCTTTCTACTAACGTTGAAATGACTTCATTTGGTGAAGTCACGGTACTTTGCCTGAGTGGCGTTTGTTGTGTACATTGGTGTTGTATAGGCATGTGATAGCCTGTCATGAATTGATTGCTATCCTGCCAAGTTTCTCCAAGAATATTTCCTGTAGAGATATTTTCTTGAAAATGGGTCTCGGGTTGTACTTGTAAACCTCCTATAGGTGGGTACATACCCCGGGAGCGTTGTTCACTCCTAGGATAAGGTATTGATTGTCCATCGTCTAAGACCAAGTATGGATCTGATTGTCTACTAATAGGCAGTCTGAGTAATACCTGAGGAGATGAAGCAGACTCTCCAGTTAGTGTCATATTGTTCGAGCCTGAAGGCTCTGTTTGTGTTTGAGCAAGTTGCTCCAACCCCTTTGTTTGGAAGGACGAGTTATATCTAGTCCTTGGTGTTTGTGTTGACAATTGATTAGTTGAATAGTTTTCGCCCCACATTGAGAGTGAGGGTGATGACTGCCTATTTTTTTGGGCGTAATATGCCTCAAGACCCAAGAGGGGTCTGCCGTATGCATCGAATCCCGACATATTCGGGGGGTATATGAATACCCGCAGAATAATGGGAAGGAGCGAAGGTGATTTGTGAAGGGAAACGTGATTTTTATGACTTTGAATGAGAAGGTAGGAAGTTTTACGTCAGCTTCACTAATTTCATTTATTTCACGTCGGGTTCACCAATTTTGGACGTCAGAAAAGCAACAGGTGAGCGTGAGAATCAACAAGTGACTCTTCCACGTACCCGACCTCCCGAGGTCATGCCGAGACAGCCGGTGGGGGTAGAATATGTAGACAAACTAGTTGGGGAGTCTAATGTCTTCGACACGCACTAATGGTATTTGTGAATCTAAGGCAAAGAAGGCCCTTCTAACTTGGACTGGTGTGATAGATCGATCAGCGAGGATGACTGCTCGAAGGCTCCAATCAATATCGAGCTCTGGCGTGATTCGATCTATGGGTTGTGGGATGTGTGGAAAATGACCCGGGATGGTTTCATGTATTTCTCCTGATAGGGTCATATGGTGAATATAGTCAACTCTATGGATGATTCTCTGGCCTAGTCCAAAATTCTCTAGCTTCGTTAGCTGTTGTGTCTAGTAGGGATAACTGTTGAATGATGATAGGTGGAATCAGAGTAGACTGAAATACTAACTTACATAGGCCAGTGTCTATGTCTAATTCTCTTATGGATTCGTTAGGCTGTGGGATTTGTGGATCACAACCGTAGACTCTTGGTTGTTGCAGTCCTGTTATGGTCATACGCGAGATCAAGTTCTAATCCCTAGTATCCAGTAATCGTATGCTTTCTCGGCCTCTACGTTTAGAACCAGCAATTGTGTGATTTTCTCAGAATACCTTACAGGTGTTCTAGCAACTTGAATTCTTAAGCTGGTATCTATATCTATGAGGGTATCTCTAGCGTCTGGCTATGGAACTAAAGGATCGCACCCGAATATTTGTTCTCTTTCAAATCCTTCTACAGTCATGCAGATGTTTTCTAGGATAACCTATAGTTTGGCTGATTTGACCAAAATGTGTGTGCTTGGTCATCTTCGATGTTTAACCCTCTCAACTGTGACCTGATTTGTTGGAAGTCTGTTGTTGTTTGGGAGACTTGTATCCTAAGGTTTTGGTCAATGTCAGTTATTGCCACTATGATATTGGGCTGGGGCACAATTGGTTCGAAAATGTATTCCCTGGGCTCCCTAGGTCCCGTAATTGTCATGCAAAAGAAGTAATGAAACAAACTATAATAAAGTAAAATCTAAGTACACTCCTAGCATATATAATTCTTTTTTTTGTATTTTCTGGCAATTTATAAGAAAGCAGCTATTTAAAATATTTAGAATTGACAACTAAACTAATAACGTAAAAACAAACAAAATAGCCGAGTGTAGCTATTTATCTGTGTGATTTCGTATATCTATTCTAAACAACAAAATAACTAATCTATCTGCAAGATTCTCGATCCTACCTCAGAAGAGAGGAATGAATCATAGTTTCTCAGAAACTATCAATCCCCACAACCTCCCTGGTAATATCAAGCATGGAAATAACTGAAATAAAGCGATTAACTACTTTATTTGATAAGTTCTAACTAAAACTTTGAAAGATGGAACCTGGATTTCGCAGAACAGTGGCGAATCCGACGGTGTGTGTGTTTTTGTCCCCTCAGTATGATCTCTTCGTTCTTTGTGCTCACGTGAATCCAGAAAAGCGTGGAATGCTTGCATCAATAGGAATAGATATTTGGATCAATGGACCGTCTTCAGAATGTAGACAGAATAGAATGCGGATAGGAGAGGGATAGCGCAAGAGTACAGAGCTTGGCCTATGTAATTCCTAGCGGGGTCTACTGCGAATCATGCAACAAAAGCGTCCAGAACTTGAAACTAGTCTGTATGAAGAGCAAAACCTGCAACTTTAATGGCTGCCTAGACTATTCTACTCCAAAACAATAATACTGTTTGCACAAGTTGGATCTGTGGCTTACCAACAGTAACACAAAGCTAAAACAAACCTACAACAAACTATGATACCAATCCTAAGCAAACTAAAAGGACCACAGCACCGAAAACATGAAAATTGGAGTGAAAATGGTGGCCCAAATAATGTTTGCACTTGCACAAGTTGGATATGTGGCTTACCAGCTGCAATACAATACTAACCAAAGCACTCAATGAGAAAACTAAGAATCCTAAGCAAAGGAAAACTAAAACTGCTGTAACAAGAAATTTAAAAGCAAACTTTGGAGCAAAATTCAGAGGCCATTTGCATGTGCACAAACCATGCATTTATAGGAATCCAAACATCCAAAATCAAATCCAAACTGAACTCTTAAACATTAAACAAAAGAAAAACACTATTCCAGGGGACCAAAAACATTAATGCATGCCTAAGTCGGCAAGAAAAGCTGGTGAGTCGTGATATTTCACGCGGGTCGCATCAAAAGAGCGTTCTGGAAAAACGTGCACAGGACCGCCGCCCTGTGCAAGGCGGCGGTTACAGGACCACCGCCCTGTTGCCCTTCAGGGTGGTGGTTTCATCACTGAAGACCAAAAAGCCAAGAAAAGAGGGAAAAATAGGGAAAACAAAGCACACGGTGGCTAAGCAGGGCATGTGGGATGTTAACGCATGTCCGTAAAGCTTTTCTGGATCCCGAACACCTTGCGAAGAGACCTGTATCATCATTGAGGCACTTATTACACCATTCTGCAGTACAGTACCTTATAATTTTGGGTACGTATAGTAACCATGTGTCAAACTCAGGATGAAAGTAAAACATGGGCAGTAGGGTCAAATAGTTAAATGTGTATGCATTTATGACACGAAGAAAGAGTGAAAAGATTTTCCCTGAGCGCACATCACATAAGGCTATTCCACATAGACAGCTCATATTTAAAATTTGGAAAAGTGAAATGGATGACCATGATGCAACATATTAATTTATGTTGCCATCAATTCAATTTTGTACAAATCAAGGAGGATTTTTGAAGTCTTCAAATGCATTTATCTTTTTACTATCGTTTAGTGAGATCTCAATGCCATTGTTAGCAGCTTTCATTAAGGAATAACATGAAATCAATCGTGGAGCTCAGATTGAGGACTAGAGATTTAAAAGCTTTGAATCAAAGTTAAATTACAAAGGTATTCATGTGAAAATCGATAAGAACTAAGGCACTCCCATACTCTTTTTTCATTGGCAAGGAAAGATGAAGTAAAACTCAAAAATTAAATATAATAACCATTCCATCTCATTTTTTAGTTGCATCCAAAATCACTAGTGATCTGGATAAAATCATAAACACAAATTTAATGAATGATGACTTAAAAGATTTTGTTCAAATATTGAATAGACCTATTAAGAGTGAATCCATGAACTTAAATATAGTGTTATTTCTTTAGCTGGTGTTATTCCACCTTTAATACACTACCCATAATTAGTATGGCTTTGTGTTATGAATTACGACTCAAAAAAGAGGGAAGTACTGGATGGAAGTGGTGAGGCAGTCTTGAATTTGACTCATGTAACTATTAGAATAATGCTCAAATTTCCTTTAATAAGAAATCCAATAACCTTGGGTATTGATTTAGCCTTATGAGATTATGAGGCCAAGAAAAAGGACTATGTCAGGCTCATAAATACTAAATGTCTCTTAGCAGAGAAAAAGGAAACCACTCGAATCCCTAAAAGATTGGTTAGGGCACAATTGTTTGGAGAAGCAGAGGATGTGATTATATTGTTAAGTCAAATGGTTGGATTGGAGACCACGAATGAGTTCAAGTAATGGATGTGCACCTATATGTGGATAGTTTTGGAGAAGAAAGGGAGCATTTTCTGGGACACCTTCATTGCAGAAGCACTTCATGACCACATGGTTGCACTAGTAGTAAAAATAGAGATGAGTGATACTTCAAAATTGGAGTTTTAAATGATGACTTATTTGATTTATAATATTTCAGTATAAGCATTTCCCTGGCCTCTCGCTATGTGCTGACTTTAAAAAATGACAAATGCATGAGATTTTCCCCCAATTACAGTTGGTTAATTGGATAGGAAATGTGATATTGGTCAATGATGCCTTATTTTAAAAAATCATATGTTTATAAAGGATAGAATGGGAACAATAGAGGATTTATGAGGAGGATAGACAAGTAATCATGGAATATTGATGTTATTTCATTCAATACAATAAATTTACATACATTGGGGTTAGTGGATTTGAAGCTCAACCATGTAAATTCCCCAAGTACTTATATGAAAAGATAGCCTTGAGTGAAGTGGAAAGATAATTGACACCAATTCACAAATTAATTTTTGGAAAACACAAGATAAACATTAAGTTTCCCATTAAGGTTGTAAGGTACTCCTTCCCTTCAGTTATAAAATCTAGGTTAATGGAAGATGAGATGAAAATTTTTGTGATGGAAATATTTGAGGCAAGGGATAACTATGACATCAAGTGGGTGTTCAACTATCTTGCAAACACTTTCGAACATGATCCTCAATTTGAGGACTATTAGATGAATTGTAGAGATGAGGAAAAGATTGGGCTAAGAGACTTCAAGATCAAAATGTTGAGGGACAACCAATAGCCCCTTTAAACTAGAATGAAGAGGAATTAGATGACTTATATGTCTGGATAATTGATGTAATGAGGAGAACTGTGAATTAGCTATCCTAGAAGGACATTTATTTATCAATTTAAAGCACCCTATTTCTTAATAAATTCAATTATTTGGGAAAATTTAACAATGACCTTCCTCCCCTGAATGAAGGAGCTAACAGAATGGATCCGTCGAGATGAAAAGATCCTCAATTTCCTTCAAAAAGGCCTAGTTAAGATCATATAGATGAATGGAGTTTTTCTACCAATGGGATTGGTACTTCTATGTCTGCTCTAAGACAAAAGACTGAGGAATTTTTTTTGAAATCGATGGATAATTCCCCTATCACCTTTGCATTACCACTTCAAGCAAAAGAGAAGGGTATGGATACTCAGAGACCTCCTTCAGGTATTTTTCCAAAACCCCATAGTGCTGATAAGTTGATGAGTAGGGCCATAACAAGTGGCCATTCACAATATAAGCCACATAATGAAGAAATAAGAGCAGCACCAGACCTTAATAAGTTTGAAAGGGCACATAAGAAACACAAAATTGTGTACGAGCCAATCCTGGCAAGATAAGGTGATCATACACCTATGAATTATAAGCATATGGATGTAGTGATTAATCCCTTAAAACATGAAATAATTGATGTTTTCTAGGTATGACATGCAACATCAATGTGATAGGCTGGGCAACCAGTGCCTTTATTTTCACCTTGATCTTCGGAAGGAGTGACAATTGGGAACACTCAAGAGAAAACGAATCAAATAAATTTCTTATTTAATCCAGTAGATAGTGAAGTCTTGGATCAAGGTATGAAAGCATCTGAAACCATGTCAGTTGAAAATGTTAATGTAACTTTATTTAAACAATTGTGAGAGTCAATAGAGGCTTAGGTAGAGATAATGGAAGTTGATACCAGTGAGAAATTTTCCACATTAGAAGCATTTGACATATCCATTGATGAAAAAATAAAAAATAATGTAAGTGATCATCAAATAAGTGAATAAATGATAAAAATACTCATGTACCAACCACTAAAATAAGAATTCAAGAGTCAAAATTTTCTTCTATAGATCAGGCGGTTTCAAAGTCAAATATGCTAGAAATGCTTAGTGAAAGGGTGTAAGTACTAAGATATTAGTGAAATAATATTCTTCCCATGATGTCAATTCCACTAAGGATAGTGAGTCATCTTAAACAGGGAAGTATGTGGATGAAAAGAAAACAGAGGTTGCACAAGATGCAATTGTTAGGGATGAAGATATTGTTGGTATGGATGTACAAATTTTGGGTGAAAATAGGGAGCTAGCATTAGGAAGACTATCCACCATTACACAACCTGAGATATCAATAAAGAAAAAAGATGATGACCTGTCAACCCAACAGTCTCAAAATATGGTGGAAATATTGGAAGGAAAAGGAGATCCTGCAAGAAAGATATTGGTTCAAGAAATTCCCAGGGAAAAAGATGAGTTTAACATTGCATCACTTGAAGAAATAAAGAAAGAACATATCCCAATTACCGTTGTAAGTCATAAAGAGTTTGATCAATCTAAAAATCAAGACCATGAGGGAATAAAATCATGGGAAAGGCTAGTACAAAGTGAGAGAAAATAAATAACTATAGAATCAGATCATGAAACATAGGTAGAATAATTAACCCAAGGTGAACAACAGATTTCCAAGTAGTTGGTGGTTTTCCCCAAGAAATTCCAACAATATTTTCAAGAAATAAAAACTGGAACAAGTCTTACAAATGGCTGGATAGGGGAGTTGATTCTAAAAGAAAAAAAATATTTTGTCCTTGTTGAGGCCATATATCTCACTTCTAAAACCAGTGAGAACCTCCAAAAAATCTAGGGTTCTTACCAAGACACATACTGATCCACAAAGATCTAAATTTTTTGAAGTGGAAATCCCTCATGAAGGACTATCAGAGGTAGTAAATGACTTGTTACAAAAGTTTAATGAGGATGGGATAACTAAAAAACAATTGAAATAACAAGTCAAAGATTTGAATTCTAGTCTGCAAGTCCCCAGAATATGGTATGTGTGTATTGTAACAACTAACATAAGGTTGAGGAATACCCTAACCTTAATGAGCATATGTACAAGAATAAAAAGAAAGAAAAAGGTGGGGGGACAACTAAGGTATAACGCGTGAAGAACAATAATTGGGAACCTAAGAAGATGCCTGATCTAAAATTACATCATTTAATAGTAACTAAATGTGCCAAATCATCTTGCATGCATGATCCTCTTAAATCCAAACCACTCATTAGGAGAGAAGAGGTTATGCATGCCAATTATCCATATGTTTATCATTAGAAGGAGGTCTATCAAGAAACTATGACGGTTATCAGAAGGTGAAATATAGTGTTTGAAGCAGTAGGCACTTGAGCGAGATTTTGTTAAGAATAGTGATCTTCCAAAAAATTATGTCGTTGATCTGAAGAAGATATGAAATATGTTGAGATAAGAAAATATCATCTCATTATTAGGGAATGAATCCATGAGAGGGTAACGTGTGCAGGAGCTGATTTTGAGTGATATATTCTCCATGAGAATTTTCCACCGCAGAACCACGAGTATGAAAAAGAAATCAAATTGGATGCAGTAATTGATGGATGAGTAGTGAGCAATATTTTTATCGACATAGGTGTTGAGGTTAATGTTCTGACTTTGGATGCATAGAATAAACTAGGAGACCACTATTACAAACATAATCTAACATGTTATATATGGAGAAAAAACAAGGGCCATATCTATTGGGGTATTAAGGAATGCTTCAATTACCATTCAAGGATCTAGATTTATGGGAAATTTTGAAGTATTGGTGCTGACTGAGGAAAACAACTTTCTAGCGCTACTTGGATGACCTCAGTGTTATGTGAACAATGTATACCTACATTTTAACAAGGGGTGTATAGGTTTTGAGAATGAGTATCAATGTGCAATCATACCTCTCGATGATGTGAAGGATACACCCTATACTGAGATGGTGAGTGAAGAAAATATTAATAGTATTTATATGTGCACAGTGCATAACCTTGAGACTATAGAGCCATCCAAGGAAGGCATACTTTAGTGGAAAGATGCACAGTCAATTAGTGAAACCACCAATGTTTCTTGTTATAACTAGGCCCATGAAACATGAGATGATTGGGGATGAAAGGTAGAGTCACCAGGATTATTGGGCCAAATATGGTTCAGTGCATGGGAAAAACTTAGTTACCTAGGTGTACTAGTGAAGAATATTTGGAATTGCTCTTGTGCGCTATAGAGAGTGAGTGCCAAAATGAGGGTGACATGAGGAATATGATTGCATATAATTTTCACAGAATATCAATGCATTAGTGTGAAACACACAGAGATAATGTTTTGGGATCAGCGGACACCTTTTCAACAAGGTTTACTCAGAAAAATGTACCTACACTTATACTTAATTATGATGGGAAGACTCCTACTTTAGTAAACATCCATAACTATGAGAAACAATGGGTGGAAGGTTTAGAGGTTATACCACCATATTTATGGGTGCATAACTCTATTCCACTCTATGTGGATGTGCACGGGCATGGTATATGCATCCTAAGCTTAGGAAAGAAAATGTAAGTTGGCAAGATATGATTGAATGTATGGTCCACACTTTTGATTATTTTTCTAATAAACCTCCAATCCATGAAGCCTTGTAGATCATGAAGTGAATCACACTAGTGGATACCATGAATGTAGAGGATCTCATGCTTCAATTACTTAGAAATATTAACCTCGAGGTGTGTGCCAATATAATGGAAACATATGAAATGAAATTATGTCATACCTGGGACGAGAAATAAAAGGTCAAATTGGTATACCTCATTGATGATGAAGAGGTAAAAGACCTAGAGATTAGTCACACAGAGGGTACGTGGGAAGTAATGGACACTACAGATGAAAAGGCACACATGTACCATGCTCACAGGGTAAGTGCAACAAGTTGGTGGATAAAAAAGGGGTCATAAGTGGCTGTCATATTGCAAAAAATAGTGAAATCTTAACTTGTAGGGATTATTAGCAATACACACACTCAAAATTAGAAAAAATTATATAAATACGAATCTTAGCATCTGGAATCTAGTTTCTAAACTACTAATTTTTTTTTAAAATAGACAATTTTATCTATATTAAACACTAAAAAATTATATGACTTGGTATTTTTTTTTAAATAAAACTATAATATTATAGTCTGTTCGCTCGCGATTTGGATGACCAAATATTTTTTTTTCCTTTGATGAAAAGTTATATGTCCTTGTCTATCTTAGGATGGATTTTATTTTATATTTTTTTGAGCAATAATTTTTTTATGATATTTTCCATGAAAGTGGTCTGAATTTTTTTAGAAAACAGAGCACTTTACGTTTGCCCGCCATAACTATATCAAAAAATATTGAAATCAAATATTTTTTTAACATGTATAGAATTTTTCCATACTTCGGATGGTATTGGTTTTATCACATTTTGATAAGTGAAACAAAATTTGTAGTCTTAAATGTAGACATCAACATTCGTGGGAAAAAATGTCTTAAAGACCTACCGTTAGTAAAAAATTATAAAAAATTATTTATCTTATTCTATTCACTTTTAAATCAATATTTCTACGAAGCTAACAGTCTCCCTTACGTGATAGCACCATTTTTGTGAGATTTTTTCTATTTCTCATCATGGTTTAAGTCTGCAAAAGAGATAATTTGATTTTTTTGACCTTTTACATGCCATAATGACCTCCCATAGCTTTGGTTGGGGAAAAACAAAGATTTTCTGAGCCTTGATGGTTTGATTTGATGATACAGATAGAACCATGATCGTATTTTATAAACCATGATCGCGGTTAGTAAATCATATTTACACACATCCCAACATTTGAATTATGATGTTATTTTAACTGTTTTACCTTACTGTATGAATTACTGTGAAATTCAGTCAGTTTCTACATGTTTTTATTATCACTAGAAGCAAAACATCATGGGAGATAAGAAACAAAGTCAAAAAATGAATTCAATAAGTAAAAAACACTAGATGAATTAGAGGCAACAAGATTTCAAAATGCTGAGTGAATGTGGAATATTTGTGAATCAAGAAGAGGTTCATCTTCAACCCATACTATTGTAAGCAATGAGGAACCAAATAATGTTTCTACTGTCAATGTTGAAGATGAATTATATTCTCTTGATGAATATTTATTACCATCAATTTTGAAGAAGAATTAAATACTCGTGATGTAGTTGATGTTTAAATTGAAGGAGACAGTGA
Organism: Taxus chinensis; assembly: GCA_019776745.2. Lineage (NCBI taxonomy): Eukaryota > Viridiplantae > Streptophyta > Pinopsida > Cupressales > Taxaceae > Taxus > Taxus chinensis. The sequence continues at coordinate 307,273,819 of CM034154.1, forward strand.
AAATGTGAATCAGGAAATTCAGGTTGAAACTGTAGATAATTTTTTTTGGTAAAAACACCTCTTAGGATTTTACATAAGAAACCCAATATTTTATTGAAATTGATGAGAACATTTTGAAACCAATGTCTGAAAAACTTTCTGAATGGAAAATCAGAAGAAAATCCATTGAAAATTTGGGATAATCATTTTGAAATTTTAAATGATTCCCAAAAAATGTCAGTTTTTGGTTAGTTTGATGAAATTTATGAAAATGAGACCTACATTAAACACCTTAGGATTTACAACATCTAATATAAGTGGTCAAACCTCTAGAATTGTTGAAAACCTTCATGATGCATATCACATTGTCGGTGTCAAGAGATGCACAATGGATAGTAATATTGTGCGTTGTGTACTTGCTACTAGTATTGTATGTAAATCAACGGAAAAAAAACAACATTTGATTACAAAAACAAGTCGAATGTTGAAAGTTAATAGAAAAAATCTAATGAAAGCAATTGAAAGACGTAATATCCTTCAATCACTCAATAACATTGATTTTGGGCATTTTCTACTAGAGCACTATGTAAGGACAAAGATATATCTAATTCTATAAAATAATTTGTAATTCAATTTTGGCATGATAACACTAGAGTTTCACCTAATACAAGAGATGTTGTAAAATGGAGAGTTGGTTCTACGAATCACGAACCACATCCAAAGTGTTTCTTTGATATGACTCAAACTCAATTTTTTCATAAGTTTGAACCAGACCATCTAGAAATTAAAATTAGTCAATGTTTTTTTGAAATGTTAAAACCAATCTATGTGAAAATCAACCACACTCGCACCACTTTTTGTAGGCAACATGTTGAATTCGCAATGTATTATACTAATTTTTTATGTATTCATTCTGATTTTCATTTTGAAATTATGTTATCAGAATGTGGTGCTCAAGTTCCAACAATATCTTCTAAGGATTCCATTCCTATGATATTTTGTGAAAGAAAAGTCGGAAAATTTTTTACAATCAAGATTTGCTATCCCGCAAAATTGACAAGGGAAATTTTGCAGGTAACCATACCAAAATTTTGTTTTGGTCCCCTGAAGAAGTCTGAAAACATTCAAAATGGCCTAAGACTCCCTTTCGAAAATCAATTTTTTTTAGAACTTAGCCATTTCTAGCTTCTTTAGAGCCAGCGCAATTTTTGAGGTGTCAACATTCCGAAAATTGTGCCTTTTTGAACTGGGTGCAAGAATTTACATGTCAACATCAATGAAGTTGCACCCCTTTAGCATAGAAAATTATCATGTCAACATCATTAAACATGCACCAAGTATGTGTGCTAAAGAGCTAAAATTATGATGTCAACATCAAAAAATGTGTGCTTAAGGCACTGGAAGAGTGGTGTCAACATCAATGAAGCTATGTTAAGGCACCCTTTTTTCTATGTCAACACTCTCAAAGCTACGCCAAAGAAAGTTGGTGAAATAATTAATGCCAGGTTTTCTATAAATAGGCACTCAACACCTGTCATTTTCACGAATGGAAAATTGTTAAAAGTGTTTTCTCTATGCCTGTCAGCTGTCCTTTTCACCCCTGCGTACCGTTTTCCAAGCTTATGGACCCCAACATCATCCTTCGTCCTTTATAAAACTAGGTAAGTGGCTTCTATCATCCTTGTTGTTATTATGGTTTTTATTTCTTGGTTACTGTTAGGTTTTAGGGTTGTTATAAACCAAAAGATCAAATCTAAAATGAAAAACATAACAATCCATAACCATCTAGAAGCCCCTTTTCCTCTCCTTCTAGATCTCCAAATCTGAAAGGCCCCTGCCTCTAAAAAACCTAAGGCCTCCTTTTTACTGCTTATTATCTTATTACGAAACCTCTCTTTACCATTTGAAGAAACCAAGAGAGAGAGGAAATTTGAGAAATTGCAAAGAAATCACTAAAAACCTTGGCACATATTTTTACATGTTACAACCCTCATAGTTACACCTTGGCGCACTGTCCTCACTTACAACATATCCCTGACCTATGCCCAGTATAAAAACACTTAGCAACTTTGTAAGGGCGCAAGAGCATCCTGAACAACATCAACATAGGATGTTGTGAGCTTCAAAACTACGCCAAGTGCTTTTCCCCTTGGCGCATTGATTTCCTTTGCAGCATATTCCAAAATTTCACCTTCGACGCACTTAAAATCCATGTAACACCATCCTTTTCAATGCCCGGCTAAAGAAAATTTCCTAAGGCGCAGGAACATATTCCTTTACATCAACATGACATGTTGTATGTTATAAACCCGTGCCATGTGCTTTACCCTTTAACAATGCCTTATATCATGCAACACCCCTCAAAAGTGTGCCCTTTATAAACTTGGTACATCTTTTCTCCTATCAATATTGGCACACATTTTTACATGTTGACATCTCCAAAAGTGTGCCCAGCCTTTTTAAGCCTCTGCAGCATGTTGTGAACTTGCACCTTGTGCCCTAGGCCTTATAATTGCTCATTCTTCTTTTTGCAAGATTTTATTATGAATAACATGATGGTTGACATGGATCTTATGTGTTGGACCTCCTTGATTCTCCTTCCAGAACAACAACAGCCATCCTTGAGCTCACACATGTGTTCATCAAGCAAAAATCCAACCAAGTCTAAAGGTAAAGCTAAGTTGACTGAACAAGAGATGAAGTACAAATATTAGAAAGTCAGGATGCCTGACTCATATGTAGAGAGTGATCTCAAAATCAGAGACTCCAAACTTGGGCATATTGATATGGACAACTTCTAGGTAAGAACCAACCAGGCCACTAGTGTCCCATGGATGAACAAACTATTGGGCAGCGGATTACACTTTGCAGATGGGCTGCCAGTAAGTGTTGTAAACAATGAGTTCATCATGTTGGTGGATCGGTGCTATAACATGGACACTAGATGTGTTGAAGATATGGAGGGAAAGGTGATCATCGACCTCATGGCTCATCATTTTGAAATAACTCTGGGCATTCCTCATCATAAGCAATATGTTGCCATAAGTCTAGAAGATTGCAAGAAAGCATGGGACGACAATGAGGAAAAATGCATGCAAATGATGAATGAGCTATATCTGAAAAACAAGAATTCGGTTAGCAGATGGCCTCAGACAATCTACCAAAGTGAATTCAATGAGGAATTGAGTTATACAATCACCTTCCTAAACAGAGTATATGGGCTTCCTGATGCCCATTATTTCCAAAAATGTATGTTGAGGTACTTAGAGACCATGAGCAAGAATACGCCTGATTAGCGTTTTGGATGGGGCAAATCATCAGCGACACCATCTCTTAGTAGCTTCAATAGGTCCTAACAACTAGGTAGTTCTATATGAACTCCTACATTGTATATGCTACAGCATCAGCGAGAGATTTTGTGGGTTTAGCTCGAAATGGGGTATGGCCCCAGGTCAAAATATATGAATTCTACCCAGAGCTAAAGCTCAAGGCAAACATCTCTCAGTTCTCCAAAATCAATGATGCCTTATTCTATGAGGTAATCTACCTACTGAGGCTGAATATGAGACAAGGTTGGACCAACTCGAGTGTGATTTCTGCCACGAAGAAATGGGGAGAATTGTTCACACAGTTACCCACATTCACATATCTCAGAGTAGTTAATTTTGAGAGTGAACCGACAAAGCTACCAAGGTATGCAGGGCCAAATTTGATTCTCTTGGAGTTGTCAAGGAAACTGATCACATACCATGAGAATTGCATGAAGAGAAAGAAAGGAGGAACTCCATTCCCCCTTACAGTTGGCCGATACACCTACACCACACTGGCCAAAGCACTGGAAATGTATGCCGAGTTGGAATTCATGAATCTAAAGCACAAATTCCCAGCAAACCCTACCTTTGACTGCCATAGTTACCTCCTAAGGGCCAAAATTGATCCTATCCATGTTCCTGAGATCGAGGACATATGGATTGACATGAAACATGAAATAGACATCAAGCAAAAGGATCACTCCCGGATGGCTCTAGAGGAGATCATCCATTATGGCATAGCCATCATTCCAAAATGATTCCAAGAGCCTAATCAAGAAATTGAACAATTTTACCTTGACACAGATGGGGATGATTGGCCATTCGCAAAGATCGACAGAGCCAAGGCACCAAAGACCATTCAGGAAAGGGTCAAGCCCACATTGCAGCAATCGAACATTGGTGAAAATAGAATGGTCTCACCTACCTTGGGGTAGATTTCACTACTTCCCCTTCAGGTAGAGCACCTCCAAGAACAACCCAGGTGCTGAAAGGAAAAGGAAAAGACAAGGAGGGAGAATTAGCTAAATAAGAAGAAAGTCCCCAAAGCCCTCCTTCTACTTCTGAGAAACAAATGGTCGACATGGTGTCTCCAAGTGAAGAAGAAGAGATCACCAAAGTTCCAATGGATACATCCACCCAGGATGTTATCCTATCTACAACTACTGAGGTACCCACCTTTCCTTCTTCCACTCCTTCTCCTCCCCATGTCATTGAAGCATCTATTCTAATGGATGTTTCTTCTTCTCTCACTTCCTCCCTTCCATCTCCCACATATTCCATCTTCTCCTCTCTTGCAAATATGTCACCCAGTGTTCCCTCTATCCAATTATAGATCCCTTTTGCCTCCTTTTCATTTTCTTCCCCTATAGTAACTCCAGGCCCCACAAGTAGTAGTGTGTTGGACTCCTTGTCGATGCCACCACCAAGTGTCTCAACATTCTTCCCTACGGCCTCTTCAGTTGCTTCCCCTTTCACTCCCATTTATTCTTCCATTCCCTCCACTCCTCCCATAAGTCCAAGATGGATTTCTAACCATCTAGGCCAATACAAGAGAAAGGCTCCCATAGCACCCATGGACTTCTCCGTCATTCTGAATAAGGGACCCAAGAAGCAGAAAGTGATAACTCACTTCTCTAAGAGTACTTCGGGGGAGAGAGTCATGGAGGTTGTATATCCGGATCCCACCAAAGAAAAGAAACATTTGTCTCCTATAGATTTCACAGTGACTCAAGTCACGATGGGAACCTCATCTAAAAGCATACAAGGAGAGGCATTATCTGTTGTAGATGCTCTCTGTAAAAAGCTTTAGGAAGTAAAAGAGGAGAATAGAATACTCAAGGAGCAAAACAAACATCTCCTTCAAGCATTGCAGAGAATGGGAAATGCTCTGCCTGTAACTGCCGCTGAACCTATTGAAGTTCTCATCAAGACAAGATAAATGAATATGCCAAGATTGGCAAACAAGGCGCGGCAGTATCCTCCTGGATAGAGTGAATCCTCAGAGATAATGAGGAGATGATTAAAAAATTCACAGGGCTCTACTAGGATATAGGTCAGGTAAATAAGGAGCTAAAATTAGTAGTAGGATCCCTCTCTGAGGAGTTAGATAATGCCAAGTTACAACATGAAACATTCCAAGCAATGGTCAACTTCTCATCTGATGACCTATTAAAGGTCGACGTCATCAATCACCTATAGGCACACAATAAATCTCTCATTGCATTAGATTACCAGGTTGATCAAATGAAATATATCCTGGAGAGGATAGATAAAATCAAGGACGAAGCCCTGGATGTAAAATACAACATGGATCAGACGATCAAAAAGATGACTCTATGGATGCTTAGTGAATTGTTCACCTTGAGGGAGGCAGACAATACAATCTAGCTCTTCAAGGCTATTGCAACCCAAGGTTTGGTACCAGAGGTCACTTTTGACTAAGAGTATATCAATAGCCTTCTGGCTTGATGCAATTTCATTGGATTCTTGATCGATGCATGCGAAGAGTACGCCGGATTACCAAACAATCTCAAGAATGAAAAGGAAACTTGTGAAGTCATTGGCGATCATTTCAAGGGTCTAGATCATAAACAAATTCAAACAATGATTAGCAAGCTTATGGAATAATGAGCTTAGTGTCACATCACCTCTTCTAATCAGAAGCAAGACACTCCATTTAAGCAAAGAGATGATGAGGAGTATTTTCTCCTCTTGTGTATGCTTCAATCATTTTTGTAAGAATATTTTAAAATTATGTTGGAATTTACAATGACATCATCCATGTTACATCATGGGATGTTGCCATCCAAAAACTTTCCCAAAGTCAACTTTTGACTTTATATATATATATATATATATATATATATATATATATATATATATATTGTAGATATTTTATAAGGTGGTTGGTTTTTTTTTGTCTTCTTTCCTCTTCTCCTTCTATAAATATTGGAATAATTGTTGTATTCCGTGTGGACATGTTTGTATGAAAAAATAAGTAAAGAGAGAAAGACTTTGTGCCTTCTTGTAACAGAAGAGATATTAATATATATGTTCAGACTTTGTGCTCAATATATGTGTTATTTGCATAATATCTTTCTTAAGTTAGATCTATGTTTCTATTTTGTTGGATTCATTATTATTATCATCATATGTTCATTAGTATTGCTTTGTTTATTTATGTAAGAAAGTTTGGCTCTGTTTACTACCAGCCCAAAGCATAAAACTTTTGACCTTTCTATCTTGGAATTCATTTCTTTTCTTCCTTTAGATCTACCCTCCTCCATTCCTTCCCTCTTATATTTCTATTCATCATCAGAACTACCTCTACTGGGATGAGATCCGAAACCCCTTGAAGTTAGAATAGTTTAGATTTGTACAAATTCTTGCTTGATATAATAGTAATAAACTAGTTTCACTTTGTTGTCTCAAAGAGGGGCTATGCCCTGCACACTATTGGCCTGTTTCCCCACGACCTATCTAACCGATAGATTTTCAAACCAACAAGATTGTTTAGATGGAAATTGTGGTATGTGCAGTGGATTACCTAAATTGGAAATTTGCATCCATGAGAAAATTGGAGGTGCAATAGGAAATAATTTAGTTGAGTTTGATAAATATAAATCAGTATCATACCAGTTGAAAGATGGAAAGGAGTCTAAATGGTGTGAGCTAGTTATAGAACATATGACTTTTTTTTAATTTATGAGAAAATTTAAGGGTGAAATTATTTATGAGTATGCTAGGCATACACATAGAGATCGATGGTTGGATGAACAGTTCAAGATATGAAAGGACACATTTCCTATTGGTACTATTGTTTCAGTGGTCAATTTTGTAGAGAATTACACATTACAACCACAAATGGAGGTTCAATCACATTATTACAACTTAGTACAGGTTGTCCTTTTTTTGCATATAGCATTTATACATTCTCCTGACAGTACAGAGAATGATCAATTTTTTTTAAGAATACCACTTTTATATTAGTAATGATCATACTCATTCTACTAAATTTATGCAAGTGTATTTTTAGTTATTTTAAGGAAACTTGTCTGATAGGGACATCTACTTCAATCAACATTATATATGGTTAGATAATTCCACATCTCAGTTTAAGAATGCATGAATTTTTTATTGGATGATACGGATGCACGTCAAGATGGTTGTTCAAAATATTTGTAGTTTCACTGAGGTTAGAAATGGAAAAGGAGATCATGATAGTGTAGGGGCATGTGTGAAAATATCTCTTGAAAGAGAAGCCAAGTGAACTAGGGTCTGACCTACTTTATAGTGAGGCCAGGGTTTATGTCCATTCTACCAGACTGAATTGAAATCACTTTCTTAGGATCCATATCTGGGAAAGGGAATAGAGTCTCCCAATCACCAAGCAGCTATATATAGAGGGGAAAGGAGGGGAGGGGATGGGACGGGGCCAGCCCCTCCAGAGACCCTACCCTCTATTTTCTCTTATCTGGAGGGTCTCTGGAGGAACCACTATGCAGTCTAGTATTAACCAAGAGCCATGCCCTGAACGTATATCTTCTCTATATATACCTTGCACCCGAGAACCAAAATCAGAATCAGGAAGAAAAAGATATCATGATGTGAAATCTATATTTATAGATATCTCGCTATGGGGCCCTCGAATAGGGGGGGTCCTCCCGCCAGTGCCGAGTCTATCTATATAGACTCTACTCTACTCTATATTGGGCCTCTCCCAAGTAGCCCCCTCTCTGTATTGTAGAGTTTTTGGGCCCATCGGCGATGGGCCTTACCTTTGTCATTGCCATTGTAGCACTGACTAGATTTCCTATCTATAGTTTGAAGTACACAGATAGTGCTAAATTGAAAGATGCAAAGAGAATAGTGGAATGGTGTATTGACAACATGGCTCAAGGTTCTTAAGAAAATTCCACAGTTTACAGATATTTTTGGTTGATATAGGAGTAAACAATTGCTAACTATAAGGATTGTATGACACTCACAGGGTCCAGTGATATGCACTCATTTTTTAGATCAGATGCTACTTCGTGGGCCACATGGACAAGAAAATTGGTTTTTTTTGTGCATTTTGTATCAAATTTATCATTGCTGAGTTTGTTTCACAAGAATGGATGGATGGATGGATTTATAGGCCTATAACTCTGCTTCCCAATTATCATCCTCCATAGGCATTGTGACTTGTTTCTCTAGATGAAGTTGCAACATCCAACGAATTTGAATTTTTCTTTTAATCTAGTGTGATAAGGTAAATGTTTATTTACAATTTTTGTATTGAGTTATGTCCATTGAAATTAATATGTAATTTAAATTTGAGTTGAAACCTTTTTTTTAGGACATATGTTTGCATTTATTACGATAGAAGACAATGAAGAAGGAACAAACTATTTCTTATGTTGTTGCATTGAGGAAAGAAAGAAGTTGAATTATCCTATTATAGATGAAAAATATATTGAGTACCCTATAGGGTCAATGATAGTTACTGGAACTTGGCTTAGATGGTATCCATTAAAAAATTCATCTATTTAGGTATTTGAAGACTTTGAAACACACATGAAAATACTCTTATATTTGCATCTAGTTCTAGAGAAAAACATTCAACTATATAGATATTGAGAAAGACCCAATAAAAAGATTCTTTGGAAGGTTTGAGAGTCATATCATGAAGTAATCCAATCTGTTATCTAGAGTAGATCTGATCCTGATGGTTCATTGGAATGAATTTACATGCTCACATCTAGTATATATAATTTCTTTGAAGTGTTTAAATTTGTCAGCTAGATCATTCAAGTTCATATATTTTATTAAATTTGTGTATTTTGAATATATCTAGTACATGGTTTTGATTCAACTTCAATTTCTTTGACGAACACTTTTATGCAAGTTAGTGGTGCCATAAAATATTCCACTTTCACATCATGATGGTGAACATAGGAATGAATTTACATGAGCTTGTCTAGTATATATAATTTATTTGAATTGTTTAAATTTGTCAGCTCTATATTCAAGTTCATATATTTTATTAAATTTGTGTATTTTGTATATATCTAGTATGGGTTTGATTCAACTTAAATTTCTTTGACTAACACTTTTATATAGGTTATTGGTGCCAGAAAAGATTCCACATTCATGTGGTTGGCACTGTTGGTAAATAATTTTATATTCTCAAAGCTAAGAGAATATTTCATTTTTTTACAAGAAAAGAGAAGCAACTAACAATGGTTTATGTACCTGTAGAGGGGGTTCTTGGCTCTGAAGGAGGTAGCGCGAAGCACCAAGAGTGTAGGGAACCAAAATGTCACCTCCCAAAGTGTTTACAAGGCTATCCCTATGTGTGTGCAAATTCATTTCAGTGCCATGACCCATAATTTGTAAATTATAGCATTTGACAGCCTTACACTAGCCCAAACTGCACGTGTGTTTACAAATAATAGGGAAGTGAGAGCACCAATCAGAGATGGAAAAAACTGAGACAGGTTATTGTATAGGGTTCCTACATCAAGGTATAGGATCTGACGAGATGTCTCTAGGTACCACAAAATATGAGTAATCACTCGAAGAATTTGAATAATTTTTTGGTCTCATGGCTCTTAAGGGACTACGCCCAAACAAAGTAGCCCGGAAGCAACGAATTTTTCACTCACTAAAACAAATTCTCCTATAGAATTTAATTAGCCACTTGGATGTGTTGGTATAGTTGGTATGGTGCCATGTCCCACCGTTTGCAAAATATAGCATTTGACAACCTTACATTGGCTCAAACTGCACTATTTTATGCATTTGCAAACAATAGGGAAGCGAGAGCACCAATCGGAGATGGAAAAAATAGAGATAGGATATTATAGAGGGTCCCTATGCTAAGGTGTAGGATTTGATGAGATATCTCTATGTGCCATGAAGTTTGAGTGATCACCCGTCGAAGTTGAACGATTTTTTGGTCTCAGGGATCTTAAGGGACTACGCCTGAATGAAGTAGTCTGGAAGTAACAACCTTTTCATGCACAAAAATGATGCCTCATATGGCATTTACCTAGCCATCCAAACATGTTGGTGGAGTCAGTTTGGTGCCATGACCCAATGTTTACAAAATATAGTGTTTGATAGCATTACACTGGCTCAAACTGCACTATTTTACATGTTTACAAACAACAGGGAAGTGAGAGCACCGATTAGAGATTGAGAAAACCAAGAAAAAATATTGTAGAGGGACCATACGCCAAGGTGTGGGATCTAATGAGACATCTCTAGCTACCACGGAGTTTGAGTAATCACTCATCGAAGTTAAACACTTTTTTGGTCTCAGGACTCTTAAGGGACTATGCCTGAACAAATTAGCCCGAAAGTAATGACCTTGTCATGCACCAAAACCAAGCCTCCTATAACATTTACTTGGCCACCCATATGTTTTGGCATAGTCAGTTTGGTGCCATGACCCACTGTTTGTAAAATATTGCATTTGACAGCCTTACACTGGCTCAAACTACACTATTTCACACATATTCAAACAACATAGTAGAAAAAACACTGATTAGAGAAAGAAATAACCAAGACATAATATTGTATAGGGTCCATATGCCAAGGTGTAGGATTTGTCGAGACATCTTTAGATGCCACAGAGTCCAAGTAATCACTCATCGAAGTTGAACGGTTTTTTCGTCTCAAGGCTCTTAAGGGACTACACCCAAATGAAGTAGCCCAAAAGTAATGACCTTGTCGCGTACTGAAACGAAACCTCCTCTAATATTTACCTAGAAATCTAGATGTGTTGATGCATTTAGTTTGGAGCCATAACCCACTATTTGAAAAATATAGCATTTGACAACCTTACACTGGCTTAAACTGCACTATTTCACGCAATTACAAACAACAAGGAAATGATAGCACCGATCGGAGATGGAAAAAACCAAGATAGGCTATTGTATAGGGTAACTATGCTAAGGTGTAGGATCTAACAAGATGTCTCTAGGTGCCACCGAGTCTGAGTAATCACCCATTGAAGTTGAACGATTTTTTTGGTCTCAGGGATCTTAAGGGACTATGCCTGAACAAATTAGCCCGGAAGCAATGACCTTTTTACACATAGAAAAGACAACTCCTATAGTTTTTACCTGGCCACTCATAAATCTTGGCATAGTTGGTTTGGTGCCATGACCCACTATTTGCAAAGTATAACATTTGATAGCATTACACTGGCTCAAATTGTACTATTTCACACGTTTGCAAACAATAGGCCAACAAGAGCACCGATCGGAGATGGAAAAAATTGAGACAAACTATTGTACAGGGTCCTTATACTGACATGTATGATCTAATGAGACATCTCTAGGTGTAATGGAGCCTGAGTAATCACCCGTCGAATTTGAACGGATTTTTGGTCTCAAGGCTCTTAAGGGACTACACCCGAATGAAGTAGCCTAGAAGAAACAACCTTGTTGTGCACCAAAATGATGCTTGTTATAACATTTAATTTTCCACCTAGATTTTTTTGCATAGTGGTATAATTCCTTGATGTCCCAAGGCATGAATTCTCACTACTTACCTCCAATTTATTTCCTAAGACTGCCTAGAAAAGGTAGTTTGTAAACAATTATGTCACAAAGGCTCAAGGAATGCCATGACCATGAATTCGTGGGTGTGAATATAAAAAACCTTCACTCCTTTTTTGGATTAGATAGATTTTGGTTTAGATGACAGTAAGCCAAGTTGTGATTTTCATAATTTTTCACTGAAAAATGTGAATTTGGATTAATAGGGAAGGGGTTCTTTGCTTTGGATCAGGTGGTTTGACTCCAAAACAGACCTCACTAGAGCCCTCCATAGCACCTGAAGGCATATACCCTCCAAATTAGATGCATTTGTAGTGAAATTTTTCTCCCACAACATCCCGGGGCATGACTTATCATTACTCAGCTTACATCAATGAGATTGCAACAAGGTTAACACATTACCATGTAAATACTCTAATGATTTTTTGATCTCTTTTTAAATCATGTTAAGACACAATAGAGTGTGCATAATATTTTTTCCATATCTTTTGCTAACTAAATTCTACAATGTTTCTATTTTTTTTAAACAAGTGAATTCAAATTAGGACCTTATTGTCACACACATTAATAACACTTAATTTGGACTAATACTTAACAAATAAATTATAAGTACACTAAAAATATATAAAATGAATCATAATTTAAATCCCTCAAGACCATTTTTAATTGTGTTCATTTTGTCCCACTTTGGAGTGTGTTAACCACCTGCTTAAAATAAGAAAATTTATATAAGTCCACACTTGAATCTCTTGAAAAAAATTTATCTTGCACCTAATAACCTTTAAACCCATTATATAACATAACAACACATATCATTTAACAATAACATACCATCATATATCATATGTATAATGGTCACATAATCAAGGCCATCAAATCAAATCAAACATAGAACTAATATGGTTATGAAAACAAACATGTAGCAGGATATCATGTGCAATGAAATCAAATCAAACATAGAAGTAATATCATTATGAAAACCAACATGGATATACTGTATCAAACTAAGTGTGCCACGTGTCTCTAAAAATATAAATTCATAATATATCAAACTAAGTGTGGCATACATATAGGACCACATGCGATCACATAAGGCTATATGCATGGACTATATGAAGAATCATTAACTAGGACCAAATGGCATATATATCTATACATATAGGTCCTATGAATCTAATCATGAAACGTCTTCCCTCTCTTCACCCTGCTAGAAGAACCATTTCCATGACCTTTGGTTGTAGTGGAAGGAGATGCCACTACGGATTTCATCCTTATGGTCCTAGGTGTCTCTAAGTAGGCTTGCAACTAGCCTACATATTCATAAACAAAAAGTTTTTAACACCCAAATTTTTAAAATACATTCAAAATTTAGAAACTTATAATTTATAATGCATGTGAAATCTTACAGCAATCTCCTGATCCCTATCAATTTTTCATCAACGCATTTCAGGGTCTATGGTAGATTCACGAGGGGTAGGATACATACAAATAAATAGTTCAAATTAAATATTTCATGTACAAAATTTGATATTATAGATAAGTAATAAGAATAAATTCCTCCAAAATTTAACAAATTTGAAAAATTTTACCTGAGTTAGTGGATCTACAGACACTATGGAACCTTCTACAACATCCTCCACAGTTTGCATATTGGGAGGAGTCTCTCTGGTACTTATAAGCTATACAAAAAAACATGTACAAATCAATATTAATCCACATGAAGTTTCCATATAACAGACCCAAAGCATAATCGACACCTAACAAACCAATGTATTAACTTTCTAATAAAAACCAACCAAGGCTCTTAATAATACTGCTTATTATCATATGAATTTATTGAAGAGTAGGAATCTATGTCTAATGATCCTAGGGAAGATTCGATGTTACTCAAGTCTCAAAAATTCCTACAAGATTAGATACACAACTAAACTTCCACAATTAGAAATAAATTGTAAAGAAAAACTAACCTGTGTAAAAGTCACATGAGGCATGTCAGTAGCCTCAGTTCCTAGAGCAGATGATGACCCGCCAGGCTCTTACCTATAAAAGACAAACATATTAATGTGTACATGTACACGTGAAACATTATACACTAATATTAAAAATGTGTATTTAATAATAAAAGTGAAATCAAATATAATTTAAAATTTAAGTAACTTGAAACTTACATCTGTAACACGCCCAACTATAGTAGGTAGTATGTCGACGTCGGATGTGTCCTTCATTGGATCTTACTATTTAAAATAAAAAAATATTACTTTTTACATGTATGTACATGACATAATAAAATACATATATATTAAAATATCAAATATATTATACTATTGTGTATATATATTAAATTTTTATTTGACATTTACTTGTGAAAGACACAGATAATTTCCACTAGTTCCAAAAACATTCACCATCATATCATCTAGAGAAAAGAAATCATGTGATCCAGCAAATTATTTCTTGCTCGCAGTGCATACAACACCACATGATCTATAGTGGTGTTGTGCACTAGAACTAGAGCCTCCATAAATATCACCAGATGCAATCTAGTCACTATGTTGGGTCAGAGTGTCAGTGAGCTCCCTTAATGCATGTAGTGTGTCAATATCCACAACCTCCTTCACTTTAGGAGGGATAACTAAAGGTAATGGGGGTTTTGGGGTATGGTGGATCCTTGGATTACCAATGCGTGCACCAGTTCTACTCTGTGTAGAGCCACCTCCTTGCCCATTAAAATCAGAAAAGTCAAAATAATTTACGACCTCATTAAGCACGAACTCGCAATATAATTTCTTCAAAAAATAGAGAGGAACCTCATTGTTTTTGCATGGTGGATAATCAAAAACCATCCATCATCGGTCCCAAAAAAAATTGTTGATTCATTTATCCTAGAATAAATTGATTGGGAACCATTTTCAAGTAGTTGCAGGGGGCATTAGTTCTTGGGTTAGCAAATAATGCACAAATGTGGTATTTTGTATTTTTTTTGTCTTTTATAGCTGCACAAGATAATTTATCTACATACCACCACTTAAAATCACCTCTAAAGGTATTCCATCTATCTATTTGGTTGGTTGTGGAGTCGACTTTGCCAATCATTGTTTGTAATTTGTTGGCTAAAGTCATGCGGGATGGATTTGTGGCATGATTTTTTATAATTGTCTGAATAAGTTTCTCAAAGGAAATTTTATTTTGTTGGATTCTTCTAACGATATTACTAAGTGTTCCTGTTAGTTCTGTTAGGACAGAAGGTGCCACAGGAGGCAGATCTACATTTAGAGGAGGGTTTTGAGGAATGTTTGGAGGGTTTTGATGAATATTTGGATGGTTTACATGATTATGAGCTTGCTGAGTAACTGACAAAACAAAAAAAATATATACATAAACAAAAAATTGAAAAACCCATGAAAATCAAAAAAATTAACCTAAAATGCAAGAAATTTGATCAAAATTGAGGTATTACCTCTTTGTCTTGGTGGCATCATTGAAAATTTCATGATCTATAAGTTCGAAGAGTAATTTATAGGGGTTTTCAAATCTCCAGTGCCAACAGTCGAGGAAAAATCACGGTTCGCAAGGGAAAATAGGGAAAATGAGGGGTCACAGGTCATTTTACTTGTACCCTCACTCCCCTGTCATTTTACTTGCCTGTAAACTCAACCATTCCTCCACCCACACCATTAAATCACCTCTATTCAAATGTTACACATCTTTGAGTATAACTAAGATTCCTACAAACCTCACTATCCCCCCTTTTGTCTCTGTTTAACCTCAGATCAACCTCTACAACTAGATTTTTTTGAGTTTTATCAGCCCACCTCTACTGATGTTGGTTACCCATGACCATCCTCGGTTCTACCTAACCATGATCGGTCATACCTCAACTGACGCCGGGCTCTGTGTCTACCAACACTGTGTAAACCAACAACCACATACCTACCAAGACAACAAAAACACCTTACCCAGCCCTTCTAAGACCATGTATGTGACTTGTAGACCACCTGAACAACCTACAACTTGACCTGAAGACCTTGACCCACATAGTTTTTAGTATTTAATTGGATCAACGCTGATAGTGATCTGAGGTACCCAAATCAGAATACTAACACTAGATTTGTTTATGTATGTATTTTAGTTACTTCATAATTTTTTTATAAAATAGTGGGTTGAAAACCTTCTAGGAAGTATCACACTTCCCTGATATAGCATACGATAGGCACTCCACTGTCATATATTATTTAACACTTCTTTTGTGGTCTTGTTTTCTATTTTAGGTAGTTTCTCCCAGCCAAAAGGAAGCTCTCACAGTCAGCATCAGATAGAGAAGTTAGAACACTCGCATCAACCTCCAAACCAACATAACAGGTATTCCTCCTCAGCCCATAACATAATCTATTTCATCACACTCCAAAATGTAAAGAAAATGGTGAAACATTTTGGCATGCCCGGTGGGACCCATCCAGGGTTCCTTGCATTTTCATCATTCCTAGGTAAAATTATGTGTTTGTTTCCCTTCAAAAAGCTTACACATTAATTTTTATTCTCTGGAATCATTCTTCCTCTTCTATTTGTCTAAAAATCTATTATCTGGAGCTTAAAATGAACCATATCTTCCTTATTGTATTTGCATAAGTAGTGAAAGAGCACATTCCTACTGTTAGTGCAAAATCACATCACCCCCAAATGAGTCATCATATCTTATTTTCTAAGTTAGATTCATTTGGTTTGATTCACACAACATTGAATTCTTTCCCCAAATTGTGGGACTTTGCAGATGGGAAAAAATCTCCAGATTAGAGGCTAGTTCCTATTCCTTTGTTTAGGCGCATAAGTGGGAACTTGCAGAGGACCTATTCCTAAACCTAATCCAAGTTTTACCAAGGAGAAAAGGATAAAAGGAATACATGGAATCAAAACTAAGCTATAAGGTGATGCACCAAAGGAATAATGAACATTAGTTTTTGTCGATAGACACAAACCAACAAAATGCATAAAATAATCAAGCACAGATAACCACATATATAATGAAAGACCATATGAGAGAAAAGGGAACAAGAAAGGATCTAGAATCAATCAAAAACATGTTTTATTGCTCTGTAGATAGATATAATGCATTACAAAATGGCCATATGGCAAGAAATGTATTTGCAATTTTAATGGAAGGTCTGAACTCCATGAATTCCTTTTCTAGAAGGAAAGGGGATCCTGTAAAAATAAAAGAATGTCTAACCCTTTACAATGAGTCTCGACCCTGCTTTTATAGATTCAACACAGAGGGGAGAAAGAGAGAGAAGCGGTAAAAACAGGTCAAAGCTTAACCACTTCTATTAATGCCTTCTACAAAATCTGACTCCAAATTTATCTTGACTACATCAACTATTGGTTCAGTGCCTCAAAGGAGGAGGAAATGGTGGAGCAAATCAAATCCAATCTGGTTGTTGGGGAAAAATAGATCTTGCATCAATGGCCTTGAAGAAATTTCTCCATTTTTCTCCCACCTAACCTCCCCAAACTTAAAGTTTCAGATCTTCATGGTGTAGACAAGGCTAAGATCTTTCCAACAGTGTTAGATTTGCAATATTTTGAGCCCTGAGTCGAAAGATATGCCCCTTCGAATTTTGTATCGGGTCCATACAAAAGGGAGGGAAAAACAGTTTGAAAAACAGGACCCCTTTTTAATATGGGACACGTGCAGGGAAAATTAGGGAAAAAAATGGGCCCATGGGCTCAGAATTTATCTTTTTCCCCTTTTTCGCAAAATATGTAAAATCCAGAAAGCTCCCGTGGCCCTGCCGCTCTGGTTAGACATGTGGCACCCTTTGGTTGGCTGGAAGATGCGCTTCAATTTTAATCTTTGTGCCTTTTTGACAAAAGGAATTTTTTCACCTTTTCCTTCAACTCCCCACTTGAACTTGACTCAAGCTCGAATGCTAACATTTTCCCTTTGGGTGGAGTTGTGGGACATTTTGCAACTTTTACATAAAAGGGGAAAAATCCAACTTTTCCCCTGATAGCTTGCCTAATTTCTATTTTTTTCTCTAAGTCCTTTGCTTAGTGTGGTCATATTTCTTAACCACATAAACGTGGTGGTCTGGCACTCATTTGAAAACCCTCTCTCTATTCAACCCTTGAGTTAGTTCCACTTGGACACTTGGCACTCTCCGCTAGCCTACCACTATGCATTGACTATTCAATCTGACTTTGTCCCCTATTTTGAGACTAGACATGTCGAAGCTTTACGCTTGCTTGAAATCCCAATCAATATTTTCCTTTGAAGGAGTGCCAGTTTGACACTTGGAAGCCTCTGCATGTCTTTGGAATTTTCAACGACCTCACCCTGATTCTTCAGACCTTACGTGGCGAACTGGCACTTGGTTGAGCCTCCACTTTTGGATCTACCCTTTAGAGAAGCACCACTTGGACACATGACATTCCCCACTAGTACTTCTATACTTAGCATTTTTTGAGGCCCGCCCTATCCACCTTTTGAGCTTTGTGGAGCATTTGCTATGTGGAGGGTTGGCATGAGTTTGAGTCTCCACCTTGGACTCCTATTTTAAATCTACGCCGAGCCAACACCTGGCATTTTTCTCCCTAGCTGAAGACTTTTCAACAGACATGAAAATTTTGGGGGCCTTGGATGCATGGAATCTTGGCATTCATTTTATCTTCCCTATTTGGATTCAAAATTGGAGAAGTGTTGTGCAGACACATGGCTCTCTTTGCTACCTCCTCCATACTTAGTCGATTTCTGGACTTGTTCTCAACCTTTTGAACCTGAAGACTTAAGATCTTCATCGTTTCTTATTTTTCTTGATCCTGGATCCTCTGAGACACTTCTTCTTCTTCTTTAACCCCACTATTCTATCTCCAAGCCCATGTATAACCCATAAAATAGATTTAAGGCCCAGATTCATTCGACAGAGCTATTTTCTAAATTTCTCTTGGATAGGGTTGTTTGATCTTTGCAGGTCCTATCACTTTCGTAATAGAGCCCCCCTACAATCTTTTTATAGGATCCAAATATTATTTCTCATGTTATTTTATTGCGGGGTCATTCTAATCCAATATTTTTCCTAGGGGGAAAAATACGGATAACAATTTGGTGACTCACAGGGGTATCTACCTACTAGATGAAAATACCAATTTCCTTATCCTATACGTTGGGAATAGATTTGAGAACAACATAATGATACTAGTACAACCTCTGATTCATGAGCCCACCTGTTTGCACTCTCAATCTTCATAAGAAGCCTCAAATCGATGGTTTCTGAGAGTAGAAAATTGTTTTGACTGGGAGCTTCATCTATCTCTTTCTGGGTTGTGCAAGAGCAACAAAACAACACCACAACTATATACAAAATTTTAAATCATGCATGCTCCAATTAGAAAATGAAGAGTGTGCAAAGCACTTAAGAGAAAAGAAACCTAAACTACAACAATACAATGTGTACAAACACTTAGAGGAAAGGGGAACTAAACTAGTATTTACAAGGTGAGAACTTTCCTTCTAGTAGAAGTGTTTAAGGTAGTTTCCGTTCACTAGAATCTGCAACTCTTCACCATCCAATGTAGAAAATTGGAAAGAATTACTACTTTTAAATTTTGAGACCATGTAAGGGCCACTCCAAATGGCATCAAACTTGGAATGCCTTCCTAGTTTTACCCTATCTGCATCCCATTTTAAAACTAGGTCTTATTCCTAGAAGGTCCTTGTTCTTTCCTTCTTGTCAAAGTATCTCTTGATTGAGACCTGATATTTCTCCATTGTTTGAAGTGCATGTTCTCTAGTTTCTTCCAACTCCATCAGCTCTGCATACCTGGCCTCCATTGGTTCAAATTCATACATCTCCAGCTACTTCATGAGTTCCACTACTAGCAACTCAAGCGATATAGGCAACACTACCTATTTCCCATAGACAAGTTTGAATGGAGAGATTCCTATAGACCTCTTGGGTTTTGTCTTATCAAGCTAATAAGAGTTTCATGTACCAAGTTCTCTGATTTTCATCCAGAGTTCTTATGATGATATTTAACAAGTTCTTGTTTGTGGACTCTACTTGGCCATTACCCTGAGGGTAATAATTTGATGAAGTACTCAAGTAAATACCGTTCCTTATAGCCCATCCTATGATTTTGGAACCTATGAATGCCAATGCATTGTCTGATATAATGGTGGCTAGCACTCCAAATATGGTCACTATCCCTTCATAGATATCTAGTATTCTAGACTCATTAGCTTCTTTGAGTGCCACTGCCTCATTCCACTTGGTAAAATAGTCCGTTGTTGTTAGAATCCATTTGTGGCCTTGGATTGAATTTAGATTAACGACCTAATGAAATCCAACCCCCGTTGCATGAATGGCTAATCTACTGAAAGTAGGTGGAATGGAAGTGTTGCTATCCTTTCTTTGACTCTAAAGAACACATAGTTCTTACACTTTTTGATCCATGCATAGAAGTCACTAAACACCTTGGGCCAATAGTAACCCGCCTTCATGATCTTGAGTGTTGTCACCTGTGGAGAAAAATGGCCTCCAGTTGCTTCGTCATGGAACTCTTGTAACATTCTCTCAACCTGATTTGTCCCAATGCACCTTAACAAAATGCCATTGATGTCCCTTTTAAACAAGATGTCATCAATAAGCACATATGGGATGACATGTAGTCTGAAATGTATCCTTTTTGTTTTACTCATTTCTAGAGGACACATGCCTATTTGAAGGAAGTGCACCATGCTATGAGTCCAACAAGGAGTGGGAACATCTTCATTTTCTTCCTCTTGGCTATTCTGCAAGACAAAAACATCTTCCTTTCCTCCACTTGCTTTGTCTTGTGGACTCGAGGATAGTTGTTCACAAAATCCCTTCCCATGGACCAACTTAGTGACCTTGATCTCAATGTCATACTCCATGACATGAGTGATCCATCCTACACATTTTTCATTCAGATCCTTTTTGAGAAGGAAGTCCTTAACTCCCACATGGGAGACTAATAGTTGGATTTTATTGTTTGAGACTAGGTTTTTAAACTTCTTTAGCCCTATAATCACTGCTAGAAATTGATTTTCGATGGAGTATCTCACTTCATAATCTTCTAGACCTTGGTTGAAGAAAGCAATTGGATGCTCTATGTCCTCTTTGTTCTGTTGTACTAGGATTGCAAAAATTGTTTAACTTCCACCAAAGGCATATAATATGAAATCCTTAGAAAAATATGGATTCACAAGAGTTGGGGCTTATGATATAGCTTCTTTAATGGCCTCAAAACTTGGTTTTCCCTTATCTATC
The DNA here is from genome assembly GCA_019776745.2 of Taxus chinensis. NCBI lineage: Eukaryota > Viridiplantae > Streptophyta > Pinopsida > Cupressales > Taxaceae > Taxus > Taxus chinensis. The sequence continues at coordinate 307,294,942 of CM034154.1, forward strand.
CACCTAAACACCAAAATATTCTTCAACATCAACATTATTGGCTTGAGAAGGGCAAAAAAGTTTGGTACAAACTCGCGGACAAAATTGATTTTTCGTAAGAGGCTTTGAAGAGCCTTCTTATGGCTTGGCAATGGAAATGCTCTTATTGCTTCAACTGTCTCTGAGTCAATTTCCAAACCTTCCTTTGACACAATGTGGCTTGGAAGCCTACCCTCATGAGCCAAGAATATGCATTTTTAAGGGTTCAATGATACCCCAAATCTTCTACACCTTTGAAACACCTACCTTAGGTGAAAAAGGTGGTCTGATGCATTTTTGGAGAACACAGTAATGTTATCTAGGTAGATTAGTACTATTTTGTTAATCATCCCTTTGAATTCCATATCCATTTCCCTTTGGAAAGTGGCTCCGGCATTAGAGAATCCAAATGGAATTTATCTATAGGAATAGGTGCCCCATTAGGTGGTGACATCTGTTTTGAACTGATCATATTCTTTCACCATGATCTGGTTGTACCATGAGTAGCCATCTAGGAGAGAGAATATATTTGATCCAGACACCACCTGCAATATTTTCTTCATTGAGAGGAGTGGGCAGTGGTCTTTGTGGGATGCTCTGTTTAAGTCATGAAAGTCAACACACAACCTAATCTCTCCATTCTTCTTCCTGACTGGGACTAAATTTGCAATCCAACTTGAGTGTTTGATTGGAAATATGATACTTGCCTCTATAAGATTATTTAGTTATTTCTTCATCAGAGGTTCAATGTGTGGATTAACTGGTCTCTAATTTTACCTAATGGGCTTAGCAGTTGGATCTAGCTCAATTGTGTGTTGTGCTAACTTCAGATTGAACCATCTTAGGTCTTCATAGCTCCAAGCAAACACATATAGAAATTCTTGGATAAGTTTCATGAATTCATACATTTCTCGCTCGGTGGCCAATTTTCCAATTTTGAGTGTTTTGCCTTCTCCAACTACAATTGACTCTGAAATTTCTCCTTTGATCTATATATTATCCTTCTCTTTTCAAAACTGGTCATTAGGATTAAAGATAGAATCCAATGTCACTAAGCCTTTTGGAAGCTTGTTTGTATGAAGCTACACTACTTGATCTCCATATTGCTGCTCTAATATGCTTTGATTCCTAGTTGAGAAATCAAATTCCTCCTACAAAAAATTGTTGATCTGTTGATCTTTCTGGAACACCTACAAACATGTCTTATTATCTGGCACTGCTAGCCTCAAAATCACATGGATACGTGGTTGTCCTTTGTCCCTCTTGATACTGTCAACCACATCAAATGTTGCTCCAACCACTGCAATTCTATCAGTAGCTTTGTTCTCCTTCCTATGTATGGACACAATGTTGAAGGCTTTGAAATCCTCAATGAGATCCCTTACCCTACTCTTGTAGCTTTTGAGTAGGTCGTTCTTAACAACATTTTTTCCTTTGACTTGATTGGCAACCATTTCACTGTCACCAAACACTTGCAGGTTCCTGATTCCTCATCTTCTAGCCCAATGTAATCCATGAACTAAAGCCTCATATTCTGCAGTTTTATTTGAGAAGGAAAATTAGAAACAGAAAGCTGAGTAATACTTCATACCTTAGGGTGACACAATCATAGCTCCACCTCTAACTCCTTTCCTACTTCTCAAGCCATCAAAGAATGATTTCCATACTTCATTGTCATCTTTATATTCTAGCTTAATGATGTTAGGAAGAGGATGATTATCCTCATGCAAGTAGTAGAATCCTGTTATCCCCGTTTTGAGTTCACGATAAAACAATCGGATAACCCATACGAAAATTTTTGAAGTTGATTTTGCATTATGACCTATTTTTAAGAAAATCAGGTTTTCGGGTTTTACCAACAACTTGACATGAGTTTTAACATGATTTATGTCGACTGTCTTCCGAAACCTGAAACCCACCTTGTATTGAGAAAATCGGGTTTTCAGATCCCCAGCGCATCGGACCATCCGCAATCCAAAACATGTTTTATGCCCCATGTTTTCTGATTCCTGAAGTCTGCTTAATCCTTGTATCGGGTTTTCGGGGCTATGTAGCATCTAAGCACCTCATGCTTTATGCATCATGTTTTCCGAAACCTGAAACCCGAATTGCACTAAGTCCCCTCGTGTCGGGTTTTCGGACCTCCCAAACATGCTGACATGGCATTCATGCCGAGTGGTCGGTGAGTTGGCACGTGCCGAGCTGAAGTGTATTAATTACCAATTTTCTTATAAATACGTGGATTTCCACGTCATTCTTACCATTCGTATTTTTAATTCGTGGAATTTTTGTGCGTACTCTTCCGTTTTCAAAACCCGAAAACTCACCTTGCTCGATTGGATCGTCTGTTTTTGATCTTACATTTCTCGAATTGAAGGTATTTTTCTTTCCCTTCTTTATTCTTCGTTTTTATGGATCGATTGAGCGTATTTTATTCCCAATTTCTTGCCGGGTGTTGAAGGTTTTCTTTCCTTCTTCTTTCTGTGTTGCTTTGGAAAGGGTTTTAGGTTTTTAGGGTTTATCTCTTTTGAGACTATCCCTTGATGTTGTTTCTTCCAAGTTCTATTATATGCATGGAACACGAATAATAAAAAAGAAGGAGATTACATGTTTTGGAATTCAACGAAAAACCCTGTTTTTCTTCTTGGGTTTTGAAGATTGTTTTGCAGAGCCGGAGACCCGAAGTGTATTGACGGATTGGTGCACCGGGCTTTCTCAAAATTCCGAAGTATATTGAAGTGTCGGGTTTTCTTCCAGTTCCGACATCCACAAACAGGTTTCAGGGTTTCTTCTGTGTCTGACATCAAAAGCAAGTGCCGGTTATCTCCGAGTTCCTGTCATCAACGCAAGTGTCAGGCTTTGCCAAAGTTTCGACGTATCAAACTTGTCAGGTTCTCAGGGTTTTCTGACATCCTCCTCAACGTGTCAGACTCTTCTATTCTTCCGGCATATTCAGTCAATCAGGATTTTCAGTGTGGATAACATCTCCTGAGTTTCAAGCCTTTCTCCCTCCAACATTCTTCATGTCAGACCATGGTCCATCTCAGGAGAAGGCCGAGAAATCTAGCAGGATGAAGTACAAATTCAAGAAGCCAGAATCTCCATCATATATTGATTGCAATTATGATATCAGGGACACTGAACTTGGCAATATAGATATGGATGACTTCTGGAATAGGGTGAAGAGTTACTCTCAAACCCCATGGATGACAGCTTTAGCTAACAGTGGCTTGCCCCTTGCAGCAGGCTTTCCCATGTCCGCCCAATGTCTAGAATTTGTTTTGGCTTGTGCGTCTAGTTATGACTCGGCTTCTCGTTTCGTGAAGAGCCAGGCTGGTGAGGTAGTGATCAGGCTAGATGGAGCATATTTTGATGATCTTCTAAAACTACCTAATTTCGAAGAGTATGGGGACCTGAACATCAAGTCGGCTCAGAAGGCCTGGGATAGTAATCAGGAATACTGAATTAAGGATGTCAATAAGAAGTTCCTGGTCAAGGATAAACCAGTAGTATCTAGATTTCCAAGGACTATCCCCAGATGTGATTTCATACAAGAAATCAATGATATTATCACCCTGCTGAGCCGGGTTTTTGGATTTCCTGAATCAAATGTATTTCATGGATGGATGTATCAGTTTATGGTCACCATCAAGAAGAATCAGCAAGGGATTGACTGGGGGACCCTTATCAGCAATGAAATTGATTCTCAGATGATGACGGTCTTATCGACTGGAAAGTTTTATATGTTTTCATATGTGGCTTACGCAGTAGCCAGGATGAGGAACTATCCCAGGCTGGATACTAAGGGAAGCAGAACGACAAACCCAGTTTATAAATATTTCCCTTAATTGACAAAGAAGGGGTCAAAAGATCATTTCAGGAGGGTAAATGATGCCTTTTTCTATGAAAATATCTGCAGGCTGAACCCAGAGCTGAGGAAGACGAGAGTCTCAGATGAGGCTTGGACTGAAGTATCCAAATGGGGATGTATCTTCTTGCAATTCAAGAAGTTTACATATCTTCGAACAGTCATGTACTCGGGAGAGCCTTTCCGTTTGCCTCGCTATCCAGGGGATAGATTGATATTGATAGAATTGTTCAGACAGCTGTTGGATTTTCACAAATTCCAACAAAGCAAGCATAAGGCAGCTGTATCCTTCCCAATTTCTATCGGGAGATATACTTGCTCGACAGTGTCAAAGGCCAAAAATGTTGAATGTGAACTTCAGGAAAAATTAAAGAAGCATATGAAGTCTCGGGATGGTTTTGACATCCGAGGAGTGCTTAGAGCCTATGGAGCCCAACATCTACACAGGCCTGACATTGAGGATATATGGGTTGATCTGCATAACGAAGTTGCGGTTCGCAGAAAAGATAATAGTAGGTTGACTATTAATGAGATTCAGACGCTGGAGCTTTCTGATTTTCTAGATGGCACGACTGACAATGAAAGTGTGTTGGATATGTCCTATGATGGGCTTAATGAGGATCAATACGTTTTCCCACCTATTGATTGGTCAGCCAGCGAAAAAGCCTCTATTACAGATAGGTCGGCTCTCATTCTTGCTCACACCAAAAAATGGCTCTCCTCTTGGGGAATGAATTTTAAAGATGACAAGTTTCTAAAGTTGGCTGAAATGGAGGTGGGGCCCTCCAAAAAGAAAAAGGACAAAGAATCTTCTGGGGGGCCTATAAAAATCAGGATTCCCAAGAAGAGGAAAGAAAGACAAATCTCTTCAATTATTTCTCCAGCTGAAACGGTGGTTGTGCCAGAATCACCAACACCACCAGAAATAGGAGAAATTAATTTGGAAGAAGGAGGAAGCTAGCTCTTGACTTCATCATTTGTTGATTATCAAACTGAAGAAACTTTGTCTCTTGCATCCCAGGCTTTGGAAACTGAATCTGTGCCTCCCCCTCAACAACCACTCCAACCTCCTCATTCCCCATCCACTTCTTCAGGTATGGCCGGTATTTTCTCTGGACTCTCACCCCTCTCTGCTGGAACCCAAGTGATCACCAGCACGCCTCCACCTGTACCCCTCTTTGTTGCATCTACATTTCTCGCTCGGTGGCCAATTTTCCAATTTTGAGTGTTTTGCCTTCTCCAACTACAATTGACTCTGAAATTTCTCCTTTGATCTATATATTATCCTTCTCTTTTCAAAACTGGTCATTAGGATTAAAGATAGAATCCAATGTCACTAAGCCTTTTGGAAGCTTGTTTGTATGAAGCTACACTACTTGATCTCCATATTGCTGCTCTAATATGCTTTGATTCCTAGTTGAGAAATCAAATTCCTCCTACAAAAAATTGTTGATCTGTTGATCTTTCTGGAACACCTACAAACATGTCTTATTATCTGGCACTGCTAGCCTCAAAATCACATGGATACGTGGTTGTCCTTTGTCCCTCTTGATACTGTCAACCACATCAAATGTTGCTCCAACCACTGCAATTCTATCAGTAGCTTTGTTCTCCTTCCTATGTATGGACACAATGTTGAAGGCTTTGAAATCCTCAATGAGATCCCTTACCCTACTCTTGTAGCTTTTGAGTAGGTCGTTCTTAACAACATTTTTTCCTTTGACTTGATTGGCAACCATTTCACTGTCACCAAACACTTGCAGGTTCTTGATTCCTCATCTTCTAGCCCAATGTAATCCATGAACTAAAGCCTCATATTCTGCAGTTTTATTTGAGAAGGAAAATTAGAAACAGAAAGCTGAGTAATACTTCATACCTTAGGGTGACACAATCATAGCTCCACCTCTAACTCCTTTCCTACTTCTCAAGCCATCAAAGAATGATTTCCATACTTCATTGTCATCTTTATATTCTAGCTTAACGATGTTAGGAAGAGGATGATTATCCTCATGCAAGTAGTAGAATCCTGTTATCCCCGTTTTGAGTTCACGATAAAACAATCGGATAACCCATACGAAAATTTTCGAAGTTGATTTTGCATTATGACCTATTTTTAAGAAAATCAGGTTTTCGGGTTTTACCAACAGCTCGACATGAGTTTTAACATGATTTATGTCGACTGTCTTCCGAAACCTGAAACCCACCTTGTATTGAGAAAATCGGGTTTTCAGATCCCCGGCGCATCTGACCATCTGCAATCCAAAACATGTTTTATGCCCCATGTTTTCTAATTCCTGAAGTCTGCTTAATCCTTGTATCGGGTTTTCGGGGCTATGTAGCATCTAAGCACCTCATGCTTTATGCATCATGTTTTCCGAAACCTGAAACCCGAATTGCACTAAGTCCCCTCGTGTCGAGTTTTCGGACCTCCCAAACATGCTGACATGGCATTCATGCCAAGTGGTCGGTGAGTTGGCATGTGCCGAGCTGAAGTGTATTAATTACCAATTTTCTTATAAATACGCGGATTTCCACGTCATTCTTACCATTCGTATTTTTAATTCGTGGAATTTTTGTGCGTGCTCTTCCATTTTCAAAACCCGAAAACTCACCTTGCTCGATTGGATCATCTGCTTTCGATCTTACATTTCTCGAATTGAAGGTATTTTTCTTTCCCTTCTTTATTCTTGGTTTTTATGGATCGATTGAGCGTATTTTATTCCCAATTTCTTGCCGGGTGTTGAAGGTTTTCTTTCCTTCTTCTTTCTGTGTTGCTTTGGAAAGGGTTTTAGGTTTTTAGGGTTTATCTCTTTTGATACTATCCCTTGATGTTGTTTCTTCCAAGTTCTATTATATGCTTGGAACACGAATAATAAAAAAGAAGGAGATTACATGTTTTGGAATTCAACGAAAAACCCTGTTTTTCTTCTTGGGTTTTGAAGATTGTTTTGCAGAGCCGGAGACCCGAAGTGTATTGACGGATTGGTGCACTAGGCTTTCTCAAAATTCCGAAGTATATTGAAGTGTTGGGTTTTCTTCCAGTTCCGACATCCACAAACAGGTTTCGGGGTTTCTTCTGTGTCTGAAATCAAAATCAAGTACCGGGTATCTCCGAGTTCCTGTCATCAACGCAAGTGTCAGGCTTTGCCAAAGTTTCGACATATCAAACTTGTCGGGTTCTCAGGGTTTTCCGACATCCTCCTCAGCGTGTCGGACTTTTCTATTCTTCCGGCATATTCAGTCGATCAGGATTTTCAGTGTGGATAACATCTCCTGAGTTTCAAGCCTTTCTCCCTCCAACATTCTTCATGTCGGACCCTGGTCCATCTCAGGAGAAGGCCGAGAAATCTAGCAGGATGAAGTACAAATTCAAGAAGCCAGAATCTCCATCATATATTGATTGCAATTATGATATCAGGGACACTGAACTTGGCAATATAGATATGGATGACTTCTGGAATAGGGTGAAGAGTTACTCTCAAACCCCATGGATGACAGCTTTAGCTAACAGTGGCTTGCCCCTTGCAGCAGGCTTTCCCATGTCCGCCCAATGTCTAGAATTTGTTTTGGCTTGTGCGTCTAGTTATGACTCGGCTTCTCGTTTCGTGAAGAGCCAGGCTGGTGAGGTAGTGATCAGGCTAGATGGAGCATATTTTGATGATCTTCTAAAACTACCTAATTTCGAAGAGTATGGGGACCTGAACATCAAGTCGGCTCAGAAGGCCTGGGATAGTAATTAGGAATACTGCATTAAGGATGTCAATAAGAAGTTCCTGGTTAAGGCTAAACCAGCAGTATCTAGATTTCCAAGGACTATCCCCAGATGTGATTTCATACAAGAAATCAATGATATTATCACCCTGCTGAGCCGGGTTTTTGGATTTCCTGAATCAAATGTATTTCATGGATGGATGTATCAGTTTATGGTCACCATCAAGAAGAATCAGCAAGGGATTGACTGGGGGACCCTTATCAGCAATGAAATTGATTCTCAAATGATGACGGTCTTATCGACTGGAAAGTTTTATATGTTTTCATATGTGGCTTACGCAGTAGCCGGGATGAGGAACTATCCCGGGCTGGATACTAAAGGAAGCAGAACGACAAACCCAGTTTATAAATATTTCCCTTAATTGACAAAGAAGGGGTCAAAAGATCATTTCAGGAGGGTAAATGATGCCTTTTTCTATGAGAATATCTGCAGGCTGAACCCAGAGCTGAGGAAGACGAGAGTCTCAGATGAGGCTTGGACTGAAGTATCCAAATGGGGGTGTATCTTCTTGCAATTCAAGAAGTTTACATATCTTCGAACAGTCATGTACTCGGGAGAGCCTTTCCGTCTGCCTCGCTATCCAGGGTATAGATTGATATTGATAGAATTGGTCAGACAGCTGTTGGATTTTCACAAATTCCAACAAAGCAAGCATAAGGCAGCTGTATCCTTCCCAATTTCTATCGGGAGATATACTTGCTCGACAGTGGCAAAGGCCAAAAATGTTGAATGTGAACTTCATTAAAAATTAAAGAAGCATATGAAGTCTCGGGATGGTTTTGACATCCGAGGAGTGCTTAGAGCCTATGGAGCCCAACATCTGCATAGGCCTGACATTGAGGATATATGGGTTGATCTGCGTAATGAAGTTGCGGTTCACAGAAAAGATAATAGTAGGTTGACTATTAACGAGATTCAGACGCTGGAGCTTTCTAATTTGCCAGATGGCACGACTGACAATGAAAGTGTGTTGGATATGTCCTATGATGGGCTTAATGAGGATCAATACGTTTTCCCACCTATTGATTGGTCAGCCAGCGAAAAGGCCTCTATTACAGATAGGTCGGCTCTCATTCTTGCTCCCACCAAAAAATGGCTCTCCTCTTGGGGAATGAATTTTAAAGATGACAAGTTTCTAAAGTTGGCTGAAACAGAGGTGGGGCCCTCCAAACAGAAAAAGGACAAAGAATCTTCTGGCGGGCCTATAAAAATCAGGATTCCCAAGAAGAGGAAAGAAAGACAAATCTCTTCAATTATTTCTCCAGCTGAAACGGTGGTTGTGCCAGAATCACCAACACCACCAGAAATAGGAGAAATTAATTTGGAAGAAGGAGGAAGCTAACTCTTGACTTCATCATTTGTTGATTATCAAACTGAAGAAACTTTGACTCTTGCATCCCAGGCTTTGGAAACTGAATCTGTGCCTCCCCCTCAACAACCACTCCAACCTCCTCATTCCCCATCCACTTCTTCAGGTATGGCCGGTATTTTCTCTGGACTCTCACCCCTCTCTGCTGGAACCCAAGTGATCACCAGCACGCCTCCACCTGTACCTCTCTTTGTTGCATCTACTACCATGTTGGCTACTGTTCCTCCTCCAATAGTAGAATCTTCCCCCCTTGAGAGTAGAATACCAGTTACTACAACATTGGCAATTTCCTCTTATACGCCACAATGGCTACTTGAGCAAACTCTGAGGAAAAGGAAAGTGATTGTACCCCTACCAGCCTTTGATTTCAGCTCACTCAAGGCTTCTACTGTGAAATCAGCCAAGAAACCCAAAACAGTTTCAAGGGTTTTGGTATATGCTTCAGGAGATAAGTTCGCAGAGATTGCCACTCCCTCGGCTGACAAAACTAGAGATGATATAACAGATGTTGATTATCAGATAACCAAGGTGGCTCTAGGGAAAGTGACAGCAGAAGGAGCGCAACAAGATGCATGGGCTTCCATAGATGTGATGTGCCAAAAGTTGAAAGAAACAAAGGACAGCAGAAATGAGCTTAAGGAAAAAGTGGAGCAGTTGACAGAGATTTTGATTAAACTCTCAAAACCCCTTGAATCCATACCACCTTCTTCTGTTTCTGCCGGATTTGATTTCTCATCGGTGCCTACGATTGAGAAGATTGCTAAAAAAGGAAGGGTGGTTGATGAATGGATCCAAAAGTTGCTCCAACAGGGGAAGGAAGTAATTCAAGATGTGGTGAAGGTTCATGAGTCTTTGGGGGAGATTCAGAAGGAAGGAGAGAAGATGGATGAGGAATTCACTGAAGAAATTGGACAGCTTGATTTGACTTGTGAAGCTCTTCAAGTGCTAAAGCAATTACCAACACACGTCTTGGTGGAAGAAGGTATTCTCCCACATACAGATAAACATTTCCAGCTCACCAAGGCCATCAGGTTCAGAGTAAAGATTCTCAACGAAGCCTGCAGCAAGTTGAGAGAATCAAGGGATAAATTGATCGATGGGAAAAGTGATCTGGAGGAAGAATTGCTGAAGATTTGTCCAAAGGTGTCAGTTGGGAACTCAGGTATTCTATCACCAGATGATCTATTCAAACAAATCCAAGAGTCTGTTCAGCATGAACCTGTACACGGATTTGACCTTGATGTCATTGGTTAGTTTATGAGGATTGAACATACATTGGAGGCCTTAAGAAAGCTCAGCAAAAAATTGAAAAAGCTTCCCGGAAGTGCCAGTGATATTCATGAGACCTGCGAAATGTGGAATGATCATTCCACTGCACCTGATGAGAATGAAATGCAAGGCATAATTCTAAAGTTCCAGGAATTTCAGAGCAAACAGTCTCAGCAGGAGGAAGAAAAAAGAGGAAAGAGCAAAAGATGATGATTCAGACTAAGTCCCAATGTGTCATGTCATTTCAATCTTGAAATTGACATGTCTTTTTCATTTCTGTTTTGTCATATTTTTAATCATGTTTTGACTTGATCTCCTGCATGAGAGTCATGCAAAACTTAACTCTAGTTAAAATGCTACTTTTTAGGATCTGCCCTAGTTTATCTCTAGTTCCTTTTGTTATAAATAAGGGATGCCTGTGCATTCAAAAGGGTCGAGAGTTTTTGGAATATTGAGGGGCTAGTGGAAAGGAGAAAAACTTTGTGTTTTCTTTCAATCATTTTGAAGAATAGGAGTTGATATTGTTTTACAGACTTTGTGTTGTGAAATATATCTTATTTAAGATAGTGTTCTTATGTTCATGATCTTAAGCTATTCTTTGCATAGAATCTCAGTGTTTCTAACTATCTTGGACATTACATCTGTGATCTAAAACCTCGTATGATTATTTTGTGCCCTGTGTTTACTCGAAAGAAAATACGTTTCTCCCATTTCTTTTCTACCGTGCTTCTTTCACTGTAACAATTTCTAACCTATTTCATTTACGAAAGCAATATCCTTGAATCGTGTGAATGTGGATTTCGGGATTTCATCCCAACCCCCAATGGTTAGATTAGTGTGAATATTGTATATATTATTTATTTTGTTTTAGATTAGCAATAAACAGGCAGCCTCACCTGTCTTTGAGGAGGGATTTAATCCCATGTACTGTGGTTGAACCTCATATTTTGGTTTGACAAAATATCCAACCAACAGTTTTTGGCGACTCCGCTGGGGACTACGGATCTATAGGATAAAGCTTATCCTCTCGGTGTTTGGCGAATCTGTATTTGCCTTATTTTTCAACAAGATCTCCTTTCAGTTCAAGCTGTCCAGGAAGATCTTCACTCGGTCCCGCCGAGCTCAAGGTGAAATTGATCCACTCTTTGAGTTACTGCAACAGCATAATTTCAGTCTTTCTCCCAACAGCATTGTCTCTAATCGAACTAGAAGTTCTTCACCTGTTCGGAGAAACCGGATCCCTGTGGAAGGGAAAGCATCTACAACTTGTCGTGCACTACTCTTATCTGATACTCGGATCCCTGTACGCACTCTTTTCAGAAGGATGGCGGTTCAACCTGTGCCTTGGGGTGCAGTTATTAGTCCTCTTTCGTTGACTCCTGCATTGAATGAGTTACCATGTGGATCTCGTAAAAATATTCCTAAGTTCAATGGAGATGGGAAGCAGCATCCTGACGAGCACATGACATCTTTCTTTGTTGCATGCGGTGTTCTCAGAGTAGCCCACGAAGATGTCTCCGTCCGACTCTTCATTGAAACGTTGCAGGGTGTAGCAGCCGAATGGTTTTATCACCTCCCAAATGCATGCATCCCAAACTGGGCTACCATGCGGACTAAGTTCGAAGCATGTTTCAAACCAGCTGAAGATTCTCATGCTTTGTTAGCTCAGCTCACACATATGAAGAAGGAATTGCATGAACCTATGCGGGAATTCGTGGCAAAGTTCAACAAGCTGATCCGAAAGATTCCAGAAATAGCTGTACCTACTCTGGAAAACCAAAAATACTTCTTCATCAATGCCCAACCTCCTGATATAAGTTTTTTATTAAGAAGGTCGGTTATCCCAGATTTGGCTACTGCTCAGTCAACAGCTACTGAAATAGAGGATGATCTCATCTTGGCTGGAAGGATCAAGAAAGACATACCCAAACTCAAAAATCAAGGTTCTTCTCAAGGTAACACAGATCCTATGTTTCAAAAAATGGCTAATGATTTGATTGCTTTAAAGAAGCAAATGTCCCAGCAGGTGAACAATGTTCCATATCAGGATATACCTAAGCGGAATTTCAATAATAACAATGGTGCACCTGTCAGAGATAGGCCATGGTTAACTCCTGCTAAACCGAGACTAGCAATTGAAGCTCCTCCCGTCAATGCAGCAGTGGAAAATACTTGATGAAGAAGATGAACCAGAAGAACAAGAATCTCACGAGGCTTTCGAAGCTTCAGTATATGCTGATGAGTCTTATGATGAGTCAGCTGGCGACTCCAACATTGGGTATTTGGAATACGATGAAGATGAATGTGCGCCAGATGGTCAATCATTTGCTGTCTTCACTCGGTCCCAATCTCAGAATCCCAGAAAACCTCTTGAAAGCACTAAGGAGAAGAATAAGGATCCTCCCATATCTATAGTTAAGAGGGGTACCCCTATTTCGGCGCAAACTGAAAGAGAGGTTACCAAAAAGGCAGCTGCTCCTTATGTTCCTTCTCCTAAGATCAGTGCCCCAGCACAAGCTCATATAATTAGAACGGAGCCTACCATCATTCCTTCTTATACTACTTTTGACATTATTGATCATGCAAAGAGAACCAAAATTCAAATGTTAGAGGTAGAATACCTTCAATCGAATCCTGAACAGTTTGAAAAGCTGGCCAAGTTCATCAGGAGTAAAGCGGCCGTTCCATCACCTTCAAAAGGTCTCCTTCCAAATCCTACTCAACTCACACCTTAGAATAATCTGACCTCTGCTTCTTCCTCAGGAAAGATTGAACCATTTTATTTGTCTCTACTTATAAATGGGTTTAAACTCAGCAATTGCATCATCGACTCAGAGGCCTCTGATAATGTTATGCCCGCAAAAGTGGCCCATGCCCTTGGACTTACTTTGACTAAGTCATATGGACGGTGCTATTCCATGGAAACTAAACAAGTCCCTCTGATTGGTCAAATCAAGGACGCACAGTTTGCATTTGTTGCCTTCCCTGAGAAGAGAGTGAAAATGACTATTCTGGTTGCCGATATCCCTGCGGCTTATGGTATCCTCTTGGGTAGAGGATTTTGTAAAGATGTCGGAGGAGAGATTAGTATGGATTGGACCAAAGCCAAGATCCCAGTCAAAGGGGTTCAAAAGGTTCTTCATCCTGAACTGCAGGCAAAGTATTTGGTGACCAAATCAGATGATCCTAAGGCTCAGATTCTTTTCGAAGATGCTAGCTTCGGGAATTATTTCATGACTTCCGAGATACCAATTTTGGATGTTGAAGAGGAAGATCCCAATGCTATTTGGATGCTCGAATTTGATGGTAGTTGCTCAACCTCTGGATCAGGCGTTGGTGTTGTTCTCATATCTCCTAGCTCCGAGATTTTCCCATCAGCTTATAAGTTGCAATTTGATAATACTAACAAGACGGCCGAATATGAAGCCCTGTTATTGGGATTAGAATTAGCCAGACAGAAGGGAATTAGAAATCTCAAGGTTCAAGGAGATGCGGAGCTGATTGTTAATTAGGTCACGGGTATATATCAGGTGAAAAATGATCGGTTGAGACATTACCGAAATAAAGTTTGGGATAGTATAGAATGCTTTGATGCATTTTCTATTAAGGCAGTTTTAAGAGATTATAATGACAAGGCTGATTCTTTGGCCGTATCTACATCTCTTCTTCTTCCTCATCCTCAGTTCAAGCAAGATACATACTCTATTGAGATTGTATATCGTCCCAGTATCCCAGATAATTCAACTCATTGGCAAGTGTTTAATGATGATCGACAGGTGTTGGCTTTTCTAGAAAAGGCTGACAATTTCAGTGAGCTATATTTTGAAGGTTCGGAATCAGCCTTTCATGAAACTATTTCAGATCCATATCAAGAGGTTGATGGTGAATTTATCCAGCTGAAAGGAAAAAAGATACCAAAAGGTCTGGTTTCCCTGGAGGGTCTGTTTGACAAGCATGATCGCTTTATCCAAAACAAAAGGCAAGTTGAAGGAGCTTCTTCCTCTGAAGTAGATCAAATCAATCTAGGTTCATCTGATCAACCTCGGATGGTGAATATCGGTAAATTTTGTTCTCCTGAAGAGAAGGTAAGATTCACTTCGCTCTTGAAGAAATACATCGATGTGTTGGCCTGGTCTTATGCAGATTTGAAATCCTTCAAGCCCAAAGATGTACAGCACAGTATCCCTTTGAAGCCTGATGTGAAGCCGTATAGACAAAAGCAAAGACATATCAATCTGAAGATTTCAGGAACTATCCTAGCAGAAATTAAAAAGATGTTAGATGCCAGAATTATTTTCCCAATCCATCACTCCACTTGGATTGCAAACATTGTTCCTGTCAGGAAGAAGAATGGCGAGATCTGGATTTGTGTTGACTTCCGGAACTTGAATCAGTCCTCGCTGAAGGATAACTATCCCTTGCCTATCATGGATCAGGTATTGCAAACTGTTACTGGATCAGAAATGTTATCCATGCTCGACGGGTTTTCAGGATATAATCAAGTCGAGGTAACCACAGAAGATCAACACAAGATAGCTTTCACGACCCCATGGGGTACCTTTGCTTACAGGAGGATGCCATTCGGCTTGATCAACGCTGGAGCTACTTTTCAGAGAGCTATGGACCTGGCATTCAGAGATCTGATGGGCAAGGTCATAGTTGTGTATTTAGATGACTTGACCGTTTTCTCTAAAAAACGGGGTGATCATTATGGTCATTTAGAACAAGTACTTTTGAGATGCAGACGTCACGGGATTTCATTGAATCCTAAGAAGTCCATGTTCGGGGTAACCGAAGGAAAATTGCTGGGTCATATTGTGACTAAGGAAGGAACTAAAATTGACCCGGAAAGGGTAAAGGCTATTCAGAGCCTTACCTTGGCCACAAGTAAAACAGGAGTTCATTCTTTCTTTGGAAAGGTTAATTTTTTGAGAAGATTTGTACTTGATTTTGCTGACAAAACCAAGGATATCCTTGGAATGATGAAAGGAAAAGTCCCATTCAGATGGAGTGCAGAAGGGAAGCTTTCATTTGAAGAAATCAAAAGGGAAAATGCTTCCGCTCCTATCTTAGTATGTCCAGACTTTAAGAAAGATTTCATCATGTATAGCTATGCTTCTGCTCACACAGTGTCAGCCATCCTGATGCAGGAAAATGGGGAAGGTATTGAAGCTCCCATCACATTCATGAGCTGTCTGTTGAAGGAGCATGAATTGAAGATGTCGCAGATTGAAAAACATGCTTATGCAGTGGTACGAGCAGTAAAACATTTCAGGTACTATGTGCTGAATTCCCATACTCACGTTCTCATTCCTGATACTACTGTTAAATCCATTCTGACTCAACAAGAGCTGGGAAGTCAACGAGGTACCTGGATAGCTAAATTTAAGGAGTATGACTTGGACATCAAACCTACCAAGTTGGTACGAGGAAGGGGCCTGTGTCAATTGATTGTAGAAAATCATGCTGAAACAGAGTGTGAAAAGACTCAAGATACTTCTTCAGAGCTGCCTATGGTGCTTTTTGTGAGTACGACCGATGAATGGTACACGGACATTGCTTTCTTCCTAACTTATGGTGAATGCCCTCCGCATTTAAATCAAAAAGAGAAGAGGACCGTCAAGTTGAGATCTGCAAAATACCTTTTGTGGAATAATGCAATATACAAGAAAGGTATTGATGGTGTCTTCTTGCGTTGTGTTGATAAATCACAACAGGAAAAGTTATTAGAATCCTTTCATAGCCTAGCATGCGGAGGACATTTTTCATCCTCTGTAACAGCGTATAAGATCCTACGGGCTAGGTATTATTGGCCTACTCTTTTCCGGGATTCAGCAGAATGGGTGTCTAAATGTGAAGCTTGTCAACATTTCGTTGGTCGTCCCAAGCTAGCAGCTCTTCCTCTGAAACCTGTAGTGATTGAAGAACCTTTTCACCAATGGGGGATTGATTTATCGGAACATTGAATCCTGCTTCCAGTGCCGGACACAACTATGTGCTGACCGCTACAGATTATTTTACCAAGTGGGTAGAAGCTTGTACCAATCAAGCAAGCAACTTCTGAAGCTGTTTGCAAGTTCCTGAAAGAAAATATAATCGTCAGATTCGGTGTGCCTCATAAGATTGTAGCGGATAATGCTTCTAATTTCTCATCACATGAGTTAACTGAGTTTTGCTATGGATTCGGCATCACTCTGGCTCACTCATCTGATTATTATCCCCAGGGTAATGGGCAATCTGAATCCAGCAACAAGAATCTGGTTACTATAATCAGGAAACTAGTAGAAGAAAATCAGAGGACATGGCACAAAGCATTGTATGATGCGTTGTGGGCTGATCGGATCACTCCAAAGCGAGCCATAGGGATGTCTCCTTTCCAATTGCTATACGGGATTGATGCTGAAATTCCTATCTCAGTAGAATTGTCGGCCTTGCAGTTGGCAAAAGCGGTTGAAGATGTAGCTTTTCAGAATTCTATCGAGAAGAGGGTTATGTACCTAACCAGGCTAGAAGAAGAGTGAATCAAGGTGGTTGATCGTATATCAGATCATCAGAGCAGGGTGAAGAAGATTTTCGATAAAAAATCAAAGCAGCGCAACTTCCAGATTGGAGATTTGGTGTTACTTTGGGATAAAAGGAGAGAACAGAAAGGAATGCATGGAAAGTTTGATTCTTTATGGAAAGGACCTTTCAAGATCCACGAGTTGAATGGTGAAAATAGTTTCCTTCTATCATATCTGGATGGAGGGTTACTCCCTTTGCCTTTCAGTGGACAACATCTAAAGCTGTTCCACCATTAATGCAAGATGCTCTCTTGCATTGTACATATTTTGCTTTTTGTTGTGTGTTTGCTTTTGGTTTTCTTTCTTTCTTTCTTCGTTTTGTTTTGTTTTGGTTTTCTTCTTTTCTCCGTAGCCCAATGAATAAGACCAGAGATTCTGAGTTCTCTTCCTTTGGTATTACAAAGAAAGTCCCCAACTGGAGCCAGCTGTTATCCCCGTTTTGAGTTCACGACAAAACGGTCGGATAACCCCTACGAAATTTTCGAAGTTGATTTTGCATTATGGCCTCTTTTTAAGAAAATCAGGTTTTCGGGTTTTACCAACAGCTCGACATGAGTTTTCCGAAACCCGAAACATGCTTTATGTCGACTGTCTTCCGAAACCCGAAACCCGCCTTGTATTGAGAAAATCGGGTTTTCGGACCCCCGGCGCATCGGAACATCCATAATCCAAAACATGTTTTATGCCCCATGTTTTCCGATTCCCGAAGTCCGCTTAATCATGCTTTGTATCTTTGGGTTTTCGGGGCTATGTAGCATCTAAGCACCTCATGCTTTATGCATCATGTTTTCCGAAACCCGAAACCCGAATTGCACTAAGTCCCCTCGTGTCGGGTTTTCGGACCTCCCAAACATGCTGACATGGCATTCATGCCGAGTGGTCGGTGAGTTGGCACGTGCCGAGCTGAAGTGTATTAATTACCAATTTTCTTATAAATACGTGGATTTCCATGTCATTCTTACCATTCGTATTTTTAATTCGTGGAATTTTTGTGCGTGCTCTTCCGTTTTCAAAACCCGAAAACTCACCTTGCTCGATTGGATCGTCTGTTTTCGATCTTACATTTCTCGAATTGAAGGTATTTTTCTTTCCCTTCTTTATTCTTGGTTTTTATGGATCGATTGAGCGTATTTTATTCCCAATTTCTTGCCGGGTGTTGAAGGTTTTCTTTCCTTCTTCTTTCTGTGTTGCTTTGGAAAGGGTTTTAGGTTTTTAGGGTTTATCTCTTTTGAGACTATCCCTTGGTGCTGTTCTCTTCCAAGTTCTATTATATGCATGGAACATGAATAATAAAAAAGAAGGAGATTACATGTTTTGGAATTCAACGAAAAACCCTGTTTTTCTTCTTGGGTTTTGAAGATTGTTTTGCAGAGCCGGAGACCCGAAGTGTATTGACGGATTGGCGCGCCGGGCTTTCTCAAAATTCCGAAGTATATTGAAGTGTCAGGTTTTCTTCCAGTTCCGACATCCACAACAGGTGTCGGGGTTTCTTCCGTATCTGATCATCAAAAGCAAGTGCCGGGTATCTCCGAGTTCCCATCATCAACGTTTTCTTCAAGTGTCAGAGGCTTTGCCAAAGTTCCGACATATCAAACTTGTTCGGGTTCTCAGGGTTTTCCGACATCCTCCTCAGCGTGTCGGACTCTTTCTATTCTTCCGGCATATTCAGTCGATCGGGATTTTCAGTGTGGATAACATCTCCTGAGTTTCAAGCCTTTCTCCCTCCAACATTCTTCATGTCGGACCCTGGTCCATCTCAGGAGAAGGCCGAGAAATCTAGCAGGATGAAGTACAAATTCAAGAAGCCAGAATCTCCATCATATATTGATTGCAATTATGATATCAGGGACACTGAACTTGGCAATATAGATATGGATGACTTCTGGAATAGGGTGAAGAGTTCCTCTCAAACCCCATGGATGACAGCTTTAGCTAACAGTGGCTTGCCCCTTGCAGCAGGCTTTCCCATGTCCGCCCAATGTCCAGAATTTGTTTTGGCTTGTGCATCTAGTTATGACTCGGCTTCTCGTTCCGTGAAGAGCCAGGCTGGTGAGGTAGTGATCAGGCTAGATGGAGCATATTTTGATGATCTTCTAAAACTACCTAATTTCGAAGAGTATGGGGACCTGAACATCAAGTCGGCTCAGAAGGCCTGGGATAGTAATCAGGAAGACTGCATTAAGGATGTCAATAAGAAGTTCCTGGTCAAGGCTAAACCAGCAGTATCTAGATTTCCAAGGACTATCCCCAGATGTGATTTCATACAAGAAATCAATGATATTATCACCCTGCTGAGCCGGGTTTTTGGCTTGCCTGAATCAAATGTATTTCATGGATGGATGTATCAGTTTATGGTCACCATCAAGAAGAATCAGCAAGGGATTGACTGGGGGACCCTTATCAGCAATGAAATTGATTCTCAGATGATGACGGTCTTATCGACTGGAAAGTTTTATATGTTTTCATATGTGGCTTACGCAGCAGCCGGGATGAGGAACTATCCCGGGCTGGATACTAAGGGAAGCAGAACGACAAACCCAGTTTATAAATATTTCCCTCAATTGACAAAGAAGGGGTCAAAAGATCATTTTAGGAGGGTAAATGATGCCTTTTTCTATGAGAATATCTGCAGGCTGAACCCAGGGCTAAGAAAGACAAGAGTCTCAGACGAGGCTTGGACTGAAGTATCCAAATGGGGGTGTATCTTCTTGCAATTCAAGAAGTTTACATATCTTCGAACAGTCATGTACTCGGGAGAGCCTTTCCGTCTGCCTCGCTATCCAGGGGATAGATTGATATTGATAGAATTGGTCAGACAGCTGTTGGATTTTCACAAATTCCAACAAAGCAAGCATAAGGCAGCTGTATCCTTCCCAATTTCTATCGGGAGATATACTTGCTCGACAGTAGCAAAGGCCAAAAATGTTGAATGCGAACTTCAGGAAAAATTGAAAGAAGCATATGAAGTCTCGGGATGGTTTTGACATCCGAGGAGTGCTTAGAGCCTATGGAGCCCAACATCTGCACAGGCCTGACATTGAGGATATATGGGTTGATCTGCGTAACGAAGTTGCGGTTCGCAGAAAAGATAATAGTAGGTTGACTATTAATGAGATTCAGACGCTGGAGCTTTCTGATTTGCCAGATGGCACGACTGACAATGAAAGTGTGTTGGATATGTCCTATGATGGGCTTAATGAGGATCAATACGTTTTCCCACCTATTGATTGGTCAGCCAGCGAAAAAGCCTCTATTACAGATAGGTCGGCTCTCATTCTTGCTCGCACCAAAAAATGGCTCTCCTCTTGGGGAATGAATTTTAAAGATGACAAGTTTCCAAAGTTGGCTGAAACGGAGGTGGGGCCCTCCAAAAAGAAAAAGGACAAAGAATCTTCTGGGGGGCCTATAAAAATCAGGATTCCCAAGAAGAGGAAAGAAAGACAAATCTCTTCAATTATTTCTCCAGCTGAAACGGTGGTTGTGCCAGAATCACCAACACCACCAGAAATAGGAGAAATTAATTTGGAAGAAGGAGGAAGCCAGCTCTTGACTTCATCATTTGTTGATTATCAAACTGAAGAAACTTTGTCTCTTGCATCCCAGGCTTTGGAAACTGAATCTGTGCCTCCCCCTCAACAACCACTCCAACCTCCTCATTCCCCATCCACTTCTTCAGGTATGGCCGGTATTTTCTCTGGACTCTCACCCCTCTCTGCTGGAACCCAAGTGATCACCAGCACGCCCCAACCTGTACCTCTCTTTGTTGCATCTACTACCACGTTGGCTACTGTTCCCCCTCCAATAGTAGAATCTTCCTCCCCTTGAGAGTAGAATACCAGTTACTACAACATTGGCAATTTCCTCTGATACGCCACAATGGCTACTCGAGCAAACTCCGAGGAAGAGGAAAGTGATTGTACCCCTACCAGCCTTTGATTTCAGCTCACTCAAGGCTTCTACTGCGAAATCAGCCAAGAAACCCAAAACAGTTTCAAGGGTTTTGGTAGATGCTTCAGGAGATAAGTTCGCAGAGATTGCCACTCCCTCAGCTGACAAAACTAGAGAGGATATAACAGCTGCTGATTATCAGATAACCAAGGTGGCTCTAGGGAAAGTGACAGCAGAAGGAGCGCAACAAGATGCACGGGCTTCCATAGACGTGCTGTGCCAAAAGTTGAAAGAAACAAAGGACAGCAGAAATGAGCTTAAGGAAAAAGTGGAGCAGTTGACAGAGATTTTGATTAAACTCTCAAAACCCCTTGAATCCATACCACCTTCTTCTGTTTCTGCCGGATTCGATTTCTCATCGGTGCCTACGATTGAGAAGATTGCTAAAAAAGGAAGGGTGGTTGATGAATGGATCCAAAAGTTTCTCCAACAGGGGAAGGAAGTAATTCAAGACGTGGTGAAGGTTCATGAGTCTTTGGGGGAGATTCAGAAGGAAGGAGAGAAGATGGATGAGGAATTCACTGAAGAAATTGGACAGCTTGATTTGACTTGTGAAGCTCTCCAAGTGCTAAAGCAATTACCAGCACACGTCTTGGTGGAAGAAGGTATTCTCCCACATACAGATAAACATTTCCAGCTCACCAAGGCCATCAGGTTCAGAGTAAAGATTCTCAACGAAGCCTGCAGCAAGTTGAGAGAATCAAGGGATAAATTGATCGATGGGAAAAGTGATCTGGAAGAAGAATTGCTGAAGATTTGTCCAAAGGTGTCAGTTGGGAACTCAGGTATCCTATCACCAGATGATCTCTTCAAACAAATCCAAGAGTCTGTTCAGCATGAACCTGTACACGGATTTGACCTTGAAGTCATTGGTCAGTTTGTGAGGATTGAACATACGTTGGAGGCCTTAAGAAAGCTCAGCAAAAAATTGAAAAAGCTTCCCGGCAGTGCCAGTGATATTCATGAGACCTGCGAAATGTGGAATGATCATTCCACTGCACCTGATGAGAATGAAATGCAAGGCATAATTCGAAAGTTCCAGGAATTTCAGAGCAAACAGTCTCAGCAGGAGGAAGAAAAAGAGGAAAGAGCAAAAGATGATGATTCAGACTAAGTCCCAATGTGTCATGTCATTTCAATCTTGAAATTGACATGT
Organism: Taxus chinensis; assembly: GCA_019776745.2. Classification (NCBI taxonomy): domain Eukaryota; kingdom Viridiplantae; phylum Streptophyta; class Pinopsida; order Cupressales; family Taxaceae; genus Taxus; species Taxus chinensis. The sequence continues at coordinate 307,316,905 of CM034154.1, forward strand.
CTTTTTCATTTCTGTTTCGTCATATTTTTAATCATGTTTTGACTTGATCTCCTGCGTGAGAGTCATGCAAAACTGAACTCCAGTTAAAATGCTACTTTTTAGGATCTGCCCTAGTTTATCTCTAGTTCCTTTTGTTATAAATAAGGGATGCCTGTGCATTCAAAAGGGTCGAGAGTTTTTGGAATATTGAGGGGCTATTGGAAAGGAGAAAAACTTTGTGTTTTCTTTCAATCATTTTGAAGAATAGGAGTTGATATTGTTTTACAGACTTTGTGTTGTGAAATATATCTTATTTAAGACAGTGTTCTTATGTTCATGATCTTAAGCTATTCTTTGCATAGAATCTCAGTGTTTCTAATTATCTTGGACATTACATCTGTGATCTAAAACTCGTATGATTATTTCGTGCTCTGTGTTTACTCGAAAGAAAATACGTTTCTCCCATTTCCTTTCTACCGTGCTTCTTTCACTGTAACAGTTTCTAACCTATTTCATTTACGAAAGCAATATCCTTGAATCGTGTGAATGTGGATTTCGGGATTTCATCCCAACCCCCAATGGTTAGATTAGTGTGAATATTGTATATATTATTTACTGTGTTTTAGATTAGCAATAAACAGGCAGCCTCACCTGTCTTTGAGGAGGGATTTAATCCCATGTACTGTGGTTGAACCTCATATTTTGGTTTGACAAAATATCCAACCAACAGTTTTTGGCGACTCCGCTGGGGACTACGGATCTATAGTATAAAGCTTATCCTCTCGGTGTTTGGCGACTCCGTATTTGCCTTATTTTTCAACAAGATCTCCTTTCAGTTCAAGCTGGCCAGGAAGATCTTCACTCGGTCCCGCCGAGCTCAAGGTGAAATTGATCCACTCTTTGAGTTACTGCAACAGCATAATTTCAGTCTTTCTCCCAACAGCATTGTCTCTAATCGAACTAGAAGTTCTTCACCTGTTCGGAGAAACCGGATCCCTGTGGAAGGGGAAGCATCTGCAACTTGTCGTGCACTACTCTTATCTGATACTCGGATCCCTGTACGCACTCTTTTCAGAAGGATGGCGGTTCAACCTGTGCCTTGGGGTGCAGTTATTGGTCCTCTTTCCTTGACTCCTCCATTGAATGAGTTACCACGTGGATCTCGTAAAAATATTCCTAAGTTCAATGGAGATGGGAAGCAGCATCCTGACGAGCACATAGCATCTTTCTTTGTTGCATGCGGTGTTCTCGGAGTAGCCCACGAAGATGTCTCCGTCCGACTCTTCGTTGAAACGTTGCAGGGTGTAGCAGCCGAATGGTTTTATCACCTCCCGAATGCATGCATCCCAAACTGGGCTACCATGCGGACTAAGTTCGAAGCACGTTTCAAACCAGCTGAAGATTCTCATGCTTTGTTAGCTCAGCTCACTCATATGAAGAAGGAATCGCATGAACCTATGCGGGAATTCGTGGCAAAGTTCAACAAGCTGATCCGGAAGATTCCAGAAATAGCTGTACCTACTCTGGAAAACCAAAAATGCTTCTTCATCAATGCCCAACCTCCTGATATAAGTTTTTTATTAAGAAGGTCGGTTATCCCAGATTTGGCTACTGCTCAGTCAACAGCTACTGAAATAGAGGATGATCTCATCTTGGCTGGAAGGATCAAGAAAGACATACCCAAACTCAAAAATCAAGGTTCTTCTCAAGGTAACACAGATCCTATGTTTCAAAAAATGGCTAATGATTTGATTGCTTTAAAGAAGCAAATGTCCCAGCAGGTGAACAATGTTCCATATCAGGATATACCTAGGCGGAATTTCAATAATAACAATGGTGCACCTGTCAGAGATAGGCCACGGTTAACTCCTGCTCAACCGAGACTAGCAATTGAAGCTCCTCCTATCAATGCAGCAGTGGAAATACTTGATGAAGAAGATGAACCAGAAGAACAAGAATCTCCCGTGAGGCTTTCGAAGCTTCAGGATATGCTGATGAGTCTTATGATGAGTCAGCTGGCGACTCCAGCATTGGGTATTTGGAATACGATGAAGATGAATGTGCGCCAGATGGTCAATCATTTGCTGTCTTCACTCGGTCCCAATCTCAGAATCCCAGAAAACCTCTTGAAAGCACTAAGGAGAAGAATAAGGATCCTCCCATATCTATAGTTAAGAGGGGTACCCCTATTTCGGCGCAAACTGAAAGAGAGGTTACCAAAAAGGCAGCTGCTCCTTATGTTCCTTCTCCTAAGATCAGTGCCCCAGCACAAGCTCATGTAATTAGAACTGAACCTACCATCATTCCTTCTTATACTACTTTTGACATTATTGATCATGCAAAGAGAACCAAAATTCAAATGTCAGAGGCAGAATACCTTCAGTCGAATCCTGAACAGTTTGAAAAGCTGGCCAAGTTCATCAGGAGTAAAGCGGCCGTTCCATCACCTTCAAAAGGTCTCCTTCCAAATCCTACTCAACTCACACCTCAGAATAATCTGACCTCTGCTTCTTCCTCAGGAAAGATTGAACCATTTTATTTGTCTCTACTTATAAATGGGTTTAAACTCAGCAATTGCATCATCGACTCAGGGGCCTCTGATAATGTTATGCCTGCAAAAGTGGCCCATGCCCTTGGACTTACTATGACTAAGTCATATGGACGGTGCTATTCTATGGAAACTAAACAAGTCCCTCTGATTGGTCAAATTAAGGACGCACAGTTTGCATTTGTTGCCTTTCCTGAGAAGAGAGTGAAAATGACTATTCTGGTTGCCGATATCCCTGCGGCTTATGGTATCCTCTTGGGTAGAGGATTTTGTAAAGATGTCGGAGGAGAGATTAGTATGGATTGGACCAAAGCCAAGATCCCAGTCAAAGGGGTTCAACAGGTTCTTCATCCTGAACCGCAGGCAAAGTATTTGGTGACCAAATCAGATGATCCTAAGGCTCAGATTCTTTTCGAAGATGCTAGCTTTGGGAATTATTTCATGACTTCCGAGATACCAATTGTGGATGTTGAAGAGGAAGATCCCAATGCTATTTGGACGCTCGAATTTGATGGTAGCTGCTCAACCTCTGGATCAGGCGCTGGTGTTGTTCTCATATCTCCTAGCTCCGAGATTTTCCCATCAGCTTATAAGTTGCAATTTGATAATACTAACAACACGGCCGAATATGAAGCCCTGTTATTGGGATTAGAATTAGCCAGACAGAAGGGAATTAGAAATCTCAAGGTTCAAGGAGATGCGGAGCTGATTGTTAATCAGGTCAGGGGTATATATCAGGTGAAAAATGATCGGTTGAGACATTACCGAAATAAAGTTTGGGATAGTATAGAATGCTTTGATGCATTTTCTATTAAGGCAGTTTTAAGAGATTATAATGACAAGGCTGATTCTTTGGCCGTATCTACATCTCTTCTTCTTCCTCATCCTCAGTTCAAGCAAGATACATACTCTATTGAGATTGTATATCGTCCCAGTATCCCAGATAATTCAACTCATTGGCAAGTGTTTAATGATGATCGACAGGTGTTGGCTTTTCTAGAAAAGGCTGACAATTTCAGTGAGCTATATTTTGAAGGTTCGGAATCAGCCTTTCGTGAAACTATTTCAGATCCATATCAAGAGGTTGATGGTGAATTTATCCAGCTGAAAGGCAACAAGATACCAAAAGGTCTGGTTTCCCTGGAGGGTCTGTTTGACAAGCATGATCGCTTTATCCAAAACAAAAGGCAAGTTGAAGGAGCTTCTTCCTCTGAAGTAGATCAAATCAATCTAGGTTCATCTGATCAACCTCGGATGGTGAATATCGGTAAATGTTGTTCTCCTGAAGAGAATGTAAGATTCACTTCGCTCTTGAAGAAATACATCGATGTGTTGGCCTGGTCTTATGCAGATTTGAAATCCTTCAAGCCCAAAGATGTACAACACAGTATCCCTTTGAAGCCTGATGTGAAGCCGTATAGACAAAAGCAAAGACATTACAATCTGAAGATTTCAGGAACTATCCTGGCAGAAATTCAAAAGATGTTAGATGCCAGAATTATTTTCCCAATCCATCACTCCACTTGGATTGCAAACATTGTTCCTGTCAGGAAGAAGAATGGCGAGATCTGGATTTGTGTTGACTTCCGGAACTTGAATCAGTCCTCGCTGAAGGATAACTATCCCTTGCCTATCATGGATCAGGTATTGCAAACTGTTACTGGATCAGAAATGTTATCCATGCTCGACGGGTTTTCGGGATATAATCAAGTCGAGGTAACCACAGAAGATCAACACAAGACAGCTTTCACGACCCCATGGGGTACCTTTGCTTACAGGAGGATGCCATTCGGCTTGATCAACGCTGGAGCTACTTTTCAGAGAGCTATGGACCTGGCATTCAGAGATCTGATGGGCAAGGTCATAGTTGTGTATTTAGATGACTTGACCGTTTTCTCTAAAAAACGGGGTGATCATTATGGTCATTTAGAACAAGTACTTTTGAGATGCAGACGTCACGGGATTTCATTGAATCCTAAGAAGTCCATGTTCGGGGTAACCGAAGGAAAATTGCTGGGTCATATTGTGACTAAGGAAGGAACTAAAATTGACCCGGAAAGGGTAAAGGCTATTCAGAGCCTTACCTTGGCCACAAGTAAAACAGGAGTTCATTCTTTCTTTGGAAAGGTTAATTTTTTGAGAAGATTTGTACTTGATTTTGCTGACAAAACCAAGGATATCCTTGGAATGATGAAAGGAAAAGTCCCATTCAGATGGAGTGCAGAAGGGAAGCTTTCATTTGAAGAAATCAAAAGGGAAGTTGCTTCCGCTCCTATCTTAGTATGTCTGGACTTCAAGAAAGATTTCATCATGTATAGCTATGCTTCTGCTCACACAGTGTCAGCCATCCTGATGCAGGAAAATGGGGAAGGCATTGAAGCTCCCATCGCATTCATGAGTTGTCCGTTGAAGGAGCATGAATTGAAGATGTCGCAGATTGAAAAACATGCTTATGCGGTGGTGCGAGCGGTGAAGCATTTCAGGTACTATGTGCTGAATTCCCATACTCGCGTTCTCGTTCCTGATACTGCTGTTAAATCCATTCTGACTCAACAAGAGCTGGGAAGTCAACGAGGTACCTGGATAGCTAAGGTTCAGGAGTATGATTTAGACATCAGACCTACCAAGTTGGTACGAGGAAGGGGCCTGTGTCAATTGATTGCAGAAAATCATGCTGAAACAGAGTGTGAAAAGACTCAAGATACTTCTTCAGAGCTGCCTATGGTGCTTTTTGTGAGTACGACTGATGAATGGTACACGGACATTGCTTTCTTCCTAACTTATGGTGAATGCCCTTCACATTTAAATCAAAAGGAGAAGAGGACCGTCAAGCTGAGATCTGCAAAATACCTTTTGTGGAATAATGCAATATACAAGAGAGGTATAGATGGTGTTTTCCTGCGTTGTGTTGATAAATCACAACAGGAAAAGTTATTAGAATCCTTTCATAGCCTAGCATGCGGAGGACATTTTTCATCCTCTGTAACAGCGTATAAGATCCTACGGGCTAGGTATTATTGGCCTACTCTTTTCCGGGATTCAGCAGAATGGGTGTCTAAATGTGAAGCTTGTCAACATTTCGTTGGTCGTCCCAAGCTAGCAGCTCTTCCTCTGAAACCTGTAGTGATTGAAGAACCTTTTCACCAATGGGGGATTGATTTTATTGGAACATTGAATCCTTCTTCCAGTGCCAGACACAACTATGTGCTGACCGCTACAGATTATTTTACCAAGTGGGTAGAAGTTGTACCAATCAAGCAAGCAACTTCTGAAGCTGTTTGCAATTTCCTGAAAGAAAATATAATTGTCAGATTCGGTGTGCCTCATAAGATTGTAGCTGATAATGCTTCTAATTTCTCATCACATGAGTTAACTGAGTTTTTCTATGGATTTGGCATCACTCTAGCTCACTCATCTAATTATTATCCTCAGGGTAATGGGCAAGCTGAATCCAGCAACAAGAACCTGGTTACCATAATCAGGAAACTAGTGGATGAAAATCAGAGGACATGGCACAAAGCATTATATGATGCATTGTGGGCTGATCGGATCACTCCAAAGCGAGCCATAGGGATGTCTCCTTTCCAATTGCTATACGGGATTGATGCTGAAATTCCTATCTCAGTAGAATTGCCGGCCTTGCAGTTGGCAAAAGCGGTTGAAGATGTAGCTTTTCAGAATTCTATCGAGAAGAGGGTTATGTACCTAACCAGGCTAGAAGAAGAGTGAATCAAGGTGGTTGATCGTATATCAGATCATCAGAGTAGGGTGAAGAAGATTTTCGATAGAAAATCAAAGCAGCGCAACTTCCAGATTGGAGACCTGGTGTTGCTTTGGGATAAAAGGAGAGAACAGAAAGGAATGCATGGAAAGTTTGATTCTTTATGGAAAGGACCTTTCAAGATCCACGAGTTGAATGGTGAAAATAGTTTCCTTCTATCATATCTAGATGGAGGGTTACTCCCTTTGCCTTTCAGTGGACAACATCTAAAGTTGTTCCACTATTAATGCAAGATGCTCTCTTGCATTGTACATATTTTGCTTTTTGTTGTGTGTTTGCTTTTGGTTTTCTTTCTTTCTTTCTTCGTTTTGTTTTGTTTTGGCTTTCTTCTTGACCCCGTAGCCTAATGAATAAGACCAGAGATTCTGAGTTCTCTTCCTTTGGTATTACAAAGAAAGTCCCCAACTGGAGCCAGCTGTTATCCCCGTTTTGAGTTCACGACAAAACGATCGGACAACCCCTACAAAAATTTTCGAAGTTGATTTTGCATTATGACCTATTTTTAAGAAAATCAGGTTTTCAGGTTTTACCAATAGCTCGACATGAGTTTTAACATGCTTTATGTCGACTGTCTTCCGAAACCCGAAACCCGCCTTGTATTGAGAAAATTGGGTTTTCCGATCCCCGGCGCATCGGAACATCCAAAATCCAAAACATGTTTTATGCCCCATGTTTTCCGATTCCTGAAGTCCGCTTAATCCTTGTATCGGGTTTTCGGGGCTATGTAGCATCTAAGCACCTCATGCTTTATGCATCATGTTTTCCGAAACCCGAAACCCGAATTGCACTAAGTCCCCTCGTGTCGGGTTTTCGGACCTCCCAAACATGCTGACATGGCATTCATGTCGAGTGGTCGGTAAGTTGGCACGTGCCGAGCTGAAGTGTATTAATTACCAATTTTCTTATAAATACGTGGATTTCCACGTCATTCTTACCATTCGTATTTTTAATTCGTGGAATTTTTGTGCGTGCTCTTCTATTTTCAAAACCCGAAAACTCACCTTGCTCGATTGGATCGTCTATTTTCGATCTTACATTTCTCGAATTGAAGGTATTTTTCTTTCCCTTCTTTATTCTTCGTTTTTATGGATCGATTGAGCGTATTTTATTCCCAATTTCTTTCCGGGTGTTGAAGGTTTTCTTTCCTTCTTCTTTCTGTGTTGCTTTGGAAAGGGTTTTAGGTTTTTAGGGTTTATCTCTTTTGAGACTATCCCTTGATGTTGTTTCTTCCAAGTTCTATTATATGCATGGAACATGAATAATAAAAAAGAAGGAGATTACATGTTTTGGAATTCAACGAAAAACCCTGTTTTTCTTCTTAGGTTTTGAAGATTGTTTTGCAGAGCCGGAGACCTGAAGTGTATTGATGGATTGGCGCGCCGGGCTTTCTCAAAATTCTGAAGTATATTGAAGTTTTGGGTTTTCTTCCAATTCTGACATCCACAAACAGGTGTCGGGGTTTCTTCCGTGTCCGACATCAAAAGCTAGTTCCGGGTATCTCCGAGTTCCCGTCATCAACGCAAGTGTCAGGCTTTGCCAAAGTTCCAACATATCAAACTTGTTGGGTTCTCAGGGTTTTCCGACATCCTCCTCAGCGTGTCGGACTTTTCTATTCTTCCGGCATATTCAGTCAATCGGGATTTTCAGTGTGGATAACATCTCCTGAGTTTCAAGCCTTTCTCCCTCCAACATTCTTCATGTCGGACCCTGGTCCATCTCAGGAGAAGGCCGAGAAATCTAGCAGGATGAAGTACAAATTCAAGAAGCTAGAATCTCCATCATATATTGATTGCAATTATGATATCAGGGACACTGAACTTGGCAATATAGATATGGATGACTTCTGGAATAGGGTGAAGAGTTCCTCTCAAACCCCATGGATGACAGCTTTAGCTAACAGTGGCTTGCCCCTTGCAGTAGGCTTTCCCATGTCCGCTCAATGTCCAGAATTTGTTTTGGCTTGTGTGTCTAGTTATGACTCGGCTTCTCGTTCCGTGAAGAGCCAGGCTGGTGAGGTAGTGATCAGGCTAGATGGAGCATATTTTGATGATCTTCTAAAACTACCTAATTTCGAAGAGTATGGGGACCTGAACATCAAGTCAGCTCAGAAGGCCTGGGATAGTAATCAGGAAGACTGCATTAAGGATGTCAATAAGAAGTTCCTTGTCAAGGCTAAACCAGTAGTATCTACATTTCCAAGGACTATCCCCAGATGTGATTTCATACAAGAAATCAATGATATTATCACCCTGCTGAGCCGGGTTTTTGGCTTGCCTAAATCAAATGTATTTCATGGATGGATGTATCAGTTTATGGTCACCATCAAGAAGAATCAGCAAGGGATTGACTGGGGGACCCTTATCAGCAATGAAATTGATTCTCAGATGACGACGGTCTTATCGACTGGAAATTTTTATATGTTTTCATATGTGGCTTACGCAGCAGCCGGGATGAGGAACTATCCCAGGCTGGATACTAAGGGAAGCAGAACGACAAACCCAGTTTATAAATATTTCCCTCAATTGACAAAGAAGGGGTCAAAAGATCATTTCAGGAGGGTAAATGATGCCTTTTTCTATGAGAATATCTGCAGGCTAAATCCAGAGCTGAGGAAGACGAGAGTCTCAGATGAGGCTTGGACTGAAGTATCCAAATGGGGGTGTATCTTCTTGCAATTCAAGAAGTTTACATATCTTCAAATAGTCATGTACTCGGGAGAGCCTTTCCATCTGCCTCGCTATCCAAGGGATAGATTGATATTGATAGAATTGGTCAGACAGCTGTTGGATTTTCATAAATTCCAACAAAGCAAGCATAAGGCAGTTATATCCTTCCCAATTTCTATCAGGAGATATACTTGCTCGATAGTGGCAAAGGCCAAAAATGTTGAATGTGAACTTCAGGAAAAATTAAAGAAGCATATGAAGTCTCGGGATGGTTTTGACATCCGAGGAGTGCTTAGAGCCTATGGAGCCCAACATCTGCACAGGCCTGACATTGAGGATATATGGGTTGATCTGCGTAACGAAGTTGCGGTTCGCAAAAAAGATAATAGTAGGTTGACTATTAATGAGATTCAGACGTTGGAGCTTTCTGATTTACCAGATGGAACGACTGACAATGAAAGTGTGTTGGATATGTCCTATGATGGGCTTAATGAGGATCAATACGTTTTCCCACCTATTGATTGGTCAGCCAGCGAAAAAGCCTCTATTACAGATAGGTCGGCTCTCATTCTTGCTCGCACCAAAAAATGGCTCTCCTCTTGGGGAATAAATTTTAAAGATGACAAGTTTCTAAAGTTGGATAAAACGGAGGTGGGGCCCTCCAAAAAGAAAAAGGACAAACAATCTTCTGAGGGGCCTATAAAAACTAGGATTCCCAAGAAGAGGAAAGAAAGACAAATCTCTTCAATTATTTCTCCAGTTGAAACGGTGGTTGTGCTAGAATCACCAACACCACCAGAAATAGGAGAAATTAATTTGGAAGAAGGAGGAAGCCAGCTCTTGACTTCATCATTTGTTGATTATCAAACTGAAGAAACTTTGTCTCTTGCATCCCAGGCTTTGGAAACTAAATCTATGCCTCCCCCTCAACAACCACTCCAACCTCCTCATTCCCCATCCACTTCTTTAGGTATGGCCAGTATTTTCTCTAGACTCTCACCCCTCTCTGCGGGAACCCAAGTGATCACCAGCACGCCTCAACCTGTACCTCTCTTTTTTGCATCTACTACCACGTTGGCTACTGTTCCTCCTCCAATAGTAGAATCTTCCCCCCTTGAGAGTAGAATACCAGTTACTAAAACATTGGAAATTTCCTCTGATACGCCACAATGGCTACTCGAGCAAACTCTGAGGAAAAGGGAAGTGATTGTACCCCTACCAGCCTTTGATTTCAGCTCACTCAAGGCTTCTACTGTGAAATCAGCCAAGAAACCCAAAACAGTTTCAAGGGTTTTGGTAGATGCTTCAGGAGATAAGTTCGCAGAGATTGCCACTCCCTCGGCTGACAAAACTAGAGTTGATATAACAGATGCTGATTATCAGATAACCAAGGTGGCTCTAGGGAAAGTGATAACAGAAGGAGCGCAACAAGATGCACGGGCTTCCATAGATGTGTTGTGCCAAAAGTTGAAAGAAACAAAGGACAGCAGAAATGAGCTTAAGGAAAAAGTGGAGCAGTTGACAGAGATTTTGATTAAACTCTCAAAACCCCTTGAATCCATACCACCTTCTTCTGTTTCTGCCAGATTCGATTTCTCATTGGTGCCTACGATTGAGAAGATTGCTAAAAAGGGAAGGGTGGTTGATGAATGGATCCAAAAGTTGCTCCAACAGGGGAAGGAAGTAATTCAAGATGTGGTGAAGGTTCATGAGTCTTTGGGGGAGATTCAGAAGGAAGGAGAGAAGATGGATGAGGAATTCACTGAAGAAATTGGACAGCTTGATTTGACTTGTGAAGCTCTCCAATTGCTAAAGCAATTACCAACACACGTCTTTGTGGAAGAAGGTATTCTCCCACATATAGATAAACATTTCCAGCTCACCAAGGCCATCAGGTTCAGAGTAAAGATTCTCAACGAAGCCTGCAGCAAGTTGAGAGAATCAAGGGATAAATTGATCGATGGGAAAAGTGATCTGGAGGAAGAATTGCTGAAGATTTGTCCAAAGGTGTCAGTTGGGAACTCAGGTATCCTATCACCAGATGATCTCTTCAAACAAATCCAAGAGTCTGTTCAGCATGAACCTGTACACGGATTTGACCTTGAAGTCATTGGTCAGTTTGTGAGGATTGAACATACGTTGGAGGCCTTAAGAAAGCTCAACAAAAAATTGAAAAAGCTTCCCAGCAGTGCCAGTGATATTCATGAGACCTGTGAAATGTGGAATGATCATTCCACTGCACCTGATGAGAATGAAATGCAAGGCATAATTCGAAAGTTCCAGGAATTTTAGAGCAAACAGTCTTAGCAGGAGGAAGAAAAAGAGGAAAGAGCAAAAGATGATGATTCAGACTAATTCCCAATGTGTCATGTCATTTCAATCTTGAAATTGACATGTCTTTTTCATTTCTGTTTCGTCATATTTTTAATCATGTTTTGACTTGATCTCCTGCGTGAGAATCCTGCAAAACTGAACTCCAGTTAAAATGCTACTTTTTAGGATCTGCCCTAGTTTATCTCTAGTTCCTTTTGTTATAAATAAGGGATGCCTATGCATTCAAAAGGGTTGAGAGTTTTTGGAATATTGAGGGGCTATTGGAAAGGAGAAAAACTTTGTGTTTTCTTTTAATCATTTTGAAGAATAGGAGTTGATATTGTTTTACAGACTTTGTGTTGTGAAATATATCTTATTTAAGATAGTGTTCTTATGTTCATGATCTTAAGCTATTCTTTGCATAGAATCTTAGTGTTTCTAATTATCTTGGACATTACATCTGTGATCTAAAACTCGTATGATTATTTCGTGCTCTGTGTTTGCTCGAAAGAAAATACGTTTCTCCCATTTCCTTTCTACCGTGCTTCTTTCACTGTAACAGTTTCTAACCTATTTCATTTACGAAAGCAATATCCTTGAATCGTGTGAATGTGGATTTCAGGATTTCATCCCAACCTCCAATGGTTAGATTAGTGTGAATATTTTATATATTATTTACTATGTTTTAGATTAGTAATAAACAGGCAGCCTCACATGTCTTTGAGGAGGGATTTAATCCCATGTACTGTGGTTGAATCTTATATTTTGGTTTGACAAAATATCCAACCAACAAATCCTAGCTCATATTATTCCATCTCCTTATAGGAGTCAAAATCATGTCTTTTGTCCGCCCATTTTTCAAGAGTCAGGTTCGAGATACACCCTACCTTGGTATCTATCTCAAAAGTGTTTAGGAGGTCCGCCTGATCAAAATCAAAACAATTTGCATTGATTGGGCTAGGCACATAGGAATCGATGTGATAATCCACTATGGGCTTCGATAATGTTGTGGCCTTCACTCCATACCTCATTCTAAAGAGCGTATGCGACCAGTTGGTAGACAAGTAGCCTCCAATTTTTGCAGTGAAGTCCCTAGACAAATACAATGCAAAATGTAGTGGCAAGTCTATGACTAATATGTTATACAATACATTCACATTAGGGAAGGCATGTAGAGTGAGGCTAAGATCCTTGATTATTCCAACCATTGTCATTGTTGTCCCATCCAATTGTACTACCCCTCTAGAGATGACTTCATACTGGAGACCTAGTTGATCAACTATTTGTTTGGGCATTACAGAACTACTTGCCCCATACAATTATACACCAAATTATCTCCAATGATTAATGAAACATATAAAGGGGGAGGTCTCAGGTTCTTACCTTGTTTCTCTCGATGGTTTTCCCCATGTTGAGCTGTATTAGTAAGCACTTTCTCTTGCTAACTGGGGGGTTGATTTGAGCTTGACCAATTTTGCATGGTAGTTTGCAATAGATCCCTCTACCCTCGAATGGCCAGTGACTCCCATAGTGAAATGTTCACACTTGTCCTCTTCATTTTCTCAATGATATTAAATGGGCTATCCTTATGTTGCCCCTTCCCTAGCACATGGGCTGTTATAACTAGTGCCTGAGTAGATATGGAAGGTGGCTTGTATTGAATCTGCATATTAGGAGTTGTATTTTGAATGCCAATACCTTGTGGAGCAAGGGAGGGTTGAGGATCACCTAATTTTGGTGAATTTCCTTCTCTAATATTTCTCTTCTTGGACTATGTATTGACAACTATACTTTGAGAAGGGGTTTGATTCATTCCACAGAAGTGTTCTACCTACCAATTAGCAAGCATAGTTTTTTTTGGGGGTCCCTCTTTCTGAGATCCTTGCTGCTGATTTTCTTCCTAGATAGGTTCTTGTGACACACCAATGGTTTCCACTATCAGAGCCTAATTTAGTGCACCATTTAAGCACATCAATTGATTATGTGGTTGATTGCATGCAAAACACCAATCATATTCTTATGCCATGTTATTCTATGCTAGAATGAATTCTCTTGATGTTGAAGTTGTGTTTGGATCATATGACCTAAAAGGTCTAGCAGCTTGAGGTTTCCCTTAGTGTTGACTTTGATTTACAACCTGGGCTGGTGGTCTATTTTTCTGATATGGGGGGTCTAGCCTAATACTGAGCTTGAGGCTGATATGGCCTAGAACTTTGAGCCTACTATATTTTGATGGTTACTAGCTCATTCCCTAGGTTTTACAGCTATTTCATAACTTCCTGAAGCTCCTTTGAGGTGTTAGATGATGAAGTGCGGGCTTCAATTGAACTTTGACTCCTATGAGTGGGTATATGAGCTAAGGTGGGTGTTTGGCTGATACCTGGGTTTCCTAATTCAGCATATAGAGGCATGGATGGCCTAGGAGTAAGTTTTCCAGCCTAGATTAAATGGTTCTCAACTCCTATGGAAAGGCTATAGGCTATAGGTAAGGTTGTTCCTCCCATTTACTAAATCATTAAAGCAATATCATAATTTAAAGATCTAAAAAAGTATAAGAAGGCACCTTCATTAGTGGGTTTTACAGCTTCTGGAATCTTGTCCCGGGTCCATTGAAATTTGAGGTTGAAATCTGTCAGCTGCTCATTCAAATCTCTCTTGATTGTTTTCAGCTGCTCCAGTAGGGATAGGTTATCTCCTTTTTCTCCAAACTGGTTGTGAAGAGTTGTACATAGATGGTCCCAATATTGAATAGAGCCTGGTTCTAGGCTCCTAAACCATTGTGAAGATTTTCCCTTGAGTGAAGATGCTAACAAATTTACCTCAATGTCCATCTCAATGATCGCATGGATTGTAAAGACATTTGCAATGTCTTGAATGTGGTCACCGGGAGAAATCTAGTTTTCTCTAGTAAAATATGGGATGCTCTTTAATGTTGCCACCGGGACTGGGTTTTGTGCATTTAGAGCAAGTGGGATGTTTCTAATGAAATTGACACAAGGATTTGGCTATGCCATCCTCACCATCTTGAACACCCTTCTTGATTGAAAGAATGGCCTGCTAGGAGGAGGTGTTAATAAGGCTCTATTTGGTAGAGATAGATACCTCTAGGCTCCTCTTCCTCTTCTCCTTCTATCTAGAGACAAGTGTAGGTGTATAAATTGTCCTTCTACTCTGGTTCTTGACCTTTTTTTTACCCTTCTCATGAACTTGAGAAACTATGACTGCTGAAACCAGTGGATTCTATTCCTTGTAGAGTCACCAAATGTGCAGTTCTTAAAAGATTCTTAAAATCTAGGATCATAGTAAGTACACATTAAAATTACTTTAATAAATATGGAGAATTCTTTTGTCCCACCGGGCATGCCAAAATTGTTAGTATAAAATCATAGTACCCCCAAATGAGTCAACTGATATACTTTTTTAAGGTAGATTAATTTCGGTGTGATTCACACAACATTGAATTCTTTCCCCAAAGTGTGGGACTTTGTAAATGGAAAAAACTCTCTAGATTAGAGGCTAGTTCCTATTACTCTATTTAGGAGCATACATGGGAACTTACAGAGGACCTATTCCTAAACCTAATGTAATTTTTACCAAGGAGACAGAGATAAAAGGAATACAAGAAATCAAAACTAAGTTATAAGGTGATGCACTGAAGGAATGATGAACATTAGTTTTTGCCGATAGACACAAACCAAAAAATGCATACAATAATCAAGCACAGATAGCCAAATCTATAATGAAAGACTAGATGAGAGCAAAGGGAACAAGAAAGGATCTAGAATCAATCACAAATGTGTTTTATTGCTCTGTAGATTGATACAATGCATTACAAAATGGTTAGAAGGTAAGAAACGTACTTTCAATTTTAATGGAAGGTCTGAACTCCACAAATTTATTTTCTAGAAGGAAAGCGGAGCCTACAAAAATAAAATAATGTCCAACCCTTTAAAATGAGTCTCTACCCTTTCTTTTATAGATTCAACATAGAGGGGAGAAAGAGAGAAGCATGAAAAATAGATCGAAGATCAACCACAGCAATTAATGCCTTCTATAAAATATACCTCCAAATCTTTCTTGACTGCATCAACCACTGGTTCAGTGCCTCAAAGGAGGAGGAAACGGTAGAGAAGATTGATTCTAATCTGGTTGTTGGGGAAAAATAGATCTTGCATCAATGCCCTTGAAGATGTTTCTCCATTTTTCTCCCACCTAACCTCCCCAAACTTAAAGTTTCAAATCTTCATGGCATAGAAGAGGCCAAGATCTTTCCAATGGTGTAAAATTTGCAATATTTTGAGCCCTAAGTCGAAAGATATGCCCCTTTGAAGTTTGTATCAGGTCTGTACAAAAGGGCGGGAAAACTAGTTTGAAAAATGGGCCCTCTTTTTAATATGGGACACATGGAGGGAAAACTAGGGAAAAAATTGGGCCCGTGAGCTCATAATTTATCTTTTCCCCCTTTTCCAAAAAATCTGTAAAATCCAAAAAGCTCCTACAGCCTCATTGTTCCACTTGGACACATGGCACCCTTTGGTTGGCTGGGAGATGCGCTTCAATTTTCATCTTTGTGCCTTTTTGACAAAAGGAAAATTTTCACCTTTTCCTCCAACTCCCCGCTTCCCTGCTTGACCTTGACTCGGGTTCGAATGATGAATTTTTCCATTTGGGCAGAGTTACAAGCCATTTTGTAACTTTTACATAAAATGGGAAAAAATCCAACTTTTCCCCTAATGGCCTGCCTAATTTCTATGTTTTTGGCTAAGTCCTTTGCCTGGCAGGGTCATATTTCTTGACCTGGTACACGTGGTGGTCTTGCACTCATTTGGAAACCCTCTCTCTATTCGACCCTTGCGTTAGCACCACTTGGACACTTGGCACTCTCCACCAGCCTGCCACCATGCATTGACTATTCAGTCTAACTTTGTCCCCTTTTTTGAGACTGGACGCATGGAGGCTTTGCGCTCACTTGAAATCTTGATCAAGAATTTCCTTTGAAGGAGAGTCAATTTGACACTTAGAATCCTATGTAAGTCTTTGTACTTTTTAATGACCTCTCCCTACTTCTTCGGACCTTGGGTTACGTGACAAATTGGTGCTTGGTTGAGCCTCCACGTTTGGATCTACCCTTTGGAGAAGCACCGCTTAGACACATGGCAGTCCCCACCAATACTTCTATACTTATTCTTTTTTGAGGCCCATCCTATCCACCTTTTGATGTTTTTTGACCATTTTCTATGTGGAGTGCTTACGTGAGTTTGAGTCTCCACCTTGGACTCCTATTTTAGATCTGTTCCAAGCCAACACCTGGCATCTTTCCTCCTAGTCGAAGAATTTTCAATGGACATGTAACTTTTGGGGGCCTTGGACGCATGGAAGCCTGATACTTATTTGAGCTTCCCTATTTGGACTTAACTTTGGACAAGCACCGTGCAGACACGTGGCTCTCTCTGCTACCTTCTCCATACTTAGTCGATTTCTAGACTTGTTCTGAAATGTTTGAACCCGAAGACTTTGGATCTTCATCATTTCTTATTTTTCTTTCTCCTGGATCCTCTGAGACATTTCTCCTTCTTCTTTAACCCCGTTATTCTATCTATGAGCCCACTTGTAACTTGTAAAATAGATTTAAGGCTGGGATTTGTTCGACAGAGCCTTTTTCTGAATTTCTCCTACAAAGGGTTGGTTTGTCTTCACAGGCCTTGCCACTTAAGTAATAAAGCCCTCCTATAATCTGTTTGTAGGATCCGAGTGTGATTTCTCATGATATTTCAGTGTGGGGTCATTCTGATCCAATATTTTTCTCGAGAGGGGGGAAAAATATGGATAACACCTACCTATTCACAATTTGCTTCATCGAATGTAATTTTTAGATTTGGGCTTAAAATTAGTTGCATTTCATCCTTGTATGTTTCATTCATCTCACATTAAAATGAGGGAAACCTATATGTTGGAAGTCATGCCCCACTGATGGTTGATGTAAAGAATCATAGAAAGAACTCTCTTTCTTGTTCTACCAAACTACACAAAATCTGAATATACACATTTTCTTAAATGACATCTTACCTCGGAATTTATTTCAATGATCACACGATCAGAGGATTGGTAGGTACTCCCCAGCTAGTTATCTCCATCTAGTACCCCATTAGAGAGCACCACCCACCATAACATAACCTAAAACCTCACCTTTTAGATATCCTTCTTTGTAAGATTCCTTCCCAAACAAAATTCTATTTTGAATTCACATGCTCAGTTCTAAATAACATAAGCTAAAAAAACATAATAAAATCACTCTTAGGATCATGTTTTTCTTATTTTTTCTTCTTGACTTGTGTTTTGAGGTGTGAGACTACAAATCTACATTCTTCTTCTTCTTTGCACACTCCACCATCATAGTTGGAGTATTTTGACTTTGTCTGAGTGTGTCAGGGCCCCATTTTTGCATTCTAAAATTTCTGAGTTTGATTCTTCACCAAATTTAATTCACAAATTTCATTTTCTAAATTTCTCTCTCATTTCATAGTAACCGGTGTCGGTCCAGTGACCGTCATTAGTTCATATCTGACCGTCATCAGTTAAACCTAACTAGTGTCAGCTTCTGGCTTTCTAGTTATTTTTCCTAGAATAGCATTCATCACTCATGTTCTATTTTGACCTGCAAGACACCATCCTATTTCCCCTATTGATATTTTTGTCATACACAGTTTCCCCATTTACATATTCATCATTCCTATTTCACTTCTTGAAACTGGTGTTTTTCTACAGTGACTGGCATCAATTTCTGTAACTGACATCAGTTCTCCATTAACCGTCACCGGTCAACCTGACCATTGTTGGTGTCTCTGTTTGGTTTTAAAAATCCAACCTTTGACCAAATTCACCCTCCCAACCTCATTTTTCCTCTTTTCCTTCTATTTTCGGTGTCATTTGCATAATACAGTCTTTTTAGGTCAACACTTACTCAGATGGTGTTGACTCGTAACCAAAATAATGCTCTTATATTCCACGCCAGTTGTCAACCACTCCCACCTATTCCTTCACCCCCTTCTATCCTATCACCCATGGATCCAACCCTACCTACCACCATTGTTATAGGTGACAAGGAGTTCACACGAATCCTCGATCAGAATCCCACAGCCTTACAATTCTACCTTTCCCACTCTTCCACTTGGGATTCCTCAGGTCATTTGATATATGGAATTCCCATGTCCATCTCTCCTTCCCTTATCCCCACTTCTACATCCACCCCTACTACTTTGTCATTACCTTCACCTGCTTTACCCCTAATGGTTTAACATCTAAGCCCAGCACCCTCTATGACCACTACATCTACAACATTCGTCGCACCCATAGTATATGTTGTTCATTTACCAACTAGAGCATAACCCCATCTGCACCCATTATCTCACATATACCAGTTGCAACACAACCACCCATGGTATCAGTGACCCCTACCCCATTCAACAATATTTTCCTCTCCATCCCACATTCTCTGCCCCCAATCATTACTAGAGTCATTGCAACTGTCCCACCTACATATAAATATTATCAACAACCCCCTATCTTGCTTGCCATTCATTTTGGATATATGCCCTATATGTCGCTCCCCTATTCTCAACCTTCCTATTCAGCATCACCATACACTGGAATTTCACCCACATCACATGTTAAGCACTAGCCCTCTTATTCCACAAGAGGTGCCCTTCTATCACAACCTACCAATGACCTCATCAAATTAATGATGAAAAGGATTTAGACACTAGAAGCATCGGTTTCCATCTCACACAATTCTCTCACCTACTATGAAATTTGTAATGATCCCATTCATCCATCCATTCCTATTCACCCATACCCTATACATTGGGAAATTCCAAAACTTAACTTCTTCAATAGTAAATAAGATCCGTAAAAACATTTGCGGTCTTTCAAACATGGATGGTACCTAATTTCCCATGATAGCGCTTTACTCCTACGGACCTTCATGATGTCCCTGACAGGACTAGCATTAGACAGGTAAATTGGGATACCCAGACATTCCATCTACTCATTTAATAAAGTAACAAAATCCTTCTTAGACCACCTCTCAATCAACATTGTCAAGAATGTCACCATGACTGATCTTTACTCCACATGATAGTATGATGACAAGTCTATTGCTGAATTTTTCACTCATTGGCGCAGCCTAATTAACCAACTCACATTTCAATTACATCAAACTAATCTCATAGAGTTGTTTACTTGGGCTTGTGCTAGATACATTTTGCCAACCATGCAGGTGGAAAACTTCTCCACCTTTGACGAGGTATTCACCATTGCACAAAAATTGGAGATTCGTGTTATCGAAGAGAAGAAAATTTAGCTATGTAACAAGAACACCACAATCAAATAGAATGATGCTTCTTAATATTTGAAACCCCAGAAAAAGTATTCGAAACCCAAAGGATATTTCAATGTTGTAGTTCTCATGGCTAGACCCTCTCATCCATCAAACGAAGCCAAAGCTTCTGCTAATCTCTCACCTATCAAAAATTTCCAGTTCAGACAAGAACAATAAAAGTACACCCCAATAGGAGAACCATATTCTTCTATTTTGGAAAATCTTATTAAGACTGGTGCCATTACCCTTCCACCTATAAAACCACACACTAGTTTTGACCCCGATCACCCCATGCTCGCGTGGTATAAATAACATGACTTTTGTAACCATCATCATGTTAAAGGTCATAGTGATGGTAACTACATCACATTTAAGAATATCATCCAAGAAATGTTAGACAACAAATATCTAGTCTTGGATAACCCAAATGCACCCACTAAGAAAAACGTACATATCTTCAAAAAACCATTCTCTAAACTAGTGATACTTTAACTAATGATAGCAATCCCGTGAGGTCCATGCTATTTTCAAGGATATATCAGTTGCTTCCCAATTGCCCCATGTTCCTTCCATAGAAAAAATTCTAGCCCAAACTCCCCTACCTACATAGGAACCTATTTTATCTACTCATCCACCTACAGAGGGACCCCCATCAATTCTTCCTCACACATGAAAGATCCCATAATTAGCACTCTACCTTTGGCCCCTCAAATTACCAATAAGTCATCAATAACACCTCTCCTACTCGTAGGGGACACATGTCCACTCCCTAGACCATCACAAGGAGAGTTCACCTCATCTGTCCCATCATCTCCTCTACCCATAAAGGATCTTGTAGAAAGATTGTTGCCTTTAGATGGGCATTCTTTATTAGACTTCTAAGATCCTACTAATTTGCTTTCATCCCTCTTACCCATAGAGTTTGAGGCTAGCTGTTTCCATGTTTCTTAAACATGTTTTATGGGGATTTCTACTTGATCCACATTGTCCCCACTTATAGAAGTACCATTTTCATGATTGGTTGATCTCTTGGACTATGTTGATAGATCCTTCCTTTGGGGATGTCTTTTACTTCTTGTTTCAACCCAAATGTAGTTGCAACTCACCAACACCTCCACATTCTACCCAAAAGTGTTTCAATCAACAAAAAAAAACACAACCATGGCTATTAGAAAACCTTCCATGTCATCACTCACAACCCAAAACACACCTATACTCAACACCTAACCATGCCTATATCATCTCCCTTACCTAAACCCATCACTACCTTAGGGTTCATGCCGACATCAAATCTTGCTCACCCACTTGTCAAATTAGATTTAGCCACATCTTCCCAGACCAACACTAAACTTATTCCTGCCCCTGAAAAGAAGACCCAACCTTCTAGGCCTCATACACCAACCTCACCTACCACACTGTTGTCACCTTCACCCCTTCCGTCCATCCTAGGACCTCATCCCTCAACCCTGGACAAGTAACCTTCTTCCACTACTATACTAAGAACACAAAATATCACCTCCTCATCACGGCCCTCTAATATACCCAAGTGATCAACACAACCCCCATCATAACCCATGAACTTCTTACCACCCATACCACCACTACCTTCCATAACTTCTTCACTACCCATGACACTCTTCTCTCTTCCACTCACACCTTCTACCCAACCTCTACCAACCACTTCCATCACAATGTGGTTTCCCCCATGGGTAACTCATCATCTTCCACCATCTTATTTTCCTTCTGCATTTTGTACCCCCATGTCACCTTTACCCAAGAAAGTGTAACCTAAAGCTAAGAATTTTCTACCCTTTAATAAAGTAGTCAAACCAACCAAACCTTCCATCACCAGTTCTTCTACCCCACCTTTACCCAAAAAAATGCCCACAATACCAAAGACCATTCTACATACTAAACTAGTGGACCAACCCATTCCCCCTCCTTTAAAGCCACTTCCTTCACAATAGTTCACACCTGTACCCAAACCCACACTCACCTCCCATTGCGATATATTAGCAGGGTCTTACGCCAAGATCTTAACTAATCTCCTCGAAACCTCTGTCATCACATTACCACCTGTTAGACCTTATGACCCAGTCAAATCCAAACCAAAAGGGTTTGAAAAAAATAAAATTTGCACCTACCATTGTGTGTCAGACATGCTATAGAGAACTATAAGGCTTTAAAAAATTCTCTGGTCCAATTATGTCCTCCTGAAGAAAAATTTGATGACAATGATCTTCTTGATGATGACCCCATTTCACCTTCACTGATCTCCCCAAATCTTCTTCCATTACCTACAAAGTGACTTGTATCTCCACTCTTGCAACTCTTCTATCTACCCCCAAAATTCAAAATTAAGATGGTCCACATTACCATCCACGCTTAGAAAGATAAGGGAAAAGAAAAGGTAGCTATCCCATCAACCAAACCTTTACCCAACATACCATCTACACCCACACCCAAATTCACCATTCAAGGTCCCATGTATTCTATTTCTGATGGGGTCACACATCACACAATTCTAAAACAATTACACCAATCCTCCCTTAAAATGTCTTCATATGACCTCATCCAAACCTCTGAGTCACATCGTCAAGCCCTCATGGAGGTCCTTCAATCTATTGAGGTTTTACCAAATGACTCCATGACTGTAGCCTCCATCATTACCCCTCATCACGTAGTCTCTCTCACTAAGTCATCACCTTCCTCTACACCTCCACCTACTCACCAAGTAGCCACCCTCATCTTTTCAGATGAAGAGATCACCCCCTTCCAGTCTAATGACCTCTATCTTGTTGTTTTCATCTCTATCTTTATCGATAATATACACTTATAATGTGTTACGATCGATGGTGGTGCTATTATTAGCATCATCTCCTCCCGTGTGTACAATCAAATACACATACCTACCAATTGCATGCATGGTAACCCAGTTATGTTGCACTCCTTTAATGATGTCATGACCTCTACCCTGGGTACCATCATTCTCTATGTCTGCGTAGGTCCCCGCACTGTCCCAGATGTATTTTATGTCCTAGAAGGAGAGTTATCGTATAACCTATTGCTTGGCTGACTTTGGATCCATGTCATGGGTTGTGTCCCTTTGACTTTATACCGTTGCCTTAAATTTGAACATGAAGGACATAACTACACCATCCCAGCAGACCCATCACCTTTCAATACTTGTAACATGTTAGACCGGCCCAATGATGTGCTTATACTAGTTAAGGAATCTACCACTATCCCCACTTCACCTTCACCTACAAGCCCATCCACCAAGACTGTCACCACCCCTCCCATATTTAATCCTACTATTCCTACTGCTATCACAGCCTCTACAGCTGACTCACATGTCTCCCAATCATCTAAGAAGATGTCTATCCCCACTACCCACATATCAACTATTGATCCCTTAGAAGGTGTCTTTTAATTCCTCACTCTGGGGGAGTTACGCCTATATAATGTCAGCACATTCCTCACACCGCAAGAGTATGGAAACCTACGTCAGCACCCTAGTTATGACTATAGCATAGGAAAGGTTTTTCCTTATGGTCCTCCCCACATTCGCACTAATCTAACATATGGGGGCTTGATATTCCCATTTATTCACCCAAACCTCCATCCCAAACACAACCATTTTCATATGACTTACACTCCCTTACTAACCGCCACTTCGCTTACACTTTCCTTCATCGTTGCACTCAGATTTGGGTTCATTTTTTATGAATAGGGCTGTCACACTATCATCTCCTATACCACTCGTAAACATAATGACCGTAGTGACATTGGATTTGATACACCAACTCCTAAGAAGGATTGTGTCGACATCATTAGGGAAGACAAACCTTCTTAACCTCATTCACCCACATCACCATCTTCCCCCATGGAGCCCATAGATCCCAAATCTATTCCTCCTAAAAAAAATTTGTAGACATAATTTCTCTAGGACCTCTGACCTATCATTGAAATGGCAAGGCTCCCTCTTCTATCCCATTCCTATATCCTGACATGATCGATGATGATACACCTTCTATTAATGTTGTTCAATGTCAGGATGATGATAACATCCTCACCTACCTGGGCACAGAATATTCTTATATTCACCAGTCATTACCTTCTGAAATGTAAACCATGTTAAATGAATCAACCATTCAAATCAACATTAACACTCAAGACAACCCACACATTATAAAAATAGACCAATATTTGGATGCTACTGAGAAAGAAGCTTTTACCTCTTTCCTTCAGGACCATATCAACACTTTTTCCTAGTCCTATGCTGATATGCCCAATATCAACTCAAAAATCATGGTACATAATATTATAACCATTCCTGATGTCAAACCCATAAAAAAAACTCTGGAAAATGCATCCTTGCATTACTCTTCTAGTCAAAGAAGAGATTCAGCACCTTCTCTCAGTTTCCTTCATCCTACCCATTGACTATCCCCAATGGATTTCTAACATTGCTCCTATCACAAAGGTGACAAGGGGACTCCACATTTGCACAAACTTCAATGACCTCAACCTAGCTTTTACCAAAGATGACTTTCACCTACCAAGAATTGACCAGTTAGTTGATCTCATGGCCGGCCATGAAATGCTATTACTCATGTATGGTTTCTCAGGTTATAATCAAATATTACTAGCTCTAGAAGATCAACAAAAGACTACCTTCATTACCCCTTGAGGTAATTTCTACTATCAAGTCATGCCTTTTGGCCATAAAAACATTGGCACTACATACTGTTATCCAATTTTGCACACCTGGA
Organism: Taxus chinensis; assembly: GCA_019776745.2. Classification (NCBI taxonomy): domain Eukaryota; kingdom Viridiplantae; phylum Streptophyta; class Pinopsida; order Cupressales; family Taxaceae; genus Taxus; species Taxus chinensis. Next base: position 307,341,344 of record CM034154.1, read on the forward strand.
AAGATTGGACAAGGGGGTCCTGTCACGTTCAAAATGAAATAATAGTCCCAGGAACCCACCTTCGGTTATTATCGAGATGAAATAATTAAAAAAATAATTCCTAAATTGCATATGAAGAGATCACCTAGCATCGAAAGGCACCTAGTTGATCTCGACTCAGTGAAGAGTTCAGGGTCGAGTTGTTAAAGAACCCGGTGTCAAATTGATAGTCATCTCAAAAATCATCTCAGTAGAGACTCTCAGTTGTAAGAGCTCGACGATGGTCTTGTTAATGCAAAATATAGCTCATTGAAAATTGAAAAATGAAAGGAACTGTACAAGGATCCCGGTGGAGATCGATGAAAAAAGATCTAAAGGCCAAGTCAGGGAGAGTCAAAGTCAACATGATTGCAGGTTTAATCCATTAAGACAGTGCTCGAGCAACCACTTGGGAGAATTATCTTGTTTGACCGAGATGATATGAAATTATGCAAATATGGGACATTCAACATCATTGAATCTCAGGTTTGTAATTACATAATGGTGTTCAGACCTTCCTCGGCCGAGCATTTGGTGCACAGGCAGTTGACATGTTGTAGTATAGTAGAAGCCTTTTTGAGAACTTCCAGCAAGCAAGTCGTCCAACGATGTTTTTATCTGTTCAGCATCAAATGCATCCTCAAATTTGGGATTTTCCTTCAAGATATTTTTATGAAAATTGATTAAGTGATAGTAAGAGTGTTACCAGCAGACCTGAGGAAATTTATTACAAAGATTCTCTATCGAGACCTTACTTATTTTACGATGTAACTCATGGAAGCGAATCTCATAGAGGTGTAACTGTTTCATATCAGAATATTCATGATGCATAATTTTCTTTGCAATTATATGAGCATCTTCAATGAGTCACTAAGTTGGCAGGCATAAACGTTTCTGTCAGAATTATCACACCTTACAAGCTACAACTGAAATGTTTGCACTAAGATTTTAATGTTATCCTCAAATCTGTTGAAGGAAAACTCGGCAGGAGAAGATTCATAAAGATCTCGTGTGCTGGTGGAAAAGTGGAGAAATTAGGTCAAATTGCCAAGTTTGCGTAGCAAAGCTGAGGCCGGGGCCCGTGGATTGATGTGGCCAAGCTGTTATGCGGGAATTCGGAGCTGGTATGCCAAATGGGAAATATTTAGATGGCATTCCAAGTTGTTCACTCCGTGAAGGGGAGATTCAGGTGACCAGTGCCAAGTGGAAATGTAACCGTGGAAAACCATGTTGTTTACTCCACGTAGGGGAGAAGTTGGATCAGATTTCCAAGTGGAAAAATTATGATGGCTATCCATCATGAAAACCCCGCGCAACTTGGAGTGGTACGAGTCTTCTTGCGAGTTACCAGGAGAATTAAAGTGGCAGTTGCAAATTGAGCGTTGAGTAATCTTCCGATCGATAAGGGAGGATGATGGAGAGATGGTTGAAGATGGGTCGACATTGGAAACAGTATCCAGTTTCAGGCTCACAAAAAAAAATGCCTTCTCATGGAATACTGTAATTGCAGCTTACAGAAGACACAGGTTTCTGAATGCAACAAATAGATGCCCGACCTGATCATTTCACCTTTGCCAACATACTTCTCCTAGCTCCCGTTCAGTTTGCCTTTGCTAGCATACTTCTCTGAGCATTCGGTGGTTGCAAGACAAGCTCCCACGCACAGTCAGTAGGCATGCACAGTACAGTAAAAGTGTTTTGAACGCATTTAAAAAAGCATGTTGTCCAACTGTATTGTTATCTGTTCAGTGTCGAATGCATGCCTATCCTTATTCTGAACTCAGATCGAATGACAACTACATGAAACAAACATTCACTGCCGTGTACGATGGATTGGAGTCACGCCATTCAAGGCTTCATAAAATTTCCATGAATCAGGAGATGAAGGTTTATTATGGTGCAGAATGAAACAATTCGTATTGCTCAGCATTTATTTTCATAGGAAACAAATTAAATGTGAAGGTCAGCTCTGAAAATACCCGGTCGGCCGTTTTGCATACTACATCCTTGTTACTCGTAAATGGTCTCTTTGAGAAACTCTGAGGGCAGAAGCAATATTTATGCCCTTCCATTATGTGCGTCCAATCAGACAATAAAAGTATTCTTTTACCAGGTTCAGAGAAACTTGTTTTTTAATAATGAACGCTTATACTGTAATTTCAAGTTGTTTTTATCTAGCTTATTTCTATCAGCTTTGATCCACGACTAAGGAATAATTCATATGGTTGTTACTTGTACATTTTTCCAAGGTCCTTTTGGTTGCCCTAGTTTGTTCAATGTATTTTTTGAAGGGCTTATTTTATGTGTTGGAAATTTTAACATAAAGGATCTTTTAGTTTCTGGAAAAATGAGTATATGGTTTAGCTCACGGCTACCTATGCCATACTAAGATCCCAATAGTGGCATAATTGTTGATTGGAGCCAAGATTACCGAGTGCACTACCAAAATACCGAAGGGCTCTTTGGCCAAAAATCGGTCTCAAGGGTGTCTATCGACATGTTACGGGCATAAGCCTGGGTCATTATCATGGCAGCATTAGGTATTTATTGATAATGGCATTTTCTCATCATTTGGAAGGTACAATTGTGCTTATTATGGCCAAGCTAAAACATTCTTACTGCAAGTGTTATATGATAAGGAAGAACCGTGAACATTGTGGTAAAACCATTCTTTTTAGAAATGTTGGGTTAAGCACGACATTCAAGTGAGTTTGAGCCAACCGAGTGCTCGGGTTGATATGCAAAACAAAGCCAGGTCGAATCAGTTGAAGAGCTCGTGATGTTGTTTCACGGAGTTTGAACATGGAATGCATGTGAATATGTGGTCCAAAACAAGAAGAAATAACTCTATCTGTCAAGACTAGAGCTATCACAGAGAAATCAATCGATTCAGTGTTGACAGGGCCACGTAACGTGATCCCTAACAATTTTCATAGATTGAAAATCATTTCTAAATGGCGCAACATGTAGGAGTGAAATAATTTAAATTCATTGAATTGTTTAACCTCTATGGGTACAATCAATGTATTATGGATCAAATCCACTAAGTATGATTTAGAGTCAAACTTTTCATATTGTGGAAACATTGGTACCAAGTCGAGATAAAGAATAAGCTCGCGGGTGTTGAAGTTTAATGTATTTGTAGAGGCTTTCAATTTTAGGCTTAAAGCTTCATGTTCAGTATGCATATAGGTGGCTTGGTAATTCAGAATGGCTCTATTTGGAGTTTGAAGCAAGACCGTAGCAGTGGCATTTGCGAGGTGAGTCTTAATTTGCGACAGGCCAGGTTCACAGGATCTACATGCATTTTAGCAAAATGATAAGAATCAAGTTTGATAGCTCACCATTTGAGGGACTTAATGCAAAATAGCTCGATTTCCAAGACGAGGAAAGAGTTAGTGTGGGGTTAAAAATTGATTGCAACACCGAGTTAGAGGATTCAAAGCTCACTGCGTTGAGATTTGTGCAGACTATTTCCACATGGACCCCCCTCCTCTTCAAGTCAAACGGGTCAACGGGGGGGCCCAACATTATGTTAATTAAATTAATATTTTTATTTAAATATTTTAATAATAATATTTATTATTATTATTTAAATATTCTTTTAATTAATTGAGAAAACTAGGTCATCAGGCAATTAATGACCCATGATGGAACGTTCTCAGGTAGTTCAACTAACTGCAATAAATACATCATGGGCCTTCATTTTAGGAATGAAATTATGACCATTTCCTCTTCTTTCTCACATATTCTTCTATAAATGTAAGTTGGAAGCTCATTTCAAAGGGTTCCAATAGTTCAGACAAGTTGGACAGTTAGATATCTCAGGCGAGTGTATACTTTTCAAGAATCCTCTCTCTTCTGCAAGTTGTTCTTGTGTGTTGAGAGAACTTTCAAGCCTCCTCTTCAAGACTGTAATGGCAACTATTGCCTCTTCTGAATGTATGATGCATTATGCATGTTATTGAAGCAATAAAAGTGTGTGTTTTGTGACTAATCTCGGTCCTTTCATCCTTTTATGCTTCTTTGTGCCTTTCTCATACTTGTAGGTACACTGTGCAAGTTTAAGTTTCTATTGCAGGTTCTTGGAGTTATGTGCTTATCGAGTGGTGGAGTATTGCATGTAGTTGAGTTGTGGTGTCCGTTCACCCTTCTTGAGTTCATCCTTCTTCACTGGGAAACTGGTATATTTCTTGGTCTGATAAAGTTTAACAAAGGGAACGTGTGTCTCTTAGTCTGTGGTATCCTGTACCCTCTCTAAGTTGGAGTAGGCGAAGTTGACCTGTGGTGCACACACCCTCTTCAAATTAACCCTTCTTGAATCTAAAGACACCCTTTATTTGGTGCATCACTGTCCCTAGTATAGTTTCATTTCTATAAATCTCTTTCCCTAAAACCCCATGAAAATGTTAGCCTAGGACTAGATAATCATTTTTGTTACACTAGGAGTAGTACAACACTTAGTTTAGGAAGAGGAAGCCGCCCTTCTCTGGAGGTTCACCTCGAGCCCAAGTCCCACAGCTTGAGAGGTGATCCCATGTGTCCCAATCGCATCGAACGTCCTATTCACATCCTGGCCATTCGGGGGGTGCAGTGATTTGGTGACAACAGTTTTTGGCACGCCCGGTGGGACATCACAGAAGTTAAAGTTCTATCTTTCAGAGGTGTCTCATTATCAAACAGGAAATCTTAAGCCACCGTATGACCACACACAATAGTTTTTGGCACGCCCAGTGGGACATCACAGAAGTTAGAGTTCCATCTTTTAGAGGTGTCTCAATATCAAACAGGAAATCTTAAGCCACCGTGTGACCACACACAACAATTTTTGGCACACCTGGTGGGAAAGAGTTGGTACTTCTCTTCTCACTTACAAAAGTCAAAGTACCTAGCAACTCTATATCTCTGGATTCCAAATCTCAGTGCAGTAACTTATGTGAAGAATTCAGACAAGAGCTTCTTCAAAGAAAGGAAAGTATCAGCATATCGAACTTTCCTTGTCTCCTCCAAAGAGAAGTAGAAGAGGCATTTCCACATCCCCAGTTACAGATTCACCTAGTAGGGGTCATTCAACTCCTCCTTACGGAAGATTTCCTCCACCCAGGAATAATCAACCTTTCGTTGTTATGGCGAGGAACCAAGTTTTTCCCCCTTTCAATGCAAACAGTCCTCTCATGTTGGCTCAACGTCACCCGATACCTGTTGCAGCACTCAAAAGTTTACCCTTCTACACAAGGGAAACTCACGTTACTCCAGTGGAGCATATCTTTTATGTAGCTAGCATCTGTGCAGTACATAATATCACCGAAGAAAACATTGCAGTTAGACTTCTTGCTACCTCTTTCAACGGAAAAGCACTTCAATGGTTTTACAGGTTAGGTGTTGGCACTATAACCACTTGGGACGAGTTGGGAGAAAAGCTATGTAAACAATTTGAAGACAAAATTGATCACCTATCACTTTTGGAACAACTTACTACCATAAAGAGAGCTTCCCAAGAATACATGAGTGATTACAACTTCCGATTCCATAGGACTTGGAATAGGATTCCAGTGCTCGTAAAGCCTTCCGCACATAATGCATTCTTACACTATTTACGAGCCTTGAATAGCGATGTAGTAGTTATGATCCAGTCCATGGGAGAGACTACACTACCTGATGCTTACGAAGTTGCCATAAGTGCAGAGAATTCTTTGATTCAGGCTCGAAAGATAGCTCCATGACCACCAATGCCCTTTTCTCCAGATCTTACGAATCATCAGCCTATCATTGCTCCTATTCCAGTAGACTCTAGGAAACCATCTCAATCTTCCTCTACCTCTTCAAATGACCTATTTGAAGTAAAGTCACTACTGCAAAATTTTTGAAATGAGCTCGTTGCACTCAAAAGGCAACAATTTCAATACAATTGTCTGTATCAGCCACAAAATCAGCAGTATCAAGCTAACCGTTCTCCTTTTCAAGGAAACAATCAGCCTCGAAATCAAACTACAAGTCAATTTGCAAATGTCAGGCCCTTGAACTTTCAGAACCCTCTTGTAGCTAGCTCATCTAGAGCTATAGTACCTGTTCAAAATAATCTAGTTCAAGACTACGAATGGTGTTATCCTTGCTCTCAACCTCACAATCAAAATCTTTGTCCCAATGGAGTTCTTAGCCAGGCCCTTATGGTTCAAAGTGTATCTTCCCCTTTAGAGTTAACAAACAATTCATCTATGCAAGAAGCAGTAGATCAACCGCAGGCACCAGAAGAATCCACTTTGCTAAACTGGCAAGAAGAATATTTTTGTGGATTAAATATAGATTCTTCATCAGTGGCAGTAAACACTCGTTCCAAAAAGAGAGCAATGGAGCCTCAACCTCTCTAAGCTGATCTAGCATCCACTTCTCAACCTGGGTTTCAAATGGCAGTTGATAAAAATGTGGGAAATAAATCACCAGAAACACCAGCTAGCCACACCACAGGGAAAGATGGTTCTCCAGGCATCATGGTACCCAACAAACATTTTCCAAAGGAGGACCCCAATGCCCAAAAAAGTGTCATCAAATTTGGAGCAATTCCCTTCAGCATAGTAGAACAAATGAAGAGAACCAATATGAGCATTATCATGTGGGACACACTCTCAATCCCTTCCCAAAGAAACCTGTTGCGAGAAGCTCTGAACAGTTTTAGTACAACCAGCAGATCACCAAGCCATGGAGTGACAAATGCTACAAATTTGTGTCAACCGGAAGGGAAAATCATTCCTACAGAAAACAAACCACCGCCATTCTACATTTCCTTGATCATTGGCGACCACCTGGTACATAATTACATGATCGATTCTGGTGCCAGTAGCTCTGTCATGTTGAAACAAATTGTAGATGTACTAGGCATACAATATGCACCAGTTACAAGAGGGGTTGTTCAGCTAGATGGCACAACTATTAAGACTGTTGGGGTTATCAAAGGACTTCAACTTACCATCATGCATGTCCAAGTTTGTCATTCACCCAAGACATATCAGTCATCGATCTCCCTCCTCTCTTTGCCATCTACCTATCATGGGATTTCACTGCCAAGATGGGCGATTACCTATCAGCCGATTGGTCGCATATGATTCTCAGGACTTGATACGGAACCAAAGTAACTATAAGGGTAGAACCAATCTGCCATAATCATGTAGAACCCTACACTGCTAGTCCCATAAATGGAAATTACACCATCAGCGATCCAGAAGAGGAAGATGTCGATCATGAACCAACCACCCTCGTTGAAGAAGTCCCTGATACTTTTCTAGATGAAGTATGTAGAGATCATCAGTACGATCCCTACGCTGATGTATTGGAAAAAGAAGAAGCTGGTTTGCTGGCCTCAGAAGAAACAAGATTAGGTACTTACTGTATCCATGAAGAAGATACGATCATACCACAACTCGTCAAAACACCAAGTGATTCTAAAGGACTATGGAAATTGTTCTTCGATGGCTCAAGAAGTAAGAATGGATCCGGTGCTGGTGTTATGTTAATTTCTCCAGAGGGAGATAAGTACTTCTCATCTTTTCAGTTGCAGTTTAGTTGAACTAACAATGTTACTGAATACGAGGCTCTTGTGCAAGGAATTTAGCTAGCCCAAATGAAGGGAATCAAGGCCCTGACTGTTTTTGGAGATAGTGAGTTAGTTGTTCATCAAGTTTTGGCACGTAGTGCATCCAAAAATAATCTTTTAAGATCATATAAGAATCGAGTCTGGGACCTGATTGAAGATTTCGAAGCTTTTGGAATCCATGCAGTTCCTAGAAATCAAAATCAAGATGCAAATAGGCTTGCTACAATTGGTTCACAATACAACATACCATTTGATATCATGAAAGAAGGGCAGAAATTTGTTAAAATTGTGGTTCGACCAGCAGTCCCTGATAATGTGAGTAGTTGGCAAGTGTTTGATAGTGACAAACAAATTGTCCTCTTCCTACAAGAAGAGGCGGAGTTTGATACAAAGAATCAAGATAAGTTGCTAGAGTCATATGGTGAGAAAATTATTCAATTGAAAAGAAACAAGTTACCAAAAGGTTTAGTCACTTTGGAATCCATTTTCAATTCAGATGACCAAGCCACAAGACAAAGCCCTAACATGGTGGTTAGAGAAGAATATTTTGAGGAAGTTGAAGTATCAAATGAAAATTTTCTTAAGATTGGAAAAGTGTGTACTTCTGAAGAGAAAGAAACTTTCATCAAACTTTGTCAAGAGTATCATGACATCTTTGCATGGAGCTATAAAGATCTACATGGTTTTGATCCGGGTCTAGCACAACATACCATCGAACTGGATCCTCATGCTAAGCCAGTTTGTCAAAAACAGAGACCAATTAATCCCAAAATCGAGCCGCTAATGAGAAAGGAGCTAACCAAGCTCATCGAGGCTTGTATAATTTTTCCCATCAAGCATTCCTCATGGGTAGCCAATTTGGTGCCTGTGAGGAAGAAGAACGGAGAGATCCGGTTATGTGTAGATTTCAGGGATTTGAATCATGCATCATTAAAAAATCATTATCCTCTTCAATCGATGGAGCAGATCCTTCAAATGGTGGCAAGAGCTCAAAGATTTTATTTGCTCAATGGATATTCAGGTTACAATCAAATCCTAGTCCAAGAATCTGACCAATTCAAAATGGCTTTCACTACCAAGTGGGGCACGTACGCCTATAATAAAATGCCATTCGGATTGTCCAATGTCGGGGCTACTTTCCAAAGAGAAATGGACATGGCATTTAAGGGGCTAATCAACAACATTATTTTAGTTTACCTTGATGATATAACTGTATACTCTAAGCATGTAGAAGATCACATCACGCATCTAAGGAAAGTTTTCCAAAGGTGTAGGGAATTTGGGGTTTCACTTAACCCCAAGAAATCTATTTTCGCAGTGCACGAGGGAAAATTGTTGGGGCATGCGGTTTCAGCAGAAGGATTATCAATTGATCCAGCCAGGATTCATTCAATTATGTCCTTATCTCTCCCAAGTCACAAGAAGGGCCTCCATAGTTTTCTGGGAACCATAAATTTCATGCGGAGATTCATCCTCAAATTCACGACATTGGCTAAACCACTGACAACCATGCTAAAGAAAAACATGCCATTCTCATGGACAAAGGAAGGACAAGAAAGCTTTGAAGCCATCAAAACAGCCATTTCTCAAGCTCCCATGCTTGTGAACCCTAGGTTTGACAAAGATTTTATCCTTTATGCTTTTGCAGGTCAAGAGAGCATTTCAGGGATCCTCACCCAACAAAACAACAACCTGATGGAGCAACCAATCACTTTCTTCAGTCAATCCCTCAAATACTACGAGTTTAAATACTCATTCATTGAAAATCAAGTCTTTGTGGTTATTCGAGCTTTGAAGAAATTCAAGCACATGTTGTCCAACAACAAGATTCAGCTAATGGTGTCTCATCCAGGTGTCAAGGAGTTTTTGCTGAACAAAGAAATGAACGAAAAGCGTGCTGGATGGATCACGAAGGTAATGGAGTATGATGTGCACATCAAAGTCACTAAACTTGTCAGAGGTAAGGGTTTATGTCAGCAACTTGCAACAGACATGGAATCAAAAATTAATGAGGACGTGACACTCCTAAATACTGATGAGGATGTTGATCAAGCTGACTGGTTATCCAAAATGAAGAATTTCATCTTCTCGGGAGCATACCCGAAAAACATGGATAAAAACCAAAGACAAACTTTCCGTCTTCAATCTATCCCATATGTTTTGGTAGATAACATTCTCTTTCAAAAATATTTGAACGGCATCCTCCTTCAGTGCGTAGGACCAGAACAGATTAGTAAAATACTAGAAGAATTTCATAATGGCCTATCTGGAGGACATTATTCCACACGAACAACAACTACCAAGATCATGCGAGCTGGCTACTATTGGCCAAATTTATTCAAGGATGCCCATCTCTGGGTAAGGAAATGTAAGGAATGTGCCTTTTTCACAGGTAAGCAGAAGCTAGCAGCCCTTCCATTACATCCAATTCAAGTGGATCAACCCTTTGTTCAATGGGGGTTGGATTTCATCAGAATGATTAATCCTCCATCCAGTGACAGACATAAGTCGTTCCTTACTGCAACAGACTATTTTACTCGATGGACAGAGGCGGTAGCATTAAAAGAGAGCAATGAAAAGGTAGTTCTAGATTTTTTGGAGGGTATAATGATGAGGTTCGGTGTTCCGTTTACAGTCATTTCAGACAATGCGCTGGCTTTTCTTGGTATGAAATTGAGCGAATGGGCTGTTAAAAATGGGGTATACCTCAAAAATTCATCCAATTACTATCCACAAGGAAACGGATTGGTTAAGTCTAGCAACAAAAACCTCATAAGGATTATTAAGCAGACAATGGAGACTAACAAGAGGACTTGGCATACACAGCTTAAGACTGCCTTATGGGAAAATCGGATCACACCTAAAAGGGCCATCGGGAATTCTCCTTTTGTTCTTGTATATGGAAGAGAGGCAAAAATCCCACTCTCATTGGAGTTACCTTCTTTGGAGTTAGCACATCAACATGAAGTTATAGAGAGTGATCCTCTGACAGTAAGGTTTGCTGAACTCATGGAGTTAGAGGAAGTACGAGACAAGGCTATGAAAACTTTGGAGCAACATTAGGCTCAAGTTAAGAAATCTTTTGACAAGAAGGCATCCGATAGGCATTTTCAGGAGGGAGATTTAGTTCTCAAATGGGATGAAGATAGCGCCAAACCAGGCAAGCATGCCAAGTTTGACGCTCTCTGGAGTGGGCCATACATTATCACAAGTTACAAAGAGGAAAATTCATTTCATCTATCTAGGCTCAATGGAGAAGAACTGCCCATTCATGTGAATGGGATACATCTCAAAGCTTGTTTTTGAGAAGTGTTCCACCCCCTGTACAGTTAAATTAGGTGTTTTCCTCCAAGTGCTTATGCACATTGTTGTGTGTTGTTGTTTTGCTTCCCTTGTTGTGTTTTGTGTTGTTCTGCACATTGTTTCATCATTAGAAGGTGTCAAGGAGAAGAAGGTTCAAGGTTTCCATAAGAGTTTCAAAATCTGCTTCATTCAAAATTTTGCAATGTTCCATGGATGTCAAGCATTCAATAGATCCAGTATACTTCATGCTTAGCATTCCAGGGAGGTCTAGGATATAGGCAATTTTCAAGGAGATTTCGGGATGTGTCAAAGAAAATCATACTACTTTCAAGATTCCAACAAAGACTCCATGCCCAATGGATGACTTAAGGAATTGGAATCATGCTTAGTAGGCAATCATCCTCGAGAGGTCACCAAAAATGTTATCCAATTTTGCACACCTGGCAAGATTGGACAAGGGGGTCCTGTCACGTTCAAAATGAAATAATAGTCCTAGGAACCCACCTTCGGTTATTATCGAGATGCAATAATTAAAAAAATAATTCCTAAATTGCATATGAAGAGATCACCTAGCATCGAAAGGCACCTAGTTGATCTCGACTTAGTGAAGAGTTCAGGGTCGAGTTTTTAAAGAACCCGGTGTCAAATTGATAGTCATCTCGGAAATCATCTCAGTAGAGACTCTCAGTTGTAAGAGCTCGACGATGGTCTTGTTAATGCAAAATATAGCTCATTGAAAATTGACAAATGAAAGGAACTGTACAAGGATCTCAGTGGAGATCAATGCAAAAAGATCTGAAGGCCAAGTCAAGGAGAGTCAAAGTCAACATGATGCCAAGTTTAATCCATTAAGACAGTGCTCGAGAAACCACTTGGGAGAATTATCTTGTTTGACCGAGATGATATGAAATTATGCAGATATGGGAGGTTCAACATCATTGAATCTCGGGTTTGTAATTACATAATGGTGTTCAGACCTTCCTCGGATGAGCATTTGGTGCACAGGTAGTTGACATGTTGTAGTATAGTAGAAGCCTTTTTCAGCACTTCCAGCAAGCAAGTCGTCCAACGATGTTTTTATCTGTTCAGCATCGAATGCATCCTCAAATTTGGGATTTTCCTTCAAGATATTTTTATGAAAACGATTCAGTGACAGTAAGAGTGTTACCAGCAAACCTGAGGAAATTTATTACAAAGATTCCCTATCGAGACCTTACTTGTTTTATGATGTAACTCATGGAAGCAAATCTCATAGAGGTGTAACTGTTTCATATCAGAATAATCATGACGCATAATTTTCTTTGTAATTATATGAGCATCTTCAACGAGTCACTAAGTTGGCAGGCATAAACATTTCTGTCAGAATTATCACACCTTACAAGCTACAGCTGAAATGTTTGCACTGAGAGTTTAATGTTATCCTCAAATCTGTTGAAGGAAAACTCGGAAGGAGAAGATTCATAAAGATCCCGCGCGCTGGTGGAAAAGTGGAGAAATTGGGTCAAATTTCCAAGTTTTCATGGCAAAGCTGAGGCCAGGGCCCATGGATTGATGTGTCCAAGCCGTTATGCGGGAATTCAGAGCTGGTATGCCAAATAGGAAATATTAAGATGGCATTCCAAGTTGTTCACTCTGTGAAGGGGAAATTCAGGCGACCAGTGCCAAGTGGAAATGTAACCATGGAAAACCATGTTGTTTACTCCACGTAGGGGAGAAGTTGGATCAGATTGCCAAGTGGAAAAATTATGATGGCTATCCATCATGAAAACCCCACGCAGCTTGGAGTGGTCTGAGTCTTCTTGCGAGTTACCAGGAGAATTAAAGTGGCAGTTGCAAATTGAGCGTTGAGTAGCCTTCCAATCGATAAGGGAGGATGATGGCGAGATGGTTGAAGATGGGTCGACGTTGGAAACAGTATCCAATTTCAGGCTCATAAAAAAGAAACACCTTCTCATGGAATACCGTAATTACAGCTTACAGAAGACACAGGTTTCCGAATGCAACAAATAGATGCCCGACCTGATCATTTTGCCTTTGCCAACATACTTCTCCTAGCTCCCGTTCAGTTCACCTTTTCCAGCATACTTCTCTAAGCATTCGGTGGTTGCAAGACAAGCTCCCACGCACAGTCAGTAGGCATGCACATTACAGTAAAATCCTTTTGAACACGTTTAAACAAGTAGGTTTTCCAACTGTATTGTTATCTGTTCAGTGTCAAATACATGCCTATCCTTATTCTGAACTCAGATCGAATGATAGCTACATGAAATAAACATTCACTACCGTGTACGATGGATTGGAGTCATGCCATTCAAGGCTTCATAAAATTTCCATGAATCAGGAGATGAAGGTTTATTACGGTGCAGAATGAAACGATTTGTATTGCTCAGCATTTCTTTTCCTAGAAACGAATTAAATGTGAAGGTCAGCTCTGAAAATACCCGGTCGGCCGTTTTGCATGCTACATCCTTGTTACTTGTAAATGGTCTCTTTGAGAAACTCTAAGGGTAGAAGCAATATTTATACCCTTCCATTATGTGCATCCAATCAGACAATAAAAGTATTCTTTTACCAGGTTCAGAGAAACTTGTTTTTTAACAATGAACGCTTATACTGTAATTTCAAGTTGTTTTTATCTAGCTTATTTCTATCAGCTTTGATCCACGACTAAGGAAGAATTCATATGGTTGTTACCTGTACATTTTTCTAAGGTCCTTTTGGTTGCCCCAGTTTGTTCAACGTATTTTTTGAAGGGCTTATTTTATGTGTTGCAAATTGTAACATAAAGGATCTTTTAGTTTCTGGAAAAATGAGTATATGGTTTAGCTCACAGCTACCTATGCCATACTAAGATCCCAATAGTGGCATAATTGTCGATTGGAGCCGAGATTGCCAAGTGCACTGCCAAAAATACCGAAGGGATCTTTGGCCAAAAATCGGTCTCAAGGGTGTCTATCGACATGTTACGGGCATAAGCCTGGGTCATCATCATGGCAACATTAGGTATTTGTTGAAAATGGAATTTTCTTATCGTTTGGAAGGTACAATTGTGCTTATTATGGCCAAGCTAAAACATTCTTACTGCAAGCGTTATATGATAAGGAAGAACCGTGAACATTGTGGTAAAACCATTCTTTTTAGAAATGTTGTGTTAAGGACGATATTCAAGTGAGTTTGAGCCAACCGGGTGCTCGGGTTTATATGCAAAACAAAGCTAGGTCGAATCAGTTGAAGAGCTCGTGATGTTGTTTCATGGAGTTTGAACGTGGAATGCATGTGAATATGTGGTCCAAAACAAGAAGAAATAACTCTATCTGTCAAGACTAGAGCTATCACAGAGAAATCAATTGATTCAGTGTTGATAGGGCCACGTAACGTGATCCCTAACAATTTTCATAGCTCAAAAATCATTTTGAAATGGCGCAACATGTAGGAGTGAAATAATTTAAATTCATTGAATTGTTTAACCTCTGTGGGTACAATGAATGTATTATGGATCAAATCCACTAAGTATGATTTAGAGTCAAACTTTTCATATTGTGGAAACATTGGTACCAAGTCGAGATAAAGAATAAGCTCGCGGGTGTTGAAGTTTAATGTATTTGTAGAGGCTTTCAATTTCAGGCTTAAAGCTTCATGTTCACAATGCATATAGGTGGCTTGGTAATTCAGAATGGCTCGATTTGGAGTTTGAAGCAAGACCGTAGTAGTGGCATTTGTGAGGCGAGTCTTAATTTGCGATAGGCCAGGTTCACAGGATCTACATGCATTTTAGCAAAATGATAAGAATCAAGTTTGATAGCTCACCATTTGAAGGACTCAATCCAAAAGAGCTCGATTGCCAAGACGAGGAAAGAGTTAGTGTGGGGTTCAAAATCTATTGCAACACCGAGTTAGAGGATTCAAAGCTCACCGAGTTGAGATTTGTGCAGACTATTTCCACATGGACCCCCCCCCCTCTTCAAGTCAAACGGGGTCAACGGGAGGGTCCCAACATTATGTTAATTAAATTAATATTTTTATTTAAATATTTTTAATAATAATATTTATTATTATTATTTAAATATTCTTTTAATTAATTGAGAAGACTAGGTCATCAGGCAATTAATGACCCATGATGGAACCTTCTCAGGTAGTTCAACTAACTGCAATAAATACATCATGGGCCTTCATTTTAGGAATGCAATTATGACCATTTCCTCTTCTTTCTCACATATTCTTCTATAAATGTAAGTTGGAAGCTCATTTCAAAGGGTTCCAACAGTTCAGACAAGTTGGACAGTTAGATATCTCAGGCGATTGTATACTTTTCAAGAATCCTCTCTCTTCTGCAAGTTGTTCTTGTGTGTTGAGAGAACTTTCAAGCCTCCTCTTCAAGACTGTAATGGCAACTATTGGCTCTTCTGAATGTATGATGCATTGTGCATGTTATTGAAGCAATAAAAGTGTGTGTTTTGTGACTAATCTTGGTCCTTTCATCCTTCTATGCTTCTTTGTGCCTTTCTCGTACTTACAGGTACACTGTGCAAGTTTAAATTTCTATTGCAGGTTCTTGGAGTTCTGTGCTTATCGAGTGGTGGAGTATTACATGCAGTTGAGTTGTGGTGTCCGTTCACCCTTCTTGAGTTCATCCTTCTTCACTGGGAAACTGGTATTTTTCTCAGTCTGATAAAGTTTAACAAAGGGAACGCGTGTCTCTTAGTCTGTGGTATCCTGTACCCTCTCTAAGTTGCAGTAGGTGAAGTTGACCTATGGTGCACACACCCTCTTCAAATTACCCCTTCCTAAATCTGAAGACACCCTTTATTTGGTGCATCACCATCCCTAGTATAGTTTCATTTCTATAAATCTCTTTCCCTAAAACCCCATGAAAATGTTAGTCTAGGACTAGATAATCATTTTTGTTACACTAGGAGTAGCACAAAACTTAGTTTAGGAAGAGGAAGCCGGCCTTCTCCGGAGGTTCACCTCGAGCCCAAGTCCCATAACTTGAGAGGTGATCCCATGTGTCCCAGTCACACCGAATGTCCTATTCACATCCTGGCCATTCGGGGGGTGCAGTGATTTGGCGACAACACATACCAATGAGCCATGACTTACATCTTCCATGACATCATGCATCACATATTGGAATATTACGTAGATGATCTTCTTGCCAAATCCAAACATCAATTTGAACACCTGACTATCCTTAAGGTCATATTTGACCACCTCATCAAGTATCATGTTCATCTTCAACCAAATAAATGTGTCTTTGTGGTACTTTCAGGAAAACTCCTTGGTTTCATCATTTATTTGCATAGCCTAGAAGTTGATCCTGCTAAGGTAAAGGCTATTCTAGAAATTCCTCAACCCACTAATCTTCGTCAGATTTGAATCATACAAGGTAAGTTGAAATCCATTCATCATTTTATCTCACATCTTTTTTACTGCTATCAACCATTTCATCATCTTCTGAAGAAAGATGTTTCATTTAAATGAGATGATAAATTCCATAAAGTGTTTGAAGCCTTAAAACACTACCTCTTTCAACCACTAGTTCTCATTCCTTATAAGGATGACCAACTCTTTTACCTATATATTTCCACCACTAACCATTCCTTAGGTGTTATTCTCACTCATCGTGATAAGAAACACAAAGAGCAAGTGGTTTATTACATAATCTGTACTCTTCTAGAATACAAAACTAGATACACCCATGCTGAAAAACTTTATCTAGCCTTAGTTTTCATCGCCACCAAACTCCTTAACCACAAAAGCTTCATTATTACTAATATTGACCCCTTACACTATATGTACACCAAACCCTATCAACATCAATGTGCCACACATTTTCTTATGATTCTTTCCAACCTCAACCTTGAGTTCATTCATCAAAAGTCCATCAAGGGCCATGTTATCATTGACCAACTAGCTGACTCACCTCTTTCCAGGAATCAACTCTCTAACTTTTATTTCCCAGATGAATCCATAGCTATCCTCTCCTTAGACAAGCCTACTTACCAAATTACACTCTTCTTCAATGGCTCTAAGTGCCAGTGTGGAGGAGGGGCTGGTGTTATCCTTATTCCTCTTGATGGTGAACCTTTGCCTTTGTCTTTCAAACTTGATTCTGAATGTACAAACAATATTTTTTTGAATACGAAGCACTCGTATTGGGCCTCCAGGATGCTTATGCCTTAGATGTTAAGTCCATCAATATCTTTGGTGTCTCCCATCTGGTCATAAACCAAGTCAATGGTATATACCAGTGTCTTAATGAGATACTTCAAAAGTATAAACATCACGTAGATATAATTTTGACCACATTTGACCATCAAAAACTTCAAACCACCCCATGTTCTACCAATAAGTTTGTAGATACGATGGTCTTCTTGGCTTCTCAGATACCTGATTTTCCCACTAACTCTAAAATATTTGTCACAATATAAAGGCTACAATCACCCTCTTATTTGCCTCATGAGGTCTATTCCGTTGGAACTGTTGCACCTGACTCACGTGACCTTTGGTATAACAAATTTTCTGACTATCTTTCCCTTTCCATTCTACCCACTAATCTCACTCATAATGGACAATGAGCCTTTCTTAAAAGTGTTTCTTGTTATGTCATCATGGGTGTTCTCCTTTTTAAGCACAGTTTTTATGGTATTTGTTGTTGCAAATCAGCAGCACCCCCTGGATGTTGATTAGATTTCTTGTTTGATCATACTAGCATCTAGTGTGATTGCACAACATTGAATCCTTTCTCCAAGTGTGGGACTTACAAAATGAGAAAAGAATCTCCAGTATAGAGGTTGGTTCCTCAATTCCTCTTGTCAGATTTATCACTTACAAGTTGTAGAGGTCTATATTCCTAACCCTACCCTAAATTCCAAAGGAGACAGAGATAGAGAATGCAAAAAAGCTAAAACTAATGCTAATAGGTGATGCACCAAAGGAGTGGTGAGCATTTTTTACTTCTGTAGATTGACACAGTCCATAAAAATGTAACAAAGAACCTCATGCAAAAACTAATAATTGTAATGAAGGATCATAAATTAACCAAACAACATAGGCAGAGGATGAAAACTAATCACAGAGGTTGTATTGTTATTTTAATCATCAAAATAACTTGCATTACAACACCTGAGAGGCAAAATAAAAGTTACAGCTCTTAGAAAAGGTCTAATATTCCACCAAAATCACTTCCAAGGTGATAAAGGGGACCTGCAATACAAAAAAAATGTTCAACCCCTTGAAAAATGAGCCAAATCTAGCTTTTACAGTGCAAGGGACGAGCCCAAGAGAGAGAAACGTGGGAAAACGTGGAAGGGATTCAACCATTAACCAAAATGCCATCAAAACAGCATGGGTGACCTGACAGACCCATTCCCTGACATTTTTAACCATGCTGGGAGAGAATGTGAGCCATTCTTCATTAAAATTAGTGGTTGAAACGTCATTTCTATTCATGACCACATGCCAAAAGATTTTTTGATTTTCTCTCTCTAAAATCCACCAAAATGTAAAATTGACCCTGAAATCTTGTAGATAATTTCACTAGCTTTCCATTGATATAAAGAACGTGAAAAACTGAGCTCTGGATCAAAAGATATGGCGATTTGAAGTTTTAGGGCAAAATAGGGCCAAATCGGGTCGCTTTGATATTTTTGGCCTGGACATGTGGCGAGTTCTGATTGGCTGCGGGCCTTCTAGGGGAAAATTTCCCACAAAAACTCCACCGAGCCATAACTTGAAAAATATGAGGAGTTAGGAGGAAAACTTTACCTTTCTGGAAAGTTGAGAGAGAGCTCTATCCAATTGTGCCATTTTTAGAAAGATTTGAGTGCCTAAAAATAAAAAATGGAGATTGAGGCACAAGAGAGGTAAGATAACAAGGAGTTAGCCACAAAAATGAGCAGGGGAACATTTTGGATAACAATTTTGGTGACTCAGAGGGGTCATCTACCTGCTGAATGAAGTTACCAGTTGCCTTTTAGCAATCCATTGGGTATGGAGTCATAAGAAATAACCTGAAACCAACTTGATATCTTGAAAACTTGCCTCTGAGCCACTTGAAACCCATTGAACTTAGAGTTGTTCTCACAAAATGCCACTTAAAATAGCTATGCAAGAGTAAAACCAGTAGCACCAAAAATATTTACAAAATTGAAAATCATACATGCTCTAAATGGAACATGCAGAGTGTGCACAAGCACTTCTTTTACTGAAAGCAAACCTACCTACTCTATTCTAACTAGAAGCAAAGGTAAGCTAAACAAACCCTGCAACTGGTTGTGCAAAATAACTTCCTTTCTTCAAAATTGGCAACCATGCAACTGATTTGGCATTGAACATGGCTGATTGGATGAATGGAAAATCATCAAGGTATCAGGTGAAGGAAAATTCAATACCTCTTTTAGTTGTTCTGCATTTGGATTGGAGAGGTATGACAGCTGATCCTTGGTTCTTTGTAGCTCATCCTCATGCTTAGGAGCAAGCATGACTGGTTGTGACTTCTCCTTTGACTCCAATGAAGTCAAATACCTTATTGGGCAAGGTATGATCCGTTTGATATGCCCATAGCTCTGATTTTCAACTCCAAAAATGGAGTCTTCTTGTAGACCTTCTTGAATGGATGGTGCAGAAGCAAAGGTAGAACCTTTTTGCCCTTTCTCTTCCTCCAATGACGGACATGAAAGATTAAAATCTTCCAATCTTGGTTCCAAAGATCTGCTATAAGATGCAGGTTGTTACAAATGGGTGCTCTCCTTCATGACAGTAGGCTCAGGTGTTTAGAACGTGGATGATGAAAGAGAGAATGGTAGGAACTCAACCGGTTCTTCTTCATCAAAACAGTCCTCTAAATCTGATAGATAAACTACCTCATTTTTATCCTACTACAAATGCTCAACTTCCTCCACGGTATCCTCTTGATTTGTAACTTGATCATCATGGTTTCTTTCATCCTCCAACATTGAGTTTGAGAGATCAAACTCTTCTTAAGCACTAGAACTCGAGAGATATGAAGTAGAAAGAAGAATTGAAGGTTCTCTTGTAGCCTGCTTTGCGCTCAAAGCCCTTGGATCTGAAATTTTCTCCTCCACAACTAGAATGTGCTCCTCTTCTTTTGGATTTGGAGCAGCTTCTCCCTCTTCTACTACTTGAAGACAATCTTATTCTTGATAGAACTCTTCCTCTAGCACGAAGTTTGTTAAGTCAAACTCTTCGATTGGCTGCTCTAGAGGAAAAGTTAGGACTGTATGATCTTCTTCAAAGCTTTCTTCCTCCAATGCTGATTGTGCAACTTGAATTGAATCAGAATTCTCTTCAAATAGAATGCTAACATGGAAACTACTTTCTGAGCAAACTGATTTCTGATCTGCTTCTTCTTTTTGCTCTTCTCCTGCTACAGCAAATTCAGTCCTAACCACCACTTGTTTTCCAACTCCAACCTCTTCTAAAGGATTAACCATCAAGGGGATCTTTGTCATCCCAAATTTAAGAGCCCAACTCTTGAGACTTCGAATTTCTTCATCCTTGTTTGGCTTTTATTTTTGCTGTTGTTTTCCTTGACTAGAATTCTGATTTTTATCCTCCCAACATGGATTTGGGAATGTAAGAGGAGAAGTGGATTGTAACTCAAATGGCTCAGCAATTTTTTGTGGTGGTGAGGAGGTAGAAACTCTTGTTTCTTTGGAGGAGAGGGTATTTCTATTAGCTTTTGTGGAGGAGATGACTGTTTGGAAGGAAAGGGGAAGGAAGAATTGAGATGTGGTGGAAGACTAGGGAATGGAGAAATGGAATTAACTCCTGGGGCAGAATTGACTGGATTTAGAATTTGAAATTCCAAATGAGATGATGTTACTTGATTAATGGGAAGAGAAAAACTAGATGATGGTGTAGAACGTACCCATTGACAAGGTTGTTCAACACCAAGTGTATAGGCCTTTATTTCTACTGTCCATTGTGCAAGTTGGGGCAGCATCTTCATCATGAAGTCCAGCTTCTCCTGAGGGCTGAAGTGTCTTGGAAAAGGGCCTCCTCATGGACAAGGAGTCTTGCAACCAATTCTGAAAGCTTTCATTTGAGTTGTTGCTCTTGATTGCACCATCTTCACCTCCATATTTTGGATTTGTTCTAGCAGATCTGCATTTTATTCTTGACTGCCCTCACAACCAGCATACCCTTGTGCTTGACATGCTTCATATCCAAACTGACTTTGGCACTACTGCTCATATGGGTAGACATGCTGATTTTTAATTTGATCAAAATGCTGATTTGGAGGATTTGTAAAACATGTTGGAGGTGTGATAAACTGCTGTTGTAAATGTGAATTCCATGATGGAAATAAAGTCATGATTGCACAACTTCATGGAATGGAAAAGAATGAAAATGATGGAAAGAATAATGGATGGAAATGAATGGAAAACAAGTCTGTAACTTAGAGAATGAGTTGTTTACCAGATGGAGTCGCCAGATGTGCTTTTGAAAGTGCCTCCAAAAGGCTGAATCTTTAATAGGAACACACCAACTTGTCAAAGATAAAGTGGAAGACCTATAAGCTCCCACCGAGCGTGCCAAAACTGTTGTTGCAAATTAGCAGCACCCCCTCGATGTTGATCAGATTTCTAGTTTGATCATACTAGCATCCAGTGTGATTGCACAACATTGAATCCTTTCCCCAAGTGTGGGACTTGCAAAATGAGAAAAGAATCTCCAATTTAGAGGTTGGTTCCTCAAGTCCTCTAGTCAGATTTATCACTTATAAGTTGCCGAGGTCTATATTCCTAACCCTACCCTAAATTCCAAAGGAGACAGAGATAGATAATGCAAAAAAGCTAAAACTAATGCTAATAGGTGATGCACCAAAGGAGTGGTGAGCATTTTTTACTTCTGCAGATTGACACAGTCCATAAAAATGTAATAAAGAACCTCATGCACAAACTGATAATTGTAATGAAGGATCATAAATTAACCAAACAACACAAGTAGAGGATGAAAACTAATCACAGAGGCTGTATTGTTATTTTAATCATCAAAATCACTTGCATTACAACACCTGAGAGGTAAAATAAAAGTTCCAGCTCTTAGAAAAGGTCTAATATTCCACCAAAATCACTTCCAAGGTGAGAAAGGGGACCTGCAATACACAAAAAATGTTCAACTCCTTGAAAAATGAGCCAAATCTAGCTTTTACAGTGCAAGGGACGAGCTCAAGAGAGAGAAACATGGGAAAACGTGGAAGGGATTCAACCATTAACCAAAATGCCATCAAAACAGCATGGGTGACCTGACAGACCCATTCCCTGACATTTTTAACCATGCTGGGAGAGAATGCGAGCCATTCTTCATTAAAATCAGTGGTTGAAACGTCATTTCTATTCATGACCACGTGCCAGAAGATTTTTTTGATTTTCTCTCTCCAAAATCCACCAAAATGCAAAATTGACCCTGAAATCTTGTAGATAATTTCACCAGATTTCCATTGATATAAAGAACGTGAAAAACTGAGCTCTGGATCGAAAGATATGGCGATTTGAAGTTTTAGGGCAAAATAGGGCCAAATCGGGTCGCTTTGATATTTTTGGCCTGCACACGTGGTGAGTTATGATTAGCTGTGGGCCTTTTAGGGGAAAATTTCCCACAAAAACTCCACCGAGCCATAACTTGAAAAATATGAGGAGTTAGGAAGAAAAATTTACCTTTCTGGAAAGCTGAGAGAGATCTCTATCCAATGGTGCCATTTTTAGAAAGATTTGAGTGCCTAAAAATCAAAAATGGAGACTGAGGCACAAGAGAGGTAAGAACACAAGGAGTTAGCCACAAAAATGAGTAGGGGCACATTTTAGATAACAGTATTATCTTACGATGCTTTACAAGTTCTAAAATTCCCTACACCATTAAGGAAGTCCACGATGAAATTTGTGGTGGTCACTTTAGTGGTTTAGCTGTAGCCAAATGCATTCTTCACCTTGCTTATTATTGGCCAACCTTAAACCATGATTGTTGTGATTATGTCAAATGTTGTGTGAAATTCCAACAACATGCTAATCTCCATCACACACCTAGTCATGTCTTACATGTCGCATGAGATCTTTGGCTTTTATCTCAATGGGGCTTGGATCTTGTTGGAAAGATCAATCCCCATTCTTCACAATACCACCAATGAATCATAACTGCTACTAAATATTACACTAAATGGGTAGAGGCCATTCCCCTCATTTCTACAAAAGCTAAGAAAATATGTGAATTCATCAACCACCACATTATTTTTCACTTTTGTGTTCCTCACTACCTCATCACTAATAATGAAAATAAATTCCAAAACAAAACCCTACATAAGCTATGCAACACTTTTGACATCTAACTTATTTTATCATCACCCTATTAGCCACAAACCAATTACCAAGAATAATCGACCAATAAAACCTTGAAAAAATTTCTTATGAAAGTAGTTGACGATACTAGAAAGGATTAACATCCACACATTCCTTTCACCTTGTGGGCTTATCACACTAGTATTTGCACTTCAACTACTACCACACATTTTTATCTAGTCTACGGTACTGAGGTTTTCTTACCTCTTGAAGTCCAGATTCCATCTCTCTGCATCTCACTATAAGACATGCTCAACAATGATGACCATATCCAAATCTACTAAAAACGTATCAAACGTGACTCACACAAATGTGTTCATAAACGAACCTTTTAGTTTAGTGACCTCATCCTGAAAGAAAATCAACATGTAACCAAAGAAGCGAAAAGTAAGCGGGGAAAATTTTCTCCTAATTGTTTTGGACCCTATATCATTACCCATGCCTATGGATCAGGTGCTTATCATTTGTCTTCACTCAAAGGTAAACCCGAACTTGATCCTCTCAATGCCTTGCATCTTCAGCCATTTTATTTTTGACATCAAGTCCTATATCACTTTATGTCAGTTGATCACTCATCCCTTGAGTGTTTTTCACCTTCCATATTACCTATTTTTTAGGATCCACAACCAAACATGAATCATTTGATTACCCATCACCTTTCAGCCCTATCTTCAATATGAGTAACACGACTCTACTCATAGCATGATTCTCATGGATACTTTTCATCTTCTTCAAGATGGAATCCCATGATTTTTCATCACTTGAAACCACCCCTTTCATATTTATCTTGTTGTCTGAATGGATACATTAATATAATGCCTCATCTTAAGTTCTCAGAATGAATGCATGTTTCTTTACCCTTTTTCTAAGTTTCTATCATTAATGCTTCACAAGATTCACATAAAGGATGGGCTCGGCGATTGTGAGTGCCTCGGGTGAGTGCCCAATGGCCATTGGGTGATAGACCGGCACACATGGGATTAGACTGCTGGTCTAAGGGCATAAAAATGACTACATAGTGATAGATATCAGCTTGGGAGATGTTATTCTAGAGCTCATGGTAGCTTCTAGAGAGGTAATCTATTACAGGGGGTTATACCAGGTAGTTGTTCTAGAGGGACAATGGGATCATGTATACATCTAGATATCAAGAAATAGATCTATGAGGTCACATCAACATTTGGTATTAGTGAGATTAGTACATATTACACCACTTGGTGGTAAGATAGGAAGCCATGGTATGGGAGAGAATCACATAAGAGGACTCAGGTCATGGTTTATTTTCGGGGTGAATATTTGTGAATTGGTGAATTTCGGGATTTTTGAATTTTGAGATTAGTGAATTTTTTACCACCGTACATAATTATGTTCGCCAAAATTTTATGGGTCTTAAATAAATGTGACCATAATTTTTTCTTAGTTTTTCTACTAAGGGCCGACTAATGTTAGTATATTCACCATCATGTTATAATATATTATTATATATATGATTAATTCACCATAATATACTAATATAATATAATTTTAAAAAATAATAATTTTGAGATCTAGAGTCGAAGCCAAAGGTAAAATCAAATAAGCCTATGAAAAATCCAAAATGATAAATGAATCAGCAAAATATGTAAGAGAAAAAGTCTCAAATATCAATCTGTCAAGGTTTTTTTATAGAACTGTTATCAGATGGAAATCTAAATACATGATTTCATCTGGTAAGGTGATTATGCAATGTTGAATGGTAGCAATAACATGTTACCAAACAGTAACATTAATTTTTGTTTTTGTTCGGTAGCAAGAAAATATGCAACCATGCGGTGATTTGATAACATGTTCACATAACCCTATTCGGTAGCCTAACCCATCTTACCATGTTATCATGTAGCATGATCTTCATTTTTCACAATGTCTTACATTTATTTTTTACAAATCTTATTTGAAACTTCTATATTTTTGCACACGTACAGACTTCAAAATGACCCATATGATGGCCCCTGTTGGAAATGAGAAAAAAACTTGAGGAAAAATGAAACGCGACATGGAAATTTAAAAATATTGTAGTCAATCCATAGTAACACCAATGCCAAGAGCTAATTTTTAATCCTATTAATTTAATGTTACTTTATCTATTTATTTACTTAAGGATGCAGTAAGCAACCTAATTACCTTCAAATGAATATAACCCTAGTAATGACCTTACTCTAGATGAAATTACCAATCAGCAAAGTAATTAAATTCACATTAATAGTACTGATAACACCAATTTCTATCTAACTCAAACTTCATATAAATATTATAGAAACACACATTAGAAACATAAGAGTGGGAAGTGGACTTTAGGAAGGACTTACAAATTTGAATGGTCATCCAAACATCCCTTCATTGAAATTTTTGAACCAGAAAAAAATATTGATACTCCTATATAATGTATATGTACTATATGTAGTTGGAAACTAGGCAAAGACCGCAAAATACAATTAAAGTTGGACACAAGAAAAATTGTGGGAAAGTATATGAGTCTAAAATTAAAGATGATAGAATAGTAACAAAAATAACTAGATGCTAAATCGAGCAATATTTTTTACATATGAGATATGCAACAGAGTATGAAAATCATCATAAAAATCTTCAAGGTCTTGTTGAGAAAGGTGAAACAATAAAGGCTAAATTTACAAAAGCTATTGATGCAAGTATTCATGAAAAACTTATATACTTCAAAAAAATATTTAAAATTTTAAAAAAGGGAAGAACAATTTTAGATCTCATTAATTATAAGATATTATTTCAATTTAATGGGTTTCCAAACTTTCCAATAACACATTGGTTAGATACTAGTGCATGGGAAATGGCAAAGTGTATGGTAGAAATTGAAATCACTAATTTGAGAAAGAAGGTAAAATACGTGAATTTCATCACATTGTTGATTGATAAGGTCACAATAGTAAACAATACATTGTGGGTTTGTATGCATGTCTAAAATTTAAGTTTTAATAATCATTTAAGGGAAAATCATCTACTCTTTATGCATAAAATTATGAATAATTGTAATTTTGAGAACCTCTGCAAACTTTTTATTAAAAATTTGAAAGAAATAGTTTGTATGGATGATCATTAAATCTCTATAAATATGATTTGTGTTGGATTTAACGGGGAAGATGTCATGCAAGGTAAAAAATATAGGCTTTGTATTCTCCTTCAAACAACCATTTCCCCATACATGATACCTATTAACTTCATGGCTCACAGAATGAATCTCACTTCAAATACAGTAAGTAATTTTGAAAATATTTCTAAAGTAGAGGAGCTTATATGGGACTTGCATTCATACATGTCAAGCAATCCTAAAATATTTGTAGAGTTTAATATAATTTTTGTTGGAATAAAAAATGGTAAAAAATTGTTGCAAGATGTTGACACAAGATGGATATCATTGTCTGATCCAGCTTACAAAATATTTGAGGAATATAGGTCATTAGCAGTGTATATGTTCAAGAATCATAGAGAAGTTGACAAGGATAAAGATTCATTGTATCGCTTGACAGATTTGTTGAAATTATTAACTTTATGTGGTATTTTTCCAATGTTGAAGGAAATAAACATCTTGGTAAAACAAGCTCATGAAATATCTATATACATTATTTATTTTATAAAATAATGGAAACATGTATGATTTTGGATAACTTATATTCCACCCAAGACTAGTTTCAGAAGCCAATATTCAGTAGATGTAAGGTTTTGATAGATACAAAATATCCCAACATCTATTCTAAGTTCAATATCAATGGTCATATTTTTATCTCAGTTAATGGTAAAAATATTCCAATGTACACTTTCCATAGAGATCCTTATGTCCTAGGTTCTAAAATTGAGGAAGTATGAGTAATAAGCCTTCTTTTTGATGTTATAGTTTTTGATACATGGAAAAAATTCATGAAAATATCTGAAACATTATCTTCTGGGATCAGAAAGTAATTTAAGAATAGTGATTTGCTTAAGGCCATGGGAGTTATAAATCCTAATATCTAGAATCTGATGATTTGTGAGGAACAAAGAGCTCAACTATTTAGGAAATACATGTCTACACTAATGGATCAATTTTGTAAATTTTCAGATGTTAATGGAGGAGAATTTAATGGTATATCAAACAAAAAATTACTAATATCAGAGTCATCACATTTTACAAGGACAATGAGTGATTAATATAAGAATTTTTATGAACCAAGAGAAATGGGATCTATCACACTATTGTGTGTAGAAAGTTGCATCACATTTATTGGTGCTCAATCCAATTATTTGGATTAAATTGTTATTTTCAATAGACTCCCCATAAATTAATTAATTATGTGTTCTTTATGTTTCTCCTCGTGCTTCAAATATCAATACGAGTGAATAAGAGGTATCAATTGTAAAAGACTTTGTTCCTTAGCCAAATAAATGAGAAGATTCAACAAAAATGTTGGGGGAATGGTTTAATGGTCTAGTTATTCAAAGTAAAAAAGCTTCAAATAGATGATTGATGGGAACTATGCCTACATATTTTATAGGAACCTACAAATCAACACCAAAATGATCAAGAATTCTCCCTAAATACGAAGTTATGAAGGTTCAAGAATATGCAACTCAACCACAAATTATCAAGTTGCACGACTAGTTAAGAAGGCTCGGTTAAATTGGACCTATCTATTTTGATGAAGACTAAAAATTATATTTGACCATCAATTTCAACACAAAAACTCAGCAGGGCCACATGACAGAGGATCATTGGTAACATACAGGGCCACGTGGTGGGATTTTGGGGATATTTTTTTCTTTTGGATTCTAATGGACGTCAAGCCCTAGAATGAGTTGCAACTCATAAAGCTTTTAGGTCTAGGCTTGGGTCAAAGCAGACCAACAAGGAAATAGGGAGGGTCTGGAGATGACAAGTGGCAAAATATTGATGGCTAGAATGAGACATATGTAACCATTCCAGTGACATTTTAGGTGATGGGATCCTGTGGACCTAAAGTCCCTGAAATGATCGAATTTCAAAGGTTTTTGGGTCTGGATGGTTAGCGAAGGAAAAAAAGGTCAGAGAGGTAGACATGTAAGAAAATATTGACCCCATAGCAAACCAAATACTAACACATGGTAAAGGAAAATAAAATAACACATAGGTAGATTCAATCACCAAGACCAATCAGTACATGCCACATGTCAGGATCATGTTCATCCTAACATGTAAAACTTCAAAGGTCCATATCTTTTGATTACTTGCTCCAAATCTTGCAAAAATTATATTGTTAGAAAGGTCTATTTGAACCCTCCACTTTAGAATCATTGGTTTAATGAATTTTTGATAATTAGTGGGATAAAAATAAGGAAACATATTTTGCATTCAAGTTTCATTCCTAGTGTCAATCAACCACCCAAACTGATGAAGTATGGTATTTATTTCTTCTCTAAACATGCAAGGAAGAAGGAATGAATGACTTTGGCAGGAAGCCCATACTCCTTTGTAGGATTTTAATGATTCTTATTTTTGGTTTTTTAATTATATTGTATTTTTCTTATCTCTCTCTCTTTGTCATCTACTATATGTTATAAAAAATTTCTATTATGGCGAGGAGGCGGATTGGGGGTAGTTGTAGAAGTTTTTGATTTAGTTTAGTTTTCTGTTTCAGTGTCTAGCTTCTTGTAAGACTGTATGTGTTTAATTTTGTGAGGAAGAGCTAAGGTGGTTACACTATACAACCATTAGCAGGTTTTGAGTGCATTTTTTGTCCCCTTACTGGAAATTACATGAATAAAGGCTGATTGTTTTGATGTATCCATTCTTTCCCTTTTCTCATGTTTTAAAGGAATGAAAAAGGAAATCTTGTTTTTTTTACTATCTTATACTAGTTTTACTTTGTCAAGTACACAAGAGTCATTCTTAGTTGTTACATTTTTCTGATTACTCTAAGATTACTACAAAATAATGTTTACTCTGTAATAGTTCACCTCAGTTATAGAATCCTAAAGGCAACATCACGTTTGAACATCTTTTCTTATCCCTTAAGGTTCTGTTCAGTGTATAATACAAATATAGAAAGTTCTTAATCTCATCTCTAACTCCATGATTTTTATTTAGGATTTTTAATAATTTAGACAACATTTTTGCAAATTGGGTATCATTGAATGCAAATGTTATTTCACATATCATGTTAAATTGATTGTTTTTTTTAAGCATCACATTTAAGGATGATTCCATGGGAAAATTAATGTACTAGAGTCATAAAATTATTTCCCCCCCCCTTCAAATATCAATTTAAAATAACCAAGTTATATATATACCTACTAAGCATGTCATTCCTAAAAACCATACACATGTTTATTCTACAAAGATGAGATTAAAATTTGTCTATTACTAGTAAGCTTTTCCAAGAAACCCACCAAGTTTGTGATCGAATATCATTCAAATGATCCTTGGTAAACAATGTTAGACAAATGATATCTTAAGTTCTTATTTTTCCTCCTATTAGATCTATATTTGATTGTCAAGTGCTTACAATAAATCAAGTGAAAAATCTTTTGAGAGAAATATTGTATCTGTTGCTGCACTTTATTCAAATTAAGTTACACAAACCATAAGGGATTCAGGTCCCCTAAATAGGTCCTCTCACCTTAGTCTAGGAAGAGCCAGAAGTAGTAGGGTAAAGTCATCCCCTTTGTTAAGGTGCCTCCTAGTCACATCCGTGATTTGATTCATTGAGTTGACAATTGAACAAATACTTGGCTATCAACAACAAGAAATTTTCATTTTTCATCATTCTCTAAAAACTAACCTAATCAAGTTAGCTACTCATCTCCCATGGGTGCTATTTTGGGAGCCAATAATTGAGTGGCACTTTTGCTGGGGACTTCATTACTATATTTGATTTTTTTGTGACTCAAAATATTTACATACATTCTATAAGTTAAAAGTTCCATCTATTTCTTCAATTTGATATTCTAGTGGTTATTCCCTAAATAAAAGATGGTAAAGACTAGTTATATCCCATTGTAACTATAGATTTGATTTCTATTTTGTTAAACTGGAAGGATTGCGGTATTCTTTCAAGTCATATCCAACAAAGAAGTTGATTCCTGAGTTAGAGTATGTTCAGCAAAAGAAGAAGATCTGGAATAATATAATTGATCAAAGTTCAAAGAGAACTTGTAGTCAAGATAATAATCTTTATATTCCATTGGTTGAGGATTATTCTAGCACATCTAAAAAATTTTAAGCATCTGGTAAGATAATCCTATTATTTCATTTACTAATGAGAACCAAGGATTTTTATTTAGAATATATTCCTCCCTCAAGCTTTGATCAGACTTTTCAAGATTTTCTTTAACAACAAACTCCTATTCAACATTATCTACACCATCTTCTACCTACAACTTCTATGAAGAATAACATGGCTAACCCCCTCCTAGAGAACCTTTCAGGATTAACAAATATAAACTTATTAATTTTTATGACATGGAAGGTTATCCAAATGAGTTCCCTAATGATATTTACTAAGTTTCAAGGAAATAATTATATTAGTGGTGATCATCAATTAAAACTATTTTAGAATCTAATCTAGGACTATGAGGTTAAGTTTGAAGATGTATGTATAAATATTTTTGTACACACTCTAGAATAAGATTCTCGTAACTAGTTCAAATACTTTCCTAATGGATCAATTGATTCATGATAGGAGATACAATTTTATCTCTCTTATAGCATGCAGGATGGAGTAATCATTATGAAATGATTGAATTGATTATTATGCATGACTACATCATTCATTAATTATATTTTATTCTATTTAGATTATTATATGTATTTGAAATGGGAATATATTCAACTACTCTTTCCAAGTATAATTTATGTGATATGGCTCAAATTTTAAGTCAAATAAAAATTACAGTTCCCATTATAGAACTGGTAAGGATCCCTGAGCATAAAAAGCTAGCATTTGAGTATTTGGGCTTTAAATAAGATTATATTGTTACAACTAAAGAACCTGTTAATGACAAATCATCTCCCACCATTGATGAAGTTGAGGTGCAAGAAACTAAATAAGATATGGAAAATCATCCTCAGGTATATCTATGAACTTCTTTAGTAGAAACACAATTGGATGTTGAATGATTTAAACCATAACATCATGAATGATTTAAACCTTAACATAATTGATACTTTTCGTAGATGTTATGCTATGGATTCTAAATAAGTACCTGTGGTGGGATATGTGAAAGGATTGATTGTAAAAATGGTAGTACATCAAAAAAATTACTTGACTATGAATGTTGTCATTTTTGACTGCCCTGCCAAGTGGGGGAATATTGTTGTAGAGAAAGTGGGAAGCTAGTGTGGGAGGCAATGTCCAAATAGATATGTCCTATGCTACCATACCATTGGAAGGAAAAATTGTCAAATTATACATATAAGATAAGATTATAAACCTCATTGAAGATTATGATAATGCTTCTTATGAAGTGCTTTTTACTGATGTAGACATGGAGAATTTTATAGGAAATGTTGATTTTGAAGATCAATGTATGGATGATAATGCTCGGTATGAATATCTTGTGTTCCCATGGACCATGACCTTTGATGGAGATTTCTCAAGTAGTGATAATGGTGGAAGAGTGGTGTCAAGTTATCCAAATGGTGATTCTTTCAAATTTTCTTTTAAATTGAATTTTGAATGCACCAATAACATGGCTAAGAATGAGGCTCTATTGCTAGGATTAAAAATATCTTGGAGACATGCAATAAAATAAATCATAGTTAAAGGGGATTCTGAGTTAGCGATTAAGAAAATCTGAAAATTATATGTAGAAAAAACTCATAGATTGAAACAATACAAAAATGTAGTATGGGATCCCATTGAATCTCTTGATTCATTCAATATTGAATATCATAAAAGAATTCAAAACTTTTTAGTTGATAGATTAGCAATCTTGGGTTCACAATCTGATAATTAGGATCCATTCCCTTACTATAAGTTTGAAGTGGAAGTATTGGTTTGACCCTCTATACCTAATAACATACAACATTGGAAAGTATTTGATGATGATTCACATATCAACATATTTCTAAATTAAAAAAATGATTTCACTAACTATATCATTGATTTAGAACTCTGGTAGAGGTGTGTGATGAAAAAGAAACCCTCTTTTGTAAATAATAAATTTGTTTAAAAATTAGTTTAATCTCAAGAGGATTCGTTAGTTTAAAATCCACCTTTGATATTAATGAACGAGAAGTTGGTAAGTTTGTTACTTTTCCAAGAGATGTTATGGAGTGTAATTTGGGTGCAGTCCAATATTCTAGAAATGTGTGGCTAGGGTGTAATCTGAATAATATTGAAAGAGAGGCTTATACTAAGTTAAGAAAGTATTAATACTTCCTTGCTTGGTCTTATTTTTAGTTAAAATCTTATAGATATGATCTATTTCAGAATGAGATACTCTTGTCACCCTACATTAAGCCCTTCAGATAGAAGAAAAGGGATACTAATCATATTATTGCAACCAAGATGCAAGAAAAATTAACAAAGCTAAGAGATGGTGGGATAACCCAACCCAGTAGATACTCTTCATGGGTTGTAAATTTGGTACTAGTTAGAAATAAGTATGGAGACATAAGGATTCATGTGTATTTTAGAAATCTCAACAAATCCTCACTTAAAGATAATTATCCATTTCCAAATATGGATAATTTATTGCAAAAGCTAACAGGATCAAAGTTTTTATCTACATTGTATGGCTTCTCTAGATATAACCAAGTAGTAGTGAAACCATCAAAAAAATTTAAAACTGCCTTCACTACCCCATGGGTAATGTATGTTTATGTTAGGATACCATTTAGATTGATGAAAGCTAGAGAAATTTTTTAAAGGAACATGGATGTGGCTTTTTCTGGTCTTATCACTGATTTTACCATAGTATATCAAAATGATATTTTTTTTTCTAAGAAAAGGGGTGACCCCTTTGGGAACCTTGAAAAGATGTTCTTAGATGTAGAGAGTATGTGATTTCACTAAGTCCTAGAAAGTTCCATTTTTGTGTGCAAAAAGAAAATATGCTTGGGCACATTATGTCATGAGGAGTCATGATTGATATTGAAAGGGTGGAAGCCATCAGTAAGGTTCCCATCCCTATGTCCAAGAAAGGCATTCAGTCCTTCTTTGGATAGATAAATTTTGTTAGAAGGGTCATCTAAAATTTTACTAAGATCACTATCCCTATCACTAGTAAGCTAAAAATGTTTAGATCATTAAGTGGGAAGAAGGGGTTGTGCAAACATTTAAAGGACTAAAGGAGGAAGTCAAAATTTCCCCTATATTAGCAAGTCCCGATTATAAAAAGGATTTTCAAATGTTTTCATATTCCTTTGAATTCATTATTTCCTTTGTATTGTTACAAAATAATGAAGGTCATGAAAAGCCTATTTCCTTTTTAGCAAAGAATTGCAAGGATCTGAACTGAAGTACATTTTCATGGAAAAGTAAGATTTTTCTCTTTTCAAAGCAACCAAGATCTTCAGACCTTATATTCTTAGCTCAAAGATAGTTTCTTATATGCTTCACACAATGGTAAAGGACATTTTATCTTAGATGGAATTATCCAGGAAGAGATGTCGTTGGGTCAAGAAATTACAAGAATACGATATGGATATACAAACTACCAAGATGGTGTGGGGTATGGGACTTAAAAAATTAATGGTAGAGAGCAATATGCATATTGTTTAAATTCACAATGCTGAAGAAGGTGGGCTACACCCTCATTAAAAGGTAAGAACTTCAACTTGGTATAGAGATATTTTCTATTGCATAAATTTTTTGAATTTTCCTATGCACTTCAATAGGAATCAGAGGAGGAAACTCAAGTTAGTTTCCCAAAAGTATATCTTGAATGATCATGGACTATCTTGGAATAACCTAGAGGGAGTTTTTCTAATATGTATCACTAAAGAATAAGTACCTAAGATAATTGCATAATTCCATTGAGGATTATTGAGGCCATTTTGCTGGGAGATTCATTGCTCATAAAATTTTAAGGGTAGGTTATTTCTATCCATCATTGTTCAAATATAATACCTTATTGGTTAGAATGTAAGATAGTTTCCAACATTTTTTAGGAATATTGAAAGCCTTAGGGGACCCACCCTTACAACTTGTGTCTATATAAGCTCCATTTAAATAATGGGGACTAAATTTTATTGGTGAGATATCATAATCTTCAAGTGTTATCCATAAGTTGATATTAGTAGCCATTGGCTACTTCACCAAATGGGTTAAAGCCACTCCTACCAGGAAAGCAACTCATTAAGTAGTCATGGATTTTATTCTTAATAACATAATTTACATATTTAGAGTTCCTATCATGATAGTTGCTGACAATGCCATGAGATACAAAGCTACACCAATTAGAACCAATGTGCAAGGACAATGGAATACATTTGTCTTATGCATAAAATTATAATCCTTAAGGAAATGTCCAAGCTAAACTGAACAATAACAATTTTCTTAAGATCCTCAGAAGAACATTGGAACCAAATAAAGGGAAATGGGGTGAGAAACTAAAATTTTCACTTTGGGTAGATAGATTTACAACAAATATTTCTACTAAAAAGAGTCCTTTTGAGCTAGTTTATGGACCACAAACCCTTTTTCCCTTAAAATTTCAACTTTCTACATACTAATTCATGCAGTAATTTGAATATGGAGAAGAAGTGAGTCCATATGAGACAAGGACGAATCATATTATGGAATTGGATGAGGAGAGAAGAGATTACCATCAAAGACATGTCAGATTTAGAAAAAAATCAAGAAAATATTTGAAAATAAGGTCACTCCAAGATTTTTTAATGTTAGAGACTTAGTTCTGTTATGGGACAAAAGACATGAAGACAATGGAAAACATGGAATCTTTAATTCCCTGTGAATGGGACCATATTATATTAACATCATAATTGGTGAGCATATTTTCTTTCTAAGAGATGTAGAAGAACGTTTTCTATAGTTTCCTATTAATAGTGGGCATCGTAAACATTTATTGGATTAAGATGGAATGTCAGGTATGGTTTTTTATAGTGTGCAGTTGTGCTTTTGTTTGTATTGTTTTTCCCTTTTTGTGTTCTTGTCTATGATGACCAGGTGTCTTTAGTTGTTTATTTTTCCCCCAACCTTTTTTGCATTTATTTTTGAATCCCTGCATGTTTTCAACCCATGAATCCTTTCCCAATGGACTAGATTGTGATTTAATCTTATAGAACCCATAAGGTGTGCCCATCCCCGAGATGGAACCATTGTTGGTGCTCAATCCAATTCTTTGGATTAAACTTGTCTTTGCAGTAGACTCCCCATTAATTAATTGATTATGTGTGCTTCATTTTTCTTCCCATGCTTCAAATACCAGTTTAAGTCAAGAAAGAGCATCAGTTTGTAATATATTTTGGGCCTTAGCAAAATAAATGAGAATATTCAACAATAGTGTCGAGGGAATGGTTTAATGGTCTAGCTATTCAAATTAAAAATATTCAAAGAAATGGGTGATGAAGAATATGTCTACATATTTCATAATAACCTACAAATAAACACCAAAATGATCCCTAAATATTAAGTTATGAAGGATCAAGAGAATGCAGCTCGACCAAAAAGTATCAAGCTATAGAACTGGTTAAGAAGGATCGGTTAAAATGGATCTACCTAGTTTAACAAAGGTTGAAACATGCATTCGACCATCAATATTAATGCCAAAAAATAGTGAGGCCACGTGACAGAGGATAAATTCTCAAAGAAAGGGCCACATAGTGAGATTTTGATTCTCCTTATTTCTTTTGGGCTCCACTAGACGTCAAGCCCCAAAATGAGTTGCAACTCATAAAGCTTTCGGATCCAGGATTGGGTCAAGGAAGGTCAACAAGGAAACATGGTGGAGCTAGGGTTGAAAAGTGGCACAAGATAGATGGTTGATTTGGGACACATGTCACCATTCTAGTGACCTTTTAGGCGATGGGATCCCGTAGATGTAAAGTTCCCAAAATGATCTGAATTTCAAAGGGTTTTGGGTCTGAATGGTTAACAAAGGTAGAGAAGGTTAGAGAGGTACAAACATAAGCAAATATTGAACCCGTAGCCAAACAAAGACTAAGAAATTTTAAAGGAAAATTAAACCACACATAGGCAGATTTTATCTCCAAGACCAATTAGAGGCTACCATGTGTCAAGCTCATGTTCATCCCGACATGAAAATATTCAAAGGGCCATATATTTTGATTCCCTACTCCAAATATTGAAAAATTTATATCATTGTAAATTTCTCTTTGATCCCTTCACTTTAGCATCATAACTTTCAAGAATTGATGAGAGTTGGTATGATAAAAATAAGAAAAATCCTTTTTCATTCAAGCTACAATCCCAGTGTCGGTCAACCACCAAAAGAGATGAAGTATGGTATCTATTTCTTCTCTAAACATGCAAGACAAAATGAATGAAAGTATTTGATAGGAAGAACATGCTCCTTTGTAATATTTTAATGCTTCTTGTTGGTGTTTGTAGGAGATCATATTTTCCTTCTCTATTTCTCTCTCTCATCTACTATATATTGTAACAGTCTTCCATTTTGGTGAGGAGGTGGATTGGGGGTAGTTATATAAGTTTTTGATTTAGTTTAGTTTTTTGTTTCATTTTATAGCTTCTTGCAAGACTATGTGTTTAGTAATGTGAGGAAGAACTGAGGTGGTTGTACTATACATCCATTAGTAGGTTTTGAGGGTATTTTTTTGTGTCCCCTTGCTAGAAATTACATAAATAAAGTCTGACTATTTTGTTCTAGATATTCTTTCCTTTTTCTCATGTTTTAAAGGAATGAAGAAGGAAATATTTTTTCTGTTACTATCTTTCATTTGTTTTACTTTTACAAGTACACAAGTTTCCTTCTTAGTCGTTGTATTCTTCTTTTTACTATAGGATTATTGCAAAATAGTGTATACTTTGCAAAAGTTCAACTCAGTTGTAAAATCCTAAAGGCATCATCACTTTTGAAGAAATTTTGTTATCCCTTAAGGGTATTTTTGGTTTATAATACAAATATATCAAGTACTTTATCTTAGTTATAACTCCATGATTTTTAGTTATTATTATGAATATTGTAGACAATATTTGTGAAAATTAGGTATCGATGAATGCAAATGTTATTTTATATATCATGTTAAATTTATTGTTCTTTTCAAGTTTCACATTTAAGAATGGATTCATTCTATGGGAACATTAATTCAATAGATTCATAACAGCATATTCCCTCCCCCCTTAAAATATCAATTAAAAACAACCAATTTATTTATATACCTACTAAGCATATCATACCTAAAAACAA
Organism: Taxus chinensis; assembly: GCA_019776745.2. Classification (NCBI taxonomy): domain Eukaryota; kingdom Viridiplantae; phylum Streptophyta; class Pinopsida; order Cupressales; family Taxaceae; genus Taxus; species Taxus chinensis. Next base: position 307,378,985 of record CM034154.1, read on the forward strand.
TACATATGCTTATTCACAAAGCTAAGCTTAAAATTTATCTATTACCAGTAATCTTTGTAAAGAAAATGACCAATTATGTGATCCAATATCACATAAAGAAGCCTTGGCCAAAAATTTTATACAAATACAATATCTGAAGTTGTTCATTATCTTCCTATTAGATATGTATTTGATTTTCAAGTGCTTACAATAAATTAGGTGTCATTTATTTTGAGAGAAATATTGTAACTATGGTTTTAATTTATTCAAATTAAGTTAAACCAACCATAAAGGAAACAAAGACATGAACTATTTTCCTTTATTTATATCCCCCAAATAGGTCCTCTCACCTTTGCCTATGCAGAGCCAAAAGTAGCAGGGTAAAGCCATCCCCTTTATGAAGGTGCCTCCTAATCACATCCTTGATTTGAGTCATTTAGTTTAGTTTTGAAAAAATCCCTGGCTATGAATGACAATAAATTTTCTTTGTTCATATTTCTCTCAAAGCCAACCCACTCAGGTTAACTTCTCATCTCCGAGGGGTGCTATTTTGGGAGCCAACAACAGTAGTATTCTAAGAGAAACTTTAAGTGAATACTTAAAATTGTATGAACTCATACAAATAATTATTAATTGGTTTGTTGAAGATGAAATGGTATTTAGCACATTAACATTTTTGAAATAAAAAATTTGTAATAGATTCGACAAGAATCTAGAAAATTGTTTGAGACTGTATGTTTCAAGATATGGAGTTGACACATTTCCATATGAAAGAACATTATCTACTTGGACATCCCTTGCAGAGTGGAGAGTTATTAATCAAATAACAACCAATGGAAATTCAGAATATGGTAAAATTTACTTGGACGCTGGTGGGCCAAAAACTACAACAGATAAAATAGGTGATGAAGGACCATTTAGGATAGGGTTATTTCAGCTACCAGATAGTTGACCATATTCATTTTCTTAAATATATATCGTGAATCATCATTTATTTATTTTCCATTTACATATATTTTTTATATAATGTTTAGAAATTTTAAATCACTTTTATGTATTTATAATATTTGGAAATAACAAATAGTAGATAGTTTTGCAAACTGCAAACTAGATGATGTAATTAAATTTAATTTCAATACTAGGAAAGTATGTTCATTATTTGATTTCTCAATATTGAATCCATAGGAACATGTGTTCACAAATATATTATAATCCAGATATTGCATCATGATTATTAGGATTACTAAAAAATATATCAATCTATATATAATGTTATTTGTATTCAATTCATTAGATTTGAAAATACACTAGAATTATAATCTATCTATACATGTAGAATCAACTATCAAGATTCAACGGCAAAATGTACATCCAAGTTTTCAATATTGAGTGTAGACATGTTTGAAACTAAATTGTATAATGTAAATTCATATTCCATAATCCATGTATTACTATTCATCAATTGTACAAGATTTAAAAAAAGATAATGTTTTCATTTGACAACATACATGAGAAAAATACAATGGTTGACAATTTAATGTCAAGATAGTGTTTTCATTTGAAAAATAAAATTATTTACATCAGCAGTTTTCCTTCATTTATATTGTTGAGTGGGATAAATGGCTAAGTACTAGCCATGCACAAGGGTTTACATCTACACGCAATGTGTGTGTGAGTGGGTGTACACACATAAGAAGGATTAGCATGTGAAGGTCTATGCATGGGAAAATAGAGTCATGGACTTAGCCGATTTTCCAAAGGAATGGCTAGAAAATATAAAATAAGAGGAGTGGCATCCAAGCAAGATTTATATTTAGAAAAAAATAGTATAGCTTGGGATGCACACAAAGGAATGATAATTGGAAAAATCACATGAAGGGACCAACATAAGATCATGCACAAGAAGAGCTAATTATAGGATTAAAGAAAGTATTATAATTAGGTTGATCTATTATAAGCAGAGGATGAAAAAAACATGTAGGTTATTTTTGTACGCATTCCTATTATTAGGAAGATGCATGAAGAGGTGAAGGGAAATTCCTCACACTTATATATAGGTATTTCATTTATTTACGGTGGTCGATGGATCTGTTAGGTATTGTAATGTGCATACGATCTAGAAATTTGGTGAGTATTTGATGGTATGTGATCATGATTTTGGATCCTCCACATAAGTCCTTTGTACGTGTGAATTGAGACCAATGTAATCAATTTGTGTTATGAAATATAAGTATGATGGTATTATGGAATATTAGTGGTATTGTTCTTTTGGATGAACTATGATTTTTTTCCTTATTATATGTGTTTCTATTTTTTCATGAATAGAATGTTATATGTGCATGATTGGTTTCTTGGTTATGAATATGATGGTTATACATGCTAACTTCCTATTGATCATAATAAATGAGGGACTTTGTGGCTAGGCGTGCTTTGGGTGAGCATCCAAAACTATTTAGATGAGGTGTTAGCACTCATAGATCTCATTTGGGTAACAAAATACTAAATTTTGGTTGCATTGATGGGACCTATTGTCAATTTTTCTTCCAAGATGTTACATGCAGATGGAATTTTGACTGTCTCTGGAGAGTATTGAGAGTTGGGTAGAGGATGAACAAGATGCGTTTTCATAGAGATATAGCACTAGAGTTGGATTTAATGCACGAAATTGGGTGTAGGATAATTTGTGTGACTATTTGTATGAAACGTTCTTCAAATTCTTCCTAGTATAATTATAATAGTGGTTGGAAGCTTTCACATCAAACATAATTTACTACCCTAGAACAATAATTTTGATGAAAGAAGACTATCAGACTCTCTTTGATTCAACTAAGATGTGGACTAGAGCTTTAGATCATTGCTAGGAAGGTGTACTGCACAACTATACTTCAGAGTATGCAATTTCCACATACTATTTTCCAAAGGAAGTAGAGTTCAATTTCCTACACGATCCTACAGGATCCTACTTGGGTGCTATCCCCTTAGTTATCAAGATCTTGAGGATATAATTAAGGTTAGAAAGATTAACCATGGATAACTAAATCCCTAACATGTGTGGGGAAGGATGGCGGCGGCCTTGGTAGAAGAAAGGTAGAAAGAGGAACGATGACTCAAATATAATGAAATGTGAAAAGAGGGTAGTTTATGTAGCACTGTTGTCAAGAAGAATGATGACTAGCAAAGGTTTTGAGACTCATGTGGAAGATGAGGAGCCATAATATCATGACCTCCTAAATTTGGGAAATTTCATTAAAGAGACCCCATTGGATTATGATGATATCACATAAAAATAAAGAATGAGAACCACATGCATGCATCTGATCCATCCTGGCTACCTATCCCTTGCTCAAGGTGTTCTAGATTTAGAGGTAGTTTTTGAAGTGGATTCTAGTGAAGGAAAGTAGACAACATCTCCACACAGGGAAGGTGATAAAGGTAGATATAAATTCATGTTAACTCAAGATGGGAAATGTACAAGGGATATGCACCTAACAGCACAATAGGCAAAAATGTTTGGGAGTGTACTTGGAGGATTTTTCATAGGTGTGTCATCTAGACAAAGTGTTTGTATGCAGGCCATTGGAAGTAGTTATATATGTGCTGCTAGAGCACATATAGTTGGTGTCTATTTCAGTACAACAACTGGGACACAAGTGAGTTCATCTATAGGACCATAAGCCATAGTATCTGGTGCGGGAGGCTCAAGAGGTTGGGGCAAGCCACCAAATGAAGTAAAACCTTGTGGAGGTTGAATATCTAGTTCTATTCCTAACCCAAAAAAGGTCCATGACCACCACTGAATCAGCCTCATCAGACACCACCTCAGCAACCACAGTAGTAGGAACCTCAAGTATTCTTTGTGATTTCTCTTTACTTTCTAGAGTATAGAGGAGTGGAAGATATTGTTGAACATGTGCACAAGTGTGAGGTACTATGGAGGGAAAAGGGTATTATGGCCCCAAATTGAAAGGCAAGCCAATTTTCCACCACACTTCAAGGGAACACATAGAGTTGGTATAGAAAGTATGATTTGCACCAGATTTTGGTGGATTATGATGATTTACGCATAACACTTTTTTCTAGGCTCCACATTCCATAGTTTGAACAAATTAGTATTAGCATGCTCAAGGACATCAAACAAGGTTTATCTGAAAGTTTGAGGAGGTATGACACGTGGTTTAAGAATCTCTTGTCTAAGATATCATATGATATCCATCATATATAACATGAAAAATTGTTTATTGGGGGATTACTGACTCTATTTCAAAGGTATTTTTCACAAGAGACATACAATGATCCACACAAGGCTTTATTAGAATATTTGCACACTTAAGCTATTGACAGTTCATATATGGGAGTGATTCCTTTTCTAGAGTCACATATAGCAGAAATGAAAAAGAAATTAGAGAATCTCTTTGCTAATTTGGTGCATGAGGCACGAAGCAGGCTATGATGCACTAATTATGATGTTGAAGGATATATAAAGGATAGTTTCTTACATAGAATAGTATGTGCACTATTACAGTCTTGTGACAATCTTGTGATATTTTCCACTAGAATCATGATGTCTAAAATTTCCCTCTCTTGCAGGACTCAATGATGAAGAATGTATCCATGTACTACAAGATTTGTAATGTGCAAACTCATGATATAAAAGATTTTCGGCTGATATATCAAATGCATGAGGCATTAAAAACTAGATTAAAGTAAACCAATGTAGCAAGTATCTCACAGGTACATAAGGCTCAACCTACTAAATGGAATAGTAGTGATGGTGGATTCTAAGGAGGATATCATGTGAGAAGTGCAAGTTCAAAAGTTAGAGTCATGTTAAATTCATTTGAAAATCCCGTCTGTAGGTTGTTATTCCTCTTCATTTTTAAGGATCATGTTAGACATGTTGAATCCCTACAAAATAACAATCCTAAATTGGTTTTAAATCAGGAAAATTACCTTTTTTACAGTATCCCTTGATCATATTGCAAATTTTGTATTTATCTCCACCACTTGATGATACGTGGAGTGTTCCAGTTGGTTGAGGTATGGTGGGTTTAAGTTGCAAAATTGTAACAATTTTATAGCATTCATAATTTGCAAATTAAGTCTTAAGGCCCAACAAATATTCCTCTAAATATTCGTAGTCTAAAGGTGTAAAAATAGAAATTTACTCTCAAGGCCCGCCAAGTATTTCCTCTAAGTATTTCCGCACACTAAAATAATAAAGTATAAAATTTCAAAGAAGCTCCCGAGGCCCACTAAGGACACGTGGCTCTTTCTCATGCAAGGAATGGGGAAGCAGGCCATTGAAGAAAATTGGTAATTTTGGGCTCAAATGAAAAAGAGAACAATTTTTCAGAAACGGCCCACAGCTCCGCCACCATTAAGATGTAACCATGTGTCAAAATCAGGATGAAAGTAAAAAATGGGAAGTAGGGTCAAATAGTTAAATGTGTATGTGTTTATGACATGAAGAAAAATTGCAAACAGTTTCCTCGAGCCCACATCACATAAGGCTATTCCACGTAGATGGCTCATATTTAAAATTGGGTAAAGTGAAATGGACAACCATGATGCAATGCATTAATTTTTTCTGCCATCAATTCATTTTTACACAAATCAAGGAGGATTTTTAAAGTCTTCAAACACATTGATATTTTTCTATTGTTTGGTGAGATCTCGACACCATTGTTAGCATATTTCATTAAGGAATATCATGAAATCAATCGCGGAGCTCAGATTGAGGACTAGAGATTTAAAATATTTTAAATAAAAGTTGAATTACAAAAGTATCCATGGGAAAATCGGTAAGAACTAAGGAACTCCCATACTATTTTTTCATTAAAAAGGAAAGTTGAAGTAAAACTAGGGAATTAAATATGAAAACCATTCCATCTCATTTTTCGGTTGCATCAAAAATCACTAGTGATCTAGATAAAATCATAGACACATATTTAATGAATGTTGAATTAAAATATTTTCTTCCAAGATTGAATAGACCTATTAAGAGTGAATCCATGAAAGCAATTCAAGATAGTTATATTTCTTTAGCTGGTGTCATTCCACCTTCAGTACACTACCCAGAATTAGTATGGCTTTGCACTATGAATTACAACACAGAAAAGAGGGAAGTACTAGATGGAATTGGTGAGGTAATATTGACTTTGATGCATGTAACTATTAGAAGAATGCTCAAATTTCCTTTAATAAGAAATCCAATAACCTTGGGTATTGTTTTAGCCTTACGAGATTATAAGGCCAAGAAAAAGGACTATGTCAGGCTCATAAATAATAAATGTCTCTTAGTAGAGAAAAAATAAACCACTCGAATCCCTAAAATATTTGTTAGGGCATAATTTATTGGAGAAGCAGAGGATATGATTATATTTTTAAGTCAAATGGCTAGATTAGAGACCATGAATGAGTTCAAGTAATGGATGTGCACCTATATGTGGATAGTTTTGGAGAAGAAAGGGAGCATTTGTTGGGACATCTTAATTGTAGAATCACTTCATGACCACATGGTTACATTGGTATCAAAAATAGAGATGACTGATACTGCAGAATTGGAGTTTTACATGATGACTTATTTGATTTATAATATTGTAGGAAAAACATTTCCCTGGCCTCTCTCCATGTGTTAAGTTTAAAAAATTCCAAATCCATGATATTTTCCCCCAATTATAGTTGGTTAATTGGAAAGGAAATGTGATATTGGTCAATGATGTCTTCCTTGCAAAAATCATATGTTTATTAAGTCCAGAATGGGAACAATAGAGGATTTATGACGAGGGTAGACAAGTAATCATGGAATATTGATTCTATTTCATTTAGTACAAGAAATTTACATACATCAGTGTTCGTGGATTTGAAGTTCAACCATGTAAATTCCCCAGGTACTTAGATGACAAGATGGCCTTTCATGAATTGGCAAAACAATTGACACCAGTTCACAAATTGATTGTTGGAAAACACAAGATAAACATTAATTTTCCCATCAATGTTGGAAGGTACTCCTTCCCTTCAATTATAAAATCTAGGTTAATAGAATATGACATGAAAATTTTTGTGATGGAAATATTTTAGGCAAGGGCCAACTATGACATCAAGTGGGTGTTCAACCATCTTCCAAACACTTTCGAACATGATCCTCAATTTGAGGACTATTATATGAATTGTAGAGATGAGGAAAAGGTTAGGCTAAGAGACTTCAAGAGCAAAAAGTGGAGGGACAACCGATAGCCCCTTTAAACTAGAATGAAGAGGAATTAGATGATTCATATGCCCGAATAATTGATGTAATGAGGAGAAAAGTGAATTAGGTAGCCCAGAAGGACATTTATTTATCAATTTAAAGCACCATATTTCTTAATAACTTCAAGTATTTGGGAAAATTGAACGATGACCTTCCTCCCAGAATGAAGGAGCTGACAGAATGGATCTGTTGGGAGGAAAATATCCTCAATTTCCTTCAAAAAGGCATGGTTAAGATCTTATAGATGAATGGATATTTTCTACCAGTGGGACTGGTACTTCTATGTCCACTCTAAGATAGAATACTGAGGAATTTTTTGAAATCTATGGAGAATGATCCTATCACCTTTGCATTACAACTTCAAGCAAAAGAGAAGGGTATGGATACTTAGAGAACTCCTTCAGATGTTTTTCCAAAACCCCACAGTGTTGATAAGTTGATGAATAGGGCCATAACAAGTGGCCATTCATAATATAAGCCACATAATGAAGAAATAAGAGCAGCACCAGACCTTAATAAGTTTGAAAGGGCACATAAGAAACACAAAATTGTGTATGAGCCAATCCTAGTGAGATAAGGTGCTCATACACCCAAGAATTATAAGCATAGGGATGTAGTGATTAATCCCTTAGAACATGAAAGAATTGATGTTTTCCAGGTACGACATGCAACATCAATGCCACAGGTTGGGCAACCAGTTCCTTTATTTTCACCTTGATCTTCGGAAGGAGTGACAATTGGGAACACTCAAGAGAAAACGAATCAAATAAATTTCTTATTTAATCCAGTAGATAGTGAAGTCTTGGATCAAGGTATGAAAGCATCTAAAACCATGTCAATTGAAAATGTTAATGTAATTTATTTGAAAAATTACAAGAGTCAACAAAGGCTCAGGTAGAGATAATGGATGTTGATACTAGTGAGGAATTTTCCACATTAGAAGCATTTGACATATCTATTGATGAACAAATATAAAATAATGTAAGTGATCTTCAAATAATTGAATAAATGGAAAAAAAAAATCATGTAATAACCACTAAAATAAGAATTCAAGCATTAGAAGTTTCTTCTATAGATCAGACTATTTTAGAGTCAAATAAGCCAGAGATGCTTAGTGAAAAGGTGTAAGTACTAAGATATTAGTTAAATAATATTCTTCCCATGATGTCAATTCCACTAAGGATAGTGAGTCATCTTAAACAGGGAAGCATGTAGATGAAAAGATAGTAGAGGTTGCACAAGATGCAATTGTTAGGGATGAAATTATTGTTGGTATGGATGTACAAATTTTGGGTGAAAATAGGGAACCAACATTGGCAAGACTATCCACCATGACACAACCTGAGATATCAATAAAGAAAAAATATGATGACCTGTCAACCCAATAGTCTCAAAAGATGGTGTAAATATTGGAAGGAAAAGGAGAAATTGTAAGAAAGATAACGGTTCAAGAAATTCCCAGGGAAAAAAATGAGTTTAACATTGCATCACTTAAAGAAATAAGGAAAGAACATATCCCAATTACTGGTGTAAGTCAAAAAGAGATTGATCAATCCAAAAATCAAGACCAGGAGGGAAGAAAAATAATGGGAAATGCCAGTACAAAGTGAGAGAAAATAAATAACCATAGAATCAGATCATGAAAAGTAGGCAAAATAATTAACCCAAGGTGAACAAGAAATGTCTAAGTAGTTGGTGGTTTTCCCCAAGAAACTCCAACAAGATTTGAAATAAACAAAAACTGGGACAAGTATTGCAAATGGCTGGATAGGGGATTTGATTCCAAAATAAGAAAAATAAATTGTCCCTATTGAGGCCATCTATCTCACGAATCTATCTTTTCTAAAACCAGCGAGAACCTCCAAAAAATATAGGGTTCTTACCAAGACACATACTGATCCACAAAGATCTAAAAATTTGGAAGTGGAAATCCCTCACAAAGGAAAAACTAGACACAATATAACAACTAGTGACTACAGTGTTTAACTTATTTCTTTTGGAAATCCTTCAAGAAATAAATTAAAATAGGGAGTATCAGAGGAAGTTTATGAATTTTCACAAAAGTTTGATGAGGACAGGATAACTAAAAAAACAATTGAAAGAACAAGTCAAAGAATTGAGTTCTAGTCTGCAAGTCCCCATAATATAGTATGTGCGTATTGTAGTAACTAACATAGGGTTGAGGACTACCCTAACCTTTAGGAGCATATGTGTAAGAATAATAAGAAATAAAAATACGTGGGGATGACTAAGGTATAATGCGTGAAGAACATAATTGGGAACCTAAGAAGATGCCTGATCTAAAATTACATCATTTACTAGTAACTACATGTGCCAAATCATCTTGCACACATGATCCTCTTAAATCTAAACTGTTTATTAGGAGAGAAGAGGTTATGCATGCCAATTATCCATATGTTGATCATTAGAAGGAGGTCTATCACAAAACTATGGGGGTTATCAGAAGGTGAAATATAGTTTTAAAAGGAGCAGACACTTGAGAGAGCATGTTAAGAATAGTGAGCTTCCAAAAAATTATGTCATTGATCTGAACAAGATATGAAATATGTTGAGATAAGAAAATATCATCTCATTGTTAGGGAATGGCTCCATGATAGGGTAACACGTGTACGAGCAGAGTTTGAGTGATAGATTCTCCATGAGAATTTTCCACTGCAAAACCATGAGTATGACAAATAAATCACATTGGATGTAGTAGTTGATGGATGACTAGTGAGCAATATTTTTATCGACATAGGTGCTGAGGTGAATGTTCTGACTTTTGATGCATAGAATAAAATGGGAGACCACTATTATAGCCATCATCTAACATGTTATATATGCAGAAAAAAAAAGGGCCATATCTATTGGGGTATTAAAGAATGCTTTAATTACCATTTAAGGATCCCAGTTTATGGAGATTTTGAAGTGTTGGAGATGTCTGAGGAAAAAAACTTTCCAGTGCTACTTGGATGATCTTTGTGTTATGTGAACAATGTAGACCTACATTTTAACAAGGGGCATATCAGTTTTGAGAAAAAGTATGAGCGTGCAATCATACCTCTAGATGATGTGAAGGATACACCCTATACTGAGATGGTGATTAAATAAAATCTTAATAGTATTTATATGTGCACAGTGCATAACCTTGAGACTATGGAGCCATCCAAGGAAAGCATACTTTAGTGGAAATATACGCAGTTGGTCAGTGAAACCACCAGTGTTTCTTGTGATAACTAGGCCCATGATACATATGAGATGATTGGGTATGAAAGGTAGAGTCGCCAAGATTATCAGGCCAAATATGGTTCAGTGCATGGAAAAAACTCAGTTACCTAGGTGTACTGGTGAAGAAAATTTGGAATCACTCTTGCGCACTATAGAGAGTGAGTGCTAAAATGAGGGTCACAAGATGAATATGATGGTCTATAATTTGCACATAATATCAATACATTAGTGTGAAACATAGAGAGATAAATTTTTGGGCTCAGGGCACACCTTTTCAACAAGGTTTACTCATAAAAAAGTACCTACACTTATACCTAAGTATGATGGGAAGAATCCTACTTTAGTAAACATCTGTAAATATGAGAAATAATGGGTGGAAGGCTCAAAGGTTTTACCACCATATTTGTGGGTGCATAACTATATTCCACTCTCCATGGATGCACATGGGCACGGTACATGCATCCTAAGCTTAGTAAAGAAAATGCAAGTTAGCATGATATGATTGAATGTATGTTCCCCACTTTTGACTATTTTTCTGATAAACCTCCAATCCATGAAGCCTTGTAGATCATGAAGTGCATCACACTAGGGGACACCATGAAAGAAAAGGATCTCATGCTTAAATTACTTGGAAAGTCTGACCTTGAGGTGCATTTTGATACAATGGAAATTGAAAGAGGGTTTAAAACCTGCAAGTGAGGATCACGAGGGATGATGTGCACATCAACGGATGTGTGAATGGTAGCATGAAGAGATCTCGGGAGGAGCAAGCATCAACCGAATGTGTATGCAAAGATTTGAAACATGGGAAGAACCTGGTTAAGCCATAAAACTCTCTTATATCTCATAGATCAAAAGACGTGTACATATAGGAGGTGCTGAGTAACCCCCAGTGCTGTAATTGTGATAACTCGAGTAGAGAGGGGGAGTTACATTCCCAGAATAGAAGTGTAACTCCCAATGACACATATAACGCACTAACGCACTGACGTGCTAACGTACTGATGCACTGACACATAAGGGAATCTCATAATGACCCCTAAATGACACATGGACCTACGATCTCACCTAATGATGTGGAAATTAACACACACCAACACCCCCCTTCATCATAACTTAGGATGAGGTGGAAAGTCAGAAATGAAAAATGGGTCTCAGCACAAGGCCTGATGAGGTACCCATGTACAAGAAGAAGATCCCAAGTAGTGAAGGAAAACCCGGTGGGAAAAACATCCACCACAAGAGAAAAACACACTCTCTAATCTAAGAAAGATGCCAAATATGGGTCTTGGCCATAGACAAGCCTGAAAGGGTACCCATGTACAAAGAGGAAATATCTCGAAAAGAAGAAGAACAGAGAAGAAGAGGGAGACAAGAGGAATGTAGAAGATGCCATGGATGGATCTGAACTTTGCAGCACTAGGAGGTTTCCCAAAAGAATGTCGATGATGAGATCCTCTGCTTCTGGACTGAAGAAGAGCCACCCACAATGAACTGTGTGCTTTCCCTTAGGAAGGACAAAAATGATGTTCTGGAAATCTACCCACTCCACAAAGGAAACTGAAGGTAGCAACATGAAGAACTTTGAGTCTAGTGCATAGAAGTGTGACATAGGTCTAGCGAGTGAGTGCCAAGGAACTAAAGGTAATGCCACGTGTGTAGAACTATTAGAGTGCAGAGGAACACCTGTAGAGAGGATGTCCAAGTGATGTGAAGGGGAAAAAACATCCTCCACAATAGAAAAAGGGATCCACAACTAAGGGTGGATCAATAAAGGTCTCTGGAAATGTGGAAGTGACATGATTCCCGGAAGGGGCACTCCCAACAATAGAGATGATGAAATCCTCTAAAACACCTGTAGATGGATGAGGGACTTGTAGAGCATCACAAGTGGAATCTTTGAGAAGATGACTAAGATTAGGTAGATACTCGTCCTAATGAGGGGGCTCAACAAACAGAAGAGAGATGTCAGATAGGTATGAGTCATCCAATGAAGGTTGAGGAGTGAAATGGGCCTCGCACACTAGAAGTGGAAAAGAGGCATGGTGTGATGACGATGTATAAGACTAAATAGGATACTACTCGATATCTGATGAGATGTGGGAAGTGATAATAACGCTCTTTGGAATAGTGAGAGAAGGAGGAGAAGAGTCCTCTGTAGTACTCTTAACATCAAAACTGGGTGCATAATTCTCATCATCAGAAGTAGAACCAAGCGAGCCTATATCAGTGAACCTATCATCACACAAAGAAATAGAGGAGACAACTGAATTAGTAGCATCATCAAAGGCAGCAATATGTGAAGGGTCCTCCATACAAGGGGACTGAAGAATGCTCCATACACGATTTGGTGGATCTGAGTCCCTACCACATGAAAACCAGAGATAATCTGGAGACATGCATCATCAAGTGACCAAAAACATGGTCACAAGTGTCAAGAAAGTCTTCCAGATGATGATGATCAGTGGGTGCAGGAACTAGCCCAAGTAAGAATGGTGAAAGGACCCTCATGAGATGAAGTAATGTTCCATGGAAGCACACCAAGATGAATAGTTCCCTCTCCCAATGAGAAGTGGTGGAGGCTATAAAGTGAAATCCTATGACACTCACAGTCTGGAAAGGAGTACCCTCCATGATGCGGAATGAAAATTTCAAGGTGCACAAAAGCAAGACGTCGGACTCAGTTGATAGTGCGTTTGCATGTGAAAAACCCAAGAGTACTAGTCAACCCCTAGAATGTGGCACTTTATAAATTAGTGTGTTTACACAAATAACAATTCCATCATGTAAAGTGCAAGAAATCATGTAACTTTGACTACGAAAGCACTCAAAAATGAGCTACGAGTCAAAAGTTATGACATTATTACAGTTCCCGTAGCTTATGGAAAAAGCCAATAAACACGCAAACTGATTAAAAATTCCTGAAATGGGTGCAAATGGTGTCATGTGATTACTTGTTATAAATGGGATCAAATTTTAGGTAGGGTTTTTTTTTTCTTGCAAGGGGGGGATTATCCTCCTGCCAACCCCAAACCTCACCCTCTGTCTTCAACACACGTAGGAAGGGCATGATACAAGCAAAATTAGAAGCCAAAAATTAATGCATGCCAAGAAATGAATTTTTTTTTATTTAACCACCTTCAAACATTAAAAAAGGAGGTGGAAATAGGGCCCACATTGGAAGAGTGGACAAATGCCAAGTTCCACGTGTTGGGCTATTTGGAGGGAAAACCACCAAAAAGAGTTGTACAGGCTGTTGAGGGTGCTGTAGACATGTGGGAGGCTGATGAGGGTGTTGTAGACACATGGGAGGTGCTGGAGTCTGAGTGGTAGTTCTGCACAAGCGGGAGGAGCTGTTTGAAGACCCAAAACACCCAAAAACCACCCAAAAATGTTTCAAGCAAAGACTAAGCCGTTGAATATGATGTTGCAGGTTGCAGGTTGTAGGTTGCTGGAGATGTGTAAAATGGTCATTGGAGGTACTAGGAGTAGGTGTTGCAGGTATGCATAAGCTGGAGGAGCCGTTTGAAGACCCAAAATGCCCAAAAAGGCCAAAAAATGGCTTATTGCAATGTTGAAACATGCTAAGCTATTGGAGGAGCAAGCTCTAGGTAAATGCTCAGCAAGACGGGAGATCCCAATGGAATAGAAGTTGACCCAACAATGATTTTATAGGGTGAGACTTCAAACTGGTTGTAGACATTAATTAACAAGAGCCTGTAAATATATCAGTGACAACACGATCCAACACGAGTCTAAGTATACAACAATTTGAAACCAATGTAGAGAGGACCGATACACAGGCACATTGTAGGCTCAGAGGCATATACTTCCATGTAGAGAGAAACCTGAGTTGGAGTCAAGGCTGAAATGGTTCCTTAAGAAGGATGCTAAGAAAGCCAATGCATGTAAAAATAAATGCATGAGCCAACCAAAAACAAAAAAACCATGAAAATGTAACCTCAAACTATAATATACCCCAAAAAAACACTCATGCAAAGCCAAAAACACCTGAAAATAATCCTCATAACATGAACCACGAATCAGCCTGAGAAAGGAATGCAAGTGCGAGTCATATGCCCAAGTTGAATGCACAGCTGATGGAGCAATGTAGAAGGTACCAAGTTGGTCAATACACAGTGGTGAGCTGATGAACACAACCAAGACAACCTGAGTCACGGAAGACCAAATCACAAACAATGTAGGTATGAACACCTAAATCTATGTAAGAAGAGTGCGGTTAGAATTTCCATTACGACACACACTGAAAGATATATATATATATATATATATATATATATATATATATATATATATATATATATATATATATATATCATGCCGGAAGTTAGAAAACACACGAGCAGAAATGCACTGAAGTGTGCATGTATCCACATGATCCGCTTTGATACCTTGTAAGAGGGTATGAAAACCCGCAAGCGAGGATCATAAGGGATGACATGCACATCAACGGACGTGCAAACAATAGCATGAAGAGATCTCGATAGGAGTAAGCATCAACCTGAATGTGAATTTAAAGATTTGAAAAACGGGTAGACACCTAGATAAGGCATAAAAAATATCCTCTATCTCATAGATCTAAAGATGTGTACATATAGAAGGTGCTGAGTAACCCCCAGTGCTACAAATCATGACAACTCAAGTGGAGAGGGGGGAGTTGCATTCCCAGAATAAAATTTTAACTCCCTAATGACACATATGACGCACTGACACACTAATGCAATGACACGTAAGAGAATGTCATAATGACCCCTAAATGACACATGGACCTATGATCTCACCTAAGTGAGATGACTCACCTAATGATGTAGAAAATAACACACACCAACAGAAACATAAAAAATGAAATTGTGTCGCACCTGGGAGGAGAAATAAAAGGTCAAATTGGTATACCTCATTGATGATGAAGAGGTAGAGAACCTATAGATTAGTCACACAAAGGGTACATGAGAAATAATGGACACTGTAGATGAAAAGGCATGCGTGTACCATGCTCACAGGATAAGTGCAACAAGTTGGTGGATAAAAAGGGGTCATAAGTGGACGTCATATTGCAAAAAATAGTGAAATAATAACTTGTAGGGATTATTATCAATACACGCACTCAAAATTTGAAAAAAATATATAAATAGGAATTGTAGCATCTGAAATCTAGTTTCTAAACTACTAAATGTTTTTTAAAACAGACAAGTTTAGCTATATTAAACTCTAAAAAATTATATGACTTGGTTTTTCTAAAATAAACCCATAAGATTATTGTCTATTTTCTCGTGACTTGGATGACCAAATATTGTTATTTTTTTTCCTTTGGTGAAAATTTATATGTCATTGTCTATATTATGATGGATTTTATTTTGTATTTTTTTGAGCAATAAACCTTTTTTATGATTTTTTCCATGAAAGTGGTTCAATTTTTTTTAGAAAACAGAGCACTTTCCGTTTGCCCGCCATAACTATATCAAAAAATATTGAAATAAAATATTTTTTTAACATGTATAGAATTTTTCCATGCTTGGGATGCTATGGGTTTTATCACATTTTGATAAGTGAAACAAGAGTTGCATTCTTAAAGGTAGACATCGACATTCGCGGGAAAAAATGTCTTAAAGACCTACCGTTAGTAAAAAATTATAAAATATTATTTATCTTATTCTATTCACTTTAAAATCAATATTTCTACAAAGCTAGGAGTCTCCCCTACATGATAGCACCATTTTTGTGAGATGTTTTCTATTTTTCATCATGGTTCAAATCTTCATAAGAGACAATTTAATGTTTTGACCTTTTACATGTCATAATGACCTCACATAGCTTTGGTTGTGGAAAAACAAAGATTTCCCAAGCCTTGACGGTTTGATTTGATGATACAGATAGAACCATGATCGCATTTTATAAACCATTATCATGGTTACTAAATCATATTTACATGCATCCCAACATTTGAATTACGATGTTATTTTTACTATTTTACCTTATTGTGTGAATTATTGTGAAATTATGTCAGTTTCTGCATGTTTTTCTTATCACCGGAAGCAAAACATCATGGGAGATAAGAAACGAAGTCAAAAAAGGAATTCAATAATTAAAAAACACCAAATGAATTAGAGGAAACAAGATTTTAAAATGCTAAGAAAATGCGGAATCTTTGTGAATCAAGAAGAGGTTCATCTTCAACCCCTACTATTGTAAGAAATGAGGAGCTAGATAATGTTTCTACTGTCAATGTCGAAGATGAATTAAATAATCGTGATGAAGATTTTTTTACCATAAATTTTGAAGAATAATTAAATACTCGTGATGAATTTGATGTTTAAATTGAAGGAAACAATGAAAATGTGAATAAGGAAATTTAGGTTGAAACTGTAGACAAGTAAAATTTGACAAAAACATCTCCTAGGATTTTACGTAAGAAACCTAATTATTTTATTGAAATTGATGACAACATTTTGAAACCAATGTCTGAAAAACTTTCTGAATGGAAAATTAGAAGAAAATCCACTGAAATTTGGGATAATCATTTTGAAATTTTAAATGATTCACAAAGATGTCAATTTCTGGTTAGTTTGATGAAATTTATGAAAATGAGACCTACATTAAACACCTTAGGATTGAAAACATCTAATATAAGTGGTCAAACCTCTATAATTGTTGAAAACCTTCATGATGCATATCACATTGTTGGTGTAAAGAGACACATAAGGGATAGTAATATTGTGCATCGGGTACTTGCTACTAGTGTTGTAAGTGAATTAACAAAAAATCAACATTTGGTTATGCAAACAAGTCTAATGTTGAAAGTTAATCGAAAAAATCTAATGAAAGAAATTGAAAGATGTAATATCCTTCAATCACCCAAAGACATCAATTTTTGGGCATTTTCTACTAGAGCACCGCGTAAGGAAAAAGATATATCAGATTCTATAAATGAATTTGTAATTCAATTTTGGCATGATAACACTAGAGTTTCACCTAATACAAGAGATGTTGTAAAATGGAAAGTTGGTGTTATGAATCACGAACCACATCCAAAGCATTTCTTAGATATGACTCAAACTCAATTTTTTCGTAAGTTTGAACCGAAGCATATAGAAATTAAAATTAGTCAACATCTTTTTGAAATGTTGAAACCATTCTATTAGAAAATCAACTACGCTCGCACCACTTGTTGTAGGAAACATGTTTAATTTGTAATGTATTATGCTAAATTTTTACGTATTCATTCTGATTTAAAATTCTAAAACTATGTTATTAGAATTTGGTGTTCAAGTTCCACCAATATCTTCCAAGGATTTCATTCCTATGATATTTTGTGAAAGAGAAGTTGGACAATTTTTTATAGTCAAGATTGTTTAGATGGAAATTGTGGTATGTGCAGTGGATTACCTAAATTGGAAATTTGCATCCATGAGAAAATTGGAGGTGCAATAGGAAATAATTTAGTTGAGTTTGATAAATATAAATCAGTACCATACCGGTTGAAATATGGAAAGGATTCTAAACGATGTGAGCTAGTTAGAGAACATATACCTTTTTTTAATTTATGAGAAACTTTTAGGAAGAAATTGTTTATGAGTATGCTAGGCATACACACAGAACTTGATGGTTGGATGAATAGTTCAAGATATGAAAGGATAAATTTCCTATTGGTACTATTGTTTCAGTGGTCGATTTTGTAGAGAATTACACATTACAACCACAAATGAAGGTTCAATCAAAATATTACAACTCAGTACATGTTGCCATTTTTTTGCATATAGCATTTATACATTATCTTGAAAGTACAAAGAATGA
Source organism: Taxus chinensis (assembly GCA_019776745.2). Lineage (NCBI taxonomy): Eukaryota > Viridiplantae > Streptophyta > Pinopsida > Cupressales > Taxaceae > Taxus > Taxus chinensis. Next base: position 307,397,253 of record CM034154.1, read on the forward strand.
TTGATTTTTTTAAGAGAATACCAATTTTATATCAGTGATGATCGTACTCTTTCTACTAAATTTGTGCAAGGGTATTTTTAGCTATTTTAAGAAAAATTGTCTGATAGGGACATCTGCTTTAATCAAAATTATATACAGTTGGATAATTGTATGTCTCAGTTTAAGAATGCATGGATGTTTTATTGGATGAGAAGGATGCACGTCAAGATGGGTGTGCAACATATTTGGATTTTCACTGAGGTTAGATACGGAAAATGAGGGCATGATAGTGTAGGGTCATGTGTGAAAAGATCTCTTGAAAGAGAAGATTTGAAGTACATAGATGGTGCTAAATTGAAAGACGCAAAGAGAATATTGGAATGGTGTTGACAACATGGGTTGAGATTCTCAAGAAAATTCCACAGTTCGTAAATATTTTTGGTTGATATAGGAACAAAAAATTGCTAATTATGAGGATTATATGACACTCATAGGGTCCAGTGATATGCACTCATTTTGTAGCTCAGACGCTATTTCGTGGGCCACATGGACAAGAAAGTTGGAAATTTTTGTGCATTTTGTATTGAATTTATCACTACTGAGTTTTATTCACAAGAATGGATGGATGGATGGATTTGTAGGCCTATAACTCCAGTTACCAATTATCATCCTCCATAGGCATTGTGACTTGTTTCTCTAGATGAAATTGCAACATCCAAGTAATTTGAAAAAAAATATGATTTTGGTGTGACAAGGTAAATGGTTATTTACAATTTTTGTATTAGTTTGTCCATTGAAATTAATATGTGATTTAAATTTGAGTTGAAACCTTTTTTCTTGTAGGACATGTGTTTGTAGTTATTACAATAGAAGATAATGAAGAAGGAACAAACTATTTCTTATGTCATTGCATCGAGGTTTGAAAGAAGTTGAATTCTTTTGTTATAGATGGAAAATATATTGAGTACCCTACATGGTCAGTGGTAGTTACTGGAACTTGGCTTCGTCAGTATCCATTAAAAAATTCCTTTGTTTCGGTGTTTGAAGACTTTGAGACACACAGGAAAATACTCGTATATTCACATATAATTCTAGAGAAAAATATTCAGCTGTATAGAAGGCCTAATAACAAGATTCTTTAGAAGGTTCGAGAGGAAGATCATGAAGCAATCATGTATGTTATTCAAAGTAGATCTAATCCTGATGGTTCATTGGAATAAATTTACATGCTCACGTCTAGTATATATAATTTCTTTGAAGTGTTTAAATTTGTCAGCAAAATCATTCAAGTTCATATATTTTATTAAATTTGTGTATTTTGAATATATATAGTATATGGTTTTGATTCAACTTAAATTTCTTTGACTAACACTTTTATGCAGGTTCGTGGTGGCATAAAAGCTTCCACATTCACATCGTGGTGGTGAACATAGGAATGAATTTACATGAGCTTGTCTGGTATATATAATTTATTTAAATTTGTCAGTTCTAGATTTAAGTTCATATATAATTATTAAATTTGTGTATTTTGTATATATCTAGTATGGTTTTGATTCAACTTAAATTTCTTTGACTAACACTTTTAGGAAGTTTATTTGTTTTAGAAAAGATTCCACCTTCACATGGTTAGCACTGTTAGTAAATAAATTTATATCTCAAAGCTAAGATAAGATTTCATTGGTTTACAAGAAAAGAGAAGCAATTAACAATGGTTTATGTATCTGTGGAGGGAGTTCTTGGCTCCGAAGGAGGTAGCTTGAAGCACCAGGAGTGTAGGGAACCAAAATATCACCTCCCTAAGTGTTTACAAGGCCATCCCTATGTGTGTTCACATTCGTTTCAATGCCATGACCCATCATTTGTAAATTATAGTGTATGACTGCCTTACACTCACCCAAACTGCACTATTTCACTTGTTTACAAACAATGGGAAGCGAGAGCATCGATCAGAGATAGAAAAAATAGAGATAGGCTATTGTATAGGGTCCTTACACGAAGGTGTAGGATCTGACGAGATGTCTCTAGGTACCACAGAGTCTGAGTAATCACCCAACGAGTTTGAACATTTTTTTAGTCTCATGGCTCTTAAGGGACTACACCCGAATGAAGTATCCTGGAAGCAACGACCTTGCCAATCACTGAAACAAAGCCTCCTATAGCATTTAATTGGCCACTTGTATGTGTTGGCATAGTCCGTATGGTGTCATGACCCACCATTTGTAAAATATAGTGTTTGACAGCCTTACACTGGCTCAAACTACACTATTTTGTGTGTTTGCAAACAATAGGGAACCGAGAGCACTAATCAGAGACAGAAAAAATAGAGAAAGAATATTATATAGGGTTCTTACATCAAGGTTTAGGATTTCATGAGACATCTCTAAGTGCTATGGAGTCTAAGTAATCACTCATCAAAGTTGAACATTTTTTTATCTTAGGGCTCTTATGAGACTACGCCTGAATGAAGTAGTCCATAAGCAATGACCTTGTCACGCACCAAAAATATTCCTCCTCTAGAATTTACCTATCCACCTAGACATGTTGGTGCTGTCAGTTTTGTGCCTTGACCCATTTTTTACAAAATATAGTGTTTGTCAGCATTACATTGGCTCGAACTGCACTATTTCATGTGTTTATAAACAATAGGGAAGCGAGAACACCAATTGGATAAGGATAATAAAAAGACATAATATTGTATAGGGACCCTATACCAAGGTATGGGAGATAATGAGACATCTCTAGGTGCCACGGAGTTTGAGTAATGACTCTTCGAAGTTGAACAATTTTTTGGTCTCAGGGCTCTTAAGGGACTACGCCCAAACGAAGTAGTCTGAAAGTAACGACCTTGTCGTGCACCAAAAAAAATCCTCATCTAACATTTAATTGGCCACCTATATGTTTTTACACAGTTAGTTTGGTGCCACGACCCACCGTATGTAAAATATAGCGTTTGACAGCCGTATACTGGGTCAAACTACACTATTTCACACATATGCAAACAATAAAGTAGTAAGAGCACCGATCAGAGAAAGAAAAGACTGAGAAATAATATTTTATAGGGTCCATGTGCCAAGGTGTAGGATTTTTTGAGACATCTCTAGGTGCCACAGAGTCTGAGTAATCACCCGTCAAAGTTGAACAGTTTTTTCGTCTCAGGGCTCTTAAGGGACCACACCCGAACGAAGTAGCCAGAAAGCAATAACCTTGTCACATAATAAAATGAAACCTCCTCTAGTGTTTACCTAAAATTCTATATGTTCTGGTGCATTCAGTTTGGTGCCACAACACACTGTTTTAAAAATATAGCATTTTACAACCTTACACTGGCTTAAATTGCACTATTTTACGTATTTACAAACAACAGTGCAATGAGAGCACCGATCGGAGACGGAAAAAACCAAGATAGGATATTGTATAGGGTACCTATGCCAAGGTATAGGATCTAACAAGATGTCTCTAGGTACAATAGAGTCTGAGTAATCACCTGTCAAAGTTAAACAACTTTCTGGGCTCAGGGATCTTAAGGGACTATAGCTAAATGAAGTAGCTCATAAGAAATGACCTTTTCATGCACCAAAATTACACCTTTTATAGTGTTTACCTGACCAATTAGGCATGTTGGCATAGTGGGTTAGGTTCCATAACCCACCATTTGAAAATTATAGCGTTTGGAAGCTTTACACTAGCTCAAACTGCATTATTTCTCATGTTTGCAAATAATAGGGCAGCGAGAGCACCAATCGGAGATGGAAAAAACTAAGAAATAATATTGTAGAATGTCCCTAAGCTGAGTTATATGATCTAATGAGATGTATCTAGGTTCCACATAGTCCAAGTAATCACCCATCGAAGTTGAATGGTTTTTTAGTCTCATGGCTCTTAAGGGACTACGCCCAAACGAAGTAGCCTGGAAGCAACAACCTTGTTACGCATCGAAATGACACCTCCTCTAGTGTTTACCTGGCCACTTGGAAATCTTAGAATAGTTGATTTGGTGCAATGACCCACCATTTGTAAAGTATAGCATTTTACAGCCTTACATTGCTCAATTTGCACTATTTCACGCATTTGCAAACACTAGGGCAGCAAGAGCACCGATCGGAGATGGAAAAAAGTGAGAAAAAATATTGTATAGGGTCCTTATGCCAACGTGTAGGATCTAACGAGGCATCTCTAGGTGCCATGGAGCCCGAGTAATCACCTGTAGAAATTAAATAGTTTTTGGTCGCAGGACTCTTAAGGGACTATGACTGAACAAAGTAGCCTGGAAGCAACGACTTTGTTGTGCACTGAAATGATGCCTCTTATAACATTTACCTATCATTCCGAATGTGTTTGCATAGTTGGTTTATTTCCATGATGTCCTGAGGAATGAATTCTCACTACTCACCTCTGTTCATTTCCTAGGACAACCTAGAAAAGGTAGTTTGTAAACAATTATGCCACCAAGGCTCAAGGAATTCCACGACCATGAATTGTTGGATGTGAATAGAAAAATCCTTAACTCAAGTTTTGTATTAGATATTTTTTTTTAGATGACCGTACTCCAAGTTGTGATTGTCATAAGTTTCCGCTGAAAAACGTGAATTTAGATTAATAGGGAAGGTGTTTTTGGCTCCGGATCGGGTGGTCTGACTCTAAACCGGACCTCCCTAAAGCCCTCCATAGCACCTGAAGGCATATACCCCCCAAATCAAACACGTTTGTAGTGAAATTTTTCTCCCATGACATTTTGGGGTATGAATTATCATTACTTGGCTTACATCAATGAGATTACAACAAGGTTAACACATTACCATGTAAATACTCTAATGATTGTTTGATCTCTTTTTAAAGCATGTTAATACACAATAGAGTGTTGAGAATATTTTTTCATATGTTGTGCCAACTAAACTCTACAATGTTTCTATTTTTTTTAAATGAGTGAATTCAAATTAGGACCTTATTGTTACACACATCAATAACACTTAATTTGGACTAATACTTAACAAATAAATTGTAAGTACACTAAAAACCATATAAAATGACTTATAATTTAAATCCCTCAAGACCATTTTTAATTTTTTATATTTTGTCCCACTTTGGAGTGTGTTAACCATGTGCTTAAAATAAGAAAATTGATATAAGTACACACTTGAATCTCTTAAAAAAAATGATCTTGCACCCAATAATCTTTAAAACCATTATATAACATAATAACACATATCATTTAACAATAGCATACCATCATATATCATATATATCATATATATAATGGTCACATAATCAAGGACATCAAATCAAATCAAACATAGAACTAATATCATTATGAAAACCAACATGGATATAATGTATCAAACTAAGTGTGCCACATGTCTCTAAAAATATAAATTCATAATGTATCAAACTAAGTGTGGCATACATATAGGACCACATGCGGTCACATAAGGCTATATATATACAATGGACTATATGAAGAAACATGTTCACTAGGACCAGATGGCCCATATATGTGTGTGTGTGTACATCCAGGTGGACTATGAATCTAATCATAAAACATCTTCCCTCTTTTCGCCCTATGCTAGAAGTAGACCATGGTCCACGACCCTAGTGGATGTAGCGGAGGGATGTGCCACTACGTATTTCATCTGTGTGGTCCTAAGCGTCCCTCAAGCAGGTCTGGCAACCTAACCTGCACATTCATAAACAAATAAGTTTTTAACCCCCAAAATTTTAAAATACATTCAAAATTTAGAAACTTGTACAATTTAGTTAAAATGCATGTGAAATCTTACCGCAATGTCATGATCTCTATCAATTTTTTGTTGACACATCGCAGGGACAACAATAGACTCACAAGGGGTAAGCTACATACAAATAAATAATTTTCAAATTGAATATTTCACATACATACAAAATTTTATATTGTCGATTTAAGTAATAAGAAATAATGATTCCTCCAAATTTTAACAAATTTGAAAAATTCTACCTCAATTAGTGGATCTGTAGATGCTATGGTAGCATCTACAACAGCCTCCACAGTCTGTATATTAGGAGGAGTCTCTCTGGCAGTCATAAGCTATACAAAAAACATGTACAAATCAATATTAATCTACATGAAGTTGCCACATAACATACCCAAAGCATAATTGACACATAACAAACCAATGTATTAATTTGCTAATAAAAACCAACCAAGGCTCTTAATAATACTACTTATTGTCATATGATCTCCTTGAAGAGTAGGAATCTATGTCTATTGATCCTAGGGAAGCTTAGATGTTACTTGAGTCTCCAAAATTACTAAAAGAGTAGATATACAATTGAACTTCCATAATTAGAAATAAATTGTAAAGGGAAACCAACCTACGTAAAATTCACATGAGGCATGTTAGTAGCCTCAGTTCCTAGAGCAGATGATGACCCACTAGGATCTTACCTATAAAAGAAAAATATATTAATATGTACATGTACACGTAAAATATTATACACGAACATTAAAGATGTTCATTTCATAATGAAATTGTAATAAATGTATAGTTTTAAATGTAAGTAACTTCAAACTTGTACGTTTGAAACACACCTAAGCTGCAGTAGCTAGCATGTTGACACTGTCAGATGTTTTCCTTCACCAGCTCTTGCTATTTAAAATAAAATAAAAAATTAGTTTGTACATGTACATGACGTACAATCAAATACATATATATATTAAAATCTCAAACATGAATTAAACTAATATGTATATATATATATATTACTTATATTTATTTGAAATTTACCTGTGAAAGACCAATATCAGTGGCACTAGTTCCAAAAACATTCACCATCATCTCATCTAGAGAAAAGAAATAATGTGATCTAGCAAATGATTTCTCATCTGCAATGAATACGACAACACATGATCCACAATGGTGTCATGCACTAGAACTGGAGCCTCCACCAACATCACCAGATGCAATCTGGTCACTATGTTGGGTTAGAGTGTCAGTGAGCTCCCTCAATGCATGCAGTGTGTCACTCTCCACAACCTCCTTCACTTTAGGAGGGATAACTGAAGGCAAGTGGGGGTTTTGGGCCATGGGGGATCCTTGATATGACCTACGCATGCACCAGGTCTACTCTGTGCAGAGCCACCTCCTCGCCCATTAAAAGTCAGAAAAGTCAAAATAATTTCCGGAACCTCACTAAGCACGAACTCGCAATATAATTTTTTCAAAAAATAAAGAGGAACCTCATTGTTGTTGTATAGTGGATGATTAAAAAACCATCCACCATTGGTCCCAAAAATTGTTTTTGATTCGGTCATCATAGGCACAAATGGATTAAAAACTATTTACAAGTAGTTGCGGGGGGGGCATTGGTTCTTGGGTCAATAAATAATGCAAAAATATAGTCTTTTATATATTTTTTTGTCTTTTATGACCGCATGGGATAATTTATCTACATACCACCACCTAGAATCACCTTTAAAGGTATTCCATTTTTCTATTTGGTTGGTTATGGATACAAATTTTCCAATAATTATTTGTAATGTGTTGGCTAAAGTCATGCAGGATGGATTTATGGCATGATTTTGTCTTATTGTTTGAATAAGGTTCTCAATGGAAATTTTATTTTGTTAGATTCTTCCAACGATATTAGCATGTGATCCTGCTAGTTCTATGGGGATAGAAGGTGCCACAGGAGGTGGATCTACATTTTGAGGAGAGTTTTGAGAAATGTTTGGAGGGTTTTGAGGAATATTTGGATGGTTTACAGGATTACAAGCTTGTCGAGAAACTGATAAAACAAAAATATATACATAAACAAAAAATTGAAAAACCCATGAAAATCACAAAAATTAACCTAAAATACAAGAAATTTTATCAAAATCAAGGGATTACCTCTTTGTCTTGGCAGCAACGTTGAAAATTTCATGATTTAGAAGTCCAAAGAGTAGTTTATAGGGGGTTTTCAAAGCTCCAGTTCTAACAGTTGAGGAGAAATCATGGTTCACCAGGGAAAATAGAGAAAATGAGGGGTCGCGGGTCTATTTTTTTGTCTCTAAGGACTGTGATCATAGTTTATAACTGCGATCATGATTTAAAACCACAATCACAATTTAAGCTCTGAAAATTCCCATACCTATAAAAAATAGTCCCGTGATTGCGGTTTAAAAACCACGATTGTGGTACATGAATTTTGGGTTTTTATGTCTACTTGTTTGTCCACCAACTTGTTGCACTTACCCCTCATGAATACCAATAAGGTTAACATTGACATGGAGAATGTGCCTATAGACACCAAAATTGGGTCACACTCCCCTTAGTCCCCTTTTGAATAACCAACTTAAACACATTCACCTAACCTTGACCCTTATTTTGCACAGTGACTGACGTTGGTCATCCAACCGGGTGTCGGTAGAATTAGATAACCAACATCACCTCCATCTATTAATATGCATTTAGTTACTTTAATAAAATGGATGCACACTTCTTAACTTAGACCTGTTCATATTATATCTCCATAAATCAATAAAACTCATAGTTCATACCAGAAATAGTGAAGGCTTCTGTAAAATTGTGTACAAATGTATATATCTTGAGAATATATACATAATGTCCATTCTGTATCCACGAATTTATGGACAGACCTAGTGCAAATCGGATTGCATAGTAACTATTATTGCCAGAAGTCATCCTAGGGCATCACTAGCTTTACAGTAGGACACCGCTCATCGGTTAAAGCGATGTCAGGCATCAAGGTCACCATCGTTTGTGAACCATTTATTCACTTTAGTAACCTTGTTTGTGGGTATCCAAACATTTTGGTATCTTGAATAGAATATACTTGAGCTACATGCAATGTAGAACCATAGTCTTTACACACACTACACACATCTACAGCACTGCACACAGGACACATCACACAGGTATTTGGACACATAATAACATTCTAGGAAGAACGTGTGTGGTACCAAAAATCATGTCCACTGATCAACCGTCATCGTCATGTAGCCATGTGTGAAACATGTACCATAGTGTAGTGTGTGTGTGTGTAATTGTATCATCTACTCCTAGATCAAACAAAAAGGGTTCTTCCCCCATTGTTAATAGTTTGAACTTGCACCGAAAATCCCTGAGCAAACATTTTACTTTCCTATAAACTCAGATCATTGGTGGGATCTCTACAACAAACAAATTGACCTAACTATCTAAATGCTACACACCTAAGAGTCAACTAAACTGAAAGGGATTCCTGAAATGGAGGAATCTCCATCCTCCCATTTGTCAAATCTGTGTAATCTAAGATCAACCTGCTACAAACAATTATTTCGCTCAAGTTTTCATGGTCTCCACCTCTACCGACACTAGTCAACCATGACCATCATCGGTTCTTCCTAACTATGATCAATCATACCTGAAAGGACGTTAGGTCTTTGTGTCTAAGAACAATATGTAAAACCAGGCAACCATATGGACCTATTTTATGGCTTTACACAAAAACCTTACCCAACCCTTCTAAGGGTCCATATCTAATCTACCTGTAGACCACCTGGGAGAATTGTCCCTACAACATAACTTGAAGACCTTGACCCGCATAGTTTAATGGGAGTGGGTTTTAAATGGAAAAAGGTATGACTATTAACTGAATGTATTTTACTTAGTATCACTAGGTTCAAGTATGTATAACCTTTTTATATACTTCAGTAATTTGTTTTATAATGACTAATGGGATGTAGGACATTCTAAGAAATAATATCACTGCATGGGATATAGTTTACGATAATGCATTCCACTATCATATAGGGATTTAACAGTAATTAATAGTAAAATGTATGTTCTATTTTAGTTAAATGATCCCAGGTAAATTGAATGTCTCACAGTTATTATAAGATCGATAAATTTATACCACACACATCAACCTCCAAACCAACACAACAGGTATTCCTACTCATCCCATAACATTATCTGTTTCATCACACTCCAAAACGTAAAGAAAATAGTGAAACATGTTGGCACGCCCAGTGGGACCCATCTGGGGTTCCTTGCATTTTCCTCATTCCTAGGTAAAATTGTGTGTTTGTTTCCCTTCAAAAAGATTACACATTAGTTTTTTTTCTCTATAATCATTCTTCATCTTCTATTTGTCTAAAAACACCTATTATCTGGGGCTTAAAACAAACCATTTCTTCCTTCTTATATTCACATAAGTAGTGAAAGAGCACATTCCTACCTATTCACAATTTGCTTCATCGAACGTAATTTATCGATTTGGGCTTAAAATCAGTTGTATTTCATCCTTTTATGTTGCATTTAGCTCACATTAAAATGAGGGCAACCTATATGATGGAATTCATGCCCATCTGATGGTTGACACAAAGAACCGTAGAAAGCACTCTCTTTCTTCTTCTACCAAACTACACAAAATCTGAATATACACATTTTCTTAAACAACATCATACCTGGGAATGTCTATCAATGATCACATGATTAGAGGATTGGTAGGTACTCCCGAGCTGGTTATCTCTATCCAGTACCCCATCAGAGAGCACCCCACCACCATAACATAACCTAAAACCTCACCTTTTAGATATACTTCTTCATAGGATGCCTTCCAAACCAAATTTCTATTATGAATTCACATGCTCAATTCTAAATAACATAAGCTAAACAAACATAATAAAATCACTCTTAGGATCATGTTTTTCTTATTTTTTCTTCTTGACTTGTGTTTTAAGGTGTGAAACTACAAATCTAAATTATTCTTCTTCTTTGCACACTCTATCATCGTAGTTAGAGTATACTGAATTTTTCTGAGTGTGTCAAGGCCCCATCTTCTCATTCTCAAATTTTTGAGTTTGATTCTTCACTAAATTTAATTCACAAAGTTTATTTTCTTAATTTCTCTCTCATTTGACAGTAACTGGTGTTGTTCCAGTGACTATCATTAGTTCATATTTGACCGTCGTCAGTTAAACCTAACTGGTGTCAGCTTTTGGCTTTCTAGTTATTTTTATTGGAATAACCTGCATCACTCCTATTATATTTTGACCCTCAAGGCATCATCTTATTTCCCCCTATTGATATTTCTGTCATACATAGTTTCCCCATTTACATATTCATTATTCCTATTTCACTTCTTGAAACTGGTGTTTTTCTATAGTGACCAACATCAATTTCTGTAACTAACATTGGTTCCCCATTAACCATCACCGGTTAGCCTGACCATCATTGGTGTCTCTTGTTTCACCTTATTCTTAGACATTTCTTTGAAAGTGACAAAGCCGATAGGGTAATGGGCATAGGAGGAATACCTATTGAAATGTTGGTTGATGAGTTATTGTGTGCATATGACTTCTGAATCCATAGCTAATCACAAGGGATTCCTTTTAGCTGGGAGGAACTACCTGAAATGAAACACAAGACCACCAAATAAAAGTTAAATAATATGTGGGGTGAACTGCCTAGCGTGTGCTAGATCCGAGAAGTGTGATACTTCCTATACATTTGTCAGTCCACTGTTTAAAACAACTTAATGTTGGTAATAAACTAAATCCTATTGTAATTAAAATGATTGAGGTATCTCATTCAAAACATGATAAGAAATATCTAATCTAACCTGCCTTTGGCACCTTTTATTACTGATCATGATATTTTAGACTATATGATGGACATACTTATAGTTTAGATTTAGTATGGTGTTAGATGTTAGATCCTAGATTATTGTTGGATCTGATTCATATATGATGCATGATGATTGTTGGAGAAATTTTATATAGTTGTTGACATGTTATCAGACATGGTTATATTGTAGGGAATGTTTTTCGAGACATGTAATATTTTGGAGTAGACCTAGAAAATGAAAATTATTTGATGATGAATATAGTTGTCATATGATAAATTGTAAATGATTTTGTTTATTGCCTTGGTGATTGTTGTGATTCATATGTATATATGATTTTGTGATTTTGTATATATTCATTTTGGACATTTTGATATGGCCACAAGGCTGAAGGAGTTATTTTTGTTTTGAAGGTTTAAAATATCACAACAAACATCGAGGGATTGGAGACTAACCAAAGTGGACTTCTAGGTGAATTCGACAAGGTCACCATGGCAACTTGTTTTATTTTGTGTGTGTGTTGTAATTTTGTTAGATATTCCCATGGGGGGGATCATCTTTACATGTGACCATGGGTTTGTGTATTTTATTGATGTGGTAAAATGTTTATTTATTGTTGTATGTATTTTATTAGTAATGTACTCCTTCCTTTAATTAATTAATGTTGTGGTAGATTAATGTGGAAATAATATGATTAAAATTTAAATAGATCAAATGAGGATATGGGAAAATAATTATTAGAGTTGTTGGCTGTTGTATTTAAGTGTTGTAAGAAATGTGTAAGTTGTGTAAGAGTATGTTTAAGTCTGTTTTGGAGTATGAAACACTCCACCTCCATGAAAAATTCAAATTTTTCCTTGGGAGCTGTTTTTTGGAGGCTTGTGGGACAAGAAAAACTTGTCCCATACCTCTAAATTTAATATACCAACCATACTTCTGGATGGAGATGTGATTTGTAATTTTTAAATGCATTTTATTCATCATGTTGCTTGTTTTGGATTGCACTCTCTTACATTTTATTAAACTGTTGTCCCTTGAGGTGTGGGCTCTTTTTGGAGTGTGTAAGTAACTTGTCATATTTTCACCCACCTCTTTATTGTGCTTGAGAGAACATGTTTTTGTCTTTTGTACTTGAATTGGTGGATGGTTGATGTGGCATCCTACATGGATCCAAATCATCCTCTTCTCTCCCTCTTCTATTTAATTCAAACTCTCTTCTTGTTTTGGGTTGTTGAAACATTTTTGCATGCATCCTTGGGCACATTTTTTTGTGATGGGAGCTCTTACTTTGGAGAAGATTTGGTGAAGACTGTTTCTCGGTTATTGAACCTCTTTGAATTCATCCTTAGGGGCACATTTTTCTGTGATTATATCTCTTGTTGATTTGGAGGAAATTGGAGAGCATTTGATGCTTTGGCATTGTTGTTTTGGACTGTTTTTTCTTAGAATTTGAAGCTTGTTGTTGGAAGCAAAGTTACCATGGAGAGGTGGGAGTCTATTCCTTCTGTTATTGCTATTATTTTCTTGTTGAGTTGTGTGTATGGAGAATGTTTTATTGATTTTTTATGCTGGTTGGGAAGACTGCCTTAGGGAAGGTGTAGGAGAAAGCTATGGGGAATCCATGTGGGGGGGGGGGGGGGGGGGGGGGGCATAAGGGAATGCCAGTGGTATCCATTGCATTTTGGAGGGAGTTTTGGGTTTGGGATCCACCATGGAAAATAAATAGCTTGCATTTCTTACTTGTGAGGGGGGCATAAGGGAAAATTTATGGGGGGGCATAAGGAGGGGTTGGGAGGTATAAGGTTTATGGGTTATGATATGTTATATTAGCAGTATGATTATAGGTGGATGCCCAATTCCCAATTGGGAGGCATAAGTAGCTTCCCTTATAGTCCTTGCTCCTTTTTCTTGCATGATCAAGCTTGAGTTTTGATTTGAATGTTTGTTATTGTAGTTGTAAAATGTTGTTTTGTATTGAGTTATGTTTTATATTGAAATGTGCATGTGTGAGAGAATGTTGTGTTGTGGAAGCCAGTTTTTTCCATGGGTTGAATTGCATCTATTATTGTACTTTGGTTGGGGCTTGGGGGCCAATGATGAAGGAAGGATTCCCCTTTCATTGGATGTATTGGTTGGGTGGAGAGCGTTTCCTTTCCCCCTCTTTTGTTGTGACCAAATTGGAGAAAAAGAAATGATCATGTTGTTGTCCTGGAGTAAAAGAAATGTACAGTTTGATAGTCCCTTCTTGTGAGAAAGTTTATTGTATTACTTCCCACTTTGAAGTGGATGATTTGTATAATTATTGTAATGAGAAGTTGCTTGTATTGATGAGGAAAGTTTGAAAGTAAAATGTGAAGAGTTATATTCTCTTCTCTATTTTGAAAAGGAATGTGAAGAATTGTTATATGTATTGTATATTGTTTTTTGAAGTTAAAATAAAGAGATAGGTTGTAAATTGTTGTTGGAAATAAATAAAGGAATGGTCTACCTTCTCACACTTGCATGATTGTGTTGGAATTCAATTGCTGTTGTGAATCAAATCTTTGTTGGAATGAAGAATGCATATGAAGGAAAAGAAAGTGTTTTGTTCTCTTGAAATGAGTTGAATTTAAAAATCAGGATTTGTATAATTGCTATTGAATGGTTGAAAGAATTAATTGAATGCATCAGACTAGAAAGGAAATCAATTCCCACACTTGGAGAATGGAAAATTGCTTAAGAATCTTTAATGTTTGATCTCTGTTTTATTTTCTAAATCTAGCATTCAAATTTATCAAAGAAACGAGTAGCTCAAACTTACACCAAACAATAAGATATGATACATTGAATTTGAGACTTAACAAGTCCTAAGGAACTCAATTTGACAATAAAACTTTAGAAAGACCTTTCAGTACCTTGTAAAATCAAAATCAAAGCTTGTGTAGTCATCCTGCTGTCAAGTGATCTAAAATTTAAATTTCAACTATCCTAAGAAAATTGAATCTTGGAACCTTCCTAAATTCATCTAAAAACAAGTCTCCATGTCTGTTTGGCATGTGGAGAAAGTAGGAATTCAAAATTGAACAAAAAAAATATAAGTTAGAAATTTCCAGTTTGCTTTACAAAACCCTAATGATTGTTTTCATCAAATTGACCACTTAAAATTCTTCTAATTCCAAAATTGATGAATCTTGTGTTAATAAGGATTTGAGATATTTCCAAAAAGTCCAAGTTTTCCCAAATATGAGCTTCCTATCAAAAGTTATGGCCATTTTAATTTTTACTTCAAATTGGCATTCAAAACAACAATAAATAAATCTAACTGTTAAAAAATTTAATTTTTAACTTTGGAAAAATATCCACAAAAATTCCATGGTCCCCTCCTTCCTGCAAGCAATTAGGACCTACCACGTGGCACCTTGGAGGGGCGGACCAAATTTAAACTTGTCTTTTTTAAAAAATTTACCTTGGGAAAATTTTCCCACTTTTCCCCGCATCCCCACTAACCCGCGGCAAATCACGTGCCGACACGTGGCTAGGTGGAAGTGCAAGACATTTTTAGACTTAGCACCTCTGTTCCCTTTTTGGAAAGAATTCCCCTTTCTCCCCAAAACCCCATTCTGGCACTGTGCCTTGGAATTTATCCTTTCATAGACGTGCGGGCCCTCACGTGGCTTTTGATCTGTTTTCTCCTTCTGGCTAAATGCCTTAAGTTCCTCTGCCACCCCACCTCCCATGTTCAACTTGGGTGTGACACATGTCCCCCCACTAGGCTTGTGGGTGTGTGAATTTGAATTATGCCTTGCGCTCAATTAGGGAAAATGTCTCTAAATTCCCCACCGCTCCACCAGCCCCTCACCCCTTTCCCGCTTGAACTAGGGCTCGACATGTGTCCACCAGGGACCAGTAGAGGTGCGGAGAAAATTGGAAATTGTTCCATGAAATGGAAAAATTCCCCAAGCCTCCCCACGACCCGCCAACCCGTTGAATGTTCTTTCCCCACCTTTTGACATGTGTCCCCCTAGGGGAAATTTTGACCTAAAAACTCCACCCACTCATATCTTGAGTTCTGTAAGGAGTTAGGAGGACTTCTTTATATCACCAGAAAGGCCGAGAAAATTTCCTATCCATTAGGAATGGTTTATGGAAATTTTGGAAGCATTAAGTATGAGAAAAATCAAGTTAAAACTATGATCCTGTTAGAGAGTTGGGTATGGGGGAAAATTACTCCCTGAACCTAACTGAAACTTCTAACCCTAAAATTTGAACCATGTGACCTTGATAATTGTTAATAACTTGAAAGTATGTCCCAGTGAAATTGAATTATTCTAGAACCTATCAGTGGTAACTGCTGCATGACAACCTTGTTGTAGACACTCCTAATCAAGTTCTGAGAGTGAGTAAGTGAGACCTTACTTTGTTGATTTTAAATATGTATTCCTTTCTCACTATAATTAAACCTTGCTCTTGTCTTGATCTTGTGGAATTAAATACCTTGGGTATTTAATTGTTTTGGGTCCCTTAACCCTAATATTTCTAATTAGGAAATATTTAGCTAAAATGTCAATGTAATCAGTAATTAAATTAATCCCTAGAGAGATTTGAGCTAGGTGTGGACTTATTGCACTTGTTGCTCTTTAATGAGAAATTAGTAATTATTATAATGGAAAAAGTTATCAGTTGAATTTAGTTGTCTTTGAGACTTTGGTCGTTAACTCCTAATAAAAATAAACATTATTCCATAATTTTCTAACTAAACCTAGGTTGTTCTTGGTTCTCAAGTGGGTTGTTTTAACCGGGCATCACACTTGGTATCAGAGTAGTGGTTCGAAAGCTTGGACCATTGGGCACACTAGGAATCTTGAAACATGAACTGTAAACCTAGTAAGATTTTGAATCTAAGAAAAATAACTTGTTTGAAAATTGAAGAAGAAATAAGTATGAAGAAATATTACATTACTTTGTTCATTTGAACTACCAGAATTAAAATGATAATAAAATAATAACAAGTTGTTTGAGTTGTTGTGCTTGCTTAGTGACATTTTTTCTATACCCGGGGTAACTAAGAATGTTAGATTAAATTGATTTTTGGTGAACTTCTAGTATAATGGAAAATTTGTTCCCTTTTGAAAATTTGTTGTTTTACGAGCCCTAAAACTTGATTTAATTGTATGATGTATTAATCCCTTTGTTGAGACCCTTCCTTATTGGAGTTATTGGAATGATGAGTTGTATGATGTGATCCTTGTGGTTGGATAGTAGTGGTTGTGTTCTAAGTCGGGAAGAGTTAATTAGAAGTTGTTTATAGCTTCCTTCCTTGAGTGGTTTAGAAAGAGGGTATGGTTGTTGGTTTTCCATGTTGTTACCCATATGAGAGGGTGGACACCAAGCCTGAGTGTCTTCTAGGACCCAATCCTATGTATGTGTTCTTGGAACTAACCTCGAGGTAGAGTACCCCTATTGGTGGCCATGAAAGTCTATGGAGTGAATGTGGTGTTAACTTTTGTGTTTTACACTCATAATCTTTTGTATTTTATCAAGGACCATCATCTTATTTTATGATTGGATTGAAGAAGCTCTGTGGATCTTTTATTTATTTATAATTCTTGCAAGAATTTTCAAACTTTGCAATACGGCTACTTAGCCACTTTTATTGATTGTTGATATTTCTTGGAATTTATTTTATTGATGACTTAGAGCTCATGATGTTGTTGGCTACTTGTCTAAATGTTATGTGGTTTCCTTCTTGCATGTTGTTGAGTTGGTTCTATGCTCTATGTGCATTGAAAATTGTCGTATGGGGGTACACCTTGGGTGTCTTGAATGTCCTTTTAGGCATTTAAAGTCATGCCTTGGTTATGGATGCACGGAACCTTGAGTGTGTCTAAGATCTTAGAGTAACCCTTTCATTGCTTGACCTTGCTAGAAAGAAATTTTGTTGTGTAGTGTGGTATAGAGGGTAGTCTGACATCGGTAGTGGAGATCCTATTTCAATCTGGTAAGAGCTTGACCCTCGTCATAGTATAAGTGTTTAATTATGGGATTTTAGATTTTTTTAGGATTGGATTGGCTCTTTGGTTGACTGTAAATGTTACTAGAAAAGTGTTTGTTTGGATTGTGGATTTTTATTGATGGCATGCTAAATTATATCTTGGGTTCCTAGTTGCATCATAGAAATTTTTAACTCGTGGAATGTATGCATCTTGGTAATTATGGATAGATTTAAGCCTTTTAGGTAGTGTGTTTATTTAAGTGTACTTGTTTTACTCTCTTGAATTATAAATAAGTTTACCCTTACCTTAAAATTCCTTTACTATGAATAACATTCTATGACCTATTAATCTTTGGGTTACTTGGAAACACTTATGGATGCTTTGGGTATTTTGGACCTTTCTCTTAGAGATGTTAGTTTGGTAGATCTTAATAGTTAATCTCGATGGTGCTTATATTGTACTTCCTCTTTTGAAAAACTGTAACTCTTGGCTATTAAGTTCATGATTTGGTAAATTATTTGGTTGCCCCATTGCATTGGATGCATTTTAGTGTGGATGTGGTTCCTTGGAGTAAAGTTGAATTATCATCTGGTTGCTTGGCTGGTGTTATCTTGTGGGGACATGAGTATTGATTAGAAAACCTTCTTTGGTTATTAGGAGGGTAAATGTTACCATCCTAAACAAAAAAAATTAATTTGTTAAAGCTTAATAGATTCTTAAAAGTAAGATTAAACCTCTTTAATGAGCCTTCCTTGAAAATTTCTTATCAAACTTGTGGAGACCCACCAAGAATTCTTGATGATGCTTGAAATTATTCGGTGAATTTTTTAAATCTTGGTGTGATTCATGTTGGTTCATTATTTCCTAGTTCTTACAAAAAATTAATAATGTGTTTTCTATGTTGAATGTCTCTTGATCCTTTAGAATTAAAAATGTGGTGTGTTGATTTACATGTCCTTCCCATAAAAGTAATTTTGTGATGTGTTTGAACCATCATTCTGATCAAAAGTTGATTGATAAGATGACTCAACCAAAACACCATAAAACTATAATTAAGGAGATTTGACCTTAGAACTTAACAAATAAATTGGAGCATAGAAAAGGGAAGTGATACTTGTTATACCCTCGATAGATTAATAGAAGAAATATAAACCATGTAGAAGAGTAGAAAGTAAATCTTTTCCATCCACCTTCCTTGTGAGTAAACTAAATGCTCTCTACCTATACAGAATGGTGAGACATCTTGCCCACCTTAGTGGTGCTCTTTATAACGTAAACTGATGATTTCATAATAGAAACAAATTTGTAACTAAGGAAGCATGAAAGGAATGTTCTTATCAAGAAAATCTATAACTTTTGAATTAATAAGTTGATTTATAAAATGGGTAAAATTTATGTGTATTGAGTACAATATATAGTTGAACTTGTAGTTTTGTCGCCTACCTGAAATTGTGAAACACCTGGTGGATAGTAATGTGTTCTAGTTGTCTTATTACTTCTTGTCCATGGATGTATGTGCCTTTCTTGTGGGAGTTTTGGGTCATCACACCCTTATCATCCCATAACTCGATGGATGTGAGTTGTGGTCCTTTTGGATTGAGATACTTATCTGTTGTTTGAGAAGCAACCTCTGTACGTGTTCTGTCTTGTCCTTGGATACCTAAGTTATTGTAATTTTAAGGCAACATATGTTAAGGATATAAGATAACTTTGGGAAGTATTCTTTTCTTCATATTCTTCTTGAGGTCACCTTGTTGTTGAATCCCTTCTTCTCATTAGGATGAAAAGTGCAATATGATGTTATTCACCCTTGGATTTGATTGGACCCTGTGTTACTTGCTCTTCTCCCAAGAAACCTTGAATGGTCCTTGGTCTTTCTTATGCACTCTTTATGGCTATTCCTGAGCTCGAGTAGGAAATAATATAAATAATCCCCATTATGCTTTAATGTATGGTGCTTGAATTGATAAGTTAGTTGCTAGGGGAGATATATATATATATTTCTTTGCTTTATGGTTTACTTCTCTAGATTTGGTTGGTATGGTGTGTTTGATTGTTAAAACAAAAGTGTAAAAATCAAACTCTAGGAAATAATTGTGGCCTTGAATTCACTTAGCATTACCATGAAAAGTTAATTGTGCACATCTCGAGTTATAGAAATGTATTTCCTTGATTAGTTTCCTTGATGGTAAATGCTTGTTGATTTAGGTGTCCTTGTTGGTTAACCTCATCTTTTTTTATCTCAATTTGTGGACCTTGAGTAGACTCTTTCCTCGTGTAATCTTGGCCATGGTTTATTTTTGTTGGCCTTCTATAAACAACAGAACTATGAAAGAATAATGTAACCCTAGTGGAAACCTCAATTTTTGTTAATGTGGTATGTGTATCAGTGGGAAACTGTGTGGTCATCTCAAGTTTATGGAAAATTTTCCCTGTAATTCCCTTACTTGGTGGTTACTCTTGATGATATTTTTTAACTCTTCTTGTTATATTATTATGTGTTTTATCTTGTTTGATAACATAAAGTTACTCCTTAGATTATTACATGTTGCATAGCCTTACATGCAGAAAGTTTAGAACTCATCCCTTGCAATCTCCCTTCTTCTTGCTGAATTATATTGGACCGAGACTAGTAGTTTTTTAGACCCACACTTGTTTAAAGCAAACAATCCCATAATGGGAGTGACCACTTTTTCTATTGCAGTTATTGATATCTCTCTCTTCCTTATGACTTCTGGGAGGAATTCGAGTCTAAGGGGAGGGGGGGTGTAGTGCCCAATTCCCTTTGGCACCTTTTATTACTGATCATGAGACTTTAGACTATATAACAGACATCCTTAATAGTTTCGATTTAGTATGGTGTTAGATGTCAGATCCTAGATTATTGTCTGGATCTGATTCATATATAATGCATGGTGACTGTATTAGAGGCATTTCACATAGTTGTATGATGATATACTATCGGACATGGATGTTTAATGAAAGTGTATCTTAGACTTGCGATATTTGGAGATTACGAGTAAAACTAGAAAAAGGAAAACTTATTTGATGATGATATAGTTGTTGATATAAATTGTAAATGATTTCATTGATTGCCTTGGTGATTGTTGTGATTCATATGTATAGATGATTTTGTGATTTGTTTATATATTCATATTGGACGTTCTTGCATATGGCCACGAGGAACATCATTGAAGACCAGGTATTTGTGTTTTATCAGGTTTAAAATATCACATTAAACAGAGTATTAGGGGATTGGAGACTAACCAATTGTGGATTTCTAGGTGAATTCGACAAGGTCACCATGGAAAGGAGTCTTTAGATTTTGTGTGAAGTGTGTGTTGTAATTTTGTTAGAGATTCCCATGGGGGGGATCATATTTACATGTGACCATGGGTTTTTATATTTTATTAATGTGGTAAAATGTTTACTTTGTTGCTGTATGTATTTTATTACATAATATATTCCTTCTTTTAATTAATTAAAGTTGTGGAAGATTAATGTGAGAAATCATATGATTAAAATTTAAATAAATCAAATGACGGATATGGGAAAATAATAATTCCAAAGTTGTTGGTTTGTGTAAGAGTATGTTTAAGTCAATTTTGGAGTATGAAACACTCCACCTCCATGAAAAATTCGAATATTTCCTTGGGAGTTATTTTTTGGAGGCTTTTGGGACAAGAAAAACTTGTCCCATACCTCTAAATTTAATATACCAACCATACTTATGGATGGAGATGTGATTTGTGAATTTTAAATGCATTTTATTCATCATGTTGCTTGTTTTGGATTACACTCTCTTACATTTTATTAAATTGTTGGCCCTTGAGGTGTGGGCTCTTTTTGGAGTGTGCAAGTAACTTGTCATATTTTCACCCACCTCTTGAATTGTGCTTGGGAGAATGGATTTTTGGATCTTTAGTGTTTGAATTGGTGGATGTTTGATGTGGCATCCTACATGGATCCACATCATCATCTTCTCTGCCTCTTCTATTTAATTCAAACTCTCTTCTTGTTTTGGGTTGTTGAAACATTATTGCAGTGCATCCTTGGAAGCGTATTTTTTCTCCTGAACGGAGCGGGATGACTTTGGAGTTGCATTTCCCAAGACTGTTGCATTGGTTATCGAACCTCATTGAAGTGATCCTTGGGGGCCCATGTTTCTCTGATTAGATATCATGTTGATCTTCTGAGGAAATTGGTGTGCCTGTGAACATAGCTTTAAAATATGCTGTCATAGTCAGTGTGTGGGTTAGCAATACATATTGAAGATGTTTCTAGCAGGCAAGGGTCATCAATGACCAATCGAGAGACAATGGCATTTATATGGAATCTTGACCATGGATTCCATGTAAAAACTCTCTGGTTGAAGAATAATTTTTCTTCAAAACTATAGTTGGCATGGTTGGGTAGACAATCCAAGGATTCAACATGTAGGAGAAGGCTACTGGGGAAGCCATAAAAAATTGTGAACATGGGTATATACTATGTGTTGTCATTCATATCTAGCAAAATAAAATGAAGGGGAAATGAGATCACGAAAACATGTGCATAAAAATAAAGAGAGGTAGTTACTTGTTGGGGAGAATCACATGTACCAATATTCTATGGGGGGGCACCTAAGGAGGGGTTAGGAGCATAACTATTGTCATGGGATATGATATGTGATATTTGTGGTATGCATTTTAGGTGGAGGCCGAATTCCCATGATTGAGGCTTGGAGATAACGTTGAGGATTCTCCAATGGTTATCCTCATGTACATCATTGGGGGGAACTCCTGACATAAGTTTGTGCAAGTCAGGCCTGTTGGTCTGAAAAATTGTCGGTTAGGTAGGTCGTGGGGAAATAGGCCAACAGTGTGCAGGGCACAGCCCCTCTTTGAAACAGCAAAGTGAAATTGGTTTATTGCTAATCTATCAAGCAAGAATCTGTGCAAATCTACACTATTCTAACTTCAGGGGGTTTGGGATCTCATCCCAGTAGAGGTAGTTACAACAACGAACAAAAAGGTAGGAGGGAAGGAACGGAGGAGGGTAAATCTGAAGGAAGAAAAGAAAAGAATTCCAAGATAGAAAGATCAGAATGTTTATGCTTTGGGATGGTAGTAAACAGAGCCAAACTTACTTGCATAAACGAATTAAAGCAATACTGATGAACATATGACAGATAAGTAGGAATGAATCTAATAGAATAAAAACATAGATCTAACTTTAAGAAAGATCTTGATGCAAATAACACATATATTGAGCACAAAGTTTGAATATGTGTATTAATATTTCTTCTGTTGCAAGAAAACACAAAGTATTTCTCTCCTCACTTCTCTTTTCATACAAAACAAATGTCCACCTTTGGAATACAAAAAGTATTCAAGTATTTATAGGAGGAGAGGAGGAAAGAAGATAAAAGCAAACCAACAACTACTTACAAAATATCTTACAAGATATTTACAAAATATCCAAAAAGTCAAAAGTTGACTTTGGGCAAGTTTTTCGATGACAACATCCCATGGTGCAACATGGATGAGGTCATCATAAATGCCAACATGCTTTTTAAATATTTTTACAAAAATGATCGAACGCATACACCAGAGGAAAAACTACTCCTCATCATCTCTTTGTTTGAAATTGAGTGTCTTGCTTTTGATCAGGAGAGGTCGATTGTGACACTGCAAGCTCGGTATTCCATAAACTTGTTGATCATTGCTTGAACTTGAGCATGATCTGGACCTTTGAAATGGTCACCAATGACCTCACAAGTTTCTTTTTCATTTTTTAGCTTATCAAAAAGCCTGATGTACTTCTCACATGCATCGATCAAGAAGTGAATATAACCATACCAAAATTTTGTTCCGATCCCTCGTTAGGGATCCCTTGCGTTCGAAACGTTGTAAAATCCCTTCCCGGGAAATCTGGTTTTTCGAACTTAGTCTTTTGAGCCTTTTTTGGCTGGGCGCATGAAATTGCTATGTAACACCAACTTTTGGTGCGCCCCCTTTAAAACCTTTGGCGCATGATTTTCAGTGTCAACACACCTTTTGGTGCGCCAAAGTATGTTGAGCCTTCCCTGCGTGCGCCAAGGCGCATGCGCCTTTGTGTTGGCACAACTTTTGTTGCGCCATGTTTTGGTGCGCCAAAGGGCACACATAACTTAATGTCGACATAGCTTTTGGTGCGCCAAAGGCGCGCTTAATTTCTTGCTGGCAAATGTTTTCATGCGCCAAAGGGCGCACGCTTTTCCCTGTCGACAGCAACTCTCATGTGCCCTTTAAAAAGTGGGTGGCGCATTTATGACCAGCTCACCTATATATAAAAAGTTTGCGCGCCCAAATGTCATTTTCACTATTCGCAGAGCACGTGATTTTTTTCTCTGAGCCTGTCAGCCCCTGCCTCGTCATTTTCAACGCATTGTGGACCCGTTTTCAAGATTTTCACTATTTATCCAGGTAAGAGGTTCTTTTCTCTCTTCTCATGTTTTGCGTTTTTAGTTCTTGGTGTGCTTGGTGGTCTGGTTTTAGTTGTGCGTTTGAAGTTTTGAAATATCAAAATGTTGAGCTAGCCCTCCCCTTCATGCTGTCTTTCCTTATCCTCTCCCCCTCTTTCCAGATCTGCTGGTAGGAGGATGTTATCCTAAAACATGGTTTGTAACCCTCCTGGTTTTAACCATTTCATTTCCCAAACACCTGCTAAAACAAGGAAGAGGAGAAGAAGAGGATCTAAAGCCATTTTTCCCTTGGGCGCATCAGTGCACTATTTCCTCTTGCAACATCTGTAAACAGTTGAACAGAACCCCCCATGGCGCATCTGTCCCCCTTGCAACATGATAAAAACCCGCGCCCTTGGCACACCCATCTTGCCTGCTGCAATCGCTAAACTTGCGCTCCAATGGCGCGCCAACCTTCCTTGCTGCATCCCATTTCCATGCGCCAATGGCGCACCCAACATCTATGCAACACCGGCTTTATCTGCGCTGTGTGAAGTTATAAAGGCGCAGGCGCATCCCTCGATTGCAATAACATCATGTTGTGTTAACCCTTCGTGTGCCGCGCCATATTCCCTTTGGCGCACGAAAAGCTCATGTTACACAAACCTTACATGCGCCTTTGGGCGCACCAAATCCCAATGCAACATGAAAATTCTATGCGCCAAAGGGCGCATCCTGTCCCTATGTAACACAATGTTTTCATGCGCCTTTTATAAAATGCAATCTGCAGTATGCATGCGCCATGCGCCTTTGGCGCCAGTTTTAACCTTTGCAACACGCCTCTTCCTGTGCGCCTTACCTATTTAGCCCTGTAAGCTGCAATTTTCATGCGCCCTGCGCCCTGAGCCTTAAAATAACTAACTCTTTCTTCTGTTCACATTCCAATGGAAGATCAAATGGCTAATTCAACCTTTTCGGATTGGGTCTCGCTTCTTCTTCATGCAGATCAGCAACTGAGTTCGAAAGAACATATGTCTACATCCAGCAGGAGACCCACCAAACCAAAAGGAAAGGCTAAGCTTACGGAGGAAGAAATGAAATACAAATATCAGAGGGTCAGAATGCCCGAGTCACAGGCCGAATGCAGCATGGACGTTAGAGACTCAGAATTGGGGCATATCGACATGGAGGAATTCTGGGCCAGAACTCAGAAAGTTACAAGGAGTCCATGGATGGACAAATTGATCGGCAGTGCCCTGCACTTCACCGGAGGAATCCCCGTCAGCGCCGTCAACAATGAATTTATGATGGTGGTTGCCCAGAGTTACAACAAAGACACAAGGTGTGTCGAAAACAGCAAGGGCGAGGTAGTCATTAACCTCACTGCCCGTCATTTTGAGATCATACTCGGCATCCCTCACCACCGGCACTTTGTGGCCGTTAGCCAAGCAGAGTGCATCAAGGCCTGGGAAGACAATGAAGACCAGTGTATGCAGCTAATGAACGAAGTATATCTGAAAAATAAGAAGGTAGTAACCCGGTGGCCCCAAATCATCCACCACAGTGACTTCTCAGAAGAGCTCAGTGATACCATTACCTTCCTGAGCAGGGTCTTCGGGCTTTCTGATGCCCATTACTTCCATAAATGGATGCTGCGCTACTTGGAAACAATGAACAAGAATTTCAACAACCTGCCCTGATCATCTCTTTTGCTAGGGGGAAATTATAAGCAGCACCATCTTTCGGCCGCTACAATAATTCGATGCACAACAGGCTGCTCCTTCCATATCTTCTCCTTCTTCTTCTTCTTCTTCTCTCTCTTCTCCGTCTTTCTGTTGGAATATCTAAAGTATGTTGGCACAAATGATGGCATCATCCATGTCAAGATCATGGGATGATGTCATCCATCAAGTTGTCAAAAGTCAACATGACTTTTAGATATTTTGTAAATATCTTTGTAAATAGGTTGTTGGCTCCTTTTTGCCTTCTTTCCTTCTCCTCTTCTATATATATTGGAATACTTGTTGTATTCATGACCCATGGTCATATGATCTTTCAGATGAAAATAGAAGTGAGGAGAAAAGACTTTGAGATTTCTTGTAACAGAAGAAAAACTACAATACAAATATTTAGGCTTTGTGCTGAATACTGTGTTAGAGCCATCAGAGCTTTCTTATGTCTAGATCTATGTGTTTATTCTGTTAAATTGCATATCTACCTTTTTGTCATTTAATCATCATCAGTATTGCTTTGTTTATTTATGTAAGTAGGTTTGGCTCTGTTTACTACCAATCCCAAAACATGCTCTTCCCGACCTTTCTGCTTTGGAATTCATTTCTTTTCTTCCTTCGAAACCTGCTCTTTCCTCATCCCCTCTTCAACTTTCCTTTCTTGCCGCAGTCGGAAACTTGATCCAATGGGATGAGATCCCAAACCCCCGAAGGTAGAATCTGTGAGACTTGCATAAGATTCCTGCTGGTAGAATAGCAATAAACCAGTTTCGCTTTGCTGACTCAAAGAGGGGCTATGCCCTGCACACTGTTGGCTCATTGTATCCATAGATCTGCAAACAAGCAGACAGATTTTAGACCAACAGTTTTTGGTGACTCCGCTGGGGAACGAATAGATCTGTCAGATCTATGATGGTGGTAAGATAGAAAAATCAGAAAAAATAAGAAAATCGCTGCCTGTTTGCAAATCTGAACTTTTTGATAAAAATCCAAAAATTTGTAAATTTTGCTCTGAATTGAAAATTTTCTTCTGAGATCCATAGATCTGGCCTAGTTACAAATCTTTAGTTCGCTGAGTTTTTATAAAAATTAGTATTTTGCCGTAGATCTGGATTTTTGGTTGTTTGCTAAAAGTTTGAAACCCTCTGAAAAAAGTCAAAATCAGATCCGAAAATCAGCTTGCTATTCTTCCCTGCCATCTTATCCTCGTTGTTATTTGTCATTAACCGCAATCAGTTTTCTGAAGAGGATAGTTTTAAATATTTAGAAAAGTACATGCTGCTGGTTTTTATCAGAAAAACCAGAAAATCAGCAAGTACAGCCAAAAAGAAATTTTAAATCTGCGCTACAACGTTACAGATCTGGAAGGTACACTGGCGAGTGAACCTTTTACGCGCAGCAGGAGAGCCCGTGGAGAAGCTGATCCTACTTTCGATCTGCTTCAAAGGCACAATTTCAGCGTAACGCCGGCACGTTTTTCAGCGCTAAGCTCGGCTAGCCGGACATCCAGGAGTGTCTCACCTTCACGAAGAAAAATTCTTTCGCAGGGGGCATCCACATCCCTTTGTAGTGCCTTGCTACTCAGCGGAACCACACTTCCAGCTCGTGTTCTCTTTCCCAGCTTTTCAGATGGCAGTACCATGGGGAAACGCCATGGGTCCTTTAGCTTTACCACATCCAGTTCACGCGCTCCCTCACAGAAACCGAAAGAATTTTCCCAAATTCGACGGGACCGGAAATCAAAGCATGGATTCCCACATATCTGCATTCATCATGTCATGCAGTATTTTGGATGTAACTCATGAAGATGTGTCGGTTCGCCTTTTTCTGGAAACCCTACAAGGACCTGCAGCTGAATGGTTTCAACATTTACCAGCCGGATCTATTACCAGTTGGGCCACCTTTACGGGATGCTTTCGAAGACAGATACAAGCCTTCAGAGGATGCATTTGCATTATTATCACGGATCACTCACCTGAAGAAAGAGGAAAATGAGACCATGTGTGATTTTATCACCCGGTTCAATGCACTAATCAACCGTGTCCCTGTTGCCATGCTTCCAACGCCGGAAAATCAAAAGTGTTTCTTCGTAAACGCTATGAGTTTGAAAGTTAGTTTCTTACTCCTTCAGGAACGAGTTGCTACCTTGATTCTCACCCAAGCCGCTGCCATTCGGATAGAGGATAATCTGATAATATCTGGCGAATTGAAAAAGGAATCAGCCAAGCCTAAATCTTTGGGCCCTTCGCCCACTACTTCGTCTGATCCAGCCTTTCAAAAGATGGTGAATGACTTGCTTGCATTGAAGAAGCAGTTGGCCCAGGCCTCCCCCAGTTCCTCGTACCGGGATATTCCGCGGAGGAATTTCATTCCCAACAATGTTTCACAAAGGCCGCGCCTACCTACAGCTGCTCCGCGGTTGGCGCTTGAGGCTCCTCCGGTCAACGCTCTGGCCGAAATCGAAGAAGAAGAGCAGTATTATGAAGAACCTTCGTCTCAAGGCGAAGATGATCAAGATGTCAGTGAACCGGCTGGTGACTCTACTATCGGGTATATGGAATTTGATGAGGAAGAATCTGATGAAGAAGAGGGTACCCAGGGATATGCAAGCGGACAGTCATATGCTGTTTTTACTCGCTCGCAAGGAAAAGAAGCGGAAGTTGCTGCCCATGTCCAGCAGGAGAAGGCCGTGTCAAACGCGCCTCCGATCATTGCTAAAAGAGGTAATCCTCTTCCTACTCAACTCCCTGGCAAATCTTTTACAAGGAAATCTTTTCCCCCTATCTCTCCTCCAAATCAATCCTCTCACATTCCTACCAAGGCCACCAATCCTATTCCATCATCGCGAGGTGAGGGACTCATTCCTTTCACCAACGCAACCCTTGGCCGCATTTGATATCATAGATCATGCAAAAAAGACCAAGATCCAAATGTCTGAAGCTGAGTACCTTCAGTCAAACCCCGAACAGCTTGTAAGATTGACCAAATATATTCAGAGTCAAGCTGTTGCATCTAAGCAGGTTTCCCCAAAAGGAATCCTTTCCACTCCCCCTGAATCCCACATAAATGTTGCTTCAACATCGGCATCAGGCAAGATAGAGCCTTTCTATCTCTCTCTCCTAATCAATGGCCATAAGTTGAGTAACTGCATAATTGATTCCGGAGCTTCTGATAACGTCATGCCGGAAAAAGTCGCCCATGCTTTGGGCCTCACTCTTACCAAGCCTTTCGGCAGATGTTATTCATTGGAAACCAAGCAGGTTCCGTTGGTTGGCCAAATCAAGGACGTGCAATTCGCATTTGCGGCTTTCCCAGATAAAAGAGTAAAAATGACAGTCCTCGTTGCTGACATTCGGCAGCCTATGGAATTTTGCTGGGAAGAAGTTTTTGCAGCGAAGTTGGTGGAGAAATTCATATGGACTGGTCTAAAGCTAGAATTCCAGTCAAAGGCGTAATGCAGACTTTGGAGCCGGAATCACAAAAGAAGTACTTGGTTACCAGCTCTGAAGACCCCAAGGCCCAAATCCTTTTTGAATCATCAGGGATGGGGAACTACTTCTTATCTACCGAGACAGATAAAACGGGTGTTCTCGTTCAGGAGAAAGATCTTAATAAGATCTAGACCTTGTAGTTTGATGGAAGTTGCGCGACTAGTGGATGTGGCACTGGGGCCGTGCTGATATCTCCCGAAGAGGAGGTAATTCCTCTCTCTTTCAAATTGCAGTTTTTTAACACTAACAATACTGCTGAGTATGAATCTCTGTTACTCGGTATGCAAGCCGCAAGGGAAAGAGGAATAAAAAATCTAAAAGTACAAGGTGATGCAGAGCTAGTTGTAAATCAGGTCAAAAGGATTTACCAAGTGAAAAATGAAAGGCTCAGGCATTACCGTAATGCGGTATGGGACAGCATTGAAGGATTCGATGCTTTTTCAATAGAGTCCATTCCAAGGGCTCAGAATGACATGGCTGATTCATTGGCCGTTTCAGCGTCCCTCATGCTCCCACACCCAGGTTTGAAAACAAACAAGTACACCATTGAGGTGGTTTTCCGCCCGAGCGTGCCAGACAATTCTCAGCATTGGCAGGTGTTCAACGACGATAATCAACTCATTGCTTTTCTAGAAAAGGTAGAAAATTTTAAAGAATTGCACTTTGAAGGATCTACTTCCACTTGCCGTGAATCAGTCACCGATCAAGGCGACGAATCCGAAGGGAACGACGGCATATGTCAGCTCAAAGGAAATAAAATTCCAAAAGGCCTGGTTTCTCTGGAGCGCCTGTTCGACAGGCATGACCGTTTTGTAAAAAAGAAAAAGTGGGATGACCCTGACTCATCCCCAGAAACCGAACCGGTCAATATAGGTTCGATAGAGCACCCGCAATTTGTGAACATTGGCAAATGTTGCACGCCTGAGGAGAAACGGAAATTTGTCAAGTTGCTAAAAAAATATATGGACGTGTTGGCATGGTCCTATGCCGATCTAAAGTCCTTTAAGCCAAAGGACGTTCAGCATGACATTCCGTTGAAAGACGATGTCAAAGCCTTTCGCCAGAAGCAGAGGCACTATAATCCTAAGATCTCGGGTACCATCCAGGCTGAAATTCAGAAGATGTTGGATGCAAGGATCATCTTTCCTATCCATCACAGTACTTGGGTAGCAAATATTGTGCCAGTGCGCAAGAAAAATGGCGAGATACGCATATGCGTAGACTTTCGCAATTTGAATCAAGCTTCCTTGAAAGACAACTACCCTCTTCCGATAATGGATCAAGTTCTGCAAGCAGTAACTGGATCAGAGATGCTGTCCATGCTTGACGGTTTTTCAGGTTATAATCAGATTGAAGTTTCACCTGAAGATCAGTTTAAAACAGCATTCACTACTCCCTGGGGTACATTTGCCTACAACAGGATGCCTTTTGGCCTAACTAATGCTGGTGCCACTTTTCAGCGGGCCATGGATTTTGCATTCAAAGGTATGATGGGGAAATTCATTGTGGTTTATCTAGATGACTTAACCGTGTTCTCTAAACAACGAAATGATCATTGTGATCATTTGGAGCAAGTGTTGGCCAGGTGCCGAGAACATGGGATTTCCCTAAACCCAAAAAAGTCTGTTTTTGGAGTCACGGAAGGGAAGTTGCTAGGGCATGTGGTTAGCAAAGAAGGAACAAAGATAGATGCCGAAAGAGTTAAGGCTATTCAAAGCCTTACTCTGCCTACAAGCAAGACTGGTGTTCATTCTTTCTTTGGAAAGGTGAACTTTCTCAGGCGTTTTGTTCCTGACTTTGCTGAGAAGACCGGTCACATATTGAACATGATGAAGGGGTCACCAACTTTCAGATGGAGTGAAGAGGGAAAAAGGTCATTTGAAGAAATAAAAGCTTCCGTTGCTCATGCACCAGTCCTGGTATGTCCCGATTTCTCCAAGGACTTCATCATGTATAGTTACGCATCTGAGCATACTGTGTCCGCAATCTTAATGCAAAAGAACTCGGAGGATGTTGAATCTCCGATCGTGTTCATGAGTTCTCCCCTCAAGCCTCACGAACTAAAAATGACTCAACTGGAAAAGCATGCCTTCGCCATTGTCAAAGCAGTGAAGAATTTCAGGTATTACATTCTAAACTCGCATACGGTGGTGCTGGTCCCTGACACGGCGGTGAAATCAATTCTAACTCAGCAGGAGTTAGGAAGCTTGTGAGGAAATTGGATCGCAAAGGTCCAGGAGTATGACCTGGATATTAAACCAACCAAGCTGGTGAGGGGCAAGGGCCTGTGTCAGCTAATGGCTGAAAACAAAGATTCAGAAAACCCTGATGACAGGGGTGACTACACCGACGAAACACAGGACCGGCAGGAAGAGCCTGATTCTCTGCCTCTGGTTCTATTTGTTGCAACTAGTGATGAATGGTACTCTGACATCGCTTTCTTCCTTACCTACGGCGAATGCCCAATGCACCTAACTGCAAAGGAGAAGCGCACTATAAAGCTCAGAGCGGCTAAATATGTCATCTGGGATGACGGTTTATATAAACGTGGGATAGATGGCATCTTTTTGCGATGTGTTGACAAACCCCAGCAAGTAAAACTACTGGAAAGTTTTCACAATTCAGCCTGTGGAGGGCATTTCTCTTCCTCCGTAACTGCACACAAGATCATTCGAGCCAGGTACTATTGGCCGATGCTCTTTCAAGATACAGCCATCTGGGTGGCGAAGTGTGAACCCTGCCAGCAATTCGTCGGCAAGCCCAAGTTGGCTGCCTTTCCCCTAAGGCCGGTCATTATCAATGAACCATTCAGGCAATGGGGAATTGATTTTATTGGCGCACTCAATCCTCAATCGAGTGCCGGACATAGCTATGTCCTTACAGCAACGGATTACTTCACCAAGTGGGTGGAAGCCATACCTGTCAAGCATGCCACTTCTGAGGTGGTTTGTAATTTCATTAAAGAAAATATCATTGTCAGGTTCGGCGTTCCAAACAAAATCGTTGCTGATAATGCTTCTAACTTCTCCTCACGAGAAGTTATTAGTTTTTGCTATGAATATGGGATAACTTTGGCTCACCAGCCTCAGACTATTACCCTCAGGGAAATGGTCAGGCGGAATCCAGTAACAAGAACTTGGTGACCATCATACGGAAGTTAGTAGATGAGAATCAGCGAATGTGGCACAAGTCTTTGTACGACGCTTTGTGGGCCGATCGTATTACTCCCAAGAGATCTCTCGGCATGTCACCTTTTCAAGTGTTATATGGCACTGATGCCGAGCTTCCCATTTCTGCGGAACTTCCTGCTCTACGTTTGGCACGAGCCATCGAAGACGAAACTTTCCAAAATTCTCTTGAAAAGAGAATCATGTATCTGGCAGAACTTGAAGAAAAGAGAGTAAGGGTGGTCGACAGGATCACTGAACATCAGAATCAAGTTAAGAGGATTTTTGATAAAAAAGCAAAGCAGAGGGATTTTCAAGTGGGAGATCTCGTCCTTTTGTGGGACAAGCGAAGAGAGCCAAAGGGCATGCACGGAAAGTTTGATTCCCTGTGGAGAGGGCCCTTCAAGATCAAGCAGCTCAGCGGAGAGAATAGCTTCTATCTCTCATATCTGGATGGAACCGAGCTCCCGCTTCCTTATAGCGGGCAACATCTAAAAATTTTCAGGAAGTAGAGCTTGCTCTCTTCTTTGTACAGTTTGTTTTAGTTGTGTGTTTGCTTTCGTCGTGTGGTTGCTTTCGGTTTGTTGTGTGTTTCCTTTCTTCTCCCTCCGGTCACCCTTGTTTTTGACTCTGTTACCCAATGGATAGGCACATGAGAACTGGGATTCTCTACCCCCGAGTTTGCTCAGGGATAGTCCCCAGAAAGAGCCAGCTGTTATCCCGTAAAATTGACAAGGGCAATTTTACCGATAACCATACCGAAATTTTGTTCCGATCCCTCGTTAGGGATCCCTTGCGTTCGAAACGTTGTAAAATCCCTTCCCGGGAAATCTGGTTTTTCGAAACTTAGTCTTTTGAGCCTTTTTTGGCTGGGCGCATGAAATTGCTATGTAACACCAACTTTTGGTGCGCCCCCTTTAAAACCTTTGGCGCATGATTTTCAGTGTCAACACACCTTTTGGTGCGCCAAAGTATGTTGAGCCTTCCCTGCGTGCGCCAAGGCACATGCGCCTTTGTGTTGGCACAACTTTTGTTGTGCCATGTTTTGGTGTGCCAAAGGGCGCACATAACTTCATGTCGACATAGCTTTTGGTGCGCCAAAGGCGCGCTTAATTTCCTGCTGGCAAACGTTTTCATGCGCCAAAGGGCGCACGCTTTTCCCTGTCGACAGCAACTCTCATGCGCCCTTTAAAAAGTGGGTGGCGCATTGATGACCAGCTCACCTATATATGTGTGTGTGTGTGTGTGTGTGTGTGTGTGTGTATGTGTGTGTGTGTGTGTGTGTGTGTGTGTATATATGTGTTTGCGCGCCCAAATGTCATTTTCACTATTCGCAGAGCACGTGATTTCCTTTCTCTGAGCCTGTCAGCCCCTGCCTCGTCATTTTCAACGCGTTGTGGACCCATTTTCCAGATTTTTGCTATTTATCCGGGTAAGTGCTCTTGTCTCTTTCGTGAGTTTTGCTAGATAGTGCTTCTTGCTTGCTGGTTTGGTTTTTGATATGCATGTGTTGAGCTTTTTCCCCCCCGCATGCTGTCTTTCCTTATCTTCCTCTTTCCAGATCTGCTGGAGGAGGATGTCATCCTAGAAACAATGGTTTGTAACCCTCCTAGTTTTAACCATTTCATTTACCCAAATGACCTGTCAAAAAGGAAAAGAGGAGAAGAAGAAATCTAAACCATGTAAAGACCCCTTTGAGAGTGATTTAGTTCACTGTTTCTCTCTTGCCTTCGGCGCATCTGTCACCCCTGTTACATGAACAAAACCCGCGCCAATGGCACACCTTTCATACTTGTTGCATCATGAACTCCTGCGCCCTCAAGGCGTGCCTCTTTCACATGCTGCAAGTGCTAAAATTGCACCCCTTTGGCGCACAATCCTTCCTTGCTGCATCACATTTCCATGCGCCAATGGCGCACCCAGCATCCATGCAACACAAGCTTTATCTGCGCTAAGTACAAATCTTTGAAGGCGCAGGCGCATCCCCGATTACAATAACATCATGTTGTGTAAACCTTTCGTGCGCCGCGCCATGCTCCCTTTGGCGCACGAAAATTTCTTGTTACACGAACCATCCATGCGCCAAAGGGCGCACCAAATCCCAATGCAACATGAAAATTCCATGCGCCAAAGGGCGCATCCTGTCACTATGTAACACGCACTTTTCATGCGCCTTTTATAAAATGCAATCTGCAGTATGCATGCGCCATGTGCCTTTGGCACCAGTTTTATCCTTGCAACACCCTCTTCCTGTGTGCCTTACCTCTTTAGCCCTGTAAGCTGCAATTTTCATGCACCCTGCGCCTTGAGCCTGAAAATAACTAACTCTTTCTTCTGTTAGCACTTCAATGGGAAATCAAATGACTGATACAACCTTTCTACGTTGGGTTTCGCTTCTTCTTCATGCAGATCAACAGATAAACTTAGAAGAACATATGTCAACATCCAGCAAAAGACCTATCAAATTGAAAGGAAAGGCTAAGCCTATGGAGGAAGAAATGAAATACAAATATCAGAGGGTCAGAATGCCCGAGTCACAGGCCGAATGCAGCATGGACGTCAGAGACTCAGAATTGGGGCATATCGACATGGAGGAATTCTGGGCCAGAACTCAGAAAGTTACAAGG
Organism: Taxus chinensis; assembly: GCA_019776745.2. Lineage (NCBI taxonomy): Eukaryota > Viridiplantae > Streptophyta > Pinopsida > Cupressales > Taxaceae > Taxus > Taxus chinensis. The sequence goes on from CM034154.1 coordinate 307,432,226, forward strand.
AGTCCATGGATGGACAAACTAATAGGTAGTGCCCTGCACTTCACCGGAGGAATCCCCGTCAGCACCGTCAACAATGAATTTATGATGGTGGTTGCCTAGTCTTATAATAAAGACACAAGGTGTGTCGAAAATAGCAAGGGCGAGGTAGTCATTAACCTCACTGCCCGTCATTTTGAAATCATACTCGGCATCCCTCACCACTGGCAACTTTGTGGCCGTTAGCCAAGTTCGGTGTCTTTGGCCATCCAAGGGCCCTGGGAACAAAATCATGTCCACTCTGGACTACCGGGTGGATCAGCTTGAATTTGTTCAGGAAAAAAATCGACAAGGTAAAGGAAGAGGCCCTGGATACAATGCATCAAATGGAGGAATTGTTCTCAACATGTCCGGTTGCTCACTCCTTCCTTTACCTTAAGGTCAGCATGAAACCATCCAGATCTTCAAGGAGATGACTTCTCAAGGAACGGGGCTCAGAGGTCACATACCATTGAGGCAGAAAAGGACTACAAACTTCCTGAGCAGGGTCTTCGGGCTTTCTGAAGCTCATAGATGAGCGGGAGACTTGTGAGGTGATCAGCGATAGGCACAAGGATCCTGCTAGGATCAACTTGGGCCAACAATGAACAAGAATTTGGCCTGCTCAGTTCGCATATCTTCTCCTGAGGGGCAACATTATAAGCAGTCCACCCCCTTTCGGCCGCAAGATGATGATGACGAATAGCTGCTGCTCCTTCTCCTTCTTCTTCTTCTTCTTCCCTTTCTCTTCTTCGTCTTTCTGGAAATATCTGAAGTATGTTGATGCAAATGATGACATCATCCATGTTGCATCATGGGATGATGTCATCCATCAAGTTGTAAAAAGTCAACATGACTTTTAGATATTTTGTAAATATCTTTGTAAATAGTTGTTGGCTCCTTTTTGCCTTCTTTTCCCTTCTTCTTCTATAAATACTCCAACACTTGTAGTATTATAGATGCATGAGTGAATATCTTTCAGATAAGAAATAGGAGTAAGGAAAAGAGACTTTGAGATTTTTGTAACAGAAGAGTAATTAATACAAATATTTAGACTTTGTGCTGAATAACCTATGTTATCACCATTAGATCTTTCTTATGTCTGATCTATGTGCTTATTCTGTTAAATCTACTTCTGTTTCATTGTCATTTATTCATCATCAGTATTTCTTTGTTTATTTATGCAAGTAGGTTTGGCTCTGTTTACTACCAATCCCAAAACATAAATCTTCTGACCTTTCTGCTTTGGAATTCATTTCTTTTCTTCCTTTGGACCTGCTCTTTCCTCATCCCCTCTTCCTTTCCTTTCTTTTCACAGTCGGAAACACCCCACTGGGATGAGATCCCAAACCCCCGAAGGCAGAATCTGTGAGACTTGCATAGATTCCTGCTGGTAGAATAGCAATAAACCAGTTTCGCTTTGCTGACTCAAAGAGGGGCTATGCCCTACACACTGTTGGCTCGTTTATCCATAGATCTACCCAAGCGATAGATTTTCAGACCAATAAGGCCAAGATGTTATTGATTGAATCTCAGTTAAAAGTGACCTCTGGTGTCAAACCTTGAGTGATTATAGCCTTGAAGTGTTGGAATGTATCGTCTACTTATCTCAAGGTGAAAGATTCACTAAGCATCCCTGGAGACATCTTTGTAACTATCTACTCCATGTTATATCAAGCATACAGGGTTTCATCCTTGATTTTATCTATCCTCTCTAGGATATATTCCATTTGATCGACCCGATAATCCAATGCAATGAGAGCTTTATTATGTGCTCGCGGGTGATCGATGACGCCGACCTTCAATAGATCGTTGGCTGAGCAGTTAGCCATTGCTTATAATGTTTCATGTTGCAATCTAGTGTTGTCCAACTCCTCAGAGAGGGATCATGCTACTGCTTATAGCTCCTTATTTTCCTAATCTATATCCTGGTAGAGCATTGTGAACTTATTCATCATTTCCTCACTATCTCTAAGGATTTGCTCAATCCAGGAGGATACTGTTGCACATTGTTCACCAATCTTAGCATATTCATTTATCTTTTCCTAACTGAGAACTTTAGGAGGCTTGGTGGAGGTCATAGGAGGAGCGTTGCCCATTCTCTAAAATTCTTGGAGGAGATTTTTTTTTTGTTCTTTGAGTATTCTCTTCTCCTTTTTTGCTTCTTGAAGCTTCTTGCAAAGAGCATCTACAACAGATAAGGCCTCTCCTTGTAGGCTTTCAGATGAGGTTCCCATCGTGAATTGAGTCACTGTGAAATCCGTAGGAGACAAATCTTTCTTTTCTTTGGTGGAATTTGGATATACAATCTCCATGACTCTCTCCCCCAAACTGCTCTTAGAAAAGCAAGTTATCACTTTCTGCTTCTTGGGTCCCTTCTTCAGAATGACAGAGAAGTCCATGGGTGTGATGGGAACCTTTCTCTAGTGCTGATCCAGATGGTCAAAAATATAGCTTGGACCTATTGGAGGAGTAGAGGGAATGGAAGAAGAAACGGGAGTAAAAGGGGAAGCAACTAAAGAGGCTACAGGGAAGAATGTTGAAACACTTTGTGGTGGCATCGACAAGGAGTCCAACACACTACTACTTGTGGGGCCTAGAGTTACTACAGGAGAAGAAAAGGACATGGAGGTGGAAGGGATCTATAATTATATAGAGGGAACACTAGGTGACAGATTCGCAAGAGAGGAGAAGATGGAAGAGGTGGGAGGTGGAAGGGAGGAAGGGAGAGAAGAAGAAACATCCATAGGAATAGATTCTTTAATGATAGGGGGAGGAGAAGGAAAAGAAGAAGGAATGGTGGGTACCTTAGTAGTTGTAGCTAGGATAACATCCTGGGTGGATTTATCTGTTGGAACTTCGGTGGTCTCTTCTTCTTTACCTAGAGACACCAGGTCAACCACTTGTTTCTCATAAGTAGAAGGAGGGATTTAAGGAGCTTATTCCTATTTACTTGATTCTCCCTCCTTGTTTTTCCCTTTTCCTTTCAGCACTTGGACCATTATTGGAGGTGCTCTTCCTGAAGGAGAAGTAGTGAAATCTACTCTGAGGTAGGTGAGACCATTTTATTTTTACCAATTCTCGGTGCGCTGTAACGTGTGCTTAACTCTTTCTTGAATGGTTTTTGGCACCTTGGATCTTTCGATCTCTGCGAATGGCTAATCCTCCCCATCTGTGTCAAGGTAAACTTAATTAATTTCTAGATCAAGCTCTTGGAATCCTTTTGGAATGATGGTTGTGCCATAATGGACGATCTCCTCTAGAGCCAACCGGGAGTGATCCTGTTGCCTGATGTCTATTTCATGTGTCAGGTCGATCCAGTTTTCCTTGATCTTAGGAACATGGATGGGATCAATTTTGGCCCTTGGGAGGAAACTCCAGTAGTCAAAGGTAGGCCTGGCTAGGAATTTGTGCTTTAGATTCAGTAATTGAAGCTCGGCATACATCTCTCATGCTTTCACCAACATGGTACAGGTGTATCAGCCAACTATAAGGGGGAATGGGGTTCCTCCTTTCTTTCTCTTCATATACTTCTCATGGTAAGTGATTAGTTGCCTCAACAAATCTAAGAGGATCAGCTTTTTCCCTGCATACCTTGGTAGCTTTTTCGGTTCCCCCTCGAAATTCACCCCTCTGAGATATGTGAATGTGGGGAACTCTATGAACAATGCTCCCCATTTCTTCGTGGCAGTAATCATGCTCAGGCTGGTCTGACCATGTCTCATATTTGGCCTCAATAGGTAGATTACCTCATATAAGAAGGCATCATTGATTTTGGAGAACTGAGAGATGCTAGCCTTAAGCTTCATCTCTAGGTAGAATTCATATATTTTGACCTAGGGCCATACCCCATTTCGAGCTAAACCCATGAAATCTCTTATTGATACCACACCATATACAACGTAGGAGTTCATGTAGAACTTCCCAGTTTTTAGGACCTTTTGAAGCTGTTGGGAGATGGTGTCGCTAATGATTTCACCCCAGCCAAAACGTTGATCAGGTGTATTCTTTCTCATGGTCTCTAAGTACCTCAGCATCGATTTGTGGAAATAATGGGCATCAGGAAGCCCAAATACTCTATTCAGGAAGGTGATTGTATCACTCAATTCCTCGTTGAAGTCACTATGGTGGATGTTCTGTGGCCATCTTCTCACCAGATTCTTCATTTTCAGATATAGCTCGTTCATCATTTGTACACATTTATCTTCATTATCGTCCCAGGCCTTCTTGTAGTCTTCTAGACTTATGGAGACATATTGCTTGTGATGAGGAATGCCCAAGGTTATTTCAAAGTGATCGGTTGTGAGGTCGATGATCACTTTTCCTTCCTTATCTTCAACACATCTTGTGTCCTTGTTGTAAAATTGAGCAACCAACATAATAAACTCATTATTTACAGCACTTACTAGCAACCCAACTACAAAGTACAATCCACTACCCATTGATGGGTCGTTCTATTCTTCCAATCATTTAACTAACATAATCTTTGTCAGTGTCATTCTAAACTAGGGATGTGTCCTAGATAGTATGCAATGGAGTCTAGGGGAACCAGTTATCCATTGGGTATGTTGGGGGGTTGCTTATTTTAGTGACTATTCTATAGAAATGTAATTCAAATCTACGGAATTTAAATACAATTCTACAGAATTCAACTATTTGCAATGGAAGGAAATTTAACAACTAATCTTTTGTTGTAAAATGAAATACGCACACACTATTCTTAACAAATGAAATTACCATTGCATAAATGAAACTTAGAAGAAAGAAATATTATTCGTTAACCAGATTTGCATAAAAAAAGCATCTATTCTAAATAAAAGTAGTAATAGAGAAAGTAGATACAGTTAATCAAAGCATGCATGTAAGATTTCTCAAATGACAATTGCAGTAATTCCAATCAAAGAAATGTATGCATGAACTCAAAATAACCTCTTATCTCCTTGGTCGAGTGGGCCCTTGCTCTTCCTCAGGATAGAGGGATTAACAACTTCTGATTCTCAAAATGTCATAGCTTTCATTAACTCAAAAATAAGTTGATAACATAGATAGTAAAAATATCAAGAACTGGATGTAGATAATCTCCTTCAGTATATCAAACAGTGGTACTACCAAGTTTTGAAGATGAATTCTTCATATAGATACTGTTAGTTACATGATCCACCAAATAAGGAAGCATTAAACACTATCCACAAAATATTAATTAAAACACATAAATTTCTACTGGCCATTAGGAACAAGCCCAGACTAATAAGTCAACTTGATGGAAACAGTCTTCTACCATATGCTTCAAACTCAGGCTCCATAACTACAAGAAACTTCCATCATTCCCTACACACATCATCACGTTTGATCTCACAAAGATAGTTAGTAGGAGGTTCATGTGATAATCGGTTTTCATAAACTATAACAAGGAAAATGCATAAAACCTACTAAGATATAACTACACAAAACATCCCCATGCATTAATAAGTCATATCAAAAAGATTATTGTCAGCTTGAAGAAATGATATTAATGAGCCAAAAAATGCACTCATCATTTTCCCCCTGACTTTACCTGTTGCATGTCCCTACGCAACTTATCTACATCCTGCTTGCCTACCAAGCTGCTCAGCCATGTCATACTCCTCAAATTGATCAGTGTATTACTTTGTGGTGTTCTTGCAGCCCTGAGTGTTGGAGGTGATTTCTACCCATGCTGTGAAACTATCATTTGACTATGTTACATTGTTCTGCCAGGTAGTGAGAGGGCTCAAAATGAGGGGTGGACATACTTGGAGGCTTGCCCATTCATCATTGTATTGTTAGCTGGTTTTCTCTGTGGCTTGTTTGATAATGGTGATGAGGGAATCACCCCTGCGCATACTCCAGCTAAAATTTTGGGGAGAGAGAACCTCTCTGTGTTTTAAGGGTAGAATTAGAGTATCCCACCTCCTATCACAAGCCTACCAAGCAGTCCCAAAGTTCTCCTAACTATAATTTTCAAAATCAATGACACACTGAAGTAAATTATGAGAAGTGTGTACCCCAACTCCTACCTGATAGTAAAGTGAGTGAAATTTTTTCCATAGGGATACATATGTGTGATGATATGGGAGGATGTGGAATCCAATGGACTGAGTGGTGTGATTGAAAATGTCTATTTTCTAACCCCAAATGATCTGATTCCATAATGCAGACTGAAAGGATTTAATTTGAAAATCACCCACAAATAAATTGATGAAGAAATCAGGGACATTGGCAACTATCATGTAATGAAGATAGAATTCACAAAGAAAATTTTGAATTCATGGAGCACTACACTTATAAATTGATAAAAAACTGGTGCCATTGGGAATTTCATGAGGATCTTGAGAACACAATTGAAATAACTGCCAAGAATAAAATTGTTCTTAGACAAACATGCTATAGACTGGAGAGGATTTCCTACAGGACAAAAGTTTGAGGGACAAAGGATAGACATAGTCTAAAATAGATGTCAGTTTTTGTTTTTCCTCTTGTATAGATTCATTTTCCTTTTTTAATTTTTGATTTGCCTTTCGCAATTCCCTTCCCTGAAGGGATAACTGATGGAAACTATCCAATATGGTAAGACTCTTATCACACTATCACTTCAAACAACTTACTTCAAGATGTAAGGAAACAATTTCTTGTAATTTCTCTACTGTTTGTTGTGTAAATTCAGCTTACAGTAAAAGGTTTTTTTATTCCATACCTTGTAATTGAGATTTCAGTAGTGCGATTTCCTCCAAATAGTTGTGAGAAGGCACAAATTGGGTGTCAAGCACTTCAGGAACCACAAGGTGAATTTTCGTAGATGATGGAATAGCAGATGCTAGAGCGGCCAGGTGATCCTCCTCATGTTGTTCTTCCCAAATGGGAAAAGTCTCTGATTGGGAATCGTCAGTCTACAAAAATGAACAAAGACATCGAGACTGTAGTTACATGGAAGAAGATGAAGCCATGTCACACTTGCCTTTTGAATCAGAAGTGGAAGGGGATGGACCCTTAGGAGTAACAACGGTGTCTACATTCTCAAGAACATCAGCTACCTCTGCTTTGTTGTGTGAAGGGTAAGGGCCCGGTGTAAGGGTAGACCGAGGTACAGAAGAGAGACTAGATTTCAATTGCTTTGGTCTGGCCCCTTTTCCACCAGCACATCCCTTAAGCCTCCGCTTTGGTTTAAAGAAGACCTGGTGTGAACACAACAAATGAATCAACCTCGAGTGTTTAATTACAGAATTTCATCCACCAAACCGGTACTTCTAGAAAACTTTAATAATGGAGTCTGCGAGGTATTCTGGTAGATTTACCCAAAGGGCCTAGTTGACATGTCCCTTTTTAAGGTGGATTAGCATTTTAAGTACATCACCACCCAGAATAGAGGCTTGACCATCGCATATGAAATATTGGTTGACCCATTTCACAATCTCGCTCTACATTACAGGTAAACTTGTCTGCTTAACACCCTTCTAGACACCCAATGGAGTTAGTATGAATTCAGGGAGTGCCTCCCCTTCATTGTGAAATAGAGAAATCAAGATTTGTAAAGGAGCATTCGTCATAACCTTAGAACCAAAGTCTGGCAGGCCAGATAGGTTAGAAATGACCTGACTGGTAATTTCAACCCGTCTTCCACCAACTTGTGAATAGGTGGACTCAAAATTGTTCAAGAAATCTTCCACAATGCTCTCATCGAAACCTTCAAATTGGCGAATGAAATCTAGCCATCCAAAATCATGAAATATCTATGAAAGGGTGGCATTTCGGAGTAAGGCATATAGTGTATCAGGTTCTGATGTCTTTCATGGTCCCATGCTAAAGCCAAAGCTGAGTAATACCAGGTTGTAGAACAAACTAGAACATAGTGTATCTCCCACTTCCTGTCTAGTGACTGATAAAACCAATCGTGCTTGATGTGCATACAAAAATAGTAAGAAGTAGTTATAGAAGCATTAAATTTCAAATGGCACCATATTCCTTGGGTGGCACAAAATCGAGCAAAGGTGGTAGTGGAAAAATAGTGAATGAGATCGGCCACCTGTGTGAGTTTAATAGTTTTGCGGCGGTGCATATCCCATGGTTGAGGAGCAAGTGCCACCCATCCTGACTTTGGAGAGTGTGACACATTCAAAGCATGTAGTGATTATGATCCATTACTCCTTTTATGCCGTCATCCATAGAATTAGATTTAGAAAGAGATCCGAAATGAACATAGCAATCATTTCATGATGGTGTAATGATGAAAAATGCATACATGGGGAAATTTTTTGCATGGAAATACTGTTAGCAAGTTATAATGCACTTACCCATGCCATGTTTAGTTAGCTTATATCCATAGATTCCTATGCCCTACAAATCGAGATGAAGTGTGATTAACGGCAGGAGAAATAATGAAAAATTCCTGCATTTATTGGAAATAACAACAAGAAAAACTGCTAAGGGAAGAAGATTGAATGAAGGATCATCTTCCTTTATTAAACTGGCAAGATATTTATTGCTCTATACTCAAGAGGCAAAGAGCCTCCTCAGCATGCATGTCTGTGTGTAACAAAAAGTCATCGATGAAATTTTTCTTATCCAGCGGTTGGTGATAAATCTGGAGCCTATGCCCATTCACCAGAAGAGTTTGCTTATCTCCATCAATTGGTATCAATTGAATAGATCCATCATCAAACACTTGATTTACCTGATAGGGACCCAACCAATGTGTACATAGCTTACCTTTACACTTCTGATAGCAGGAATCAAAGATTAAACCCATTGTACCTCATGAAATGTCCTTTTTTGATGTGAGCATCATGTCAAGTTATCCGCTGATGTTGTAGAATTTTTTTCTACTGCTTTGCCTCCATTTGCATTTCATCTAATTCATTTAGCTACAGCACTCATTCACATTATGCCTCATCCAAATCGATCCCAACTTCCAACGTTGTTCACCATGTGCACAATTCGAACTCAACAGGTAATAGCAGTTTCTTCCCAAAGACCAACTCATAGAGAGAAAAACTAGTAGTTATTTTCCAGGTCGTGTTATTGGCCTAGACGGCCTCAGGAAGCTTTGGTACCAAATTCTTTCTATTGGAATTGACCACCTTAGTTAAAATATTCTCGAATTCTTGATTGGTTACCTCCACTTGCTCATTTGATTGGGGGTGATATGGTGACGATTTTCAGTGCCTAATTCTGTAGATTTCCAAGAAAGCTTGAATCATATTTTTAAAAAATTAAGGACCTTGATCAAATACAATGGCCCTTGGTGCTCCAAATCACAGAAATTTCTAATTGTACAAAAAATCAGCAACAACATCCTCATTGGCAGATGTCAATGCTTGAACTTCAGCCCATTTGGTGACGTAATCCATGCATACCAAGAGATACTCCTTCCCAAAAGATGGAGGATCAAATGGTCCAACAAATTCAATACCCCATTTCTCAAATGGTCCTAGAACAAGCTGAGGATTCAGAGGCATTTCCATAGAAAGTGTAGGCTTTCCCATTCGTTGGCATGCATCATATTGCCACACATACTTTTTTACAGTCCTATTGAGGGAAGGTCAATAGTACCCTGCTTCAAGGATCTTGTGAATTGTTCATTTCACTGAATAATGTCCACCTCCTGGCTCATCATGACAAGCTCGTAGTATGTCATGTACTTCATCCTCTCGAACACACCTATAAAGAACCATGTCAGGACAACATTTAAATAATAATATGTTACACCATTTATATGTTGCACTAGTCTTAACCAATCGCCTTCTTTCCTTATGAGTAAAATGGGTAGGAAAGTTCCTTGTTGTTAAATAATTCATGAGATCAGCGAACCAAGGAGTCTTAGTCGAGATAGTAAACAAATGTTCATCGGGAAATTGTTCTTGGACTACTTCATCATCACCTGAAACATTTATTCTAGAAAGAAAATCAGAAACAATGTTAGATTTCCCAGGCTTATCTATAATGGTGAGATTGAATTCTTGAAACAAGAGTAACCAGTGAATAAGCCTTCCACCAACCACTAGTTTGTTCATCAAATATTGAATGGCAGAGTTGTTAGTGTAAAATTTTTTTTTATGTCCAGTGATGTAATGGCCAAATTTATTCAAAGCATAGACAACAGTCAAGAACTCTTTTTCTGTAGTAGTGTAATTCCTTTCCGTACGAGTCCGATTTTTTCTGATAAAATAAATTGCATACATATGATCTTCTAAGTCCTTTTGTCCAAGGATAGTGCCCATGGCTGTATTAGAAGCATCAGTGTGGATATGGAAAGGTTGTCCCCAGTCAGGGCCACGTAAGACAGGGGCCATCATTAAATTTTCTTTAATAGAATCAAATGCCTGTTGACACTGAGGAAATCATTCAAAAACACAATCTTTGGTTAGCAGTGAAAACATTGGGGAGGCAATTTTGCTAAAATATTTTATGAATAAGTAGTAATAACTTGCATGACCAAGGAAAATTTTAATGTCAGTTTGATTGGCTAGTGTAGGTAATTGAGTGATGACTAATATCTTTTTGGGGTCCACCTGTATACCTTGCGCTGAAACATGGTGACCTAAGAAAATTCCTTGATTAACCATTATTAGACATTTTTCATGACTCAGAGATAGTTTGTGTTGTTCACATCGACTGAGTACTTTCTCAATGTTGTTCAAATATTCTTCAAAAGTGGATCCATGGAAAATAAAATCATCCATGTAAACCTCAACACAGTCGTTAGCAAGATCTGCAAAAATGGCCAAGACTGCCTGCTAAAATGTAGCAAGGGCATTACAAAGCAGAAAAGGTAAGACTCGGTAAGTGAATGTACCCCAAGGGCACGTAAAATTAGTCTTATCCTGATTAGCAAGGGCAATACTAATTTGATTATACCAACTAAACCCATCCAAGAAAGAAAAATATTTCTTACCAGCCAAATTGTCCAGGAATTGGTCAATGAAAGGTAGGGGAAAATAACCCTTCTTGGTGGCTTTGTTAAGTTCCCTGTAATCAACACATATTCAGCACTTACCATTATTCTTGGGAACAATAACTAATGGGGAGACCCACTGACTATCAGATATAGGATAGATGAAACCTACCTTTAGGAGTTTTTTGATCTCACTTTTGACTATGTCTCTCAATGCTGGATTGATTCTTCATTGTGGCTGCCTTATAGGTTTGATGTCATCAGTGTAAATATGATGTGTACAGATGCTAGGATGAATTCCTTTCATATCAGTGTAATCCCAAGAAAAATCATGGGAATGTTTCTTTAGAATCTCAAGCACCCTAGCTTCTTGATTGACCTCCAAGTTGTTACCTATGGTCAGCTCTCTTCCCATACTAACAAGCACCTACTTGGTATCATTTGCAAGAGCAAGCTTTGTACTAGTGATAAAATAATTCAATGGGAAAACATGGGGCTAAAGCATGTGCAGGATGGGTATGTTGTCAAAAGATATAATATTGGTTAAAGGACAATAGAAATCAGGAACTAAATATTTAGAATTATAAGCATAGAGTTTCCTACCAGACTCAGTAGAGGTAATGTCTACCAAATAAATAGTAGAAGAAATGTCTAATGCTGGTATTCTGGATTCTATAGCAATAGTGTTGATTTCTGTAGTCATAGAGTCCTTAGAATCTGTTAGTGTATATGACTCCACAACTTCCGCCATATGATTGTGTACTGCAATAGTGGCTAGAAAAGAAGAACTCAAAGAGTTAGCATCCAAATAATCCACCCATACCTGGTCACAATTGTTTTTATAAGTCTGGGTAGGAGGATATAATGAAATGTGTTTGGATTTCTGCCCATTTAGAATTGTCATGTTGCCTAACCTACAGTCAATGTATGCAGAAACTGTAGCCAACCAAGGTCTTCCCAAGATGATTGGATATCCCAACTTCCAAGATTTAGGTTGCAAAACCATGAAATCAACTGGGTACTCCCATGATTCAACAATGAACATTATATCTTCAACCACGCCCTCAAGTACATCAATAGATTGATCTGCTAACTACATAATAGTGTTGGTAGGTTGAAGTCCTATTAAGGATAGTAGATTAAACATTTCTGTCATTATGACATTAATAGCAACACCAAGATCTACCAAAATGTTAGATATTGACTGGTTGTTTATACAAATAGTAATGACAGGACTCCCAGGATCCCCATATTTTGGTGAGATAAGGGTGCCAGCAACTAAATCAGCCAAATTCCCTTCGACTCTGACAGTCTTTGGATATTTATTTTTCCTTCCTGGTGTCTTTATACAAGGGTTTCTAATGGTTTGGTTTAGTTCAAGGATTTCCCTTATTGCGTGCAGTAGTGGGACCTCAATATGTACTTTTTTCAATTCTTGAACTAGTTTTGTTTCATCTACAGTTCGAGTGTCCTGTAGTCACTCAAGAAAAGGGGTTATAGTATGTTTGGGTATTTAATCATCTAATGTATCTGGTATTGGTGAAGAACCAGTATTACCCTCAAGGTTTTATTCCTTATCCACATCAGTAGGAAGCTCTTTTATAACAATAGGAGGCTTCAATATTTTTCTAGATCGTAGTTGTAAATTACCAATAGTTTTAACCTGCATGGTGTTACCTAGGTCTGTGTCATCAATTGAAGCTATCTATTGATTTTTAGGATTGGATACTGGCTGAGTCAGAAGTTGTGTTTGTGTTTCCTATCCTTGATGTTGGTAGGCTTGAGGTGGAGGAATTAAAGCTTGTTGTGGCTGCTAGAACCTGTGTTGTTGATTACCATTTTGTGGTGGTGCATAGGACTGATTTTGGCTAAAATTTTGTTAAGGACCCCACTACTGATTGTCCCAAGGATTGGATATAGGTGGTGGAGCCCAACCTGGTTGAGTGTAAGGATTTTTCCAAGGTGGTGGATATGGATAAGTCATCCAGTTTGAGTTTTCCCACTTAGGTTGTCCCCAAGAAGACTGAGAGGCTTGATTCAACCATGTCATCCTCCATGGATTCTGAGTTGGTCTAGATGGGAAGCCACCCTGATTGTTTGGTCTTTAGACAAAGTTTAATTCAACACTTGTTTGAGAGATGGCATTCAAACCTCCCTTCAACTGTGGTAAAAGTGTGTAATGCTTGGTGTCATGGTAAGTAACTTTGCAGATTAAGCACATGTATCTGACATCTAAAGGACATTCTCTCAAGGGGTGTCTCTTCCGACACTTAGGGAAATACATGTCTAATGGTTCTTTGGTAGGGGTGGATTTTTCCTTGAGTCCATTTATGGTGGATGTTAATTACAGAAAAATGTATGATTTCATGTTGTCCATTTCTTCCAGAAGTTTAGAGGTACCCAAAGACTTGGATGTTTATTTTCTTCATATTCATCCATGTGTTCTAGAGTATATTCTACATAGCTCAGTGATTTGTTCCATGGTGAGTTTATGTATGTCTCCTCCTCCCATGAGATGGAGGGAATCCTTGGTTTCCTTATATAATCCTTTAAGAAAGATTGTTTTAGTGATGTTTTCATGTAACTCATACCCATTGCATTTATGGAGAAAGAGGAATCTATCCAAATAATCCTCTAGGTTCTCATCTTCCTTTTGCTGTATTTGGAAGAACTCTTGCTTCCTATCCCTTCCCCTACAATAGTCTTGGTATTTATCTAGGAAGGTTGTTTCAATGGATTCCTAGGAATTAATGGAGTTAGATGGTAACCCCATAAACCATATCATAGCAGAATATTTGAGAGTGGAGGGAAACAGTTTGATTTTTTTATTGTTAGTTTGGTAATCATATGTTTAGCATAAGATTTTAAATTCAAACAGAAACTGATCAGGGTTTTCTTTGGTCATTCCTCGAAAGATGGGGAGGATGGATGGTGATATTTTTTTCATGGGTGCATCCTCATCTACATCGAGGATGATGGGATATGTAAAGTTTCACCCTAAAGGTTGGTATTTAGCATTCCCAAGGTTCCCCATTTCCGAGTGGTGTGAAGAGGATACAAAATGCTAAGAAGAGGTTCTAGGTGTTTGGTTGGAATCTGTATCACTCTTAATGTCTCTTCCTTGTGAAGTGTCTAGAGAGATTTTCTGAATATTGTGTGCTATAAATCTCCCTTGGTTATCTCGCAACCTATGCATCTAGGTTGGTTGGTTTAAACCAAGGTCCGAGACAACTACTGGTTTCCTATATGAACTCCATTAACACCCATAGCATATGGAATAAAAATAATGGAGCCTATGATTATGTCCCCGACAATGACGCTAAAAATGATGGGTCACTGTATTCTTCCAAGCACTTAACTGACATAAACTTTGTTAGTTTCATTCTAAACCAGGGCTGTGTCCTAGGCAATATGTAATGGAGTCTAGGGGAACTAGTTATCTATTGGGTATGTTGGGGGGTTGCTTAGTTTAGTGACTAATCTATGGAAATGCAATTCAAATCTACAGAATTTAAATACAGTTCTACGGAATTCAACTATTTGTGATGGAAGGAAATTTAACAACTAATCTTCTATTGTAAAATGAAATACACACCCACTATTCTTAACAAATGAAATTACCACTATATAAATGAAACTTAGCAGAAAGCATGATTATTTGTTAACTAGATTTGCATAACAAAAACATCTATTCTAAATAAAAGCAGTAATAGAGAAAGTAGATACAGTTAATCAAAGAACACGTGTAAGATTTCTCAAATGAAAATTGCAGTAATTCTAATCAAAGAACTATATGCATGAACTCAAAATAACATCTTATCTCCTTGGTCGAGTGGTCCCTCACTCTTCCTTGGGATAGAGGGATTAACAACTTCTGATTCTCAAAACGTCATAGCTTTCATTAACTCAAAAATAAGTTGATAGCATAGACAGTAAAAATATCAAGAACTGGATGTAGATTATCTCCTTCAGCATATCAAAAAGTGGCACTACCAAGTTCTGAAGATGAAGTATTCATATAGATATTGTTAGTTAGAAGATCCACCTAATCAGGTGACATTAAACATTGTCCACCAAATACTAATTAAAACACATAAATTTCTACGGAACGTTAGGAACAAGCCCAGACTAATAGGTCAACTTGATGGAAACAATCTTCTGCCACATGCTTCAAACTCAGGCTCCATAAATACCATCAACTTCCATCATTCCCTACACACATCATCATGTTTGATCTCATAAAGATAGTTAGTAGGAGGTTCATGTGATAATCAGTTTTCATAAATTATAGCAAGGAAAATGCATCAAACCTACTAAGATATAACTACACAAAACATCCCCATGCATTAATAAGTCATATCAAAAAGATTATTTCAGCTTGAAGAAATGATATTAATGAGCCAAACAATGCACTCATCACCCACCAGTTTTTTCATCCACGGACTGCTACTTTCCAGGTTGGTTCTCACCCAGAATTCATCCATATCAATATGCCCAAGCTCGAAGTCTCTGATGTCAAGATCACTCTCTGCATATGTGTCAAGTATCCTAGCTTTCTTATATTTGTATTTCATCTCTTGTTCTGTCATCTTAGCTTTACCTTTAGACTTTGTTGGATTTTTTCTTGATGAATACATGTGTGAGGTTGAGGATGGCTGTTGTTTTTATGAAAGAAATACCAATGAGGTCCAACATAGAAGAGCCATGGCAACCATCATGTTATTCATAATGAAATATTATAGAAAGAAGAATGAGAAATTATAAGGCTTAGGGCGTAAGGCACAAGTTCACAGCACGCTGCAGAGGCTTTAAAAAGTTGGGCACACTTTTGAGGATGTCAACATGAAAAAAGGTGTGCCAATGTTGACCTGTGAAAAGCTATGCCAAGCCTAGAAAGGGCACACTTTTGAAAGGTGTAGCAAGGTAGAAAGCAGCGCCAAAGGGTAAAGCGCATGGCACAGGTTTAAAACATACAACATATCATGTTGATGTTAAGGAATATGCACCTACGTTTTAGGAAATTTTCTTTTGTGGGGCATAGGAAAAGTCTATGTTACATGGGTTTTAAGTGCGCCCAAGGCACAAATTGGGAATATCTTGCAGAGGAAAACAATGTGCCAAGGGAAAAAGTGCTTGGCATGGATTTAAAGCACACAACATCATATGTTAATGTTGTGCAGGATGCACCTGTGTCCTACAAAGCTGCTAAGTTTCTTTATACTAGGTGCAGGTTTAGGTTGTGCTAAAAATAAGGACAGTGCACCAAGGAGATATTTTGGTATATGTTGCGGGGAAGGACAGTGTGCCAAGGTGTGACTGTGGGGGTTATAACATGGAAAAATAGTGTGCCAAGGTTTTTATGATTTCTTACAATTTCTCATATTTCCTCTTTCTCTTTTGGTATTTTAAAATGGTAAAGAGAGGGTTTCAACAAGATAATAAGCAGGGAAAAATGGCCTTGGATTTCTTCAGAGGTAGGGGCCTTCTAGATTTGTAGATCTGGAAGGAGAGGAAAAGGGGGTTCCTAGTTGGTTATGGATTTTTAGGTTTTTTATTTTAGATTTGATATTTTTCAATTTATAACAACCCTAAAACCTAACACAACCAAATTTCAAAAACCAAAACAACAACAAAGATGTTAGAAACCACTTACCTGGATTTATAAAGGATGAAGGACAACGTTGGGGTCCACAAGCTCAAAAAATGGCACGTGGGGGTGACAAGGACAGCTGAAAAGCGTAGAGAAAACACTTTTCATAATTTCAATTCATGAAAATGACAGGTGTCAGGAACCTATTTATAGAAAACCTGGCATTTATTATTTCACCAACTTTCTTTGGCGAACCTATCAGAGTGTTGACACGGGCTAAAATGCACCTTGGCACAACCTCAAGGATGTCAACACATCATTAAAAATGCCTTAGTGCACATTTTTTTATGACAACATGATATTTCCAATGCCAAAGAGGTGCAACTTTCTGGATGTTGACACAAGTTTTCCAGCACCAAAGGGATTTTTAAGTGGCACACATTTAGGTATGTCGACGTGTCATTTCTTGCACTTAGTTCAAAAATGTGCAATTTTTGGAATGTTGACACCTTAAAAACTGCACTGAGTTTAAAGAAGCTAAGACTGGCTCAGTTCTAAAAAACTTTATTTTCAAAAGGGAGTTTTAGGCCAATTTGAATGTTGTCAAACTTCCTTATGGTTACCTTCAAAATTTCCCTTGTCAATTATGCAAGATAATAGCTAGCTCTTTCTGAAGACTATCTTTAAGTGAAACTTAAGGGTAGAGAATCTCATATTTACACATGCCTACCCATTGGGCTATAGAGAGTCAAAAACAAGGGTGACCAAAAAGGGGAGGAAGGGAACACACAACAAATAAAAAGCAAACACACAACGAAAGAAAATTGTACAAAGAAGAGAGCAATCTCTACTTCCTGAAGATCTTCAGGTGTTTCCCGCTATAGGGAAGTGAGAGCTCGGTTCCATCCAGATATGAGAGATAGAAACTATTCTCTCCATTGAGCTGCTTGATCTTGTATGTCCCTCTCCAAAGAGAGTCAAATTTTCCATCCATACCTTTCGGCTCTCTTTGTTTGTCCCACAGAAGAACAAGATCTCCTACTTTGAAATCTCTTTGCTTAGCTTTCTTGTCTAATAGCCTCTTAACTTGATTCTGATGTTTAGTGATCTTATCAACCAATTTCACTCACTTTTCTTGAAGTTCCATCAGGTACATAATCCTCTTTTCAAGAGATTTTTGAAAATTTTCATCTTCAATTTCTCAAGCCAAGCATAGAGCAGGAAGTTCTGTAGAGATAGGAATTTCAGCATCGGTCCCATATAACACCTGGAAAGGTGACATGATGAGAGACCTCTTTAGAGTGATATGATCCACCCATAAAGCATCATACAATGATTTGTGCCAGGACCACTAGTTTCCATCACATAGCTTCTGTATGATAGTTACCAGGTTCTTGTTGCTGGATTCTTCCTAACCATTTCCCTGAGGATAATAATCAGAAGCTTGAGCTAAGGTTATTCCGTATCCATAACAAAAACCAATAACTTCCCGTGAAGAGAATTTGGAAGCATTGTCAGCAATGATTTTGTGCGAAGTCAAATCTCATAATAATATTTTCCTTGATGAAGTTGTAAACAAGTTCAGAATTGGCATGCTTGACAGGTATGGCCTCCACCCATTTCGTGAAGTAATCCGTTGTTGTTAGGACATAACTGTGACCAACACTCAATTGAGGATTAAGTGCTCCAATGAAATCAATTCCCCATTTCCTAAATGGTTCGTTGATGATGACGAGCCTTAGGGGGAATGGAGCCAACTTTGGTTTGCCAAGGAACTGTTGGCAAAGTTCACATTTTGCTACCCAAGTAGCTGCATCCTAAAATAGTTTCAGCCAGTAGTACCTAGCCCAGATGATTTTATGTACTATCATGGATGAGGAGAAGTGACCACCGTAGGAAGAGTTGTGAAAACTCTTTAACAATCTTATCTGATGTGTCTTTTCAACACATCATAGAAAAATGTTGTCAATTCCACATTTATACAATCCATCACCCCATATGACATATCTTACGGCTCTGAGATTTACCACTCACCTTTCCTTAGTGGTTAGGTGAGTTGAGAACTCTCCATAAGTGAGAAATAATGTGATGTCAGAATATCATTCGTCATTTTTTGTGACAAAAAAAACCATGGGAAAAGAATCTTCTTTCTCCAATTCATTTTGTTCTCCATCAACGTAAGCAGCTTGCTCCTCAGGTATCTCTGAGTCTTTATTTTCAGCCATTGGCTGACACATGCCTTTAACTCTTACCAACTTGGTTGGTCTGATGTCCTGATCGTATTCTTGGACATTTATAATCTAATTCCCTCATAAGCTCCCTAACTCCTATTGAGTCAGGATAGACTTAATAACCGTGTCAGGAACCAACACTATTGTATGAGAATTTAGAATGTAGTAGCAAAATGTTTTGACTACTTTTACCATGATGAAGGCATACTTCTCCAACTGTGACATTTTTAGTTCATGAGGCTTAAGAGGAGAGCTCATGAAAGCAATTGGGGATTCTATATCCTCGGAGTTCTTTTGCATCAATATAGCTGATACAGTATGCATGTAGGCATAACTATACATGATAAAGTCTTTGTTGAAGTCAGGAAACACTAGAATAGGAGCATGAGCGATGGAGGTTTTTATGTATTCAAATGATGCCTTGCCTTCCTCACTCCATTGAAATTTTTGGGATCCTTTCATCATATTAGATATATGACGAGTCTTCTTAGCAAAATCAGGGACAAAGCATCTAAGAAAATTTACCTTTCCGAAGAAAGAGTGAACACCAGTCTTGCTTGTAGGAAAAGTGAGGCTTTGAATATCCTTGACTCTTTCAACATCTATCTTAGTTCCCTCTCTACTGATGACATGTCATAGTATCTTTCCTTCGGTGACCCCAAAAATTGAATTCTTGGGATTTAGTGAAATCTTGTGCTCTCGACATCTGATCAAGACTTGTTCTAAATGATCGCAGTGATCACTTCATTTCTTGGATAACACGATTGGGTCATCTAAGTAAACCATGATAACATTTCCCATCATACCTTTTAATGAAAATTCCATTGCTCGCTGGAAGGTGGCACCGGCATTGATCAAACCAAACTACATCCTACTGTAAGCAAAAGTACCCCAAGGAGTGGTGAACATTGTTTTGAACTGATCTTCAGGCGTGACTTGGATTTGGTTGTAACCTAAAAAACCATCAAGCATAGACAACATTTATGAACTAGTTACTGCCTGTAGCTCTTGATCCTTTATCAGCAGTGGATACTTATCCTTTAATGATGACTGGTTCAAGTTGTGAAAATCTACACATATGCGTATCTCACCATTCTTCTTCCGCACAGGTACAATATTTACAACCCAGGTACTGTGATGAATTTGAAAAATAATTCTTGCATCCAACATCTTCTGAATTTCAGCCTGGATGGCACCTGATATTTTGGGGTTATAGTGCCTTTTCTTTTGATGGAAAGGTTTGACATCATCCTTGAGTGGGATGTTGTGTCGAATGTCCTTTGGCTTGAAATACTTCAGATCAGCATAAGACCATGCTAATACATCCATGTACTTTTTCAGCAACTTAACAAATTTTCACTTTTCCTCAGGCATACAACACTTCCTGATATTCATGGAATGAGGAAGTTCCGCAGTACCCAGATTGACAGATTCAGTTTCTCGGGAAGAGGAAGGATCATCCTGTCACTTTTTCTTGACAAAAGGGTCATGATTATCAAATAGTTTCTCTAAGGAGACCAAACCTTTTAGAATCTTATTTCCTTTGAGCTGTATCATTATTTCTTTTTCAGATTCATGTGCTTGACCAGTAAGAGATTCATGACATGTAGAAGTTGATCCATCAAAATGAAGCTCCTTGAAATTGTTAGCTTTCTCTAGAAAAGTGATAAGTTATTTTTTGTCATTGAACACTTGCTAGTGCTATGAATTATCTGGAACACTTGGGAAAAAAACCACCTCAATGGTATATGTATATGTTTTTAACCCTAGGTGAGGGAGCATGAGAGATACTGAGATGACCAACAAATCAACCATGTCATTTTGAGCTCACGAAACTGATTTGATTGAGAAAGTGTCAAAAACCTTGATGTTATCCCATACTACATTGCGGTAGTGTTTGATCTGGTCATTTTTTACTTGGTATATCCCTTTTACCTGATTGACAATTAGCTTGACATCACCTTGAACTTTTAGATTCTTAATTCCCTTCTCTTTTGCAGCTTGCATGCCAAGTAACAAAGATTCATACTCGGTGGTATTATTCGTATTGAAGAACTACAAATTGAAAGAAAAAGGGAAAATCTCCTCTTCAGGAGATATAAGAACAACCCCAACACCACATCCACTTGTTACATAGCTGCCATCAAACTACAGTGTCAACACTTTGTTGAGATCATATTTTTGGACGAGAACATCCATTTTATCTCAGTCTGTGCACAAGAAGTAATTTCCCATCCTTGACAATTTGAAGAGAATCTGAGCCTTAGGGTCGTCAGAATTGGTGACTAGATATTTCTTTTGTGATCCTCAGTCCAATGTCTGCATCACTCCTTTGACAAGAATCCTAGCTTTGGACTATTCCATGTGAATTTCCCCACCAACTTCCTTATAGAAGATCCTCCCTAGTAGTATCCCATGGGCTGCTGGAACATCAGCTACAAGAATTGTCATTTTACCCTTTTCTCGGGAAATGTTGCGAATGCGAACTGTGCATCCTTGATCAGACCAATCCATGGTGCTTGTTTGGTTTCCATGGAATAGCATCTTCCAAAAGGTTTAGTAAGCATGAATTCCAAAGCATGGGTGATATTTTTTGGCATAACATTGTTAGAGGCTCCAGAATCAATTATACAGTTGCTTAGTTTATGACCATTGATCAAGAGAGATAGGTAAAAAGGTTCAATCTTCCTTGACGTAGAAGTCAAGGCAATGTTTACGTGAGATGTAGGAGGAGTGGGAAGAATTCATTTTGGGTAAATAGGAGGAATGACGGTAGCCTAGTTTTGAATATAATTGGTTAACCTTATAAGCTTCTCTGGGTTAGACTAAAGGTACTCAATTTTAGACATTTGAATCTTGGTCTTTTTGGCATGATCGATTATATCGAATGCGACCAAGGGTTGCGCTAATGAAGAAATGAGTCATTCATTTCATGTTTATGGAGGAGGATTACTAGTCTTTATGGAACTGGAGGAAGGCTGGTTTGGAGGAGAAATAGGAGGAAAAGATTTCTTTAGAAAAGGTTTAACATGAGGTTGAGTAGGAAGGGGATTACCTCTTTTAGTGATCATTGGCAAGGGAGCTACCACAGCCTTTTCCTTTTGTTTTTCAGAAGCAACCTTTTCTTATTTTCCTTGCGAGTGATTGAAAACTACATATGATTTTCCACTTGCATACCCTTGGGTACCCTCTTCCTCATCAGATTCCTCATCTTCAAATTCCATATACCCAATAGTAGAGTCGTCAGTAGGTTCACTGACATCTTTATCATATTTGCCTTGCAACGAAGGTTCTTCATAATTTGGATCATCTTCTTCGATTTCAACCCAAGAATTACCCAGAGGGGCTTCAATTACTAACCTTGGGGAAGCAACATGCAAATGCGGCCTTTGGGGGGCATTGTTGGGTGTGAAGTTCCTCCGTGGGATATCCCGGTACAGAGTAGTAGACAATGTTTGAGCCAATTACTTCTTCAATGAGAGAAAATCATTTGCCATATCCTAGAACATTGGATCTGATGAGGTAGCCTGAGAAGAGGTTGAATCCTTTGATTTTGACATCTCTCATCTTAACTTACTAGACATAAGTAGGTTATCTTCTATCTGAATAGCCATAGCCTGGGCGAGGACCAAGGTGGGTATCTGTTCCTGTAAAAGGAAGAAACTTACTTTTAAACTCATTATGTTCACAAAGAAACACTTTTAATTCTCTAATGTTGCCAACATGGCAGGTGGCACATGGTTGATCAGTGAATTGAAACAGGTGATGAAATCGAGCATGGTTTCATTGGCCTCCTTCTTCATGAGATTGATTTGCGATAATAATGTGAATGCGTCTTCTGAAGGCTTATACCTATCTTCAAATGCAATCCATAATGTGGCCCAACTAGTGATGGATCCAGCCAGTAAATGTTCGAACCATTCTGATGCAAGCCCTTGCAAGGTCTCCAGAAAGAGACGTATTGATACATCTTCATGTGTCATGTCCATACTACTATATGACATAATAAATGCAGCAATATGCGTGTCTGTGCTTTGATTTTTGCTCCCATAAAATTTTAGGAAATTCTTACGATTTCCATGAGGGAGGGGGTTGACTAGATGCAAAAATGCTAGAGGACCCATGGCATTTCCCCATGGTATAGGTAGGTTTATTTCCATTTGAAAAAAGGGAAAAAGAACATGAGTAGGAAGTGTGGTTCCTCTTACCAAAAGAGCACTGCAAATTGATGTCGAGGCACCCTGTGAAATCTGGGTCCTTCATGGAGGTGAGGCACTTCTTGCTGATCAATCCACTGAACTTAGTGATGTGAACCATGCTGGAGTGCTACTAAAATTATGCCTTTGAAGTAGATCATATATTGGATCAACTTTTCCATGAGCTCTTCTTCCACGAGTAAATTGTTCACCCGCTAGCATACCCATTCAGATCTGCAACAATTAAGAGTATATTTACAACAATATTTTATTTGTACTTGCTGATTTTTTTATTTTTTTGGTAAAAATCAACAACATGTACTTTTTAAATTTAATGTTTATCCTCTTTAATAACAACCAATTATGGTTTTTTGACAAATATTAACAAGGATAAAAAGTGGGTCAATTTAGAAAGCTGATTTTCAGATCTTCGACTTGAATTTTATAAGGTTTTGAAAGTATCATGAAACGTCAGAATCTTAGATCTACGGAAATATACAAGTTTTTGTAAAAAATCAGTGAACTAAAAGCTTCTATCTGGTCCAAATCTATGGATTTGTAGAAGGAAATTTTTAGTTTTGATCACTTCTACAAAAAATTTAATTTTTAACAAAGAGTTAAAATTTGAAATCTGGTCGTGTTTTTTACATTTTTTTATTTATTTCCTTAGTTTGATCCCCAGTGGAGTCGTCAAAAACTGTTGGTTTGAAAATCTAGCACCTAGGTAGGTCGTGGGGAAACAGGCCAACAGTGTGCAGGGCATAGCCCCTCTTTGAGATAGTAAAATGAAACTAGTTTTTTACTATTCTATCAAGCAGGAATCTGTAAAAATCTACACTATTCTAATGTTAGGGGGTTTGGGATCTCATCCCAGTAGAGGTAGTTCCAACTACGAATAGAAAGTAGGAAAGAAGGAATGGAGGAAATATCTAAAGGAAGAAAAGAAATGAACTCCAAGAAGGAAAGGTCAGAAGGTTTATGCTTTGGGCTGGTAGTAAATAGAGCCAAACTTACTTGCATAAATGAATAAAGAAATAATGATGAACATATGCCAATAATAGGAATGAATCTAGCATAATAAAAACATAGATCTAACTTAAGAAAGATCTGATGCAAATAACACATATATTGAGCACAAAGTCTGAACATATATATTAATATTTTTTCTGTTACAAGAAAGCACAAAGTATTTCTCTCTTCACTTCTCTTTTCATACAAAATTTTTTTCCACCTTTGGAATACAACAAGTATCCCAGTATTTATAGAAGGAGAGGAGGAAAGAAGACAAAAACAAACCAACTATTTACAAAATATCTTACAATATATTTATAAAATATCTAAAAATTCAAAAGTTGACTTTGGGAAAGTTTTTGGAAGGAAACATCGCATGATGCAACATGGATGATGTCATTGTAAATGCCAACATACTTTTAAAATATTTTTACAAAAATGATCGAAGTGTACACAAGACGAGAAAATACTCCTCATCACCTCTTTGCTTAAACAGAGTGTCTTTCTTCTGATCAGGAGAGGTGATGTGACACTGGGCTCAGTATTCCATAAACGTGCTGATCATTGCTTGAAGTTGAGCATGATCTGGACCTTTGAAATGGTCACCATTGACCTCACAATTTTCTTTTTCATTTTTTAGCTTATCAGGTAGCCCAGCGTACTACTCACATGTGTCGATCAAGAAGTCAATGAAATCATGGCAGGACAAGAGGTTATTGATTGACTCTCAGTTGAAAGTGACCTCTGGTGTCAAACCTTGAGTGACTATAGCCTTGAAGTGTTGGAATGTATCGTCTACTTCTCTCAAGGTGAACAATTCACTGAGCATCCCTAGAGACATTTTTGTAACTATCTACTCCATGTTATATCGTGCATCCAGGGCTTCATCCTTGATTTTATCTATCCTCTCCAGGATATATTCTATTTGATCAACCTGATAATCTAATACAATGAGATATTTATTGTGTGATCGCGGGTGATCAATGACACCAACCTTCAATACGTCATCGGCTGAGTAGTTAGCCATTTCTTGGAATGTTTCATGCTATAATCTAGCATTGTCCAACTCCTAAGAGAGGGATCATGCTACTACTTGTAGCTCCTTATTTGCCTGATCTATATCTTGGTAGAGCACTCTGAACTTCTTGATCATTTCCTCATTATCTCTGAGGATTCACTCAATCTAGGAGGATACTGATGCGCCTTGTTTTCCAATCTTAGGATATTCATTTATCTTGTCCTGACTGAGAACTTCAGTAGGCTTGGTGGAAGTCACAGGAGGAGAATTACCCATTCTCTGTAATGCTTGGAGGAGATGTTTGTTCTATTCCTTGATTATTCTCTTCTCCTCTTTTACTTCTTGAAGCTTCTTGTAAAGAGCATCTAAAACATATAAGGCCTCTCCTTGTAGGCTTTCAGATGAGGTTCCCATCATGACTTAAGTCACTATGAAATCTGTAGGAGACAAATCTTTCTTTTCTTTTGTGGGATCTGGATATGTAATCTCCATGACTCTCTCCCCTGAACTACTCTTAGAAAAGTGAGTTATCACTTTCTACTTCTTAGGTCCCTTCTTTGGAATGAAGGAGAAGTCCATGGGTGCAATGGGAACCTTTCTTTTGTGCTTGACCTAGATGGTCATAAATACTTCTTGGACTTATGAGAGAAGGAGTAGAGGGAATCAAAGAAGAAATGAGAGTAAAAGGGGAAGCAACTAAAGAGGCTGTTGGGAAGACTGTTGAAATAATTGGTGGTGGCATTGACAAGGAATCCAATGTGTTGCTACTTATGGGGCCTGGAGATACTACAGGAGAAGAAAAGGATATAGAGGTGGAAGGGATCTGTAATTGGATAGAGGGAACACTGGGTGACAGATCCGCAAGAGAGGAGAAGATGGAAGAGGTGGGAGATGGAAGAGAGGAAGGGAGATAAGAAGACACATCCATAGGAATAGATGCTTCAATGACAGGGGGAGGAGAAGGAATGGAAGAAGGAATGGTGGGTACCTTAGTAGTTATAGCTGGGATAACATCCTAGGTGGATGTATCCATTAGAACTTTGGTGGTCTCTTCTTCTTTACCTGGAGACACTAGGTCGACCACTTGTTTCTTAGAAGTAAAAAGAGGGTTTTCAAGAGCTTCTTCCTGTTTTCTTGATTCTCCCTCCTTGTTTTTCCCTTTTCCTTTCAACACTTGGGCCATTCTTGGAGGTTCTCTACCTAAAGAAGGAGTGAAATATACTCTGAGGTAGGTGAGACCATTCTATTTACACCAATGCTCGATGCACTGCAACCTATGCTTAACTCTTTCTTGAATGATTTTCAGCACCTTGGCTCTGTCAATCTCCGTGAATGACCAATCGTCCCCATCCGTGTCAAGGTAAACTTGATCAATTTCTTGATCAGAATCTTGGAATCCTTTTGGAATGATGGTTATGCCATAATGGATGATCTCCTCAAGAGCCATCTCGGAGTGATCCTTTCGCCTAATGCCTATTTCATGTGTCAGGTCGATCCAGATGTCCTCAATCTTGGGAACATGGATGGGATCAATTTTGGCCCTTAAGGGGCAACTCCGGTAGTCAAAGGTAGGCATGGATAGGAATTTTTTCTTTAGATTCAGCAATTCAAGCTCGTCATACATCTCTCGTGCTTTCACCAGCGTGGTGCAAGTGTATCGTCCAACTGTAAGGGGGAATGGGGTTCCTCCTTTCTTTCTCTTCATGCACTTCTCATGGTAAGTGATCAGTTGCCTTGAAAACTCCAAGAGGATCAGCTTGGGTCATGCATACCTTGGTAGCTTTATCAGTTCCCCCTCTAAATTCACCGCTCTGAGCTATGTGAATGTGAGGAACTATGTGAACATCGCTCCCCATTTCTTCGTGGCAGCAATCATGCTCAGGCTAGTCTGACCATGTCTTATATTTAGCCTTAATAGGTAGATTACCTCATAGAAGAAGGCATCATTGATTTTGGAGAACTGAGAGATACAAGCCTCAAGCTTTAGCTCTAGGTAGAAATCATATATTTTGACCTGGGGCCATACCCCATTTCGAGCTAAACCCACAAAATCTCTCACTAATGCTGCAACGTATACAACAGAGGAGTTCATGTAGAACTTCCTAGTTGTTAGGACCTATTGAACCTATTGGGAGATGGTGTCATTAATGATTTCACCCCAGCCAAAATGTTGATCAAACGTATTCCTACTCATGGTCTCTAAGTACCTCAACATCCATTTGTGGAAATAATGGGCATCAGGAAGCCCAAATACTCTATTTAGGAAGGTGATTGTATCACTCAATTCCTTGTTGAAGTCACTACGGTGGATGGTCTGTGGCCATCTACTCACTAGCTTCTTGTTTTTTAGATATAGCTTGTTCATCATTTGCTTGCATTTATCTTCATTGTCATCCTAGGCCTTCTTGTAGTCTTCTAGACTTATGGTGACATATTGCCTATGATGAGGAATGCCCAGGATTATTTCAAAGTGATGGGATATGAGGTCAATGATCACTTTTAATTCCTTATCTTCGACACATCTTGTGTCCTTGTTGTAATACCGAGAAACCAACATAATAAACTCATTGTTTATAGCACTTACCAGCAGCCTGGTTGTAAATTTCAATCCACTACCAACCAGTTTGTTCATCCATGGACCGCTCCTTGCCTGGTTAGTTCTCACCCAGAATTCATCCATATCAATATTCCTAAGCTCAAAATCTCTGATGTCGAGATCACTCTCTACATATGAGTCAGACATCCTGAATTTTTGATATTTTTTATTTCATCTCTTGTTCTATCAGCTTAGCTTTACCTTTAGACTTTTTTGGCTTTTTACTTGATGAAGAAATGTGTGAGCTTGAGGATGGCTATTGTTGTTCTGCAAGAAATATCAATGAGGTCCAACACAGAAGAGCCATGTCAACCATCATGTTATTCATAATGAAATCTTACAGAAAGAAGAATGAGCAATTATAAGGCTTAGGGTGCAAGGCACAAGTTCACAGCATGCTACAGAGGCTTAAAAAGGTTGGGTGCACTTTTGAGGATGTCAACATGAAAAAAGGTGTGCCAGTATTGACGTACGAAAAGTTGTGCCAAGTCTAGAAAGGCTGCACTTTTGAAAGGTGTAGCATGACGGAAAGTAGTGCCAAAGGGTAAAGCATAGGGTGTAGGTTTAAAACATACAACATCTCATGTTCATGTTAAGGAAAATGTGCCTACATTTTAGGAAATTTACTTTAGTGGGGTGTAGGAAAAATCTGTGCTACATGGGTTTTAAGTGTGCCCAAGGCACAAATTTGGAATATGTTGAAGAGGAAAACAATGCGCCAAGGGAAAATGTGCTTGGCGTTGATTTGAAGTACACAACATCATATGTTGATGTTGTGTAGGATGCACCAATGCCCTACAAAGATGTTAAGTGTCTTTATACTGGGCATGGGTTTAGGTTGTGCTGCAAGCAAGGATAGTGCGCCAAGGCGTGATTTTGGTATATGTTACGGGGAAGGATAGTGCACCAAGGTGTAACTATGGGGGTTGTAACATGGAAATATAGTGCACAGAGGTTTGTATTATTTCTTGCAATTTCTCAAATTTCCTCTTTCTCTTTTGGTTTTTTCAAATGGTAAAGAGAGGGTTTCAACAAGATAATAAGCAGGGAAAAATGGCCTTGGGTTTCTTTAGAGGCAGGGGCCTTCTAGATTTGTAGATTTGGAAGGAGAGGAAAAGGGGGTTCCTGGTTGGTTATGGATTGTTAGGTTTTTTATTTTAGATTTGATATTTTTTGATTTATATTAACCCTAAAACCTAACACAACCAAAAAAAAACCAAAACAACAACAACGATGACAGAAACCACTTACCTAGATTTATAAAGCATGAAGGACGACGTTGGGGTCCACAAGCTCAAAAAATGGCATGTGGGGCTGACAAGGACAACTAACAGGTGCAGAGAAAACACTTTTCACAATTTCAATTCTTGAAAATGACAGGTGTCAGGTGCCTATTTATAGAAAACCTGACATTTATTATTTCACCAAATTTCTTTAGCACACCTATCAGAGTGTTGACATGGACTAAAGTGCACCTTGGCACAACCTCAAGGATGTCAACACATCATTAATAGTTCCTTAGCACACATTTTTTGATGACAACATGATATTTCCAGTGTTAAAGAAGTGCAACTTTCTGGATGTTGACAACAGTCTTCCAATGCCAAAGGGATTTATAAGTGGCACACATTTAGGTATGTCGAAGTGTCGTTTCCTGTGCCTAGTTCAAAAAGGCACAATTTTTGGAATGTTGACACCTTAAGAATGGCTAAGTTCTAAAAAACTTTATTTTCAAAAGGGAGTTTTAGGCCAATTTGAACATTTTCATACTTCCTTAGGGAACCAAAATAGAATTTTGGTATGGTCACCTGCAAAATTGCCCTTGTCAATTCTACAGGATAACACAGTTGTAAATTGTTGTTTTGTATTGAGTTTTTTTTATATTGAAATGTGCATGTGTGAAAGAATGTTGTGTTGTGGAAGCTGGTTGTTGCCATGGTTTGAATTGAATCTATTATTGTAATTTGGCTGGGGCTTGAGGGCCAATGATGAAGGAAGGATTCTCCTTTCATTGGATGTCTTGGTTGGGTGGAGAGCGTTTCCTTTCCCCCTCTTTTGTTGTGATCAACTTAGAGAAAAAGAAATGAGCATGTTTCTATCCTGGAGCAAAATAAATGTACAGTTTGACAGTCCCTTCTTGTGAGAAATTTTATATTATTCCTTCCAAGTTTAAAGTTGATGATTTGTATAATTATTGTAATGAGAAGTTGCTTGTATTGATGAGGAAAGTTTGAAATTGAAATGTGAAATGTGAAGAGTTATATTCTCTTCTCTATTTTGAAAAGGAATGTGAAAAATTGTTATATGTATTGTATATTGTACTTTAAAGTTAAAATAAAGAGATAGGTTGTAAAGTGTTGTTGGAAATCAATAAAGGAATGCTCTACCTTCTCACACTTGCATGATTGTGTTGGAATTTAATTGTTATTGTGAATCAAATCTTTGTTGGAATGGAGAATGTGTATGAAGGACAAGACAATGTTTTGTTCTCTTGAAATGAGTTGAATTTGAAAATCATGCTTTGTATATTTTCTATCGAATGGTTGACTGAATCAATTGAATTCATTAGACTAGAAAGGAAATGAATTCCCACACTTGGAGGATGGAAAAATGCTTAAGAATATTTAATGTTTGATCTCTGTTTTATTTTATAAATATGGCAATAAAATTTATCAAAGAAATGAACAGCTCAAACTTGCACCAAGAAATAAGATATGAGACATTGAATTTGAGACTTAACAAGTCCTAAGGAACTCAATTTGACAATAAAACTTAAGAAAGACCTTTTAGTACCTTGTAAAATCAAAATCAAAGCTTGTGTAGTCATCCTAATGTCAAGTGATGCAAAATTTCAATTGCAACTCTCCTAAACAAATTGAATCATGGAACCTCCCTAAATTCATCTAGAAACAAGTCTCCATGTCTGTTTGACATGTGGAGAAAGTAGGAATTCAAAATTGAACAAAAAAAATATAAGTTAGAAATTTCCAGTTTGTTTTGCGAAACCCTTCAGATTGTTTTAATCAAATTTACCACTTAAACTTCATCAAATTCCAAAATTTATGTCTCCTATGTAAAGAGGGCTTTGAGAGCTTTCCAAAAATTCCAAGTTTTCCCAAATCTAAGCTTCCTATCAAACCTTATGGCCATTTGAAGTTTTACTTCAAATTGACATTCAAAATAATAATAAATAAATCTAACTGTTAAAAAATTTAATTTTTAACTTTGGAAAAATATCTAGAAAAATTCCATGGCTCCCGCCTTCCTGTAACCAATCGAGACCTACCACATGGCATCTCTAAGGGGCGGACCAAATTTAAACTTGTCTTTTTTGAAAATTTTACCTTGGGAAAATTTTCCCACTTTTCCCCGCATCACTGCTAACCCGCGGCCAATTACGTGCTGACACGTGGCTAGGTGGAAGCATGGGAGATTTTTAGACTTAGTGCCTCTGTTCCCTTTTTTTCAATAATTCCCCTTTGTCCCCGTAGCCTTGCTCTAGTGGTATGCCTTGGAATTTATCCTTTCGCGGATGTGCGGGCCCGCGCGTGGCTTTTGATATTTTTCTCCTTCTGGCTAAATGCCTTAAGTTCCTCCACCGCCCTGCCTCCCGTGTTTAACCTGGGCATAACATGTGTCTCCCCACTAGGATTGTGGGCACACAAATATAAATTGTGCTTTGCGCTCAATTAGGGAAAATATCTCTAAATTCCTCCCCACTCTACCAACCCCTCACCACCTTCTCGCTTGAACCAGGGCTCGACACATGTCCACTAGGGACCTGCAGAGGCATGGGAGAAAATTGGAAATTACACCACACAATGGGAAAAATTCCCCAAGCTGCCCTGTGACACACCAACCCATTGAAGGTGTTTTCCCCACCTCTTGACACGTGTCCCCCTAGGGGAAAATTTGACCTAAAAACTCCGCCCGCTCATATCTTGAGTTCTGTAAGGAGTTAGAAGGACTTCTTTATATCACAAGAAAGGTGAGAAAATTTCCTATCCATTGGGAATGGTTTAGAGAAATTTTGGAAGCATTAAGTATGAGAAAAATTAAGTTGAAACTATGATCCTGTTAGAGAGTTGGGTATGGGGGCAAATTACTCCCTGAACCTAACTGAAACTTCTAACCCTAAAATTTGAACCTTGTGACCTTGATAATTGTTAATAACTTGAAAGTATGTCCCAGTGAAATTGAATTGTTCCGGAACCTATCAGTGACAACTATTACATGAAAACCTAGTTGTAGACACTCCTAATCAATTTTTGGGAGTGAGTAAGTGAGACCTTACTCTATTTATTTTAAATATGTATTCCTTTCTCACTACAATTAAACCTTGCTCTTGTCTTGATCTTGTGGAATTAAATACCTTAGGTATTTAATTGTTTTGGGTCCCTTAACCTTAATATTTATAATCAAGAAATATTTAGCTAAAATTTCAATGTAATCAGTAATTAAATTAATCCCTAGGGAGATTTGAGCTAGGTGTGGACTTATTGATCTTGTAGCTCTTTAATGTGGAATTAGTAATTATTATAATGGGAAAAGTTATCAGTTGAATTTAACTATCTTTGAGACTTTGGTCATTAACTCCTAATCAAAAAATAATATTCCATAATTTTCTAACTAAACCTAAGTTGTTCATGGTTCTGAAGTGGTTTGTTTTAACCAGGCATCACAGGTTCTAGGTCTCTGCAGGTCTGACAGAGGTCTTAGGTGGGTCACAGGTGATTAAGGGTGATGTGGGCATAAGTGGGTAGGTCACTATTCTGGGTTGTATTGGTAAATACAGAGACTGATGCCGGTTAAGGGTAACTAACGCTGGTTGGGGAGAACTAGTACCGGTTACTGTGGAAAACTGGGAATGCCACATAATGAGCTTTAGATCTCCCTTATGTTTGCAAAAAGGACTAGGCTGGTCCGAGTGAGGTATTAATGGTCTTGGATGGGATTTGGCAAGGGTTTAATGGGGATATGGAGGGGTGAGTATTGAAGGAGGTCAATGGGTGTCTAGAAGAACAAAGGATGAAGATACAATGATTAAATGAATGAACCAGATGAGTAACCTGTTCTACTTGAAATCTAGTTCTGGATGCCTGTGAGTGATGAATGAAGGTGCTAGTAAGAGGTTGAATGCTGCGGAGGATCACCAAACATTGGAGATCTCCTGCATGGGCTACATGTGCATTCCTTTTTGCTTGGTTGGATCAAATCTATATTGGGTGGTTACTGGATGGTTGTTGGGTGAATGTTGGATGTTTGTGTAAGAGAAAATACTTGATCTCCTTCCTTGCATGCATGTTCTCACTGAAGCTTGCTCTCAACAGATGTGATATCTCTCTGGAATGTGCCAACCTTTTTCCAACCTCGAAAATAAGGTTGTTTTAGGGATTAAAAAGTTACCGATGATCATGTTGGCTTAACCGGGGGTGGTTAAGGGAAACCGATGTCGGTTAGGGTGGGATTTCTTAGGTTTACTAAAATGTGAAGATCCCCTTGATTTTTTGGGATCTTGTGTCATTAATCCATGGATCATATTAGAAGCTTCCGTTAAGCATGTGGGAATGTGGTTAGAGGGAATGTAGGCATTGATTTTTAGGTTTTGGGTAAGTCTTAGTTAGTTATGACAACTTACTAAGAATAGGTCTTAGGGTGAGGTGGCTTGATGACGTGTCTAGGTGAGGGGGATATGTAGGCATTATCTAATTTAGGCTACTTAAATAATAAATATAGTGAGGATAATGAATTAATTTAATTGTAATAATTAAATTAATATTATAGTGAGGTGAAGGGGGGCATGACTAGGTTGATGTGTTCAAGGTGTTTATTTGTCGAGGGACCAAAGGGGAGTATGACCTAATTTTGCTGTCTACATTTTTCCCCTTTTTGTTAAGTAGCTTATATTAGTAAGTGACGCTGACAAAAATAAGACATGGTTGCCCCATGTGTGATGGAGGTGATCCCCCTCAAACTAGGAACTGACGAGGTAGAAGGCAGAATTAGTGAGTGGTTTCATAAAAGGTAAATGTGATAAAAAAGAAGGTGGGTGACAGGGGAAAAAGGAGTAAGGTCTACTTGGGTAATCTAGATAATGGGTTAGGGTTAAAGGTAGTAACAGTCAAACACATGCACACGTATAAACTGTAGCATGCTACCAGGTTGAAGAGTAGGAAAACTCTACATTGTCTAAGGTCGATAGGTTTATCTAAACAAGGTTGAAGTGATTCTGGTATCCAAGGTATAAGATATGGTTAGGAAACATGACATAGATTAGGTGTAGGAACTTTTAGGTGTGTTCTGGTACACCAAATGCAGGGTTAGGATAAACAGTCATGACAAGAGGCAAGGTAAGGTCTTTAGGTCAATCAACATAGGTAACAGTGTCACAAGGTATAGTGAACACATGGGGTCAAAGGTCACTAGCGATGTTCTGGGTCCAAGTATCTAGGTCACGGAGGTAAGGCCATGGTATGGGTAAAATAACGAGTCCCTAAAGGAGAATGAGATTAGGTAGTAAATAATGAGGCTAGGAGGGTGAGGTAAATGGTTTTGGGTAAAGGTGGGGTGGGGTAAATGATCAGGGTAAAGGGTAGGTGTGGAAGAAAGGAGTGATGGGAAAGGTAATAGGGTAAAATTTAGGGCAATGTGCAAGAGAGGGTGACTGATGTTGGTCAAGGGTAACCAACACCAGTAGAGTGTACTGACCATGGTAAGGTAGGGCATGTGACTGATGTTGGTGAAGGTAAAACTGACATCAGTTAGGGTAGGTTTGTTATAAAAAAAAATCCATGTTTCTTTGTATTCATTTGTCTTCTTGTGAATTAGGAAAATGATGTGAGAGAGAGAAAAAGGTGAAAAGTGTCCGGATAGAATGGAGAGCTGAGTTGGTGAGCCGAATAGTGGGTGATTAGTTTGTGAGAGGTGGGTCCATGGGATCGGTATGGGTGATTTGATTGATTGGAGTCATGGGTAGCGATTTAGTTATGGCAGAGGCTGGAGAGGGATCAGGCGGGCCATCGGTGTAGTAGCCAGATGTTCCACAATGACAACAATAGCATGATGAGGTAAGCATCTAACTCCTATTTATGTTTTGTTAGGTAGATTAGGTGATTTGGCCAATGGGGTTTTTGGGTGGGGAAAAATAAAATTTGCAAAATGGGAGGGTAAATTTGGTTAAATAAGAGTGGGGAGAGAGATAAGTTGGAGAAGAGGGGAAGGGATGAGGTGGAGGGGGAGGTGTAGGTGATATTAGGTGGATAGAAGTGTCAAGGTAGTAAATTTGTGAGAAGGGAGGGTTTGGGGGTCATGGGGTTTCACCGCGACAGTGACCGATGTCGGTCAGGTTTAGTCAGCATTGGTAGGGTTAAACCGGTATCGGTCATGAAATAGGTGACCAATGTCGATTTAAGGGTGACTGGGGTCAGTTAGAGGTAACTGGCACTGGTCAGGATTTGTAGAGAAAGGGGCCAAAAGTGCCACAAGTTGGGGGAGTGAGATGGGTAGGGATAAAATAGGGTGTGGGAAAATGATAGTGGGTGAGTATGGGTGTGATAAATGTAGATTAATGTGTTTGTTTGTATTAGATGTATGGGAGAGATTAGCTATATATGCGGGATAGGGTTCTACCCCTACTCATGACAGTTCATGACACAATGACCCTTGAGGAGCTACGGCATGTGGAGGTGGTGGGCCTGAGTGGGGTCTGACGCTACCAGCATGTAGTCTGATAGCCGAGTCTGATGGTCGCTCTCATCGATAGATGGGATTCTGTGACTAACTTGTTCCACCTACCGATGAGTGAGATGACAGTCACCCTAGAGGACGTATTCAGGATTCTACAGCTACCCATATTTGGTACATAGGTTTATTCGATCTCCTCCGAAGCCTCAAAGTATTTGATGCTGACGATGTTTGGAGAGGGGATGGCCGAGTTGACATTTCATAGTGCCAGCATTCACTATGGAGAGATGTACCTAGCCCGTCTGGAGGAGATGAGGCTAGTAGTTCTATTGATGGAGGTAGTGTGCTACTTTACACTACTAGATGCAGAGGGTGGGCAATTTCCCCAATCATTGATGGGGGTTTTACATGACATGATGATAGACCAGACCCACTTTTCCTGGGCACCAACATATCTGGTGCATCTATATAGGGAGTTACGGGCATATAGGTGATTACGTAGGTTCAACATGTGTTGTACCTTTTTACTTCACTAGTGGGCATATGAGCACATTGTCTATGTGCATTTAGTGGGTATGCCCTGGACCGATGCCTTTCTGCTAGGCTATGTACGAGTGCGGTATAGGTGATGGGTGCCTGTTATTGGGGAGTGGAGATCAGACAGGCCCACACATGATGTGTCCTATTTCTGGAAACTATTGGAGGGGTTATCTAGGGTGGACATCATTTGGAGGCCCTATGTGGGCTTTCCCATCATATAGGCATATGCGTGATGAGCTCAATGAGCTACAGCTACTGAGATGGATATAAGGTCACCGTGCCGAGGAGCACGAGATGATCCCAATTAATAGAGTGAGTTGGTAGTTTAGGCTACTACAGGACATACCTCCACCCTTCCCGCAATATAGGCGAGATGACATGGAGAGACCCTTACCTCTACCATAGCCGATAGTGCCCATAGGGCAGGAGAAGTAAGTAGTGGACCAGTGGATTGATGATTTCATAGTCACAGATAGATATAGAAAGTGGTGGGTGGCTCATTTATGAGTAGTACCACCCAGGTCAGGGCAGCCGAATCTAGCCACCATCACGGTGCAAAGGGACACCCTACAGGGGTAGGTGGTGACACTTCTTACTCAGTTGGGTATGGTGTAGACATAGCTTTCCATCTTAAAGGTGGAGGTAGTAGAGCTACATGTACAGGTGGCCAGTATTTAGGCCCAGATGGCTAGGGGTGGGGATGGAGATAGAGATGGGGATGATGGTCAGGTGGCTATCCTATAGGCATAGGTGATAGGGTTGCAGGGCCAGTTGGCCATAACACAAGCACGGATTAGGGCCTTACAGGATCATATATAGGCACAAGGACAGGGGCCAATTGCACCACCATATGCACTGGGACAGGGTCCCGCACAATAGGTACAAGGGCCGAGGCCTATAGGGCCAACACAAAATGTGCCCATATCTAGGTTACAGGATGCCCTAGGTGAGGCCAGATA
Source organism: Taxus chinensis (assembly GCA_019776745.2). Classification (NCBI taxonomy): domain Eukaryota; kingdom Viridiplantae; phylum Streptophyta; class Pinopsida; order Cupressales; family Taxaceae; genus Taxus; species Taxus chinensis. Next base: position 307,468,971 of record CM034154.1, read on the forward strand.
CTACTAGGACTAGCTGATGGTGGTTGGGATAGACTTTCTATCCTATTGAGAGTATAAGGAACAACAAGCATCGAGTGAGAGGATGAGATCCCGGACACACAACTTAGAGAGCACAGGGGGCCATCGAGCTCTGAGGCCGGATCATGCAGAGGCCACCCGCTCTAGGTGACATGCTAGCAGGGACCTAGCCACCACCTATGATGGGTGGGGAGATGTTAACAGGTAGCCATACAAGGGCCAAGGAGGTAAAAGGTACATGTGATACAAATATGGAGGATTTCCACCAAGATGCCTGATATATGGCTCCTAATTTTGATGTATTGTAGTCATTTTTTGATATATACCGGCCTACATGCTGAAGATAGTGAGGATGTATGAGAGTTTTTGTATATTTTTAGTATATATCGGCCTGTGTGCTGAAGACATTTTGTATTGGTTTATTATTTTAATGTATATGACACCAGCCTACGTGCCGATGACATTTTGTATTGAGTATCAACCTACATGTCGATGATTTGTTTGAGATAGACATGATGGGATATCCATGTATATTGTATTAAGACACACATATTTATTTATATGATGAGATACATGAGATGCTTGATTCAGTGGTGTTTTATGAAAATTTTATTTTTTTGTTGTTATATGGATGAAAACTAGGTGAGTTAGGCATGATGGAGTTAGGTTGGTTTAGGCATGGATCGAGTCAGGTTAGTTTAGGTATGGTTGAGTCAGGTTGGTTTAGGCATGGATCGATTCAAGTCATAGGCATGGATCAAGTTAGTTCTTAGGCACGGATCGAGTCAGGTCTTAAGCATGGATTGAGTCAAGTCTTAAGCATGGCTCACATCAGGTTTTAGGCATGGCTCGAGTTAGGTATTAGGCATGGTTGAGTTAGGTTTTAGGCATGGCTTGAGTTAGGTCTTAGGCATGGTTAAGTCAGGTTTGTGGTCTAGGTGTGATTGATTTTAAATTGGTTGGGGTTGTGAGTCATTAATTTGTGTAATGAATAATGATATGGGTCATATTAAAAATGTTTTTATAATATATGCATGCTGATGATAGAGAAATGGAAGTCGTAATAAATGTATGTTGTGATGATGATAAAAATGTTAAGTAATTTGTTGTTTGTTTGGTTTAATTTCCAAGTTTTACATATAAAAAGGAAACTAAGTAGGGTATAATGTAATTTAAGGAAAATGAAAGATGAATTGGTTAGGGTAGAGAGTGGCTGAGCTAACCTCTAAGGGCCACGTGCCCTCGGACTACTACCTACATAGTCTCGGCAAAAAGGGACCTTAGGACGATGTAGTTCTCCTAGAAGATATGGAAGAATATGAGGAGGTATGAAAATGAGTTGGTAGATTTTAGGCATGATGGGTTTAGGTGTGAGTGGGTTATAGGCAAAATGGTATTGGTGATGTCGATTGTGGTAAAAGAAGAAAATACCCCAAAGGTACGCGTTGAGGACTGATTCCTATATAATTTAATCAATACGTAATAAAGAAGGTTAAAGATAAGGGGAGGCAAGAAAGCCACCTTATTGGTTAAGGTCATACTGAGTAGGCCATACCTCAGAGGAGGTGATGAATGAAAGACTCGAAAGACATTACATGATTGATTGTTCCAAGGATGAGTGATAGGAACATGATCACCAAATGTCTTGCTTCTAAGAAGTCCCTTGAGGTAGTAGGAAAATGGGGGTGAAAGGTGGGTAATTTTATATGATATGAGGTGGCATGCTCTTTGGGTAAGAGATCTGAGGTCACAATGGGCAAGTCCATGACTAAAACATTATCTATTATGACTTGTATTTGAGATAGACTGATTGATGTAGGAAGTCTATATGGGATGATTAAATTAATTCATTGAGGTATTCATGAATTTGATCGATGTGGGAAGCTTCAGTTTCTCACGTTTATTTTTTGGAAAGAGATTTACATAGCTGTCCTTCGAGGGAGCAATCTATTTATAGAAGTGATTGCATAGAGGAAGATGTCCACTTGAGGGAGTCATATTTTTATTAGATGTTTGACTCAAGAAGTTAGGTCCCATGTGAGGGCTTTGAAGTCATGGACAAGACCTAGGTGAAGAATAGGATTCTTATTCATAAAGCAGGGTGAAATGACCATGGGATCTCATCTAAAGGTAGATGAAAATTATCCATGAGAATCATGCTATGTGCAGCACCATGGTACACATATTCAAGTGAAGATAACAAGTAACAGGACGCACATGATGCTTGTTTAATCACTGGTGAGGTGTAAGAAGTGGAGCGAGCATGGAAGGAGACAAAAATTGATGTATGACTAATTGATCACTCTAGCATCCAGTGTGATTGCACAACATTGAATCCTTTCTTTGAGTGTGGGACTCATGAAAATGAGAAAGGAATCTCCAGAGAAGGCTGGTTCCTCTTCCTAAACTACCTGCCACAAGCTATTCCAGTGCAGGCAAGCTAATCTAATCCTAATCTAACCATGCCAAGGAGACAGAGAGAGAGAAAAGGGAAAAACAGAGCCTACACTAAAACGGTGATACACCAGAGAAGGAAAATGTTGAACATCTATCAAAACTGCCATGGAACAAAGAGAGGTGAGCGATGGGAAGGATGGACAGATGCATCACAGGCCCAAGGATAGATTTCACACAGAAAATGTCCCAAAACTCCATGAACACAGCTCCAAACCTGCAATGAACATTCAAACATGCACAAATACCTACAATGAAGAGAGGCAAGAAGAAAACAAGTGAAAAATGAGCAAGGATGGACAGATGCATCACGAAACACGTTTTTGTTGCTTCAGAAGTTTGCACAGAACATCATTTCAATGGTAAAAGGCAAAAAACACCATTACAGAGAAGGGGAGGAGGTTCGAACTCCATTTTCAACCCTGGAGAAGAAAAGAAGGGAGGGCAGAGCTGAAAAGATGAACCACCTTTAGAAAAATGAGCCAAATCTGGCTTTATACAATGCATGGGTCGAGCCCAGGAGAGAGAAAATGTAGGAAAACGTGCAAGCAGCCCAACCATTGACCAAAACGCATTCTTCATTAAAATCGGTGGTTGAAACATCACTTCTGGCCATGCTGAAGAAGAATGCGACCCATGTGCATTAAAACTAGTTGTTGAAACATCAGTTCTGGCCATGTTGAAGAAGAATGCGACCCATGTGCATTAAAACTGGTTGTTGAAACGTCAGTTCTGGCCATTACCACGTGCCAGAGATGTTTCTTGATTTTATCTCTCCAAACTGAACCAAAATGCAAGATTGACCTGGAATCATGTAGATAATTTCACCAGCTTTCCATTGATATAAAGAACATGAAAATCTGAGCTCTGGATCGAAAGTTATGGTGATCTGAAGATTTAGGGCAAAAACAGGCCAAAACAGATATTTGAATTTTTCCCGCGCTCTGCCACTTGGATGACACGTGTCGGGCGCTGATTGGATGAGAAATTCTCTCTCCTTCCCTTTCCATGGGTTTTCCTTTGAAAATTTTGACTTTTTATAACTTTGGAAAATTTTCCATTTTTTCCCCGCGCCCCCGCCACTTGGGACACGTGGCATGATCTGGTTGGAGGACAGGGGTGCGGGGTCATCCTTGTCTTTTAATTTTTTGGCCCAAGACTTTTGTCAAATTTTCCTAAGTCTTTCCCTGGCTCCGAACTCCCCCACCTTAGGACACGTGTCCTGTGTCTATTAGCTCGGGCCGACCCTTCAAACCTTGCCCTTTGAAATTTTTTGGCCAAAAAACACTTAGCCAATTTCCATTGCGCTTCCCCTTGTGACACGTGGCACGCTGATTCATCCGCGGGCCTCCTTGTCTCTTTTGGCCACTTCACCTTTTCACGTCCCACGTGTACTTTTGGCCTGGATGTCCCAAACTGTCTGGGACAAATTTCTCGAACCGCCCGATTCGGGCTTCCTTGTTCCTGTTTGCGGCGAAGACACGTGGCAAGATTTCCATTCGCTCTCGGCTCTTTCGGCTTTTCACGTCCCGCGCGTACTTTTGGCCCGGATGTCCCAAACGAAAGTCCTCTGTTTCGGCCGAACCGGCCGGTTCGCGTCCTCCGCGTACTCTTGTCCCAACTGTCCTGGACTGCCTGGGACAAATATCTCCGAACCACCCGAAATGGACTGACTTGCGCCAAACCGGCCGATCCGCGTCCCGCGCGTACTTTTGGCCCAAATGTCCCAGACCGCGTGAAACAAGACTTAAAGACAATTTTCTTCATTTTTTTGGCCGGTTCAGCTTTTCGCGCCCCACGCATCCCGATGTCCCAACTCGGATGCTGCGCAGACCACCTAGCGGCCTTTCAGCCGATTCGTGCCCCGACATCCCAATAGTCCCAAGGACCGCCTTAGACTTGATTTTCTCTATATTTCGGCACCAAGCTTGGTTTTTGCAAATTTTTCACATTTTTAGAACTTGCTGGGTTTTCTTCTTGGACAGGAGAGTTAGAAAGAAGCCGAGGGGACCCCAGAAACATGATTTTGGGCCTTGAATCAATCTATCTGCCTGGGACTGAAAATTCTGATGCATGTTATCAAAATTACCCTGGGGGGTGAATTTTGGATAACAGTTTTGGCGACTCAGCGGGGTCATCTGCCTGCTAGATGAATGATCAGTAGCCTGAAGCAATCCATTGGGCATGGAGTCATGAGTAGTAGCCTGAAAACTGATCTAAACTTTGAAAACTTCTCCTCTCTGAGCCACTTGAAACCCACTGGACATGGAGTCGTTCTCACCAAAATGCCACTGAAATGGACTGTGCAAGAGCAAAACCAGCACCACAAAAACTATGTACAGAACTGAAAATCATACATGCTCCAAATGGAACATGCAGAGTGTGCACAAGCACTTCTTCTACTGAAAGCAAACCTACCTACTCTACTCTAACTGGAAGCAAAGGCAAGCTAAACAAACCCTGCAATTGGTTGTGAGAAATAGCTTCCCTTTCTCAAAAGTGGCAGCCATGCAATTGATTTGGAGCTGAATCATGGCTGATTAGATGAGATGGAAAATCAACAAGAAGCTGGTCTTCCACCCAAATCATCAAGGTATCAACTGAAGGAAAATTCAATACCTCTTTTAGTTGCTCTGCATTTGGATTGAAGAGGTATGACAGCTGATCCTTGGTACTTTGTAGCTCATCCTCATGCTTAGAAGCAAGCATGACTGGTTGTGACTTCTCCTTTGGCTCCAATGAAGCCAAATACCTGATTGGGCAAGGTCTGATCCATTTGATATGCCCATAGCTCTGATTTTCAACTCCAAAAATGGAGTCTTCTTGTAGACCCTCTTGAATGGATGGTGTGGAAGAAATGGTGAAATTCCTTTGTCCTTTCTCTTCCTCCAATGAAGAACATGAAAGATTAAAATCTTCCAATCTTGGTTCCAAAGAGCTGCTATAAGATGCAGGCTGCTGCAAATGAATGTTCTCCTTCATGACAGCAGACTCAAGTGTTTGGAATGTGGATGATGAAAGAGAGAATGGTGGAAACTCAACCGGCTCTTCTCCATCAAAACAGTCCTCCAAATCTGACAGATAAACTGCCTCATGGCTGTCCTGCTGCAAATGCTCCACTTCCTCCATGGTGTCTTCTTGATCTGTAACTTGACCACCATGGTTTCTTTCACCCTCCAACATTGAGTTTGAGAGATCAAACTCCTCTTCAGTACTAGAACTTGAGAGAGGTGAAGTAGAAAGAAGAACTGAAGGTTCTCCTGTAGCCTGCTTTGTGCTCAAAGCCCTTGGATCTACAATTTTCTCCTCCACAACTAGAATGTGCTCCTCTTCTTTTGGATCTGGAGCAGCTTCTCCTTTCTCTACTACTTGAAGACAATCTTGCTCTTGATAGAACTCTTCCTCCAGCATGAAGTTTGTCAAGTCAAACTCTTCAATCTGCTGCTCTAGAGGACAAGTTGGGACTGCAAGATCTTCTTCTGAGCTTTCTTCCTTTATGGCTGATTGTGCAACTTGAATTGAATCAGCATTCCCTTCAAATAGAGTGCCAACATGGACACTACTTTCTGAGCAAACTGACTGCTGATCTGCTTCTTCTTTTTGCTCTTCTTCTGCTGCCACAAAATCAGTCTTAACCACCATTTGTTCAACCTTAGCCTCTTCTGTAGGTTTAACCATCAAGGGGATCTTTGTCATCCCAAATTTGGCAGCCCAAACCCTCAAGTTGTCTGTCATTTCTTTTCTGTTGGGCTCCTCTTCTTGCTGTCCTTCATGGCCGATTTTTGCAATTTCTTCTTCCCCACATGGAATTAGGAATGCAAGAGGAGGGATGGGTTGTAACTCAATTGATTTGGCAATTTTTTGTGGTGGTAGAGGAGGTGAAACCTCTTGTTTCTTTGGAGGAGAGTGTATTTCTTTTAGCTCTTGTGGAGGGGATGACTGTTTGGAAGGAAAAAGGAAAGAAGAATTGAGGTGTGGTGGAAGACTGAGAGGTGGAGACATGGGATCAACATTTGGGACAGCAGATGGAGAGTTTAGAATTTGCAATTCCAAATGAGATGGTGCTGCTTGAGTAATGGGAAGAGAAAAACCAGATGATGGTGTAGAACTTACCCATTGACAAGGTTGTTCAACAACAAGTGTATAGGCCTCTATTTCTGCTGTCCATTGTGCAAGTTGGGGCAGCATCTTCATCATGAAGTCCAGCTTCTCCTGAGGGCTGAAGTGTCTTGGAAAAGGGCCTCCCCATGGACAAGGAGTCCTGCAACCAATTCTGAAAGCTCTCATTTGAGCTGTTGCTCTGGACTGCACCATCTTTACCTCCATCTTTTGGATTTTCTCCAACAGACCAGCATCTTGCATCTGATTGTCTTCATTATATGCATACTCTTGCTCTTGGAAAGCTCCATAGCCAAACTGATTTTGGCATTGCTGCTCATATGGGTATGCATGCTGATTTTGAATTTGTTCAAAATGCTGATTTGGAGGATTTAAAAAACATGTTGGAGGTGGGAAATATCGCTGCTGTTGTTGAAAATGTGAGTCCGATGATGGAAATGAAGTCATGATTGCACAACTTCATGGAATGGAAAATAATGAAAGGGATGGAAAGAAGGATGGATGGGAATGAATGAAAAACGGGTCTGCAACTTCAGAAATGGGTTACTGATCAGATGGAGTCGCCAGATGTGTTTGCAAGTGCCTCCAAAGGCTGAAATCTTCACAGGAACACACCAACCTGCAAAAGATGAAGTGGAAGACCTCTAAGGTCCCACCGTGGCTTAAACTTTGCTGTTGATAATGCCAAAACTGTTGTCCCACCGGGTGCAAAATCACAGCACCCCTGGATGTTGATCAGATTTCTAGGTTGATCACTCTAGCATCCAGTGTGATTGCACAACATTGAATCCTTTCTTTGAGTGTGGGACTCGTGAAAATGAGAAAGGAATCTCCAGAGAAGGCTGGTTCCTCTTCCTAAACTACCTGCCACAAGCTATTCCAGTGCAGGCAAGCTAATCTAATCCTAATCTAACCATGCCAAGGAGACAGAGAGAGAGAGAGAGAAAAGGGAAAAAACAGAGCCTACACTAAAACGGTGATACACCAGAGAAGGAAAATGTTGAACATCTATCAAAACTACCATGGAACAAAGAGAGGTGAGCAATGGGAAGGATGGACAGATGCATCACAGGCCCAAGGATAGATTTCACACAGAAAATGTCCCAAAACTCCATGAACATAGCTCCAAACCTGCAATGAACATTCAAACATGCACAAATACCTACAATGAAGAGAGGCAAGAAGAAAACAAGTGAAAAATGAGCAAGGATGGATAGATGCATCACGAAACACGTTTTTGTTGCTTCAGAAGTTTGCACAGAACATCATTTCAATAGTAAAAGGAAAAAATGCCATTACAGAGAAGGGGAGGAGGTTTGAACTCCATTTTCAACCCTGGAGAAGAAAAGAAGGGAGGGCAGAGCTGAAAAGATGAACCACCTTTAGAAAAATGAGCCAAATCTGGCTTTTTACAATGCATGGGTCGAGCCCAGGAGAGAGAAAACATAGGAAAACATGTAAGCAGTCCAACCATTGACCAAAACACATTCTTCATTAAAATTGGTGGTTGAAACATCACTTCTGGCCATGCTGAAGAAGAATGTGACCCATGTGCATTAAAATTGGTTGTTGAAACGTCAGTTCTGGCCATGTTGAAGAAGAATGCGACCCATGTGCATTAAAACTGGTTGTTGAAACGTCAGTTCTGGCCATTACCACGCGCCAGAGACATTTCTTGATTTTCTCTCTCCAAACTGAACCAAAATGCAAGATTGACCCTGGAATCATGTAGAGAATTTCACCAGCTTTCCATTGATATAAAGAACGTGAAAATCTGAGCTCTGGATCGAAAGTTATGGCGATCTGAAGATTTAGGGCAAAAACAGGCCAAAATCAGATATTTGAATTTTTTCCCGCGCTCTGCCACTTGGATGACACGTGTCGGGCGCTGATTGGATGAGAAATTCTCTCTCCTTCCCTTTCCGTGGGTTTTCCTTTGAAAATTTTGACTTTTTATAACTTTGGAAAATTTTCCATTTTTTCCCTGCGCCCCCGCCACTTGGGACACGTGGCGTGATCTGGTTGGAGGACAGGGGCGCGGGGTCATCCTTGTCTTTTAATTTTTTGGCCCAAGACTTTTGTCAAATTTTCCTAAGTCTTTCCCTGGCTCCAAACTCCCCTGCCTTAGGACACGTGTCCTGTGTCTATTGGCTCGGGCCGACCCTTCAAACCTTGCCCTTTGAAACTTTTGGCCAAAAAACACTTAGCCAATTTCCATTGCGCTTCCCCTTCTGACACGTGGCACATTCTGATTCGTCCGTGGCCTCCTTGTCTCTTTTCGGCCACCTTTTTGCGTCCCACGCGTACTTTTGGCCCGGATGTCCCAAACTGTCTGGGACAAATTTCTCTGAACCGCCTGATTCGGGCTTCCTTGTTCCTGTTTGCAGCGAAGACACGTGGCAAGATTTCATTCGCTCTCGGCTCTTTCAGCTTTTCACGTCCCGCGCATACTTTTGGCCCGGATGTCCCAAACGAAAGTCCCCTGTTTCAGCCGAACCGGCCGGTTCGCGTCCTCCACGTACTCTTGTCCCAACTGTCCCAGACTGCCTGGGACAAATATCTCCGAACCACCCGAAATGGACTGACTTGCGCCAAACCGGCCGATCCGCGTCCTTCACGTACTTTTGTCCCAACTGTCCCAGACTGTGTGAAACAAGACTTAGACATTTTTCCTTGCTTTTGGCCATTTCGGCTTTTTTCGCCCTGCACGTCCCGATGTCCTAACTATCTCGGATGCTGCACAGACTGCCTGGCGGCCTTTCGGCTGATTCACGCCCCAACGTCCCAACTGTCCCAAGGACCGCCTAGGACAAGACTTAGCCAATTTTCTCTGTATTTCGGCACCAAGCTTGGTTTCTTGCAATTTTTTCACATTTTTAAAACTTGTTGGGTTTTCCTCTTAGACAGGAGAGTTAGAAAGAAGCTGAGGGGACCCCAAAAACATGATTTTTTTCCTTGAATCAATCTACCTGCTCGGGATTGAAAATTCTGATGCATGTTATCAAAATTACCCTGGGGGGTGAATTTTGGATAACAGTCACCAATTTGGAAGGTTCGTTCAAGGAAACATTTGTCATAGGCACATTTGATACATTTTTGGTAAACTTGAAGGTGATCAAGAGAATTAAGATGGCATTCATCTAATAACTTAAGTTGTGCTAAATAGTCTTGATGAAATTCATCATCATTGAGCATGTCATGGAGAGAAATGCAGAGTGAGTGGATATGGACTTCAAGAGGTAGAACAACCTCCATATCGTAGACCAAAGAAAATGACATGGCAGTAGTGGAAGTATGGATACTAGTGTGGTATGCCCATAAGGAAAAACTAATGTGCGTATGCCAATCCTTCATAGTATCATTAACCACTTTCATGAGAATTTTGTTTAAGGTTTTTTTATTGGATTCGGCTTGGCCGTTGGTATGTGGGTGATAAGGTGAGGAGAAACTTAGCTAAATGTTGAAGGCGTCGCAAATTTTTTGTAATGTTTTGTTTTTTAATTGTTTTCCATTGTCAGTGATGAGGTGATGAGGAACACCAAAGTGAAAAATGATGTGGTGATTGATGAACTCACATATTTTCTTGGAGTTTGTGGAGATGAGTGGCATGGCTTTAAAACAATTTGTGGAGTATTTGGTAGTGGTGATGATCCATTGATGACGTTGGGAAGAATGGGGTTTGATCTCTCTGATAATATCCAAACCCCATTCAGAGAAGGACCAAAGGTCACAGGTGACCTGTAAGGCATGAATTGGTGTATGATGAAGGTTAGCATGTTGTTGGCATTTTACACAACATTTGACATAGTCACAACAATCATGATTAAGGGTTGGCCAGTAATAGCCTAGGTGAAGAATACATTTAGCAACAGTAAGGCCACTGAAGTGACCTCCACATATGCCATCATGAACTTGCTTAATGGTATAAGGAATTTTAGAACTCGTGAGGCATCGTAAGAGAATACCATCAAAGCCACGCTTATAAAGGATGCCCCCCATGATGATGTACCGAGAGACCTTTTTAAGGAAGGCGCATTGTCTATTACGGGTGAGATCAAGAGGTAAGATGGAGAAAGAAAGGTAGTCAAAGTATTGTTTATACCAAAGATCACTTGGGTTAGGGGTAGTGGTTCTAATGGAGTAAACTTTTTGAGGTAAATAAGAAGGTTATTGGAGTCATTGTATGGTGACAAAGATTTTCGAATCTGTGGGCGAAGCAGGTATTGGAGAGGCTAAGCAGGCCATGGTATCTACAAATTTATTGGCTGAGCGGGGGATGGTTTGAAGGTCATAACGGTCAAAAGTGGTCAAAATTATGTCGACATGATGTTTATACTTTTGAAGTGTTTCATTACAACATTGGTATATACCATTGACTTGGTTTATGACCAATTGGGAATCACCAAATATGTTGATTGATTTGACATCTAGGGTGTAGGTGGCTTGGAGACCTAGTACAAGCACTTCCTATTCGGCAATATTATTTGTACAATAAATATCTAATTTGAAAGACAAAGGCATGGGTTCACTATCAAGCAAAATGAGGATAACACCAGCCCCACCTCCACGCTGATACTTGGAATCATCAAAGAAGAGTGTCATTTGGTAAGGGGATTCATCCAACAAAAGGGTAGCAATGGACTCATCTGGAAAGTTGAAAAAGAGGGTTGATCCCTGGAAATAGGTGCATTGGTCAATTGGTCAGCCATAGCTTGGCCCTTGATGGATTTTTTATGAATGAATTCGAGGTTTAGGTCAGCTAAGAGCATAATACATCGTTCAATACACTGATTTTGATAAGGTTTGGCATACATGAAGTGTAAGGGGTCAGTGTTGGTCACAACATAGGTTTTGTGGCAGAAAAAACTAAGGCTAAGAAAAAATTTTCAGGATGGATGTATAGGTTTCATAGTCCAAAAGAGTATAGCTTATGTAATACACTGCCTGCTCCATGTGTTGTTCATCATGATGAGCAAGCATGGCTCCCAAGGAATGATCAGTAGCTGAGATGTATAGGTAGAAAGGTTGATCATCTTTAGGTGGAATGAGTACGGGTGGTTGGAGAAGGTATTGTTTTAAGGCCTCAAAATCTTTGTGGCAGTCATCATCCCATTTAAAGGAGACATCCTTCTTGAGAAGATGATGAAATGGTTGACACCAATCAGATAATTGTGAAATGAAACAGTGAATAGACTGCAACTTACCTTGCAGGTTGCGGAGTTGTCTAAGGTTAGTGGGTGGAGGCATTTCAAGAATGGCCTTGACTTTAGTAGGGTCCACTTCTATACCATGTAAGGAAATGATAAATCCCATGAGCTTTCTTGATAGAACCATGAAGACACACTTCTTGGGCTGAAGGTGAACATAATATTTAATGAGATGGTCCAAAATGGTTTTGAGGATGGCAAGGTGCTCAGAGTGGTGTTTAGATTTGGAAAAGAGGTCATCCACGTAATCTTCCAATATACGATGCATGATATCATGGAAGATATAAGTCATAGCCCGCTCATATGTGGCACCAACATTTTTAAGATCAAAAGGCATGAATCGGTAGCAGAAGGTCCCCCAAGGGGTGATGAATGTGGTTTTGTGTTGATCCTCTGGGGCAAGCAAGATTTTGTTATAACCTGAGAAGCCATCCATGAGTGATAGCATCTCGTGACCAGTAGTAAGGTCAATCAGTTGGTCAATACCGGGTAGAGGGAAGTCATATTTTAGGCAGATGAGGTTGAGATTACAGAAATCCATGCAAATGTGAATTCCCCCTATTTCCTTAGTGATAGGGACAATGTTAGAAATCCAATGAGGAGAATAAATGGGTAATATGAAGGAAACGGAAAGAAGGCACTGAAGTTATTATTTGAGGAGAAGGGCAATGCGAGGGTGTATTTTCCTCAACTTTTTTTTGATGGGTTTGGCATCGGGAATGGTTACGATATTGTGGACCACTATGGTGGGGTCAATACCAAGCATGTATGTGTAAGACCAAGTGAAATCATGGTTATGATCTTTGAGAAAATAAGTGATGGCTTCCTGTTCAGCAGCATCTAAAGATTGACCAATCTTTAGGATGTGCAGGTCATCCTGAGTATGAATGTTGATCTCGATATTCGATTCATTCAACATGGTTTGTGTCTCAGAGGGTAATGACCTGATGAATATATGAGTCTTCTACACCAAGGTAGGTGAGTATAGATTCATCATCCTGACATTGAATGACGTGAATGGAAGGTGTATCATCATCAATCATTTTAGGGTACAGGAAGGGAAGAAAGGAAGGGGCCTCGCCCTTGCGTTTATAAGTCAAAGCCCCCAAGGAAATGGTGTTTATGAAAAAAAAAATTAGGAGGGATAGATTCAGGATCCATCGACTCCATCGGCATAGGTGGTGATGAAGGAAAAGCAGGTGAAAAAGGCTTAGAAGGGCTAGTGTCCTTGATGAGTTCAATACGGGTCTGTTTGGTAGATGGTTCAGGAAAACCGATACCATTACTGTCGTTATGTTTGTGGATAGTACATGGAATAAAAGTATGGAAGCCTTGCTCGTAAAATCCAAAACCAAAACCCTTCCACGTAAATCGGTATAGGAAGGTGTGGGTGAAAAAGTGATTGGTGAGAGATTGGAAGTCAGCAGAAAATGGGTGGGTTTGTGATGGTGGTTCAGGTGTGTATGTGGTAGTATCAAGTCCCCCATAGGTGAGATAGGTATGAAGGTTAGGAGGACCATAAAGGAGGTTTTCTCCTATGTGGTGATCATAGCAAGGATTTTGGTGACAACTTCCATACTCTTGTGGAGTAAGCAATGTGTTAACACTATATAGGTGATATTCTCCCAGAGTGAGGTATTAAAAAATGCCTTCAAAGGGATCAATGGTTGGTATGTGGGTAGCTAGAATATATGAAGTTTCGGAGGTTGATGCGGAGGTGGAGTTAATGGATTGGGAGGATGATGGGTTAGCCGTGGAGGTTGTGGCAGTGGTAGGAATGGAGGAGGCATGTGCGGTTGAGGTAGCAACTGTACTGGTAAGCGGAGGTGTCGGTGAAGCTGTAGTGGTTGTGGAGGTAGATGCCTTAATGGGTATGAGTACATCATTGGGTTGGTAAAGCATGTTACATGTTTTATAAGGTGATGGGTCAAATGGAATAGCATAGGTGTGTCCTTTGTATTCAAACATTACACAGTGATGCAAATTTAAAGGAACACAACCCATGACACGAATCTAGGGTTTGCCAAGCCATAGGTTATATTGAAATTCCCCCTCCAAGACATAAAATAGCTCTAGAATAGTGTGGGGGTCCACACGAACATTGAGGATGATGGTGCCTAGTGAAGAGGTGATAGTGTAATTGAATGAACGCAACATGACAGGATGTTTATGCATGTAATTGTCAGGTATGCACATTTGAGTGAATGGATGGGATGAAATGATATTAATGCTATCACCCCCATCAATCATTACCCATCATACACATACATCATCGATGTGGACAAAGATGAAGAGGGTTGGGTCTTGGTCATTTGTTTGGTGTGGTACGATATCTTCCTCTAAGAAGCTAAGGGAGGCTACTTGGTGAGTAGGGTGTGGTATGGATAAAGGTGGAAATTTGGTGAGAGAGGCTACATGATGGGGTGTGATAATGGAGGCTATAGGTGTAGGTACATTGGGTAAAACCTCAATATATTGAAGAACCTCCATGAGAGCTTGACGATGGGATTCTGGGGTTTGGATGAGGTCATATAATGACATTTTTAGGGGGGATTGGTGTAGTTGTTTGAGCATGGTGTGATGTGTGACCCCATTAGAAATAGGGTATGTGGGGATGTGGATAGTTATTTTAGGTGTGGGTGTAGATGATATGTTGGGTATAGGATTGGTTGGTGGGTCAGTTGCCTTTTCCTTGCCTTTTTCCTTCTGAGCATGGATAGCAACGTGGATCATGTTGATTTGAGGGGATTTGGCAAATGGAGAAGGTGTAGGATGAGTGGTATAATGACATGACAGGAAAAAACTTACAAGGGGAGAAAAGCCTTATGAAGTGAGCTAGGCGCAATGACATTTAGGTGATGGTGTGGCAAGTTCTCTTATGTGAACCATATTAATTTCAAATCTTGGAGGTGCCTCTAGGAGCTGTGGGGGTGGAGGTCATGGTTGTTGAATAGGTAGTGAGGGAAAGATTTTGGGAATGGGTGTTGGTGAAGTAGGGTCCTCATTAAGAAGGTCACCATCATCAAAGTTGGCTTCAAGAGGACACAAGTAGATAAGGACAGTTTTTAAAGCCTTGCACTTCTCCACATTGTGCCCTGGCACACGATGGTAGGCACAAATTTTAGTGTCATAAAACCCTTTTGGCTTGGGTTTGAGGGGGTCATAAGGTCTGAGCGGTGGTAATGTGATGACATAAGTCTCGAGGAGGTTGGTTAAAATTTTGGCATAGGACCCTGCTAGTGGATCACAATGGGAAGTGAAAATGGGTTTGGGTGTAGGTGCATCTGATTGTTGAGGAATGGTCCTTACAAGAGGTGGAGTGAATCAAGCCATGGTTTTGGGTGCTGGACTGGTCTTGGGTGTTGGTCGTGTTTATTTGGGTAGGGGTATGGTAGATGAATGTGTAGGAGGGTGTATGGTTGTTTTGACTACCTTATTCAAGGGTTGCGGATTTTTGTTTTTGGGTTGCACCTTCTTGGGTAAAGGTGATATGGGTGTATGATATCTAAAGGGAAAAGCAGATGGGGGAAGAGGGTGAGTTACCCATGGGGATAACGCAGGTGCTATGAAGGTAGATGATGTAGGTTGTGTAAGGGGTGTGAGGGACAGAGACTGAAGTGTAGTGGGTAGTGAAGAAATTTCTAAGGGTATTGGAGGTATGGGTGGTAAAGATGTTGCAGGTGTGTGTGTAAGTCTTGTCGGGTGTCTAGGTATGTTAGAGGTGTGTAAGGAAGGAATGGGCTGTTGTGTTTTTTGTTTATTGATGAGTGGAGGTTTCTTGACCATGTTAGGAGGTTAATGTCCTAAAACAAATGGAAAGGGTGAAGGTGATGTAGGTACAATTTTCATAGCTACGGTATGAGTTCTATGGGCTTGATTTTTCTATTTGGGTGCTAGATTAGGTGTGGTGTTGACTTTGGAGGATGTAGCTAAATCCATTTTTATAAATGGATGAGTAAGGCTAGTGGTTAGAGTGACCCCTAAGGTAGTAATAGGTTTAGTCAAGGAAGATGATGTAGGTGTGGGTTTGGATTTAGATGTATGTTGGGTTATGGGTAAGGGTGTCATGGATGAATTTGTGATAGACGTGGTTGTGCTTGGTTTGATTGGTCGAAATATTTTTGGGTAGATAGTGGAAGTATCAACAAGTGATATCTACATCTGTGTTGAGAATGGAAGTAGAAGACATCCCCATAATAAGGGTCTATCCACATAATCTAAGTGATCAACCAAGCATGAGAATGGCACGTCTGTAGGTGAATTTTATAAGGACCTAATGGCTATTCCTATAAAATGTGTCTTAGAGATGGGGAATTCACTGGTTTCGGATTCTGTGGGTAAGAGAGCTGAAAGTAGGTCTGCGAGATCTTGGGTAGCTGATGGAGAATGTTCAACTAGGGCTAGAGCAAAAGGTATCTCTACCAGGTCTTGGATAGTTGGAGGAGATGATGGGTGCTTCTCTATGGATGGAGGATATGGTAGGTGCTCCTCTATGGGTGAAGGAGATGATAGGTACTCCTCTGTGGGTAGAGGAGATAAACAAGTATCCTCCATGGAATGAAGAAGTACCGTAGGTGAAAGTTCTCTAGGTGGAGAAGCCAAAGGTGAAATGGTCTCGATATTAGTGAAAGGCTCCTCCATAGGTGAGGAAGGAGGTGAAAGATGTTTCTTTATGGGTGGAGGAATAAGTGAGGTGGGTTCCAATGAAGAAGGAGGATTTCGAGCTAGAATTTCCTCTATGGAAAGAATATGGGGTAATTGCGAAGCAACAAGTGTGTCGCTGAAAATAGCATGGACCTCGTGGGTATGGCTATTGTGATTTGAGGTTTCGTCAGTTTGATCAAATGAAGGGGCATGATTGGGAAAGGGTTTCTTGAAGATGTGTAGGTTCTGATTGGCAAGTGCGTTAGGATTATCCATAGTTTACTTGCCTTTCTCGAGCATTTCTTGGAAAATGTTTTTGAATGTGTTACAATTTCCATCACTATGACCCTTTACTCGGTGATAGTTACAGAATTCATGATCTTTATACCATGTGGGTGTGGGGTGAGCAGGGTCAAAACCAGTGTGTGGTTTCATAGGAGGAAGGGTGATGGCCCCAACTTTGATGAGCTTTTCTAAGATAGAAGAGTAAGGATCCCCAATTTGGGTGTATTTCTATTGTTCCTGTCTGAATTGAAAAATCTGAACGGGTGAGAGATTAGATGAGGGACTAGCTTGATTTAATGGATGAGCTGGGCTGGCCTTGAGTACCACTATGTTAGTGGTGCCCTTGGCCTTTGAATAATTGTTCTGTAATTTGGAAGAAGAAGATGTATCATTTGACTTGAATGCCGAATTATTATTGCGTAATTAGATTTTCTTCTCTTCAATGGCCCGAATCTCTAGCTTTCATGCCATGGTGAATGCTTCGTCCAATGTTTGGAAAGTTTGGACTTACAGGGTTGGTGAGATATGTCTAGCACAAGCCCATATGAAGAGCTCGATGAGTTCTATTTGTAGTAGTTAGAAGGTGAGCTGATTGATTAGGCTATGCTAGCTTATGACAAAATTGTGATAGATTCGTCATCATACTGACGCAGGGATTATAGTCAGTCATGGTAACCTTCTTGACAATATTGATGGAGAATTGATCCAAGAAGGCTTTGGATACCTGATTAAATGAAAATATAGAGTGTCTAGGTAACCCACTATACCAATCTAACGCAGGTCCAGCTAGAGATATGGGAAAGGTCCTTAATATAAAAGCATCGTCATGGGAGATTAGGTAGCACCCATGTTTGAATGACCGCAAATGTTGTTGCATGTATTCCTTGCTGTTGAAATGGTTGAATTTAGGAATCTCCCAATGTACATGGTATGGGCAGATAGGGATGGATGGGCGGATAGGGATGGATGGGTGGATAGGCTTGTTACAAATTTCATTGTAGGTGAGGGTGTTGTAGGAGCCAAAAACTGATGCCTCCAATGTTTGTATCTTTTCCATCATTAATTTGATTAGGTCATTGGTAGGTTGCGATAGTTGGGTGCCTCCTGTAGTGTAAGAAGGTTGATGTTGGGCATATGATGAGGGTGGCATTCTAGTATATGGTGGTGCTGTGTAGGTATATTGAGAAGGAGGTAGTGAAATAGGGGGTACGTACTCGGAATGAATAACGGATGGAATAGGAGGTTGTTAGTAGTATGTATATGGAGGTGGAAGGGTCATGGTAACTCTAGTGATAATGGGGACTAATGATTACGAGATAGAAAGGACCACGCTTTGAAAAGGGGTAGGGATCACCGACATGGGAGGTGGTTATGTAGCTACGGGTATATGCGAAACAATAGGGGTAGATAAGGTTATGTTTTGGGTAGTTGTAAAAGGTATGGTAGATGTGGTGGGTGTAATGGATGTAGCAAACATGGTAGTTAGAGTGGGTATAAGACCTAGCTATGAAATGACTGGGGGTAAGGTGGATGCAGGAAGCATGAAGCTAGATGGGGCCGACACAGGAGTGGGAGTAAGAGTTGGGGGGATAGATATGGGCATTCCATATATCAACTGACCCGAGGCATATCGATTGGATGAGTGGGGAAGGTAAAACTATAAGGCGACAGGGTTTTGGTCAACAATTCATGTGAACTTCTCATCTCCGATAACAATAGTGAGAGGTTAGATAGGATCCATGGCGGGTTATAAAATGGAAGGTGCGGAAGGGCTAGGTGGGAGTGGTTGACAACTAGCATGGAATATGAGGGCACTATCTTGTCGATGTGTCAGTACCATGTGAATAGGTACTAATCAAGCTGGGCTTCCTTTATATAAATGACACATAAATACAGTAGGAATAGGAAAAATAGGTGATAATAAGTGGATTAGGTACTAGATGTTAGATAGAAAATGGCACAAGATAACCGATGCCGGTTAGGGTAAACTGACACCGGTTAGGGGTAACCACTGCCGGTCACTGTGGGAAATGGATAGTGAGTCAAAAATAAGGTGTAAGGCCAAATCTGACATGTATGCCAAATACTGATGATATTTACAAGGTCAATGGGAATGATAGTGGTGACAGGGACTTTAAGAATTTGAAGAAGGTGAGTAAATGTCCTTTTGGATAGGTTAACCTAAAGGACCTGGAACTGACGTCGGATGGGTATAACCGATGACGGTCAGAGGGTAACCGACAATGGGCGTTGGACCGACACTGGTCACTGTGAAATTGAAACAGTGATGAAATAAAAGTGGTTGTAAGTTAAAATTTGATGTGGAATCAGACCCAGAATTTTGATAATGATGAGAGTATGGTCCAGGAACACTCAGAAGAAGTTGGAATACACCAACTATGATGAGGATTATGCAAGGAGAAACAATAAAAATGAATAACGTGACTTATCACCTCAAAACACAAGCCAATCAAAAACACTAAGAAAAATGTGATCCTAAGAGTGTCTTTTCTATTATGTTTGTTTAGCTTATGCTATTTAGGGACTGACTCATGAACTGTAGAATAGAGTTTTTTTGGTGAGGATGGCTTCCTACGAAGAATGAGATCTATAAGGTGAGGTATTAGGTATGTTGTGACAGGGGTGGGCTTTGCTTTGAAGTATGACTCGACAGAGCAGCGAGCTGGGGAGTACCTGTCAATCCTTATATTAGTGCAATCGTTGACAGGCATTCCTAGGAGATATGTTTAAGAATATGTAATTGTTTTGAATTTTTGAAATTTGGTAAGACTCAGAGAGAGAGAGAGATTTGCTTTCTATGATTCGTATGTCAACCATCAACTGGGAATGAATTCCAGCGTATAGGTTACCCGCAATTAATGTGAGCTAATGCGATAAATCAGAATACAATGCACTTATTTTAAACCCAAATTGAAATATGAAGTTCAATGACACAAATATATGAAGAGTAATAGGGATGCTCTATCACTAAAATGTAGAAAACAAGAAGAAATGGTTCTTTTTAAGTACACCAAAAGAAAAGTTTCTTTTAGAGGAAATAGAAAAAAAAAAGAGGGTTACTAAGGAAAAAAATTAATGTGCATGCTTTTCAGAAGGGAAACAAACACACAAATTTTCCTAAGAATGAATAAAATGCAAGGAACCCCTAATGGGTCCCACCAGGCATGCCAAAATGTTTCACCTGATTCTTAGATGTTTCTTGGAAAGTGACGAAACATATAGGGTAATGGGCGTAGGAGGAAAACCTATTGAAATGTTGGTTGATGGGTTATTGTGTGTGTATGACTTATGAATCCATAGTTGATTGTGAGGGATTCCTCTTGGCTGGGAGGAACTACCTGAAATTGAACACAAGACCACCAAATAAAATTTAAACAATCTGTGCAATGAACTGCCTAGCATGTGCTTGATCCGGGAAGTGTGATACTTCCTAGACAGCTGTGAGTCCATTGTTTGAAACAATTTAATGTTGGTAATGAAGTAATTCCTATTGTAATTAAAATTATTTAGGTATCTCATTCAAAAAAAGATAAGAAAGATATAATCTAACATGCTAGGTTAAAATAAGATCTGAAGGTCAAGTAACTGGTTATGGGTCTCTGCAGGTCTGACAGATATCTTAGCCGGGTCACAAGTGATTAAGGGTGATGCCAGAATAGGTGGGTAGGTCACAGATCTAGGCTGTATTGGTAAATAAATAGACTGATGCTGGTTAAGGGTGACCAATGCCGGTAGGAGAGAATCGGTGCCGGTTACTGTGGAAAACTGGGAATGCCATAGAATGAGCGTTAGATCTCCCTTATGTTTGCATAAAGGACTAGGCTGGTCAGAGTGAGGTGTTAAGGGGCTTAGATGGGAGTTGGCAAGGTTTTAATGAGGATATGGAGGGGTGAGTATTGAAGGAGGTCAATGGGTGGCTACGAGAACAAAGGATGAAGATACAATGATTAAATGAATGAACCAGATGAGTAAATTGTTCTACTTACTTGAAATCTAGTTATGGATGCATGTGAGTGATGAATGAAGGTGCTGGTAAGAGGTTGAATGCTATGGAGGATTACCAAATGTTGGATAGCTCCTACATGGGCTGCATGTGCATCAAATCTATACTGGGTGGTTGCTAGATTGTTGTTGGGTGAATGTTGGATGTCTGTGCAAGAGAAAATTCTTGATCTCCTTCCTTGCATGCGTGTTCTCGCTAAAGCTTGCTCTCAAAATATGTGATATCTCTCTAGAATGTGCCAAACTTTTTCTAACCTCAATAATAAGTTTTTCTTAGGATTAAAATGTGATCGACAGTGGTTCCGGCTTAACCAGTGGCAGTTAAGGGTAACTAGCGTCAGTTAGGGTGGTATTTCCTAGGTTTACTAAATGCGGCAGATCCCCTTGATTTTAGGGGATCTCATGTCGTTAATCCATGGATCCGAGTGGAAGCTTCCTTTAAGCATGCAGGAATGTGGTTAGAGGGAATGTAGGCATTTATTTTTAGGGTTTGGGTAAGTCTTAGTTAGTTATGGCAACTTACTAAGAATAGGTATTAGGGTGAGGTGGATTGATGAGGTGTCTAGGTGAGGGGGATATGTAGGCATTATCTAAATTAGGATATTTAAATAATAAATATAGTGAGGATAATGATTTAATTTAATTTTAATAATTAAATTAATATTATAGTGAGGTGAAGGGGGCCATGACTAGGTGGATGTGTTCAAGGTTTTTATTTATCGATGGACCAAAGGGGAGTATGACCTAATTTTGGTGTCTACATATCTGTTTGGTTTTCAAAATCCAACCTTTGACCAAATTCACCCTTGCCACCTCATTTTCCCTCTATTCCTACTATTTTCTATGTCATTTACAGAATACAGTCTTTTCAGGTGAACAATTACTCACATGGTGTTAAATTGCAGCCAAACTAACACTCTTATATTCAACGCCAGTTGTCAACCACTCCCACCTAGTCCTTCACCCTCTTCTATCCTGTCACCCATGGATCCAACCTTTCCTACCACCATTGCTATAGGAAACAATAATTTCACATGACTCCTCAATCAAAATCCCGTAACCTTGTAATTCTACCTTTCCCACTCTTCCACTCAGGATTCCTCTTATTAGTGTATATATGGAATGCCCATGTCCATCTCTCCTACCCTTATCCCTACTTCTACATCCACCCCTGCTAGTTTGGCATTACCTTCACCTGTTTTACCCCCAGTGGTTTAACATCTAATCCCCACACCTTCTATGACCGCTACATCTGAAACATCAATCACACCCGTAGTATATGTTGTTCTTTCATTGACCAACTAGAGCATAACCCCATCCACACCCATTGTCTCACATATACCAATTGCAACACAACCACATGTGATGTCAATGACCCCTACCCCATTCAATAATATTTTCCTCTCCATCCCCCAGTCTCTTCCCCCAATCGTTACTTCAAACCACACCATGTTTTAACAATAAGTTTGCATATACAATGGAATTCTTGGCTTCTCAGATACCTAATTTTCTCACTGAATCTAAAATCTTTGTCACAATATAAAGGCTACAATCACCCTCTTATTTTCCTCACGAGGTCTATTCCGTTAGAACCACCTAACCCACATGACCTTTGGTATAAGAAATTTGTAGACTATATTTCCCTTTCCATTCTACCCATTGATCTCACTCATAATGGAAAATGGCCTTTTCTTAAAAGTGTCTCTTGTTGTGTCATCATGGGTGATCTCCTTTATAAGCACGGCTTCGATGGTATTATCTTACGATGCCTTACAAATTATGAAATTCCCTACACCATTAAGGAAATCCACGATGGAATTTTTGGTGGTCACTTTAGTGGTTTAGCTATAGCCAAATGCATTCTTTTCCTTGGCTATTATTGGCCAACCTTTAACCATGATTGTTGTGATTATGTCAAACATTGTGTGAAATTCCACCAACATGCTAATCTCCATCACACACCTAGTCATGCCTTATAGGTCACATGATATCTTTGGCCTTTCTCTCAATGGGGCTTTAATCTTGTCAGTGAGATCAATCACCATTCTTCACAATCCCACCAATGGATCATAACTACTACTGAATATTACACTAAATGGGTAGAGGCCATTCCCCTCATTTCTAAAAAAGTTGAGAAAATATGTGAATTCATCAACCACCACATCATTTTTCACTTTGGTGTTCCTCACCACCTCATCACTGATAATGGAAAGAAATTCAAAAACAAAACCCTACATAAGTTATGTGATGCTTTTGACATCCAACTCAGTTTCTCATCACCTTATTACCCACAAACCAATTGCCAAGTAGAATTGACCAATAAAACCTTGAACAAAATTCTTATGAAAGTAGTTGATGATACTAGCAAGGATTGGCATGCACACATTCCTTTTTCCTTGTGATCTTATTGCACTATTATTCACACTTTGACTATTACCACACCATTTTATCTGGTCTATGGTACTGAGGTTGTCTTACCTCTCGAAGTCTAGATTCCATCTCTCCACATCTCACTACAAGACATGCTCAACGATGATGACCATTTCCAAATCTACCAAAAATGTATTAAACATGACTCACAAAAACATGTTCACGAATGAACCTTTCAGGTCGGTGACCTCATCCTGAAAGAAAATCAACATGTAACTAAAGAAGAGAAAATTAAGTAGGGAAAATTTTCTCCTAATTGGCTTGGACGCTATATCGTTACCCATGCCTATGGATCAGGTGCTTATCATTTGTCTTCACTCGAAGGTAAACCCAAACTTGATCCTCTCAATGCCTTGCATCTTCGGCCATTTTATTGTTGACATCAATTCCTATTACACTTTTTGTTAGTTGATCGCTCATCCATTGAGCATTGTTCACCTTCCATATTACCCATTTTTTAGAATCCACGACTAAAGACCAATCATGTGATTACACGTCACCTTTCAACCTTATCTTAAACATGAGTAACAAGGATCTACTCATAACATGATTCTCATGGATACTTTTCATATTCTTCAAGATGGAATCCCATGATTCTTCATCACTCAAAACCACCCCTTTCATAGTTAACCCCTATGTACTATGGTTTGGTCCTCTGAACAAGAGCCTAATCTTCCTCTATAGTCTTTTCCATGACTTAAATGTCCAAAAATAAAAAGGGATTCAACTCCTTGAGTTAAAATTCCAAAAAAAGATGACTCCCTCACAAAGGGAAATCTCTTCACTCTATTTTTTCCACTATAAATAGACTTCTCCCTTAAAGCACAACTATATCAAGTCACTGTAAAAATACAATGAAAATATCCAGAAACTTCCCGCATCAATCAAATTCATGAAGACCTCAAGGAGATAATATAATCATCCCATATAGACTTCCCACATTGATTAGTCTATCAAAAACAAATATACAAGAAGAAAGTGTTAACATTTTGTCATCGATTTGCCTATTTTGATCATGGGTTTCTTGCTAAGTAAACATTTTGTCTTACACTATGTTACACTGAACCGCCCACACTCACCGCATTGCCTTTTCATCCTAATTTCTTCTTTACTTAAGAGACTTGCTGCAACTATGACATTTCATGATTATGTGACTTTCTTCACCTTTAGAATGGTCCATTATGTGATGTATTTAAGGTCTTATGTTCATAATCCCGTCTTGGGTATGGTAGACTCATTAGGGTTCTTATCAATTAAGCGGCTATGTTGCCACTTCTTACCATTTTCCTTCCTCATTACTTATTGATTATCTTACATAGGACTAGATCATCGACACCTATATTTAACACAACACAACCAAGCCTATGACCTACACCTAATCAGGCCTATGACCTACATTCAACCATGCCTAACACCTATCAACCCATTCCTCTACTTCATCATAATATTCCCTAGATTTTGGGAGAACTACATCGGCCTGAGGACCATTTTTGTCGGGGATATGTAGGGAGCACTTTGAGGGCATGGGGCCCTTAGAGGTTAGCTTGGCAACTCTTTACCCTAACCAATTCCCCTTTTCACTTTCCTATTCACATTCTACCTTAGTTAGTTTCCATTTTCTATCAATAATTGGAAATTAAACCAAATAAGCATCAATTAATACACATTTTTTACCACATCATCAAATCATTCATTTATCATTTTCACATTTCCACTATAGCACATATTTGGAATCTAAACCATAATATGCATATACATCACCATTTATCTCCCATGCTACCAACAACTCAAAAATTAAATCAAAACTAAAGTAACCTAACTCAATCATGCCTAAACCAACCTAACTCCACCATGCCTACATCAACCTAACTCAATCATGCCTAAAGAAACCTAACTCAATCACTCCTAAAACAACTTAACTCCACCATGTCTTCATCAACCTAACTCAATCATGCCTAATCCAACCTAACTCCACCATGCCTACATCAACCTAACTCAATCATGCCTAAACCAACCTAACTCCATCATGCCTATTGACCTCACTATGCCATTCCTACATGACCTTGACTCAATCATGCCTACTTCACCTAGTTTCCATCACGTACACACATAATAATGGAAATTAAAACAAGTACACATCCATGTTATAAATATCATCATCTATAAATCATAAATTCTTTGTATACATACATATGTACATAGATACAAATAAATACAAACATCTCAAATTGCTTAGATACATCCTCAACATCTTTGATGCGTAGGCCAATATATGATCTAAAATCTTACAAACTCTCATATACATCCTCACTCTCTTCAGCACGTAGGCCAGTATATACCAAAAATACACAAAAAAATGGAAATATGCATAACTATCAAGCATCCCCCCATTGGATATCCTTCATACTTGTCTCACCAGTCTCCTCCTCTACTCATGTATGGCGTCTCGCTAACATCTAACCACCCACCTTAGGTTGTGGCCTAAAATTTTTTGGTACCTCATATCGAGTTGGCCTCTATACACTAGTGGCCTCACCCTGACCCTGTCTCAGGGCTCACTGACCCCCTATACTCTCCACACTATGCATGCAAGACCTATTCCTCTCACTCGAGGCCTATTATGATCTATACTATGCAATAAGAAGGGACATATATCCCTGTAGCCATCAGGTGATCCTAATAATATCTCGTCTCTCCTAAGGCATCCCTAAACCTAGCCATAGGTATTGTCTCTAGTGGTGCCATTGGCCTTTAACCATATGCCTGTATTGACGGACCCTATCCTGCCCCTGTTTGTAAAATGGGACCCTCTCCCTGAGCTTGTATGGGTGTATGTGTAGGTACCTTTCCCTATGTTACTTGAGCCTGTGTAGGCTCCTGTGCAGGTCCCTTTCCCTATACTACCTAGGCCTATAAAGCTATTACCTATGCATGTAATGTGGCAACTTGTGCCTCTGACCCTGTTAATTGTCCCTACACTATCCCCACCTATGTAATAAGAGTCGCCACCTGCCCCTATAGGGTGTTTCTCTGAACTATGATAGTGGCCAGGTCCAGTTGCCCCAGCCTTGGTGGTAGTGCTCACATATATGATGCCCACCACTATCTATACCTGTCTATAACTCTGACATCATCAATCCGTCAGTCTACCACCTATTCCTCATGCCCCATAGGCACCATTGGTTGTGGTAGAGGTATAGGCCTCTCCACGTCATCCCTCCTATATAGTGGAAACATTAGAGGTACATTCTAGGGAAATCCCAATTGTCACCTAACCCTGGTAATCCATCTCACTAGTTGTAATCCATTCAGCTCTATGGCCACCTTCCTGTATGAAGGGAAGCCAACATATGGCCTCCAAATGATGTCCATAGTGGAAAAACCCTCTAATACACACCTGTAATATGCTACACCATGTATAGCCCTGGAAGTTCAGTGCTCTCTAATAGCATGTAGCCATCACCTATAGCCCACCTAAACCATGCCCGCCTTGAATGCATCAGGTCAGGGCATGCCCACTGGGTGCACACACATGATGTGCTTATATACCTAGTAATGAAGAAGGAAGGTATAACATAAGCCAAACTTCCATAATCACCCATAGGCCTATAACTCTCTATACAGCTACACCAATAATGTTGGTGCCCATGTAAAATAGGTCCTGTCCTCCATCATATCATGTAGAACCCCCATTAGTGCCCGTGGGAATCTCCCACCCTTCCACATCTGAAATTTCACAACAAAACACTACCTCCATCATCAAAACTACTAGCCTTATCTCCACAAGATAGTCCTGGTACATATCTCCATAACTCATTTTGGCACTATGGAATCTCAACTCCACTATCCCCTTACCAAACACTGTCAATATCAATTCCTCATATGCCTCTGAGTAAATAGAATACACCTACGTCCTTACTATCGGTATCCGTAGAATCCTATACACATCCTCTAAGGTGACATTCATCTCACCTATTGGCAAATGAAAAGTGTTGGTCACCAAATCCCATCTATCGATGAGGGTGACCATCAAACTCAACTCCCGAACCACATGTTGATAGCATCTAACCCTAATCAAACCCACATATGCAACATGGCTCCACTCCTTGACCTTCACACTCCCTTATACTACTACTATCAGGGGAGGTACCCTATCCTACATCTGCAGCTGGTCCCTCACCTACATTTAATGAACCATAACATTATTTAACCTTGACCATACCCGCATTCACCCTTGACCCCCCACCTATAACTATTACACTTCATATTTTCATTCAAAAAATACCTTCCTATCTCACTAACCCACCCTTACTCATACCCTAGCCCATTTTTCTCTTAATACCGACCAACATCGGTTCTTCTTAGCTGGAACTGGTCTCCAAAAACTTGCATCAGTCACCCCATACATGACCAATGTCAAATAACTTCCACCGATGTCAGCCAACCCTCAACTGATGTCGGTTACTGTCGTGGCATCAAATCCACCAAACCCTTCCCTATTTTTCTAAAAATTTAACATTCTACTCTACCTACCCACCCATTCCTACCCCAATCTCACCCAAATTCATTCCCACCCCTCTTTAACCTACGTACAACTTCCTACCCTTACTATTTCACCCATTTTCATTCCAAATTCAAATTTAATTTCCCCCCAAACTTAATTTTTACCAATGAAGTCACCTAACCAAAAAATAATGAGATTGAATCTTACCTCATCATGATGTCATCTCCTTGGAGGCATGATTAGCCGCTGCACTGGTGGCCCACCTGACCCCTCTCCTACCTTGACCATCACCAAATGCCCTCCTCACCTCCACCCAATCAAATCATTATTCTTGATCTCATGGACCCATCTACCTAGCTCCTCTCACCGACTAGATCTCTCCACCTTAGCTAGGTATAGTCCCTCATACTTTCCTCTCGAAAAGCACTAAAAGTCAACCAGCTCTATTTTTTTTCTCTAACGGTACAACACAATAATTATTCCGTAAAATATGAATTTTTTTTTATAAACCCAACCTGAGCTAATCAATGCCGGTCATATTTGTGCCCTAGACAACCGACGCTGGTCACCCTCTAACCAAAATCGGTCCACCCTACTAACTATTTGGTCTTGCTAAGCTTCCTTTTTCATGTCACCATTCATGTGAATGCACCTTTTTATCATCCCAGACACTAATTGAACCATACCTACAAACCCAACCTACCCCTACATTTCCTTTGTTACATCTTAGGAGTTGTTATTTTACATATAACTTGTCATTACCCGTGTCATTACCTATATACCTAGACCTAAAAAAAAATTATGATCTTTGACCCTTCGTTCTCATTGTACCTTACGACATGGTTACCCTTATTTTTCAGCCTACCGACCTTACCTTTCCTATTGCCATGTTATTTATCCTGACATGACCTTTGGTGTACCAAAACATATTGAAATGTTCCTACACCTGACCTTTATTTTGTTTCTGCACCATATCCTATACCTTTGATACCAGAATCACTTCAACCCTATTTGGATAGACATATCGACCTTAAACAGTGTAGATTTTGAAAGCTTATCAACTAGGTACTGTGCCACAATTTCCAAAGTGTCTGTGTGTTCAACTGCTACTACCTTTGACCCTAGCCCATTTACCTATTTACCCAATTTGACTTTTTACCTTTACCCAATGCTCCCACTGATCTTCAATTTCTCATCTCCTCATTTTATCAAACCCCTACACCACTTCCATCTCTCACCTCATCGGTTCTTAATTTGAGGGTGGTTACCTTCACTAGCACTTGATGAAAAACCACCATCACTTATACTCGACACAACCATTTCCTATTTTTATCAGCGTCTCTTACTAATACAATCCATGTGACAAAAAGGAGCAAAATGTAGACACCAAAATTGGGTCACACTCCCCTTGGTCCCCTTTCAAATAACCAACCTAAACACATTCACCTAACCATGACCCTTATTCCCCACATTAATATTAATTTAATTATTTATAATTAAATTAATACCCATCCTCACCCCAGTTGTTAATTTAATTTAGCTACTTTAATTAAATGGTTGCACACCTCACCTAGACACCTCACCATAGACCTATTCATAGCATGTTTCTATAAATGAATAAGACTTAGTTCAACCCTAAAAATCAAGGCCTATTATTCCTCTAACTACCTTCCCACTCATAAAAACATAATGTCCATTTTGATCTGCGAATAAATGGACAGACCTAGCCCAAATGATTACAAGATCTATTATTTTTAGCAAACCTAGGGAATCCTACCTTAATAGACACCAATCATCCCGTAACTGATGCCATTCAACTAGGAACCATCATTAGTTATCATTTATTCACATTAGTAACATTTTTTGTGGGTTGGCACATTCTAGAATCGAAGAGAAGAGAAAGGATCTACATGTAAGTAGAACCAGAGTCTTTTCACACCTACAGACATCCATAGCCAGCACCAAGATAGATCCAAAGGTATTGCACTCATAGTAACATTTTAGGAAGCACTGCCATGGTACTAAACATCATTCCTCTTATCAACCATCATCACCATCTACCCATTCTAACTTGCACCATAATACATACACTTTTTACCTGCATCATCTATTTCTACTTCAGTCTATTGGGTTCTTCTATTGTTGTTATTAGTTTCCACTTGCACCCTCACACCCCTGCCATTTTACTTACCTATAAACTCAACCATTCCTCCACCCACACCATTAAATCACCTATATCCAACTTTTACACATCTTTGAGTATAACTAAGATTCCTACAGACCTCTCCATCACCCCTTTTGTCTCTGTTTAACCTCATATCAACCTCTACAGCCAGATATTTTTGAGTTTTATCTTCCCGCCTCTACCAACATGGGTTACCCATGATTTTCGTCAGTTCTTCCTAACTGTGATCAGTCATACCTCTACTGAAGTTGGTCTTTGTGTCTACCAGCACTGTGTAAACTAGCAACCACATACCTACCAAGAAAAACTAAACTCCTTACCCAACCTTGTTGAGACCATGTTTATGACCTGTAGACCACATGAACAACTTGTAACCTAATCTAAAGACCTTGAACCACATAGTTTTTAGTATTTAATTAGATTGATGCTGATAGTGATCCGAGGTACCCAAATTAGAATACTAGTAGTATATTTTCTTATATATGCATTGTAGTTACTTTATAATTTATTTTATAAAATAGTGGGTTGACAGCCTTCTAAGAAGTATCACACTTCCTGGATCTAGCATATGCTAGGCAATTCACTGTAACATGTTATTTAACTTTTATTTGGTGTTTTTTTCTATTTTAGGTAGTTACTCCCAACTAAAAGGAATCTCTCACATTCAGCATAGGATTAAGAAGTTAGAACGCACACATCAACCTATAAACCAACATAACAGGTATTCCTCCTCAGCCCATAACATTATCTATTTTGTCACACTTTAAAACATAAATAAAATGGTGAAACAGTACATAAGGGGGCCATCATTGGAGATTATTGGTTAGAGAAAGAGACAGTAAAGATCATTTAGCTATTACATAACTTCTAGGATCTATTCCATTGAGTTAACCATGAGTTGAAAGTTTTGCATTGCTCGTTATCCAAAATGAATATTAATCTTCAAGAGTTCATGTGTATAGTTTGGAAGAGGCCTTATAGGATGAATCTAAACCTGCACATGAAGTTGAAGGAAGAAATAGATAATATGCTTAAGTCTGGGATCATTGAACCAATTGAGAAATATGAGTGGATTATTCCCATGGTGATCAGTAATAAGAAGTATGGGATGATCATAATTTTTGTATATTATAGAGAACTTAGTGCCACATGTGTCATAGATCCTTTACCTACACCATTCACAGAGGATATATTTAAGGGAGTTTCATGACATGAAATCTACTCTTTCACAGAAGGGTTCTTTGGCTATCACCAGGTACGCATTTCATGTGAGAATCAGTAAAATACCATATTTTCAACTAAATGGGGAATTTTTTCATATACTGTTATGGGATGTTTGGATTAAAGAATGTGTCAGCAGTATGTAGACACCTAAAATCTATATCTATACCCCTTATTCACCTACATGTGTATAATTTGTTTTAAATTAACCCATCACTTTATATTTATTTTAAAATTCCACCCATTTATCCCATCCCTATTGAATTTAACTAATTAATTCCTATCAATCACTAATATCCTATCCCTTTCCCTAATGAATTTTTTATTTCCCATCCTTGGGATTTTTCTAACCTATCTCTACTACCAACTCACCTACACCTCATCCCTAAACATCCTCTTCCTGCCTAATGCTTTAAAGGACTTCCCCAATCTTTAAAAAACTTGAAATCATTCCAAAATCATAAAAGTAACCCATTGGGGAAACTTTCACTGCAGTCGGCAGCAACCTAGCCCAGTCGTCATTGATCCTATAAAGCTAAGTGATATATTTCCATTCATCATCAGACACATGCGACTCCTCAGACTTTCTCAAGAGCTGTAAAATCCCTCCCATGCATGTGCATTCTAGAAGCAATTATAGACCTCTTAGACCTCTTTGGAATATGCTTGCATCCCTCATAATCATCCCCCGTGAAGGTATCATTATTTTTAAAATCATTTATTTAAATATTACCATTTTATCATTACAAGAGTATATCATCCACAACAATGCTCGTAACTTTTTCATCAACCTCATTTTTCATATCCATACTTGCAAGTTTCTCTTATGGATTTCCTTTCCTCACCTTTATCCAAATCTATCATAGTTTCCATCAACCTTGAAACGTTACCGTTGACTCAGCCTTCTAAAGATTTTTCTTCCTATTCCATAGTATTCTCCAATTTCTACATGAGTTTTGTGTCTACCCCAACTTGTAAAAACTTTCTTCTAATCCCTCTGTGGAATTAAAATAAGCTTTTCTACACTTGGTTCTCTTTTGACCAGGGTTTGATTCCAACTTACCCTTATAAGCCTTTGATTTATGTCATTTTCCTAGTTTCTGATTCCTCATATTCCCTCTGCAGGTTGATCCCAACATTCACCAATTTATTTTTTATTTAGATTACATCTAGATCTTGTAGGATCTACATATTTCACTTATATTGCACCTGTATCACATCACACATCTGTGGTAACATAAACCCTCCAACATTTCTAAGTTTCCTAGTTTCGTTAGTAACTAGTGCATCACCTTCATTAAGAATTATAAACTTCACACATGGTGGGACCACCCTTTAGGTGATCTCTTGTAATTATTAATTTTGTATTTTCTTTTTCTATATTCCACTAACATTCTAGCATGATGCTTTGTTGTATTTCTTACTCGTGTTGGGTTCGTGGCCTAGATAGCTCATCACTCAAGAGTGCAGATAAATAGGAAAAGTTTTATCCAAGTAGTCCTCTCTTTTTCCCTATTTTCTCCTTTTTACATCGTGATTTTCTATTCTTGTCTGTCCTCATCAAATATCAAACTTTGTTTTGGTTTAAAAAGAACCTTTTTTTTCTACATCATGCTTCCTTTCATAGCTTAAATAGGGGTTTAACCTTTTTCATCTCACACTTTACCACACATGACCTGAACCTCAGAAATCAAATTAACACATCAAGATATCCCCTAACCCATTCTACTGATTGGGATTTCATCACCTTACAAGAAACTGCCTGAAACTTCCCTAGCCATAACAAACCTGAAACAAAATATAGTTTTCCTTCTCCTAGGCACCTTATTATCCATCCCCTTTTCTTTTCACACTTTCTTAAATAAATTAAGAACATAATAAGAATCTTCTGCTTGACTTGCATGGGTAAAAATTATTTCATGCCCCTAGTTACTTGTTTAGTAGCAAAACTAATGGAACAAAACTTGGCTTCAAACAATTCCTTATCTAAACAAAGGTTCACCACAATAGTTACCTTATCTGTTACCTTAATTACTTCTTTCATGAGCACTCAACCCCTCATCAATGTCTCTCACCCAAAACTCATTTTTCACACTACAACTTTAGGTGAGACTAACTCATTTTTACACCATCAATCTATCCTATCTAGGGCAACTACCCCACCATCCATTCGATCAGAGTCTTTTAGACCTCTTAAGGTCCCTCTCGATGATACCATGTTCCAAGAGATTCTGGATGTAAATCTAGTGGTGCTCCAAGAATATATCCTTAAGAGATCAACCTAGATTCCTTAGATGGTCTGCCACTCCAGAAACTTTATATTTATCAAACCAATCCCAAAATAACCCAGTTTACAATAATTGAGCTTTTTACAACCCATGTTGCCACCAATATCATCAAAATACCTAGATAGTCATGCCTATTCCTCTCAATCTCCCACCAATTAACAAAATAATTAACATTGCTCTTCCCCTCACCTCTTTGGTCACTATTGCCACTAGTGTCCCTGACCAATATGTCCAAACATCATATATCCTATCTAGATAGTATGACCTTCTCACATCTAGCATGCCTATCAATATTTCCCAACCCCCTTTCATGGTTTCTTTACATTATTTAGTATCTAACCCTTTTTGACAATAGTTTCAACATGTTCATACCAACATTCCCACTCAACATTTTCCATAGTATCCTACCAAATCCCAATAATCCTATCATGTTCCCATATCACAAAAATAATTACCCTTTCAATCACAACCCATGATTTACACTTACCCCCAACAAACTCCTCAAGTACCCACGCATATGCAATTTCATCAACAAACTCATCTAACCACCGCATCTCATCCTTCAACAGACTCTTTCAAATGATCCCATGCATTCCCTCGTGAATAGGTTGGCCAACCTTGTGGCTGCTACTTTAGGATACAAGATCTCATTATCATATGAAAAAATCTATAACGATCTTATTCACCCATATATACCAATTAAACAATATCTTCTACACTGAGGATTACCAAAAATTTCTAATTTTAATAGAAAAGTGGAAACACAACAATACCTTCATGCATTTAAACATGCATGTTATCATATCACACATAATCAGGACTTGATGCTCTGCACTTTCCCCGTGTCTTTGGTTGGTCCCGCATTGGACAAGTATAATAGTATCCCTCAATATTTGATATTCTCCTTCTCCTAACTCGCACAACTATTTTTAGAAAACTTTTCAATCAACATTAAGTGTAAGATAACTATTAATGACCTATACACCAATTGATAGTTTGAAGATGAGTCTATTAAAGACTTAGTCACATGATTACATGTCACTATAAACCAATTATCCTTCCCTCTTCCACAAACTGATCTCATCAAGCTCTTCTCATGTGCATGTGCGAAGCATATATCTTCTACTTTATAAATCCAATCGTTCCAAACCTTTGATGAGGCATTCACCATGGCTCACAATATTTAAACACGTTCCCTTGAGAAAGTCAATTTAAAACTAAAATCAAATAATAACAAACATGAATTTAGTAAATCATTCACACCAAATGACAAATCAAAGGCATCAAAAAACACTGTAGTCATTAAATCATCTCCTGCATCTACATCTAGCACATGGACTCAATAATGAGTCACTCAACCAACACCTAACTACTCTCCCCTTGGGGAGTCATAAAGTATAATATTTGACAAGTTAATAGTAGAAAACCTTATCACACTTTCTCTGATCTGACCAATTGATGATTCAAGACCAAAACATGTGTGGTATCATGAATATCATTACTAAAAGTACCACAAATTCCAAGGACACGACATAGAGAGATGTCAAAATTTCAAGGATTTGGTCCAAAGACTCATCAATAAAGGTGATCTTCAAGTGTAAAATTCAAATGCTTCACCCAATCAACCACTTGACATCTTCAGAAAACCTTTCCAAAATCATACACTATCGAGCCAAGCCTCCACTTCTACTACAACCCAAGAACCCAATGCTCACACTATAAATACCCTTAACACTACTAATCAGGATCCTATCCCATCCAAAACTTAATATCCTTCATCATTGATCACATCCACACCCTTTTATATCCTTCTTACATCTATTATACCTACATTTATCTTGATGTTCACTCCCAACTATACAACTTCTAAGACCCCATTTGTGAATATATCATTTATGTGCCTATATACATTCATGAAGCACCCATTTGAACCTTTTTCCACATTTGACGTTGATCCTTCGTCAAATCCCTTACCCATCATAACTACCTCATCATATACTTCATTTATTTCAGTAGGCTTGATCACCTCACCTATATCCATTCCACATTTCTTGTCATACCATCTATAGAACCTATACTGGTTCCTCCTCTCACTCTTTTACCTCCATTGAGTTTTGTGATCCTATCCATGCCACCTTATTCCTTCACACCAATTTAATCATTTGAGGAATTATTTAAATCACTTCACCTTTTAATGACCTCAAATGTTCCTTATATGACATCAACACAATCCCATCAATCTCCACCTCTCGTAGATTTCCTGAAAAAAATGCTTCTTCTTGTACTCAAACCAACCATAGCATCATCATCTGACCCCCTATTCAAGGTTTTTATCACTCTTCTCAAGGATGCATCTTAACGTATGAAATATATAATCCCACATAGAGTTAAGCCATCCTCTACAAAATCATTTGTTTCAGGACCATGAACATTTCAACCCACCAATCCAAGACCATTCAACATTAAAACACCAACCAACATCAAAACTAAATTCAAGTCACCAAAACACCAATATACTCTAATTTTACCCCAAAAATACAAGATATATCAAAAGGCATCTTTTAGCACTTTAGTTTGATCATACACGAAAATATTCCAACACTTACTGTAAACCTCTGTAATAACAATTCCACCTATCAAAACCTTTAACCCAAAAGGAAATAACCCGTTATGGTTTAATTCCAACCTTATGTGTTCCTTTCATCATACCCATGGGCATGATACTAAAAATTGTAGAGTTATCGAGACCATTATCCATAACCTAATTAAAGAGGAAATACTTCTTCTTAGACCAAGCTAAACCCTTCCTTCCATATCTGGTTTGGTATCTTCCATTTTTCCTTCAGGAGATAAGTCTTCCAGGGATGGTCCCCCTTTGTTTATTAATGTTATTCGGATAACCACTCGATTCAGCTCATGTGATCCAAAACAACATCCAAACCAAAGGCCAAGAACTTCATCGCCATTCCTCCTCCTAAGGAATTAACCACATCATCGAAAACAAAGGTTTCAATTTTAGTAACTCCTAGGCCTATTGAACAAAGTATCATTAGATAGCTTCATTACGCCCCAGTCAATATATCACTTTAAGATCTCATCCAAATCTCACTAGATCATAGACATGCTCTTACCTAAGACTTAAAGTGCATTTTGACATCTAGTGACAAAGCTCAACCCTTTACATCTCTCATAGGAGCCCTCATAGCTTTTACAACTATCTCATTCAATGATATTGAAATTACAGACATCCCACCAGAGGAACATTATCTTACCCTAGTTATTATGTTAAGGATTAATGATAGATTCATTCAAAGATCCATGATCGACAGTGGGGTGAGCATTAATATTCTTCCATCACATACTTTCAATCAACTCCAGATCCCAAAGGAATCTGTCACCCAAATGCCTATGGTCCTTCATGCTTATGCCATCTCTCCCGGCCTTGGATTGGTCATCCTCCCTATCTATGTCAATGAGAATCTCATCCATGAGATCTTCTACATCATTGATGGGGAATTTCAATACAATTTTCTCCTTAGATAATTTTGGATCTGTGCCAAGCATTTTTTCCCCTCTACACTCCATCGTTCCCTTAAATACAAGTATGAGGGAAAATTTCTGACACTTCTTAGGGATGTTCCTCCCTTCCAAGGGTGAAACATGACCTATAGACCAAATGATGTATTCATTCCTAAGGATGATCCATCTACACCATCCACCATCTCAGCTATTCCCTCATCCAAACTCCCTAACAATAACTCCCTGGATAAAGTAATGGAAACACTTACGATGGGGTAGTATCACCTTCTCACACTCAACACTCTTCCCACTCCTCACAATATCGGTAGGCCTAATAAAGCACCTATGTACCAACCAGATGTTGGGGATGTTGTTCCTTTCAATCCACCACATCTTTGCACCAACCTCATTTATGGAAGTTTTGATACCCTCTCTTCTCATGTCAATGATCTTCTAAATGCTAAGCTTTATACTGGTGGCTTTGGATTTCTCAACAAACCATATTTTTCCTATATCTATCTCTATTATTACACATGGAAAGTATTCGACCTAGGCCATTATAAGCATGACCCACATGGCCTTATTCCTGATCAATTTTGTAAACCTTCTAAAAATTTTGGCCTACACTACTAGGAGAAATCCCCTGATCCCATCACGCTATCTGAGATACTCATGAACATGCATTCTCCACCTTTTATATCTTTTCTCAATTTCAAAGACATGGAAATGGATGACACCATTTCTATTGCTTCTGAATTATTTTTTAGTCTTCACTATAACTTTGGGGCCGGTCACTTATTAATGTGAAATTCAAGATAGGTCCCTTCCCCTTTTCCATCCGATAATGATAGAAGAATATTATTCTACCATTAATGTCCTTCAATGTGCTGATGATGATGCCATTCTTTCCCACATGGGGCCAAAATATTTTTATCTTCAAAATACCTTGCCATCTAGCACACCTACTCTTCTCAATGAAGCCACCATTAATTTCAATATCGAGAATCCTCAGTAACCTCACATTCTCAAAGTGGTCCAACCTCTTGATCAACACAAGCTAGAATATTTCATCACTTTCCTCTCTCGTCATAGCTATGAATTCACATGGTCATATTCAGACATGCTAGGTCTTAATGTTTCTATCATCATCCAGAATATCGTCACCTATCCCAATGTTAAATCATTAAAGCATACGCTTCACCGCATGCATCCTCATGTTTTCATTCTTGTTAAAGAGGATTTATAATGCCTTCTTTCTATCAATTTCATAATTCCCGTTGATTATCCCCAATGGGTTTCTAACATTGTTCCCATCTCCAAAGCATCAGGAAAGCTTCATATATGTACTAATTTTTGAGATCTCAATCTTGCCCACTCTAAGGATTAATTCCCTCTTCCATATATCGATCAACTTGTGGATCTTACTGCAGGTCATGAAATGCTTTCTCTCATGGATGGTTTCTCTAGTTATAGTAAAATTCTCATTACACCAGAAGATCAGCACAAAACCTCTGTGATTACTCGTTGGGGACATTTTTCTATCACATCATTCCCTTTGGTTTAAAGAATGTTGGTGCTACTTATCATTGGGATATGATGTGTATCTTTCATCATCTCATCCATAAAAATATAGAAAACTATGTTAATGATCTTTAGGGAAAATATAAACATCATCACGACCATCTCTCCATTCTCGATTTCATTTTCAAGTTCCTAATCCATTTTTTCTTCATCTCAACCAAGCCAAGTATGTATTTGGAGTCTTAATTGGAAAAATCCTTTGCTTTATCATTTCTATTAGGGGCATTGAATTTAACCCCACAAAAATTAAGGAAATTATCGAAATTCCTCCTCCTAACCTTAAGAAACTTCACAATCTTCAAGTCTTCCTTCAATATGTCTGTCATTTCATCTCGTAATTCTTGGATCATTGTCAACCCTTTCAATGCCTCCTTCGTAAGGACATAGAATTCAATTAGGATCATAATTTCTAGAAGGATTTTGACAATCTTAAACAATTTATCTTCTCTCCAGTGATACTTACACCTCCACGTGAGGGGGAGCCATTTTACTTGTACATTTATGTTAATAATAATGCCTTAGGATCTATGTTAGCACATCACGATGACCATGGTCATGAGAAAGCTATTTAGTACATCGGTTGTACCCTTTATGAATGTGAAACCTGCTACACTGAAGCTAAAAAGGTTTGTTGTGCTCTCTTCTTTTATACTTTAAAGCTTTGACACTACCTCCTTAATCATAAGACGTATGTCGTTACTGGTTTTCATGTTCTTCAAAAAGTTCATTCTAAGCCATACCATAATGATCGTATCACTCAGTGGCTCATGGTCATGTCTAATTTTGAGTTCAAATTCATTTATTAAAAACATATTAAGGGTCAAGCTATTGCAAATAAATTAGCAAAATCCCCTCTTCCTAGTTCACATCTCCCTCATGAGCATTTTTTGGATAAATCCATTAATTAATTTTATCATGTATATAATGCTCTCAAATTTACTCTCTTCTTCGATAGCTCTATGTTTCAGCAAGGGGGAGGTGCATGTGTTGTTCTTATTCCTCCATGGAAAAATTATATTCCCCTCGCATATAAACTCAAGTTTAAGTGTACTAATAATATGGAGGAATACGAGGCCATCATCTTAGGTCTTGAAATGACTTTCTTTTTAGGTTTCCAAATTCTTAACATCTATGGGGATTCTGAGCTTATAATCAAACAAGTCAAAGGTGAGTATCAATGTAAAAATGTGATGCACGAGCATAAGATCAAGACCAAGAAAGAGGTTTTAGGATGTGGAAAAGAGGACATTAACATGATTTTAAGTGGTCTTGAAGACCAAGAATTCAAATTCAGGAGTTTTGATGGGTTTTCCATTTTCCCTCCAAAAATGGAACATTTAAAAATTTGAATGGTGTAAAGACCTTTGAAGGCCTAGAACCTCATCATAGGAAAATTCAAGAGTTTGGAGTGACCTTAAAGGTCTTAGGAAACCATGCATATGCTTTTATATTGTAATTTTACCCTGCGATGTTTGTATAAGGTGAAAATGTGCATGTGTGAAAGTTATAGAGTAAAATTTAAAGCTTGGTAGGAGAGAACATAGGTAATTTAGGATACATTGAGCTATATCATCATGTAAATTTTTCCATGTATGAGTTGTTAGGAGTATTAGAGTGATATTTTTCACTATTCCAGGTTTAGGGTGGTTGTTGAGTCTTTTTAGGCTTTGTGGAGTAAGCATAGGAATAGGAAGTAAGAGCCAAAAGTAGTATTTTGGCATAAATATATGTACATCTCAAGTATTAGGAGTAGAGAAACCTTCCCAAGAAATAATAATGTATTGTTGAATTTTATAATGAAAATAAAGCATATTTTTCAAGTTTGCAGCATTTATTGTTGAAAGTGTATTTCCAGTCCTACACAGACCGAGAAGGTGAGGTGTGATAATCATGGTAATTAAGTAAAAAAAGGTAATTGTGATGATTTGAGGAGATACAGGACTTAAAAACAAGAAATATAAAATTTATTTGAGCTCTTGAGGCTTCAAAATGAGTTATGAATGCTTGATTTTGGGTTCACTTCCCTCAAACTAGGGATCCCAGGATCTCCTTATCCATATGGTGGAAAATCTTTAAAATTTTTGATCTTATATCTTCTAATGTTATTTATTACTATCTACAGTTGTAGAGATTAATTTTTTGGTTAAGATTTCTTTCTAATATATTTCATGTTTTAGACCCATGACTCGCTGAAAACAATGTTATAGTATTGATTTATGATGTTTAAGGATTGAATGAAGCTATATATATTGAGACCACTTGATAGGGTCTGTATAAACCTTATAAAGGTGATTGATTGTGATATTTATCTCTAAAACCTTTTGAATAACTCTTATAGTCTTTGAGGGACCTAATTAGGTCTGTATCACTCTATAAAACAAAAAGTTACATTCCACGCATATCAAGGCCACCTACGCTTCTAACATGTTGGTTTGTTCTCTTATGGGTGTCTAAATTTGTGTTTAGAATTTTTATATTCAGTGGTATTGAAAAGATACCCCCAAAAATCAGGGATTCAAGGGATACAAGCTTTAGACCAAGCATAAGAGGAACTAAAAATTTTATAAACACATCCTTTATATGATTACTTAAATTGACCATTAGAATAAGCCATGAATAGAAACCATGAGTTTATGAAATGTGGGGATGTTGTCTTTTGATTCATGTGTATATTCATAATGTGTGAGTTCATTCCTTGAAGTAATATACTTCAAACAAGATCACATATACTAAAGGAGAGCTTGATTAGAGATTGTACTCTTGTATTATGAGATTAGAGGACAAAAACATATAGGAAAGCATTGTGAAAAAGATCATATTGAAGGGATAAATATGGATCTCGAGAATATATTTAATAAAAAAAAATTCAAGAGAACACACTTTTTCTAAGTTAACTTATTTTATCTCCTTTGAGCTTCATTTGAGGTGGACTTCATAGTTGAGCTAGGATGAGCAACACATCAAAATGACACTCTTCAAAAATATTGTGACATTTTTCATCTTCTTCTTGAAGCTTTTGATTCCTACACCATCCAAGTTATTCCCCAATTAACCAATATATTTTTTGATACAATGGTATCCCTCGTGGATCTATTCGCATGGAAAACAGAGGATTCCAAGCTTCATGTCTTCATTCATCATTGTGATCAAACTTTCCATGAATTACCCCAAGTTAATATTACTGAATCTAATTCATCAAACCTTTTGTATTCTCAAATATTTGATTATCTATCCCAATCCATTATTCCTCCTTTTCTTTCCAATAACGCTAAGAGGTCTTTTATTCAGCATGCTTACCACTATGTGATCCTTGGCGGCATTATTTATAAACGTGGATTTGATGGTGTTCTTCTCTAATGTCTTAAATCCCATTAAGCCTCTCAAGTCATCCAAGAATTCCACGATGGTATTTT
Organism: Taxus chinensis; assembly: GCA_019776745.2. Lineage (NCBI taxonomy): Eukaryota > Viridiplantae > Streptophyta > Pinopsida > Cupressales > Taxaceae > Taxus > Taxus chinensis. The sequence goes on from CM034154.1 coordinate 307,510,862, forward strand.
TGGTGGAAATTTTAGTGGATTAGCTATTGCTAAGTGCATTCTCTGTCTTAGCTATTACTGGCCTTCCCGCAATCATGATTGTTGTATGTTAAGAAATGTGAAAAATGTCATCAACATTTCAATCTTATTTGTATTCGTAGTCAAGCTTTGCAACCACTCAGGACCTTTTCCCTATTCATAATGGGGCCTTGATCTTATTTATATTATTAGTCCTCGTTCTTCAAAAAAACATCATTCTACCATCACAGCAACAGAATATTTCACAAAATGGGTGGAAGCAATCCGACACACCTCAACTAAATCTGGTCCAATCATTAATTTTATCATTATATTCTACTTCATCATTCCCCACAAACTTTTCATGGACAAGGAAAAATTCCTTTAAAAATAAATATCTCAAGAAAATTTGTAACACATTCAACCTTCAACTCAACTTTTCTTCTCTATATTATCCGCAAGCTAATAGTTGAGCTGAAGCTACTAATAAAAATCTTTGTAATATCCTTGCTAAGACTATTGATCAAGTAGGTCAAAATTGGCATCTGAATATTCCTTTTACCCTTTGGGCCTATCGCACTAGCATTCATTCCTCCATGGGGGATACAAATTTTTCTCTTGTTTATGGTTCCGAATTTGTCCTTCCTCTTCAATTTCAAATCCCCTCTTTGCATGTGTCCCTTTGTGACTTCATCTCTGATGAATAATATCGCCAAGCTCATCTAACACAACTCAATTTGCTAGATGAGTGTCACCTTCTCACTCTTGAAAACTACCATGTTTATCAAGAGTGCATTCAATGTGCTTACAATAAGCACCTTAAAGAATGTGAATTCTATGTCGGCAACCTCATCCTCACATAAAATCATTATCACTACTGTAAAAAGGATCCAACATGGAAAGTATTCCCCTTACTAGATTAGACCATACATTATTACACACAAGTATAGGTAGGGAGCCTATCATTTGGCCTCCCTTAATGGTAAACTAGAAGTGGAACCACTTAACGCATTGCACTTGTAACCATTCTACTGTTAGCTTGTCTACATGTGCTCTTAGTCATATCTTTAGATCATTCCTCCATCCTTGCTGCTTTTATATCTCATCGTGATGATTTGGAATTATGTGGTCTTCCATCGCTTCCTAGATGTGACCTTAAATATGGGCACTAAAACTCTACTCATAGCATATTCCTTATGGATAGGTTCTCCCATTTGGAGAGAACTATGTAATCCTTACATCCATCGCCTTCTTGTTTACCTATTAGAACTGTTACTGAACTAACTCTCCCAATTATTTAGGTAACCTGTATACACCTTTTGGCTCTAAATTATCCATTGCAATGTTACACGTGATCAAGTTCACTTAGCACATTCCCTTGGTTTCATTTCCTCACACACCCCCTTCTCTCCCTCATGCACCTTTGCACACTTCTCCTTCTTCCCTTTTCCTTTTTCTCCTTATTCCATCTTCCCCCTACACACCTTCCTTTTTTCTCCTTCCCATGCCTCATTCTTCCATGTGCATTATCTTTACACCCTCCTTTGCACCTTTCTATGCCACATCATCCTTTGACACACTTGAGTGTGTAACATGTGATGATTCAAAGTGTGCCAATAGGGTGTCAAATATTGAAAACTAGCCAATGAATGGTTGGTTGATTTCTTCAGTCAATCCACACGCATCATGTGTCTTTTGTGCCTAGGTGGCTCTGACATCTTATGAAAGCCATATCTTTTTTGTAGAGCTTCAGTAAGTGTGCACATAATCTCAATCAATAACTACTAACATGGGCTATAGTGCTAAACATTTGAATTCAAATTCATGGTGGATCTCGTAGGTGAGAAATGCAAAATGACTTTCTACGCATTGATGAGAAGATCTGATTGCTTCAACCACCCGATTTTATATGATTTTCCCTCCTTCCTTCTCTTACACACTAAAAAAACTAAGGGAAATGTATTTGATAGATTTGCAGGTAGATTTATAGGCATTGACTGCTTCTTGTTGGTGGTTGTATTTCAAATTCAGGTTTTCCCTCCTCTTCTTCTTACATGGATTCATCTATAAATGTAAGAGTGGGGCTCATTATTAACGTTGGACATTTTGGACCCTTACACATTTTTACTAGGGAATTCATATTTTCTGTACTCTGAGTCACAGACCTCTAGATTTGGCTCATGCATGTGGATATTAGTCTCTTTCACCATTATAACAGCTCTTTGCATTTTTGAAAGTAATAGAAACATTTTTGTAGGACTACTTTCTATCCTAATGATTTTTTATTCCTTCTTCTTGCCTTTTATTTTGTATTGTGTTCTCGTTGTGCCATTCTAAATCCCTTACAGCTCATTATTTAGTCGTGTTCCATGAAAGTGGTCTGGTAAATATGTTTTAGTTATGCTACACATGCCTAGCCTTCATTCATGCATTTCCTTTCATTTTCACTCAGAATAGATAGTGTTCATCCCTCTTTTTCTAGTGCTATCACCTTTTAGTGTATTTTTCTTTCATGTTATCCTTTTATCCCCAGTCCTTTGGCATTTTTAGTTCATTTTTCCCTTTCAGCACTAGGATTAGCAGTAGCAGTAGAATTATATAGAGGAACCAACCTTCTCTGAAGATCTATCCTAAGTGTGCAAGGTCCCACAACTTAGGGAGGGTTCCATTTTTATCAAAAAAAACTTGGTTCTTACAGATCTGAGACACAGGTGTAAGTTTTATGACCAACTATTTCTGGCATGCCTAGTGAGACTAGCAATGAAAGCTTAAATTTCATATTGCTAAGCTCTAGTGTGTAGACTTAGCATTTCAGCCTTTTGAGGCTCATTTCAACACATCTGGTGACTCCCAATATCTTTACATTTATATTTTAGTAGTTGTGAGTGCCTTTCATGATAAGAGTGCATATAAGGAGAAGTGCAGCAAATGAAGATTCTTTCGAGTACCTCCAGCTATTCCTGAGAAGAGTTTGTTCTATAAATCCTACACATGCATCTCCATCTCTAGCGCTCCACACCCATTCAACTCCTTCTCACAGGAGATAAACAACATGCCCTGTTATGGTGCATCAGTCACATCCTCCACTAAGGAACGTTGCTAACTTCACCAGAGGAAGTACCCTAGTTCTTGCCATGTAACATGATATTCCAAATGGCATGCTCAAAATTATTCCATACTTTACTAGTGAGAATCAAGTCACCCCTCAGGAGCATATCCAAGATGTAGAAAATGTATGTTCACTCTATTTGATCATAGATGATGATGTAACAGTGAGGCTACTTGTGACCTCTTTCAAAGGAAAAACACTTCAATGGTATTGATGCTTGAGACTTGGATCTATTGCCACCTGGGATGAGCTTGGAACATATCTTTGCAATTAATTTGATGATAAGTCAAATCACCTATATTTGGTGGAGCAACTGAAAACAACAAGGCTTCCCAAAGAGTAGATGACTGATTTCAAAACCAGATTTTAGAAGACTTGGGACAAAATCCCTCTCGTGGTAAGACCTATAGCCAAGTACATTTTTCTATATTAACTAAAGGTGTTGAACAATGATATCACAATCATGATTTAATCCATGGGAGGTAAGACTTTACCAGACACTTATAATATTGCAATAAGGGTAGAAAATAGTCTTATTTAGGTGGGAAAGATAGCTCCTATACTACCTATGCCCTTGTTTCCATAAATGTCACAATTACCCTAGCCTTCTGTGGCCTATATTCCTATTCTTGAGAAAATCACACAACTTGTTACATCAACATCCCACTCTTCAGTGCATCAAAAAGAAGATGAATAATTGAATACCCTAATTAGAAATTTGTCAATCAAGGTCATATCATTAGAGAAACAATAGACGTAATCCTATAGAGGCGGTTCTAATTAGGCATATAGTCAAATCATTTAGCCTTGGTGGAATCAAAATGGAAAAAAAATATACACAACTAACTAAAAGAATGACAAATGGCATGCTAATGCATATTTCCCCTTACAAGTTGTTCCTCTTGCACCCTCTCTTCAAGCTCCCAACACAAGTCAATCACTTGTTCTAGTTCAAAATAATTTAGCATAGGATTTAGAGTGGTGTTTCCCTTATAACATGCCTCACATTTAATATCATTGTTCCAATGTTGCACACGTACAAGCCTAGATGATTTAGAAAACTTCCAGGTGTGAACCTTCAATGAGTGCACCAGAAATAGAGAACCAAGAAAGGCCAAAGGTTCTTCCTTATTCCAATTTGATTTTCTTTAGCACTGAATACTTTTGTGCTATAAAATAAGCTACAGAGGACATAAGTATACCATGCACCCAAGTTGTGGACAAAAAAAGATAGAAGAAGAGCATACTCGAGTCAAGCGCACAAGTCACAAATCTAGCAACATAAGCAGACCCTCAGAAGCAGAAATATATTGCCAGGGTATCCAGGGAAAAAATTACTCAAGCCCCTAAACAAGAGGCTCCACACAAAGCTCCTTCTAAAATAGCATGCACCCCTCCTTTTTTAGGTCAAGCCTCAACTTCGGCTAAAGCCCCTTCTTTTGTGCTTGAACAGTAAAAAAAGTATGTTGTTATTCCATAAATGTGTAAGTCAGTGGGTGTTCCATTTAGAATTGTGGAAAAGATGAAGAATACTAATATAAATGTCAAAATGTGGGATGTTCTAACCATTCCATCTCAATGGGATCTGCTGCATGAGGCCTTGTCCCAACTTCTACGCGCTGATCTAACTATTCACAAACCAAGCACTTCTATCAAGATTTGTCAGAAATAGGAGAAACAAGTAAGTAATAACATTAATACCCCACCTTTCTATATGTCTTTGATCATAGGTAAACACATAGTTCATAATTTCATGATAAACTCAGGTGCTAGCACTTCTTTTATACCCAAGAAGATAGTTTATGTCCTAGGTCTTGAGTATAACCGCTTCTCTACAGGAGTCCTACAACTCGATGGATCAACTGTCACCACCCTAGGAATCATAAAGGATCTTGATTTGACCCTTCATGCATGCCCAAGCCTCACCATAACTCAATATGTGTCTATTATTTAACTACCTCCTTTGTTTTCCCTATGTCTATCAAGAGGATTTATTGTAAAAGTAGGTGGTTACTTGTCTTCTTATTGGTCTCACATGTTACTCAAAATAAGGTATGGTACCCAGTTTACCATACAAGCTGAACCAATATTCTCCTATCATGTAGAGTCATATGTCTCATCCTCTCTCTAAGCCAATTGTTTAATCCAAGAAGAACTATCTTCAGTTCCTGAAGATCATCCTCTTCCACCTTATACTTCTAATCTTGTACTTGATGAGTGGGGAGAGAGGAACCATTTATTTGACCCATATGCTGAAGAAATGGAAGATTATGAAATTGTGATTGGTACCTATTACATTATTTAAGAATAAGCTATGCTACCATGTACGCTCAAGTAAAGGGAAGAGAACCCTGGTCCATGGAAGTTATAATTTGATGGATCTAGAAGCAGAAAAGGCACTGGAGTAAGATTCGTTCTCATTTCTCCTAAGGAGGATAAATTCATCTTCACTCATATATTTTAGTTTAAATGTTCCAAAAATGTAGCATAGTATGAGGTACTGGTGCATGGTTTTATTATTGCTGAAAATAAGAAGATTAAGCTGCTGTAGATATTCGGGGACATGGACTTGGTTATTCACCAGGTTACCAACAAGTACTACGAAAATAATAATCTTCTCAAATCTTATAAACATAAAGTTTTGGACATATTTGAGATATTTTATGCTCTAAATATATAGGTGGTGCCACGTGAAATTAATAAGGAAGCTAATCAAATGGTCGTACTTGGTTCGCAATTCTCTCCTAATAAGGAATTTATCAAAGGAAACACTTAACACATTAAGATGGTTATCATACCATCCATTCCAGACAAAAATATCAAATGGAAAGTGTTTGAAAGTGATGTGCAGATCATCCAGTTCATTCAAAATGAGGTTAAGTTCTCATCAAGCATGCAAGATGGCTTGCATAATAGCTATAGTGATCAAGTAATTGAACTAAATTCAAATAAGTTGCCTAAAGGGTTAGTCACCTTAGAGAAAATTTTTATCCCTAATGATGAGTTCAAGGGTGAATAAAATTATATGTGTGCTGTGAATGAAGACTACTCCTCAGTCGTTATTACACGTGGAAAAGAGTTATTTCTCGATAAGACTTGTGTGCATTATGAAAATTAGGCCTTCATATCTCTATGTCAAAAATACAATGATATCTTCTCATGGGAGTATGAAGACCCGAAAGGTTTTGATCTAGATGTTTCTCAACACTCCATTGAACTTGATCCTAGTATCAAGCTCTTCAAACAGAAACAACAACCAATCAATCCAAAGATAGAGCCCCTCATGAGAAAGGAATTATCCAAACTCATTGAGGTGAAAATTATTTTTCCCATCAAGTGCTCTACTTAGGTCATGAATCAAGTTCCATTGTGCAAGAAGAATGGTGAAATTAGACTCAATTTTGATTTCAAATATTTGAACAAGGCATCTCTAAAGGATCATTATCCTTTTCCTTCAATGGAGCAGATTCTAGAGACTATGGCCGGCATGTAAAGATTCTCAATTTTGGATGGGTATTCAAGTTTTAATCAGATCCTGGTGAAAGAAGAGGATCAATTCAAAACAACATTTACAACCAAGTGGGGAAAATATGCATATCAAAAGATTCCCTTTGGTCTATCAAACACAGGAGCAACATTTCAGCGTGCCATGGATGCTGCCTTCAAAGGTTATATTAATGAGTTCATCTTGGTTTACCTTGATGCTATTACAGTATTCTCAAAGAAAAGAGTGGATCATATGGCACACATGGAGAAATTCTTTGAGAGATACAAAAACTTTGGGGTATCCCTTAACCCCAAGAAGTGCAATTTTTTGTGGTGTAGGGAAAGCTTTTGGGCCATGTGGTTTTAAAGGGTGGCATTGCAATTTATCCTAAGCGTGTTTCAACCATCCTAGCTCTTTCCCTTCTGGTGCACAAAAAGGCCTTGTAATCCTTCCTTGGTAAGATCAATTTTGTTAGGAAATTTATTCCTAACTATGCAAGACTGGTTGGGCCCATCACCCTGATACCTAAAAAGGACATAGCTTTTAGATGGACATCAGAAGGAAAATCAAGACTCAACAAAATCAAGCAAGAAATTACTTACTTGCCAACACTCATCAACCCGGATTATTTAATGAATTTTATCCTTTATATTTATGGCACTAATGTGAGTGTTGTTATCCTAACACAAGAAAACAAACAAGGGATGGAACAACTAGTGGATTTCTTCAGCCAAACACCGAAGGATTATGAATTAAAATATAGTCACATGGAGAAGTAGGTCTTCGCCATCATGTGTGCACTCAAGAAATCCAAAAGTATTCTCACCACAAATCATATCAAGGTGTAAGTCTTCTACTCTTCTATCAAGGAATTCACTATGGGAGAAACGATTACTGAAAAGAGAGCATAATGGGCAAGCAAAATCATGGAATAATATGTGACTATCAAAGCCACAAAACTTATAAGAGGTAGCGCGCTCTGCAAGAAGATTGTTGAAGATACACAAACTGAATTTTATACTTTATTATTTCTTGATGAATCTCTCTCATGTGTAGAAATTTAGAAGGATATAGATCTTGGCATGCGTGACTGGATGAAGCACATTATCACATTCCATTCTGAAGGTGCATACCCTCCTGGCTTAAACAAGGAAAAGAGAAGAAATTTGAGGTTACAATCTATCTCTTATGTTTTGATTGATAGACATCTCTTCAAGGAAAAACTTGGTGGCATGTTGTTAAAGTGTATCAATAGTGCACAGACTAAGAAAGTGTTGGTAGAATTCCATGATGGTTTTTCTGGTGGAAAATTTTGTGCCAAAACTACAGTAATGAAGGTCGTAATGGAAAGAATATTTTGGCCTAATCTATTTACATATGCACACAAGTGGGACACAAAATGTAAGGAATGTGATTTCTTTGCAGGAAAGAAGAGATTGATAGCACTTCCCCTATGACCAATCCAAGCGGATCAGCCTTTTTTGCAATGGGGTATCGACTTCATAAGTATAATCAATCTGCCTTCAAGCGTTGGACACAAGTAGGTGTTAACAACTACAAACTACCTCACCAGATGGACAGAAGATGTCATGCTCAAATAATCAACCAAGTCAGTCATCCTTGAATTTCTTGAATTTATAGTCATAAGGTTTGGCATTCCTAAAACCACTATCTATGATAATGCAAAATCCTTCCTTGGCACTAAAATCACTGATTAGGATCTAAATCTAGGCATCTATCTGAATACTTATTCAAAATATTAATTACCCTCAAGGAAATGGTTTGGAAGAGTCAACAAACAAGAACATGATCAATATTATGAAGCACACAATGAATTTTAGCCAAAAGAAGTGGCATACAAAGGTCTCATGTGCGCTTTGGGCAGATAGAATCATAATTTAAAAGGCAATAGGAAATTTTCCTTACAAGATTGTATATGGAATAGAGGCTATCCTTCCTTTGACATTGGAGTTGAACTCATTAGCACTTTCCCAACAACTAGAATTTGAAGTTACAGACCAGAGGGAAATTAGAATGATAGATCTGGTTAATCTTAAAGAGTTAAGGAACTCTACCATGATTAGGTTAGAGTAGCTTCAGCAAGTAATAGAGAAATGGTTTGACAAAAAGGCTAACCCTAAATATTTCAAATTCAGGGACTTAGTCTCAAAATGGGATGGTGACAGAGCTAAATCAGGGTGCTATTCAAAGTTTTATGTAATTTGGAGTGTCCCATACATCATCAATTCATGCAAAGAGGTTAAATATTTTGAGTTAACTCATCTTGATGGAGGCGCAATGCAAATCCCAGTAAATGGGATCTATCTCAAACCTTTCCATTAAGTGTGTTACATCATTTTGTATATATTAGAGTAGTTTCATTTCCTCTAAGTGTGTTATGCACATGTTGTTTGTTTGTACATAGTTAGTTCTTCTCACGTGCTTCTTGCGCATTCTCTCATTTTTCTTCCAGGATGCCAGTAATTTCAATCATTTGTAAGATTTAGAATGGAGTCAAGAAATGATCCTTTAAGTAACTTTAGGGGTAGTTCTTCAAAACTAAAAATTAGAATTTCATGATTATATAACAGACTCCATACCCAATGGATGTTTTAGGCTATTGATCTCCTTCATCTAGCAAGAAGATGGCCCCAAAATTCACCAAAATTGTTATTCAAATAATCATCCCAATTATTTGGACAACTTGTCTACACCTTCTAGCTCTGAATTCTCCATTCCAAGGTTACGTGTGCCCAAGTTCACTTGGTACATTCCCTTGGTTTCATTTCCTCACATGCCCCCCTTCCTTCCCTCATGCACCTTTGCATGCTTCGCATTCTTCCCTTTTATTTTTTCTCTTTGTTTCATATTTTCCTTGTGCGCCTTCCTTCTTCCTCCTTCCAAGACCTCATTCTTCCACATGCATTATGTTTATACCCTCCTTCATGCCTTTCTATGCCACATCACCCTTTCACATGCTTGAGTGTGCCACACATGACTATTTAAAGAGCACCTACAGGGTGCTAAATCCTGACAACCAGTCAATGAATGAAACGTGGTAGAAATGACATATCAAATGAACGGCTGGTCGATTTCTTCATTCAATCGACATGCACCACATGTCTTACATGTCCAGATAGCTCTGAAATATTCTAGTGGCCATATCTTTTCTACAAAGCTCTGATCATCATGTACCTAGTATCAATCAATAGCTACTGACGTGGGCTATAGTGTTAGACATTCAAATGCAAATTCGTGGCGGATCTAGTAGGTGAGAAATAAAAAAAATTCCTTTCTAGGCATTACTGAGTATATTTGATTGCTTCAACCACCCAATTTGATATGATCTTCCCTCCATCCTTCTCAAACACAAAAAATAAACTTGGGGAAATGTATTTGACAAATTTACAGGCATTAAATGCTTCTCGTTGGTGGTTGTATTTCAAATTTGGGTTTTCCCTCCTCTTCTTCTTCCATGGATTCATCTATAAATGTAAGAGTGGGGCTCATTATTAACGTTGGAAATTTTGGATCCTTATGAATTTTTTCTTAGGACTTCATATTTTCTATATTATGAGTTACAGACCTCTAGATATAGCTCATGCATGTATATATCAGCCTCTTTCACCATTGTAACATCTATGTGCATTTCTGGAAGTAATAGAAACATCGTTTTGTGACTACTTTCTATCCTAATGAATTTGTATTCCTTATTTTTTCCTTTTCTTTTGCATTGTGTGCTTGTTGTGCCATTTTACTAGTTGTGTTCCATGAAACTGATATGGTAAATACATTTTAGTTGTGCTACATGTGCCTAGCCTTCATTGATGCATTTCCTTTCATTTTCTCTCAGAAAAGATAGTGTCCATCCCTCTTTTTCTGGTGCTATCACCTTTTAGTGTAGTTTCCTTTCATGTTATCCTTTTATCCCTGGTCCCTTGGCATTGTTAGTTCAATTTTCCCTTTCAGCACTAGGATTAGCTGTAGGAGTAGAACTAGATAGAGGAACCATCCTTATCTAGAGATATGTCCCAAGCATGCAAGTTCCCACAACTTAGGGATGGTTCCATTGTTGTCACAAATGACTCGTTTCTTCTAGATCTGAGATACAGGTGCAAGTTTGACGACCAAAAAGAACCATGCAAAGGGGCTAGGGGTATCTCTTGTACACTTATTATCCCCTCGTAAGTGGTCTACTTAGCTATTTCTAGCTCTTCCCCATGTAAAATCAAAATTCATGGATGCTCTTATCAAAATCAAAGTTGTAAAAAAAAAACTAATCCCTCGAAGGACAGTTGTTCATGTAAAAAAAACATGCAAATAAAATTCAATAGCAAAAAATTAAAATAAATAAATAAATCCCTTGAAGGACAGATATCATATATTAATTTTTTCCATTTATATTATATATAAATTATATCATACCCTGAAAGGATGGCTTCTCCTTTTCATAGCATTGAGTCCTTCCCACATTGATCAACCTTCCATTTTATTAACATTCTAAGAAAGCTTCCTACATTGATCAACTTTCTTCTAATAGACTTCCTACATTGATCAGTTTACTCTTTCCCCTTCCTAGAGCTGGGGCATAGTTATAGGGAACACCAACTTTGGATAACCCTCTTCCCTTTGTATAGTCACATCTCAAACTCCTTTTTCATGTCGACATGTTAGGTTTATGAGCTCATTTCATGCATTGTTTCATTATGATATTTGATATAAGTAACTATCATTGGTTATTTACTAACATCGGTTTTTGTCGCATGTGCTTTGCCTCACTTGGATCCCCCTTTTGTTTACCTCTAATGTTATTGGATGCATATTTTCCTCACATGTTCTTTGATATGATGTAGAGATGTTTACATCTATAGGTAATTTTCATTAAGGATGTGTCTTATCCTACTCCTAATATGATCTTATCCTTTCCTTCTTAGCCTAAGTCCCACTGGACCATACATATTTCCCCTTTGGGACACTCCTCTTAACCATTCATTTCTTTAAGCCCACATTTGTGGCCATACTCATCTTTCCCCCCAGGAATTTAATTACAATATTCAAGTTATCCTTTTTTCAGGAATACATTATTTTTCCAAATTCCACATTTGTGGCCATATTCTATATTCTCCGTTTAGGGAATTCTATTTCCATATTCCGAATCCTCTCCTTCTCATTTCAAAGTACACTTCGATGGCCATATTCACTCTTCCTTCAAGCATTTTCTTTCACAATCTTATTCAAATTTCACACAAATCCCACCTTATGGAAATACTTTTTCCCCTTGGGGCATTTTTATTTAATTATTTTTCTTTTGTTACCATATTTTACTTCTCTTATTTCACCACCCATTTTTCATTTTTCCTTCTGGGACATATTTTTACTCCCCTTGGGTCACCATTATCTTCATCTCTTATGGACACATATCTATTCACTTGATTTATTGTGTACAAATCATTTTGCATACCTTTCACATTTAGTTGCGCATACTTTGATGTTTTCCTATGACCCGTTTGTCATCACAACTTGCATCTATAATGCAGTGATCTTCACCCACTCACTATTCCATAAAACATTGTGTCCCATCTGTGTTGATAGTGAAATTTTCCTCTATCTATGTGATATTGGAGTCACCGCCATATTTTTTATTGATATTTCGATTCCTTTTCCTTGGAGCATCTTACCTTGGTAATCCTTTTACGCATAGTTTCTTCACCCACACGCCCTTTATCCTCTACCTTTTTCAAACATGTCATCAATTTCCCTTGACATCACTGATCCCCATTTTTAGGGGGAGATCATCATCTACCTTTCATTAATCCTCATCCAACCCTCATCGTTTTTGTCTCATGGCTTGCTCTAGTCTAAACTAGTCAACAAAAAGGGGCAAAATGTAAACACCTAAAATCGGTATCTATACCCCTTGTTCACCTATGTGTGCATAATTAATTTAAAATTAACCCATCCCCTTCTATTTATTTTAAAATTCCCCCAATTTATCCCATCCCTATTGAATTTAATTAAATAATTCTTATCAATCGCTAATATCCTATTCCTTTCCCTAATAGACTTTATATTTCCCATCCCTATGTTTTTTCTAACCTATATCTATCTCCAACTCACCTACACATCATCATTAAACATACACCTCCCACCTAATGCTTTAAACCATTTTTCCAATCTTTAAAAGACATGAAATCATGCCAAAAATAGAAAAAATAGCCCATTGGGGAAACTTTCGTCGCAGTCGATAGCAACCCAGCCCAATCATCTTCGACCCTATAAAGCTAAGTAATTTATTTCCATTCATATTCAAACGCATGCAAATACTTAGACTTTATCAAGAGTTGTGAACTATCTCTTGTGCCTGTGCATTCCAAAAGTAATTACAGACCTCTTTGGAACATGTTTTCATCCATCACAATCATCCCCCGTGAGAGGATCATTATCTTTGAATTGCATTATTTTAATATTATAATTTTATCATTTCTTTGTTGGTATCTAATATTTTATAGGAGCACATCATCTATAGCAACACTTGCACCTTCATCAACAACCTCCTTTTTTCATATCCATACTTGCATTTTTCTCTTTTAGCTCACCTTTCCTCAAATTTATCCAACTCTTTCTTAGTCATCGTCGACCCTAAAAAGTCATCATCAACTCGAACTTCTACATATTTTGATATTTATTCTATAATATTCTCCCATCTTTGCATGAGTTATGTGTCTACCCCAGATTGTCAAAACTTTCTTCTAATCCCTCTGTGGCATTAAAACCAGCTTGTCTGCACCCAGGTCACTAGAGACTAAGGTCCTGATTCCCAAATTACCCTTCTAATCCTTTACTTTCTATCATTTTCTTGGTTTTTGCTTCCTCATATTCCATCTGTAATTTGATTGTAGCATTCACATGTTTTTGTTGTATTCAAGTTATAGATGGATATTGTAAGATTTCCATATTTCACATATCTTCTAGATCTGCATTCTAGGTCATTATCTACCTACCTCTGCATAGTCTGGGTCATCATCGACCCAGACCAAGTACATTTAATTGTCATTTATTTCAATCAGATCAATACTTAAATAAATCAATAGTGCTTTCAGATTCTGTAATTCCTTCAGTTTTAGCATATTATCAACTTGTCTTTTACTTTTTATAAATTTTGTTTTAAAATGGGGGTTGACATCCACCAAAAAAGTTAATACTTCTCGGGTCTACTTTATTAGGAAACACCCACGTAAATGATCTAATCATTTTTCTTTCAGTGGGTCTCATTTTTCAGGTTTCATGATTTGCAGTAGTGGAATCCATCATCATCTTGTGCCAGTATCACATCACACATCCGAGGTAACATAAACCCTCCAAAATTTCTGAGTTTTCTAGTTTCTTCAATAGTTAGTGCATCACCTTCATTAAGAATGAGAAAGTTGGAAAACATGTTATTTTTGTGCATAGTTGTGTAGGAATTTCATGACTTTATCCATAAGTTTTTGAAAGTTTATTTAGATGATTGGACTTTTATGGGCTTGTCAAAGATCATTGTTATAATCTAAGGCTCATGTTTAATAGGTATAGGTAGTTAAGAAACTAGCTTAACATTAGGAATTAGTTTTTTTCTACACATTTTGGCACTTTCCTTGGGAACATCATTTACAAGGATTGATTATTGGTAGTGTTGTATATATCTTCCCCCCGGGTAGATATAGACAAGCAGGAGAATGGAGAAATCAAAGAAGCTCAAATGCCTGACATGACCAAGGCGCACAGAATGGCGCATAACAATGAGTGTCAACATGAGAATGTATGCGCCAAGGCACAGGAAATTGGCGCACAGAAATGGATGTCGACAATGTAAAGGATGCGCCCTTGGCGCACGGAAATGGCGCATAACAATGAGTGTCAACAGGGAAAAAGTTGCGCCTTGGCGCACATAAGAGGATGTCGACACAAATGTAAATGCGCCCTTGGCGCACAGAAGAAGATGTCAACATAGAAATAGACGCGCCCTTGGCGCACAGAAAGGAATGTTGACACGGAAAAAGTTGCGCCCTTGGCGCAGGTAAAGTGGCGCACGTAAACATGTGTCGACACAAACATATTTGCGCCTTTGGCGCACAGAAAAGAGTGTTGACATGCAAATGAATGCGCCTTTGGCGCACAAAAAGGGTTGTCGACACAAACATATTTGCGCCTTTGGCACACGAAAAGGATTGTCAACATGCATATGGATGCGCCAAGGCGCACCTTCAGGAGGCGCAACATTCTGAGCGCTGACAGGAAGCAGACCCTGACCCAGATATTCAGATGGCCATAACTTTTGACTGGGAGCTCCGATTCACACAAGGTTGGACTTTTCGGAAATCCTACGGTGTCCTCTACCTAACTACGACTGGATATCTTTAATTGGGTGGGAAAAAGTTCTTAAAAATTCAAAATACAGTTTGCCACTTTTGGGGTTTGATATGGTCCTCACCTACCACCATAATGAGATGAATTAAATACAACCTGAGGTGGTTGGGGTAGATTTGGACTTTCTCTCTCTTCTCTCTCTCATTCTTCCTATAAATTGTAAGGAGGGGCTTCTTTCTAAAGGTTGGACATTCTTGTTTTGGCCCCTCCCTTCTTCTCTTTGGCAGGTAGAGTTGTGGAGCTCAAACCTCCCATCTGAAACTGTAATGCACCTTTGCCTCTGGGCATTTTTTGCAGTGTATTGTATCAACCTTCAGAGCAAATAAATGCATGACTGTGGATGTTTCTCAACCCTCTATGTGTTTCATTTTGCATCCTCCTGATCTTTCACTGTGAATATGTTTATCTGTGCATGATTTTGCATTGCATTTCTGTGGTCTGTGTTTAATTGGCAAAACGTATGTTCTTCATTCCTCGGTGCATCACCTCCTTAGCTTAGGTTTGTTTTTATGCATTTTTTCTCTCCCTGTCTCCTTGGTAGTTAGATTAGGTTTTAGTAGACTCTCTGCATTTTATTGGTGCATCTGAACAGAGGAATAGGAGCCGGCCTTCATCCGGAGAGCTTTTCTGATTTCGCAAGGTCCCACACTTGGGAAAAGCTCCATGTTGTGCAATCACACTGAGATTCTCAACCCATCGAGTTGCAGAGTCCCAGGGGTGCTGTGATTTCACACCAACAGTTTTGGCACGCCCGGTGGGACCAAGAGGTCATTCCATAGATTTGAAGGAGTTTTCATGAAATTCGGACCAAAAAATTGCAGGTTTTACAATTCCAGATTTTTCACCTTCCAGGCTGAACTTTGAAATTGATTTTCAAGGACTTAACTTGCTCGAAACAAGTCAAAATTTCATCAGTTGATAGATCAGGGGGTAATCTTCAAAAGGGTATTCCTAGAATTTTGAGATTTTGACTTTCAAAATTTCATGGTTTTTTGAATTTCGGATTTCAGGTTTTCAGAAATCTGGCGTTTTTTGGGTTTTCGGGACTGTCATTCCAAATCAAATTCCAAACCCTAAAATCTCAAATGTGCAGGTCTTTTAAAAAAATTTGTGTTTAAATATTGTCAGGTTTTGGTGTGTAACTTGGCAAAATCTAGTCTTTTGAGGCTTGTTCTCTAACACATCTGGCGACTCCGAAGGGATAGAATTCAGTGGTGTAGCAGCACAAGTTGCCTAGGCACATGAGAAGAATTCGAACCAGGTCCAATACTCAAGAAGAAGGGCTATTTTTCCACTTGCAACTATCACCAGGCAGAGGAAGGAGAGGAAGAAGACCACAAAGATCACCATCTCCGCCTAACAGGACTTTGTCTACACCTCCA
The DNA here is from genome assembly GCA_019776745.2 of Taxus chinensis. Lineage (NCBI taxonomy): Eukaryota > Viridiplantae > Streptophyta > Pinopsida > Cupressales > Taxaceae > Taxus > Taxus chinensis. The sequence continues at coordinate 307,527,243 of CM034154.1, forward strand.
CCTGGTAGGCCTTTTCTCGCATCAACCAGGGTTCTTAGGCCAATCATAATGGCGCATCTACCACCGAATCCCTTTGTCAATTTCACGGGTAGTAGTCCACTTGCCCTAAATGCTCAGAATCAAATTCCAGTTGCAGCGCTAAAGAATATCCCCTACTTCACAGGTGAAAATCATACTACTCCTATTGATCACATCCAGGATATTGCTAATGTATGCGCGATCCACGAAATAAATGAAATGGATGTTGCAGTCAAGCTGTTGGCTTCATCTTTCAAAGGCAAGGCCTTACAATGGTTTAGGAGCCTTACAGCAGGGTCTATTATGAATTGGAACCAGCTTTGTTCTGCTCTTTGCAGCCAATTCGGGGAGAGGGCGGACAATTTATCCCTGTTGGAACAGCTGACAACAATCAAAAGGGCTCCTAACGAACAAATGGCAGACTTCAACTTCAGGTTCCAACGGACATGGGACAGGATCCCATTAGCTGTTAGACCAACTGCCGAAGGAGCATTCCTTTATTTCTTAAAGGCTATAAATTCAGACATAGCCATGATGATCCAATCAATGGGAGGGACAACGCTGCCAGGGGCCTATGACACAGTGATCAGAGTAGAGAACTGTTTGATCCAAGCTGGCAAGCTTGCACCAAGGCCACCAATGCCTCTCTATCCAGACATGGGAAATCCTACAACCAGCCAAGCACCAGAGTTGAATCCCATTCCAACTCCTAGAAATCAAAGCAATAATGAGGCATCGACTTCTTCAAATAGTTCAAAGGAATTGCAAGAGGTCATGAAACAACTGCAGAACCTTGGAAATGAGCTTGTGACTATCAAAAGACAGCAAGCTCAAAGTGCCAGACCGTATCAGCCTCAAGCACAGTACCAAGCTAGGCCCTCATACCAACAAAATAGACCACCACCTCAGGGTGCGAACCAAAGCCAAGGACAACCTCAAGCTGCCAGGCCATTTCGGCCGTATGATCCAAATGCAACGACATCCTCGAGAGCCTTGGTCCCGACACAAAATAACATGGCACAGGAGTACGACTGGTGTTACCCTTGCAATCTACCTCACAATCAGTCAGCATGTTTCAATGGTGCACTGAATCAGGCCTTGATGGTGCAAACCATTGGTGTGCCTCAAGAACCAAGCCAAGAAGGGAATCAGCAGCAAGAAACGCAACAAGAGGGACCTCCGACAGAAACCACATTGGAAAATTGGCAAACGGAAGACTTCTGTGGAGTTAACCAACAGCCTTTTCAAGGCGTGGCTGCCAACACACGGTCAAAGAAGAGAAGCATAGTAGAGGAACAACCGCCCAATCCAGTTGTTCCTCAACCCGCTCTTACACAACAAGGGGCCAGCAGACCAAACGCAGCCCCAAATGCGCAAAACCAGACTAAGGTACCTGTTGCAGCAACACATGCACCCGTTCAAGCTCCAGAAAATCTTGCACCAAGTAAGGGGCAGCAAAAGGACAGTTCATCCCCCTTCAACATCATCGATCAAATGAAGAAGACACATGTGAACATTTCCATGTGGGAATCACTGGCGATCCCAGGGCAACGAGATTTGTTGCAAGCTGCAATGGCTAATTGGTCTGCCACAAATGTATCAAACCAAGGACATGAGAAAGTTCTCACTAATGCAGTGCAACATGATGGGGGCCAGACAAGGAAAAATTTGAAGCCTCCACCATTCTATGTTTCATTGATTGTTGGAAACCACTTGGTACACAACTGCATGATAGATTCAGGAGCAAGTAGTTCAGTGATGCCAAAGCAAATAGCGGATCAACTGGGTCTGAAGTACGAGCCAGTGCTGAAAGGAGTAGTGCAACTAGATGGAACAGCAGTGGGAACAGTTGGGGTCATCAAGGGGTTAAGCCTAACACTACATTCATGTCCTAATGTTACAGTCTTGCAAGATGTGTCTGTAATTGACCTCCCGCCACTCTTTGCGTTGTGTCTATCAAGGGACTTCACTGCAAAGATCGGTGGATATTTATCTGCAGATTGGTCACACATGATCTTTAGGACAAGGTATGGAGCTAAAGCAACAATCAGATCAGAATCGATTGCCAATTTTCATATTGAGCCTTATGTACCAGGCCCTATCAATGCAAATTGCTCAGCTTTTGATCAGGAGGAGTGTTCAAGTGATCTAGAAGCAGGTACTAAGGTTGAGGGAATTCCTGATTTGACTTTAGATGAATGGGCAAACAAAAGTCATGAATTTGACCCATACAAGGAAATTGAAGAATCTGAGTTGGGCATGTATTGTATACACGAGGAAAATTCACTCATTCCTGACATCATTCAGCCTGAACAAAAGGATGAAAACAAAGTTTGGAAATTATTCTTCGATGGTTCGAGAAGCAGGCAAGGTGCTGGAGGTGGTGCAGTGTTGATTTCACCACAAGACATCAAATATTATTCAGCTTTTCGTTTCCAGTTTTCTTGTTCGAACAACACAGCTGAATATGAGGCCTTGATTCATGGACTTCATTGGGCCAGGAAAAAGGGCATAAAGAACTTGCAGGTGTTTGGAGATAGCGAGCTAATCGTCAACCAAGTTAGGGGACAACATGCTACAAAGAACGACCTGCTGAAGAACTACAAGAATAGGGTATGGGACCTCATTGAGGATTTCGAAGCTTTCAGCATTGTGTCCATACCCAGGAAGAAAAATGAAGCCGCAGATAGACTCGCAGCAATTGGAGCGACGTTTGATGTGGTTGACAACATCAGAAGAGAAAAAACGCAGCCACATATCCATGTAGTTGTGAGGCCAGCAGTTCCAGATAATAACACAAGCTTGCAGGTGTTTGAGAACGATCAACAGATCGTCAATTTCTTGCAAGAAGAGGCTGAATTCTCAGCTAGAAATCAGGACAGACTAGAGCAGCAGTATGGGGATCAAGTAGTGCAGCTGCGGACAAACAAGCTTCCTAAGGGTTTAGTAACATTGGAGTCTATCTTCAACCCTAACGACCAGTTTCGTAAGGAAAAGGCTAATATACAGGTCAAGAGAGAAGATTCAGAGCCCATTCTAGTTGGGGAGGGCAAAACACTTCAAATTGGTAAAGTGGCCACTGAGCAGGAGAAATCAGATTTCATACAACTTTGCCAAGAATTTCCAGATGTCTTCGCTTGGAGCTATGAAGACTTAAGAGGTTTCGATCCGAAGTTGGCACAACATAACATAGAATTGGATCCAGATGCTAAGCCCATCAGGCAGAAGTAGAGACCAGTCAACCCTCACATTGAGCCTCTAATGAAGAAAGAGCTAAACAAGCTAATAGAGGCAAGCATTATATTTCCGATCAAGCACTCAAGCTGGGTTGCAAACTTGGTTCCGGTCAGGAAGAAGAGCGGAGAAATCAGGTTGTGTGTGGACTTCCGAGACCTCAACAGGGCATCTCTTAAAGACCATTACCCACTTCCTTCAATGGAACAAATATTGCAAGTAGTATCCAGTTCAGAGAGGTTCTCTCTCCTAGATGGCTACTCAGGGTATAATCAGGTAATGGTGAAAGAAGATGACCAGTTCAAGACAGCTTTCACCACCAAATGGGGCACCTATGCCTACAAGAAGATGCCCTTTGGGCTATCAAATGCTGGAGCCACTTTCCAAAGGGCGATGGATATGGCATTCAAGGGGTTGATCAATAAAATAGTTCTGATATATCTCGACGACATCACTGTATTCTCAAAAAATGCAGCGGATCACCTCTGTCATTTGAGGCAAGTATTTCAGAAATGTAGAAGATTTGGGGTATCATTGAATCCCAAAAAATGCATATTCTTGGCTCACGAGGGAAAACTTCTAGGCCATATTGTTTCAAAGGAGGGGTTGACGATTGACCCAGAAAGAGTTGAAGCAATTCAAGCATTGCCATTGCCAAGTCACAAGAAGGCTCTTCAAAGCTTCTTGGGAAGGATCAATTTTGTCCGCAGGTTTGTTCCAAACTTTGCAGCTCTTGCAAAGCCAATAACGCTGATGTTAAAGAAGAGCATGGCATTTAAGTGGACATCTGAAGGCAAGGCAAGTTTTGAGGCAATAAAAGAGGCTATATCTCAAGCCCCAACTCTCGTCAATCCAGACTTCTCTAAGGAATTCATGCTATATGCCTTTGGTGGTGGAGACACAATTTCTGCAATCCTGGTACAACAAAACAAAGAAGGGTTAGAACAACCAGTTGCTTTCTTCAGTCAAAGCTTGGAGGAATATGAAACTAGGTACTCTTTTATCGAAAAGCATGTCCTTGCAGTAATCAGGAGCTTAAAGAAATTCAAGCACCTAGTCTCAAACAACAAGATCCAATTGTTCGTCTCTCATGCGGGAGTCAAGGAATTCCTTCTAAACAAGGATCTGAATGAGAAACGTGCAGGATGGATAACCCGTGTCATGGAATATGACATCGAAATTAAAGTCACTAAGCTAGTACGTGGAAAAGGACTATGTGAACAGCTAGCTTTGAGTCAGAAAGTTGAAGCAGGTGATGAAAAAGAGACTGCCTTGGTACTGCAGGATGGTCAAGAACAAGAAAACGATGGTGTGCCCACTCCTTGTTGGACTCAGAATATGATACACTTCCTACAGACAGGTCTATGCCCTCCAGAAATGAGCAGAGCAAAGAGGAGATACTTTAGATTACAATCCATCCCATATGTGCTTGTTGATGGTGTTTTGTTCAAGAAATACATCAATGGAGTTTTATTGAGGTGCATTGGGATAGGTCAAATTGAGAGGGTGTTACGAGATTTTCACGATGGAGATTCTGGAGGACATTTTTCCCCACGAGTAACAGCTCTCAAGATAATGAAGGCAGGGTATTATTGGCCCACAGTGTTCAGTGACTGTTATACATGGATAAGAAAGTGCAAGAAATGTGCACTCTTCACAGGCAAAGAAAGACTAGCAGCACTTCCATTGCACCCAATTTTGGTTGACCAACCATTTATGCAATGGGGATTGGACTTCGTTGGGGTCATCAATCCAAACTCAAGCCAAGGCCACAAGTGGATTCTCACGGCAACAGACTATTTCACCAAGTGGACCGAAGCGATAGCACTCAAAGAAGCAAATGAGTCTAACATACTAGACTTTTATGAAGGAATAGTGACCAGGTTTGGTGTGCCGTCCACTATCATATCAGACAATGCATTGGCATTTATAGGTTCCAAAATTACAGAATGGGCTGTTAAGAATGGAATCTACTTGAGCACCTCTTCAAATTATTACCCGCAGGGTAATGGACAGGCAGAGTCCACAAACAAAAATTTGCTAAGAATCATCAAGAGGACTCTGGATGAAAATCAAAGAACATGGCATACAAAGCTAAAATCAGCGTTATGGGCTGACAGAATAACACCAAAGAGGTCTACAGGGAATTCTCCCTACAAGCTGGTCTATGGGAAGGAGGCAGTATTGCCCATATCATTAGAACTGCCTGCATTGGAGTTCATGAGGCAGTTGGAGTTAGCTGAGTTCGAACCAATGGAGGCCTAGGTATGCAGAGTTGATGGAATTGGAAGAAATTAGAGAACATGCAGTTCAGACGATCGAAAAGGATCAGGCCTTAGTAAAAAGATGGTTTGATAAGAAGGCAAGAGCAAGGACCTTCCAGGAAGGGGATCTAGTTCTAAAATGGGATGCAGATCGGGCAAGACCAGGAAAGCATTCCAAGTTTGACGCCATTTGGAGTGGCCCCTACATGGTCACGGGGTGTAAGAGTAGCAATGCCTTCCAATTATCTACATTGGACGGAGAAGAACTTTCGATTCCGGTCAACGGAATCTATCTTAAACATTGCTACTGAAAAGAGAAAATTTCTACCCTTGTAAATATTAGCTTAGATTTCAATTCCTCTAAGTGCGTTTGCACATTGTCTTGTTGTAGTTAGGTTTCAGTTTCCCTAAGTGCTTTGGCACAGGTTTCGTTGCTCTCAGGTTGTTTCTACAGTTCAAAGTGCTGTCGGAGAAGGAGTTGCGGTTTCAGGCTCGGGATCAGAGATCAAGTTGGTTTCAAGTATTGCTTATGACTCCATGCCCAATGGATTTCTAAAAGGGCCACTGATCTTCTACCTAGCAGGCAGGTGATCCCGTTGAGTCGCCAAATTGTTGTATATATCTTCCCCCCGGGTAGATATAGACAAGCGGAAGAATATGGAAACCAAAGAAATTCAAACCTGACATGCCCATGGCGCACAGAATGGCGCACGACAATGAGTGTCAACAGAAAATGGATGCGCCAATGGCGCAGGAAAGTGGCGCACAGAAATGAGATGTCGACAATGTAAAGGATGCGCCCATGGCGCACGGAAATGGCGCATAACAATGAGTGTCGACAGGGAAAAATGGATGCGCGCCTTGGCGCACATAAGAGGATGTCGACACAAATGTAAATGCGCCCTTGTCGCACAGAAGAATGGATGTCAACATAGAAATAGACGCGCCCTTGGCACACAGAAAGGAATGTCGACACGGAAAAAGTTGCGCCCATGGCGCGCAGGTAAAGTGGCGCACGTAAACATGTGTCGACATAAACATGGATTTGCGCCTTTGGCGCACAGAAAAGAGTGTTGACATGCAAATGAATGCGCCTTTGGTGCACAAGAAGGGTTGTCGACACAAAAATATTTGTTCCTTTGGCGCACGAAAAGGATTGTCAACATGCATATGGATGCGCCAAGGCGCACCTTCAGGAGGCGCAACATTCTGAGCGCTGACAGGAAGCAGACCCTGACCCAGATATTCAGATGGCCATAACTTTTGACTGGGAGCTCCGATTCACACAAGGTTGGACTTTTCGGAAAGCCTACGGCGTCCTCTACCTAACTACGACTGGATATCTTTAATTGGGTGGGAACAAGTTCTTAAAAATTCAAAATACAGTTTGCCACTTTTGGGGTTTGATATGGTCCTCACCTACCACCATAATGAGATGAATTAAATACAACCTGAGGTGGTTGGGGTAGATTTGGACTTTCTCTCTCTTCTCTCTCTCATTCTTCCTATAAATTGTAAGGAGGGGCTTCTTTCTAAAGGTTGGACATTCTTGTTTTGGCCCCTCCCTTCTTCTCTTTGGCAGGTAGAGTTGTGGAGCTCAAACCTCCCATCTGAAACTGTAATGCACCTTTGCCTCTGGGCATTTTTTGCAGTGTATTGTATCAACCTTCAGAGAAAATAAATGCATGACTGTGGATGTTTCTCAACCCTCTATGTGTTTCATTTTGCATCCTCCTGATCTTTCACTGTGAATATGTTTATCTGTGCATGATTTTGCATTGCATTTCTGTGGTCTGTGTTTAATTGGCAAAACGTATGTTCTTCATTCCTCGGTGCATCACCTCCTTAGCTTAGGTTTGTTTTTATGCATTTCTCTCTCCCTGTCTCCTTGGTAGTTAGATTAGGTTTTAGTAGACTCTCTGCATTTTATTGGTGCATCTGAACAGAGGAATAGGAGCCCGGCCTTCATCCGGAGAGCTTTTCCGATTTCGCAAGGTCCCACACTTGGGAAAAGCTCCATGTTGTGCAATCACACTGAGATTCTCAACCCATCGAGTTGCAGAGTCCCAGGGGTGCTGTGATTTCGCATCATTTATGATTCCTCTGGTATGGTTATTGGTGTAGTTTTGGCACAATCGAGAGAGGGTAATGTAGATCATACCATATGCTTTATAAGTAGGAAGTTGATACAAACCTAATATAATTATACCATGACAGAGTATGAGGCATTATCTATGATCTACATACTTCACAAGTTTTGAAATTACTTGTTAGCCACCCCATTCTTGTTTTATACATACCATATGGCATTAAATTACTCGGTCAATAAACATGTTTTGTAAGGGCACATTTGTTAGTGGATACTTATTTTTTAGGATTTTGATTTCATAGTTGTTTTATAGAAACGCAAGAGAAATTTGTGTCTTGATCATTTATCAAGGATCAATTCTAGGGAGGATGCGTAAAGTATTTATGACACTATTCTCAATGCATAGTTATTTAGGTATAATCATGTGCCCACTAATTTAGAAGATATTTCAATATTTTTTCTCATTGGACTTACACCAGAGGGGATAAAGACATTAGACAAGAAGAAGTTGGATATGCGGACTATTCCATATCAACTCAGATGAGGATACTTGTACAAAATGGGCCACAATGAGGTCTTACCTATGTTTGTTTTGGAGCATGAGTGTGAAGAAATTATGGAGGAATATCATGGAGGTATTGTAAGAGAGCTTTATGTAGGAGATGCAAATGCATGTAAGATCATTCTAGCTAGATTATGGTGGGAAAAATTATATAAGGATACCAAAGCTTATGTTAAAGTGTGTGATCACTTTCAATGACTTGGAAAGACTAGAAGTAGAGATGAAATGAATTTGTGACCCATATCACGTGTAGAATCTTTTGAGAAGTGGTATGTTGATTTTTTAGGACCTATTACACCACATGCACACAAGACTGGGGCATGCTACATAATCACTTGTACATACTATCTGCTAATGTGGGTAGAGGTTGTGCCTATGAATTATTTCATTACACCTATGGAAACAAGGTTCCTTTAGGAGAATGTTATCAGCAGGTATGGATGCCCGTTAAAATTGACCAGTGATAGAGGAACTCATTTATTGAATGAGAAAATCAGAATTTTTCTAGTAGATTTTATGGTGGTACACCATAAAACAACCCCTTATCACCCTCATCTAATGGTGCTGCTAAATATTTCAACAAAATTTTGGGATAGAGTCTTATGAAGAATTGTGATGTTGAATGAAAGGACTGCGATGATAAATTATCAACGATAATTTAGGCTTACATGACTACATATAAAAGGTTGAACAAGGCTACACCATTTCAGCTGGTGTTTGGCACAAAGGTAATTCTACTGGTGGAATTATTATTACCATCCTTATGTATTGTGTGCATAATAGGATTGTCAGATGAAAAGGAGGTAGAAGAACTCATTAAGAAATTAATGCAACTAGATGAGTGGCATGTAATTGTGCGTTAGAGCTAGAATAGTAAGAAGTCATAATAGAAGGCTTAACATGATAGGTCTATTAAGGTCAAGTATTTTATATTTGGGAAGATGGTCCTTTTATATGACTCCAATTTTATGCACCACCTAGGGAAGTTGAAGGTGCATTGGTTAGGACCCTTTTTGTGACCAAGATAGTTGAATTAGAAACATCTCAATTATAGACTCTAAATGGCACCATATTTCCTAGTTACTTCAATGTGAGTAGGATGAAGCCCTACTATAAATAATATTTTGTGTGTTTGTAATAAGGTAGTATTACCACTCATATTATATTTCCTTTCATGTTTTCTTTTCTTTGGTTGTTTTGTCGTAATAAGTGTATTCACACGTAGAAACTGATTACTATTTATTGAGATGATGCACAAAGGGCCACACATAATTTTAGTGTGGGGTGGAAGTAAGTATATATATAGAAATATATAGAGGTTCACACAACATTTATAGAAAGATAGGTTCTTGGTGATTAAGAATTAAGAATGTAAGGAAAACGAAGGTTTTGTAGGTGTCTAGGTAGGATGGTGCAAAGTAGGAGCTTCTCAGTAATAAAACCATGCAAATAAGAGGTGTTGTAGTGTAACACGAGGAAGGAAGAAATAAGATATACTACTTGGAATATGGCACAGGGGAAGATGGTTTATGACATAAGGAAGTGCATGCATGGATGTTTGTAGTCTTGAGAAGTGGTAAGCACACCAAAAGTTTATGACTAATGCACGTGTGAAAAAAGGGATGGATGAAATTTAAAAGTTCCTTAGGGGTAAAAAGGTGTCATAAAAGGTAATATTTACTTTTAAACTTACAAGTGAGAAAAGCGTGTTAAAAATCAAAAAGAAAGTTGGTGGATTTTTAAAAAAAAGTACAAAACATCTATAAAAAGAAGGGAAAGTCAAGTTATTTTCCACCTTTCATTTGAGAAATTTTAGCTACCGAGAAACCAAGTGACAAAGAGTGATAAGGAAAATAAACCAATAAAAAAACCAAATAAGATTGCAAAGGTTATTAGTGTTAAAATCCTTCAAGAGAAAAGTGGAAGGTTAAGTGAAAATTTTGAGCAAAAAGCTAGGGCACAAGTAATTAGGCTTTTCTGAAGTTGGATATTGAATAGCTATGGTTCAGAGGGCTTGGATATCATGAAGGGAACTTGAGGCATGCTAAAAAAATTCGTACAAGGGTTTGGTGAGAAAGAAAACCTTGGGAACATGTTTTAGAATGTGAAATGGCACCCAGGAAGGTTACTTTGACATCATCCAAGGGTAAGGGAAAGGGAAAAGTATGAATTAAGAAGAATGAAGTTGAAGAATTGCCAAAGGAATTATTTTTAGAAATTAAATTCCCACCAAATTTTATTACAACAAAATCATGGAAGTTGTGGCTCATGAAGTGTAAAATCAGCGATTTTAATCACATGGTGCTAGGGAATGAGGCAATATAAAACAAAGAGATGATATGAGAGCTTCTGGAGAGAAATACTGAAGGATAGATATTTATGGATGACTCAGTAAGAAAGATTCTAGAAAAAGTGTGGTTTTTGCAATTATTTGAGCTACTATATTTTTTGGAAACTTGACCATCTCTTCCAATGGTTAATTTCTAGGGTACATGAGGATTATTTTTACTTCATAGGTAGAAGGATGGGGATAATAGTTTGTTTGATAGGGAAATTAATTGGGATTCAAGAGGATGGTGAAGACCTAGATATAGATCTACGCGATGATACTATGATTGATTGATTGGGAAGAAAAATTCAATATGATAGAGGGGTTCGGGCCATGAATGTGGACAAGATTGTAGACCCTACAACTAGGGTAGTAACCCGACTGGTCAGTTGCAAATTTTGTTCTTCTGAAAGATGGGGGGGGGTTAATAAGAAATTCCTCTACATTTTTCATAAAATGGAACATAAGACATAGTATAACATTGCATAACTTATTGCAAATGGAATCTATGAAGAGGTGAAGGAGAAAATACTACATGGGGCTTAATCATTTTATTGAATAGATTCTGAGAATTTGGTGTCCCCGATGGACTAGAAGAGAATATGTGGATCTACCCAACATAGAACCAGTCCTCCACAATTCAATTTAGATATTTCACATGTGAAGGGGAATTTAATAATCAGTACAAAGTGGGGTGAGAAAAATGGTACACCATAATGCGTGTATCCTTTGAGAATGAATGACACATACCATGGGAGATACCTGAAGAGTTTGAGACTAGGAAAAGTTTTTATTAATGAAACAATTTAGCCTTACACATTTTATGATGGCCAATGGAGACATGGGGTTGTGGTGTAAATTTTATTTTTCATTCACATCAAATTAATTCAAGTGTGGGGTGAATAGGATTAAGGACGCAAAGAGAATTATTTTTAAAGAAAACAAGCTGGACTCAGATTGGCAGAATTTGTGCACCACTTTTAGATATAAATTTAGGTTGGGATACTTTGAAACCAGAACCCCATGATGAATTTTACAATCAAGGAAATTATATGTAGGTGTTTTTTCATTTTTTTCCCAAGGACAAAGGATAGAGAGTAAATTGAGGTATGTTACACTCTTACACCTCAAATGAATAAAAGTATCATCTCCTAGCTTATGCAGAATCAAGAGGATTCCCCAACATAGGAAGAATAAGAATAGGATGTTACACTTGATCCTACAATCAGAAGGGAGATGCACTATAAAAGGAGAAAGCATGGTGGCGGTGAAGGGTCCTTTCAGTTGGTTAAACAGAGTCTACTAAGAAATAAGAAGGGGCACGAAGGAACTCAAGTATTATCTAGTCATGAGGACTTAGAGGAGGAGGTAACAAAGTATTTGAGACATGAAAGATCCATGTAGGAATCTGATATATAACCTCCGGTCGATGTAGATCCTATCTCGGACAAGTAAAAAGAGAATTGAAAACACAAGATCTTGCGTATGGAAGAAGCACCTCTGCATAAAGAAGAGATGTGCAACACTCTAAGAGATCCTAGAGAAGATAAGGATGGAAATGATTCATATGTGATCAAGGAAGATAAGGGCATTATTGGTGAAACCAGAACAATTCCATTTAAATTGAGGAAGCCATGGACTAAGGCCAAGGTAGTAAGGAAATGAATACCTCCCCAATCATCACATATGGACTTTGTTGATGATCCAATGAAGGTGTTGAGGGCGAGATTCCAAAGTATGGTCAATATGGAAAAGTTATTTAGATAGGACTTATTGGACAAACAGGGAGGTCTCTCATGAATGAATAATTATTATCATGGAATATACATACACATGCAAAAGAGCTAGAGTTTGAGATCAATAACAAGTCATACACAACACTAGAATTAGAGAAGGATCCAGGGATGATGTGGACCCCATACATCTAGCTGATTAGTAGGCATGAAATGCCTTGAAAAAATACCTAATAAGGTCACATGCATAAATATAGATAAGGGTGCTACCATGAGGCTCATCTTAGAAGATAAAAATAATAAATATCACGAGCTAGAAATCTTGAAGAATGACATCAAGGGGGAGAAGAAGGGAATCAAGGAGGCCTATGATAGGGAAAGATATTTAGTAAATCATATTATAGGCACATGTTCCTCCATTATAAGCCAATATTGGACCTATTACAATTATGAAATGGAATATCTTGAGGAATTATTTGGAATTTTAATTCTAAATATCAAGAATGGCATAGGGTCATCAGCTCAAGACTTAGCCAAGAAGAAGAAAAATAACAAAGAGGATATGAATGTGAGGATAGCCAATCTCGAGGGAGTGTTCACGTAAGTTAGGGAGGCTAATAGCAAAGCATATTTGGCATTCAATAAGTTCCATAAGAGTGACCATATCATCATTTTGTATGTTGCCCAAGAGGAGGAAGAGCTCAAGGCAATACAAGAAAATCAACCAACAAATAAGCTTGAGTGCACAAAATTCATGGCTGAAGTGTCAGCGTAGAAGTAATTAATAAAAGCCATGATATATACACTAGATTTTTGGGTCAAGAAAATTGAACTCTTAGTTTTGGAACGCATGGTTAGATTGGAAGGAATGGCTGCATAGTTAAGTGTAGTAATCAAGGAACTCCAGGGAAAGTGGATGAAGTGGCGATTGATAAAATACCAGTCATTATAGGGATGTCACTCAAGAAGTCAAAATAAGAGCATGTGGCATAGAAATCATTTGAAGATGATTTAAACATAGAGTTTCTAGAGATCTTCCAGCAACCTAAAGCTTGATGTGGCTGGTGTACAAGTTGGAATTCATTCTTTAGATTAATCATATTCTTTATTCTTTGGGCATTATTTGATTTATTCATTTCGTGGAGAGATAAGTTGACACATTTCCAAGGGTGGAAATGAATTTAGTTTGGGGTAATATTTATCAGGAGAAATGGCTAAGTACTACCCATGTGTTTGGTTTTATAGTTGTGCACAAGGAGTGTGTGAGGGGGCGTGCACACACATGAAGGATCAACATGCGAAGGTCTTTGCATTAGCAGAAGAATTTGGGTACTTAGCAAATTTTCCGAATGCATGGTTAAAAATAGAAAACCTAAGGAGGATTGGCATCCAAGAAAGACTTATATTTAGACAAAATTAGGATAGCTTGGGACACACATAAAGGAAGTATAAATGAAAAAAGCACATGCAGGGACTAAAAGAAGATCATCCACATGCCAATATAATTACATGATTAAAGAAATTATTATAATTAGGTTGATCTATTATTAGTAGAGGATGAAAAAATCATGTCGGTTATTTTCGTACTCATTCCTATTATTAGGAAGATGCATAAAGTGGTGAAGACAAAGTCCCCACCCTTATATAGGTAGTCTATCTATACTAGGTTGGTTGATGGATCTGTTGGGTATTTTAAGGTATGTACGAGATAGAAATTCGGTGAGTCTTTCATGTCATGTAATCATGAGGTTGGAGCCTCCACATATGTCCTATGCATATCTAAATTGAGACCAATGTAATAAATTTGTATTATGTAATATAATGATGATGGTGTTCTAGAATATTAGTGGTATTATTCTTTTAAATGAACTATTATTTGTTTCCTTAATATATGTGATTCCATATTTCCATGATTAGAATTTTATTTGTGCATAACTGGTTTCTTGGTTATGAATATGATGGTTATGCATGCTAACTTCCTATCAAGCATAACAAAGGAGGTACCTGGTGGTTGGGCATGCTTCAGGTGAGCATCTAGATCTATTTGGATGAGGTTCTAGCATGCATAGCTCTAGTTTGGGTAACAAAAGACTGCATGTGTCTTTGTTCTTGAGGATATTTTATAAAATCAACATTTGAACTATATTTTATAACACCAAACTAGAATAATTATTTTGTAGGTGCATTGATATTTTAAATATTTTGACTATCCTCATTAGTTGCATCTCTTGCTGAAAGGATAGAAGGATATGATAACACCCTAAAAAATATTATAATATGACTAACTAGTAAAGGCTAACAACATAATAGCCTAGATCCAAACTCAATCTTAAGAATGAAACATCAAGATCAAAGCTTAAAATCATTCAGTAATGGAAACTAAATGAAATTAAACATTCAATCTAAAATAATTCTTACTATGTGAGATGATTACTAATTAACAAATACCTAAATAGATCTAAGGGAAATCAAATTATGGTTGTTTCTACTCCAAAAATGGTGATATTATATCTCTATTAATGGCTACAAGGAAATATTATATATCCCTCTACTAACCAACATGAAGATTATATGTAAATATTGAGCAACCTAATCCAAGAAGGAAGTAAGGCTCTTAATCATATTTTTTATACGATATACTAATAAAAGTATGACATAAAGTATGAAGGTAGGTGCTTAGTCATTTTTATATTTTTTATTTGTGGAAAACTTGCATCTTAATGCATGTGGGACTAAAATCATAAAGCATATTAAGGATTTTTATTCATTATTAGTGAATTAACTAGTGATTATCATGTGAGTATCCTTAATTAACCACTTAGGGTCAATTAAGAGGCTATGATAATCTTTTGAATACTTTTGAGATGTCTTGGAGGGAAAAGAGGTGATTTTTAATGGTTGCAAGAGGTTTTTAAGCCAACAATAGGGTTTATTGATCAAAACATGGGTAAATAGGCTTAATTAACTAACAATCGCTAATTTTTTGTTTGGAAGAAGATTATGAATTACAATGTGTCAGAAAATTGGCATCCTAATCGTGAAATAGGTTAGGTAATCAAAAAAGTGTCATTAATTAACTAAAATAGAGTGAAACATTATTTAATTTGTAGAAATCACTAATTATAATAGAAATGGTAAGAATGAGGGTAATTAGTGTGCTTTGAGCAATCCGACTATGAAAGTGGATTTTAGGTGTTTACATTTACCCCTGATTGAGGTAAAGTAAGTGGCATCTCTTCAAACATAGTAGACAAGTGTAAACAAGTAGATTTTTGAAGAAAAATTAGTATAAGGAAGGATTACCCCTCAAGTGTCGATGGGGCAATAGAAGAAGTCAATCGATGATCAAAAATATGATCGAAATAGATAGAAGAAATAGGATAGGGATGAAAAGGATTTTTATTTCCAAAAGTGTTTTGGAAGAAAAATAAGTAGTGATAAGACACGATAGTGAAGAATATAGGAATAGATCTTGCATCCAATATTTTAATAAGAAACTTTGTTTCATCATGTTGCCACTATAATCTAAATCATGGGCCCTTATTAAAATAAATTAAAGTGTAAAATAACATGAAAAGTTATATTACTAACATTTGTTCATTACTAAAAATGCATAACTCCATGTAGCATACATAATGCAACATGAATAATGCAATGTAATACAAGAAAGTAAAGCAGATAACCTAACAAAGTAATAAGTACAATCACTTATACTCAAACAAAGTTCAAGACAGTTACACCAATGTTTTTGTTATCAAGCTTCAGTTCCCAAATGTTTGTGTTTTAATGACAAGGGTTAAAAATGGTTCCCTAAGAAAGAATACATGTGAGGGGAATAATGGAGGACACAAGTAGTCCCATGAAAATCATTCATGTGCTACGACATAGTATCTGACAACTCATTGTTACACGGGAGTACCGACATAGTAAGGAAGCTAACTTTGTTAATGGAGGTAGATCAAAATGATCTGCAAGTCATTTGAGACAAGAACAAGAAAGAACCTAAGAAATTTGTTTTTGTAGGAAAAATTTTTATGTTTGAGGACAATGCATTTGATACATACTTCAGCTCCGTGTATGCCATTTACCAATTTTTGAAAAAATTGAATATTATAGTTTTTGGGATTTTTGTGAATTTTACCAATGTTTTGGTTTTTTGTAAAATTATATAATGTTTTGAATTTTTGAATTTTTGGGAAGAAAATATTGTAGAAGAAATGAAAAAGTCATGGGACATAAAAAAAATATGTTGGAAGGAAAAAATATGCCCCAGGTAATTGTTAGGAAATTAATTATTAATGTTTACATTATAAATATTAGGTTTGAAAGAATATATTGTTTCAACAATATATTATTCATGGAGTCTTGTTGTACCCGTAAGTTTATAAACGGGTAAGTTGTTTGATACACTTCCTATTTTATAGGAAGAGGTTTGTCTATTATATTGGCTATATATTAGCCTAATGTATTGCACAGGTTTGACGGATAGAAAATATAATATACAGTATTATTACTTTATTTTTGCCATCAACTGTCCAAATCACAAGATTTGGTATCAGAGCGTAGGCTTTTCTAGAAGGATATGGAGTCATACTGATTTGATTTGAGTATTATGAGTGGCATACAAGTGTTTCTTAGATTTTTTAATAATTTTTCTTTGTGTAACATTCTGATACGGATCAGATTTTGAAACAACACGCATGCATGATGCATTGGTTTTTTATTGCATAGCTTGGAGGGAACACCATTTTAGAGTTTTTTTATCAAATTCGGCCTCTGATTTTTGCGGCTATTCTACTATAGACATTTACAAATCGAATGGAATAATAATCATCACTACACCTCTGCTCCTTCTGTTCCAGCGCCGCTGTCTTGTCCAATTTTCTATACGGATTTGGATGTCATAGACTTCAATTTTGTTCCCTGTAGCTGTGGATTCCGTCTGTGTTTTTTCTGCCACAAGAAGATTCTGATGATTGGTGGGCACATATGTTTTCCCATTGTTCCTAGTATCAAGCTCTGAGTTCTGCAGATCCAGTGAGGAGATACTAGCGGAGGAGGAACAGCTGGTGGTGATTCGTTTCAGGCATGACTGGGACAGTAAATATAATAATACAGTTTATTAAGTTTGTGTTATTCTATGTTGTATGTCCAAAAATATTTGTGATCAAGTTTTGTTATCAATATAGTTTTCTTTTTATTTCCTCGTTCAACATCACCATCGTCTAGAGGAATGCTTTCACTATTTTGGTCTTACATCCAGCCGTCCCTTTTGTAATTAAAAAGTTTTTATTATTTTAGGGTCCATTGTGTTCTAGTAATTTTGTCTTTGTAATGTTATTGTAAATCAAGTTTGTGTTTTTTGGGAGTCTTCAAAAGTATAAAGGTAGTCTGGTTGAGTTAATTGTTGTTTTTAAAAGTCAAGTTAAAAATCACGAGTCGAGTGGTAACTAAGAGTCATATTTCATAATTGATTCATCATATGTTATGAAGTCCTTGTTGTTTTTTCAAAGTCATGTAATTGTAAAAGTCAAATAGGTGATTTTAGGTGGTGTCAAGAGTCTTGTCAAAAATGCATTGTGAGTTAGAGTTAAAAGTCCAAAAAAAAATAAAAAAAAATTGCCTCACAGACGCATTTTCGGTAGAATCCGACGTCTATATTGTGTGAAAATGAATAAGTTGAGTCACATTGAAAAATTTGAAGGCAAAGATTTTCATACCTGGCAAGTGCAGACTCAATTATTCCTAATCAACAAAGACTTATGGGATATTGTTGATGGAAAAGAAAAAAAACCGACAAATGCAGATGAAGCAATAAAATGGGACAGCAGAGATCGAAAGGCTACATCAATCATCGGATTGGGTCTA
Organism: Taxus chinensis; assembly: GCA_019776745.2. Taxonomy (NCBI): domain Eukaryota; kingdom Viridiplantae; phylum Streptophyta; class Pinopsida; order Cupressales; family Taxaceae; genus Taxus; species Taxus chinensis. The sequence goes on from CM034154.1 coordinate 307,545,340, forward strand.
TCAGATGCTTATCTACATCATATAGACTTAAAAAAGTCCTCTCATACAATCTGGGTGACATTGAACAAATTGTTTGGATCACAAATGGGAAGCGCAGCGATATCCTTAAAGAAAAGATTGTTCGGCCTCAAGATGGAAGAAGGTGAGAGCATGGTGGAGCATATCAGTAAGTTTAGATCTATTTGTAATCAACTTGCTGGCATAAAAGTAGATGTACCTGATGATGATGCTAAAGCAGTATTACTTAATAGCATGCCTTCATGTTATTCTAATATGGTCTTTACATTAAGAAAAATAAATCCAAGTCTAGAAGAACTTATTTCTTCTTTGTTAGATGAAGAAAAAAGAATTATGGTTGTTGAACCATAGGAGACTGCAATGTTTGGCAGAAACAAGAAAGAATTTGGTAAGAAAATTCCCAAATACGGTTCAACCTCTAAAGGACCGAAGAAACAATTTACATGCTACTATTGTAAACAACCTAGTCATATATCTAACAATTGCAGAAAAAGAGCACAAGACTTACTTGATGGGAAACTACAAGATAATGCCATGATTGTTGATGAAGAAGGAGAAAATGAAGAGGAAGAAAATACCACACATCAAAGTGATGAAGATTTTCTCTTCTAGATAATTTTTGACTGGAGGATGGAGGCACAGGAGGCTGGAGGGCATCCAGCGACCTCTCGTCAGTCACCAATGACGGGGCCACATGAAGTTGTGGTGACAGTGTGTGTGTGAGTTTTCTTTCATTTCTGAATTGCAGTTTTTTGTGTGCAGTATGATTTCAGAGTTCCTATTTTGGATTGAATAAGTGAAATGTTCACAATGAGGGGGGGAACATGGTCTCATTGTTCCATTTCCATTATGTTTTATTGTTCAGTTTGGGTAGCAATATTTCCTACATGATTCCCTTTTGTAGTGACATTGTATAATATTGATCAAAAGTATTGTAGCAATCATGATGTAAGGTTTTTGGTAAACCTATAAAAACCAATTGTGTAAGGTTTTTGGTAATCCTGCAAAACCAAGTGTGTAAGGTTTTTGGTAATCCTGCAAAACCAAGTGTGAAAGGTTATTGGTACACCAGCAAAACCAATTGGTAAGGTTGTTGGTAGAAGCCGGAGAAAACCATCAGTGGAAGAAATGTGCGATGGCACATGTTCGAGTTTTGTGCAATCCCAATGCTGCACATTTGCGGAGTTGATCATGAGCACACAGAGGTGGCAGGCTACAATCAGTGAACGAGATATGTTGTACCATGTAAACATTAAGGGGGGGAATGTTAGGAAATTAATTATTAATGTTTACATTATAAATATTAGGTTTGAAAGAATATATTGTTTCAACAATATATTATTCATGGAGTCTTGTTGTACCCGTAAGTTTATAAACGGGTAAGTTGTTTGATACACTTCCTATTTTATAGGAAGAGGTTTATCTATTATATTGGCTATATATTAGCCTAATGTATTGCACAGGTTTGATGGACAGAAAATATAATATACAGTATTATTACTTTTTTTTTTCCATCGACTGTCCAAATCACAAGAGTAATTAAGGGTCTTCGGGAAGCAAAAACATGCCCCAACATAGCAAAAATGGGAGAAAAATAATTATTTATTAAAATAATCACCCCTACGAGTAATAGAAGAACTTAGAAGAATCACAACATTCCCACGACACTTTGGGGTCAAGAGACATTATGCAACAGGGGAAAAATGGGTATATAGACCACGCCACAAGGGGTAAAAACCATCAGAGTTAGTTTATTTGTTACCAACTCTTACCACTTTTATTGTTGATTTAGCTCTGACCTACGAGAGAAATGGAAAGGGTGTAGAACTGGAAAAACCATGTAGATCACATTTGAGAGTACAAGGGGCTTCTTAAGGATGGCCTACAAGTACACAAATTGAAAACTTTTACCTATGTCATTTATTAGCATTAAATAGTATTTAATTTTGCATTTATTAGAGTATAAATCCGTGTGAAAGTGCTAGCGTGGACCTTAGGGTGCATAGGTGTTCACTAGGGAATGCTAGTGTCACCTCACATAGGCATAATTGTGATAACGTTAAAATGGACACACTAGCATGGAAAACTAATAAAAACTTGGGTGCACATGTGTAGGTGCAAAAATGAGCATGCCAACATTGTCAGGGATGCATTGGTGTTAAACTGGGGTCGGGTGAGGAAGGGGGTGCGCTTACGTGGAAACATAGGTGCCTATGTGGAAATGGGGGCACTAGTGCTTGGGCGTGCTGGTGTCACAAATCTGAGGCACGCTAGTGTGAAAAGGGCACTTTAGAATGACCCTAGAAGAATTAGAGATTTTTTAGAAAAAACTTAGTTGATAAAAATAGAATAATTAAATCACAATAAATGACCTGGCTAACCTTGTAGATGGACCGACCTTGATTAGAGACGTGGGAGTGACATGGGCAGCTCTAGGCCTATGAGGAGACATTCCATTGATGAGGTCACATATACTTGTAGACATTACTATATGTTACAGGTCTTTCACACGTGGCTCACATGCCACAAATTACCTTAGAACATAACTTGCTCATAGCTTTAACTAAGAGATGGTTGAGTGAGAGCCAGACATTTCACCTTTTGACATGCAAGAAGAGCATTACTTTGGAGGATGTTTGGCAGATTTTGCAAGTGCCTATTCAGGGTTAGCTGGTGATGTATGATGGCCATTGCGGTCATAACCTACAAAGTATTGCCATGATTATTTGAGTAGCATACATACCTCGCTGGGTATGTCAGTGGAAATTACTAGGTGCATGGCTGATCATCAGATTGGATGGGTTCTAGTATATCTCATGGCTCTTGTCAGCAACATATTGCTACCTGACAAAACTAGTGCTCATTTTTATTTGGGCCTCATTGGAGTGATATATGGCCTCATCTAGGGAGAGGTTTATTACTAGGGGCAGTGCATACTATCCCATCTATACATAGATTTACACCTGATAGCCTACCACAGTCTGAAGGCCATGGGTTCAGTGACTTTACTTCAGATATGGGCTTGGGATCACATTTCCATAGGAGGCCTAACAAGCGCATTGTGATCCCGAGCTCTCGGCGAGCCTTCCATTATGGGTTGGGTTCTAGATGGGGATGACATTCGTGGGAACATGGGAGACACATCATATTATAGGCGAGCCTTTGATGAGGTACAATCTCATATGATTACATGATGGCCATAAATGTTGTACTAGTGGCCTAAGGATGCTACTGAGCTCAACACAATTACAGTAGAGAATTTCTATATTGGGAGAAGGGCCTACATTCTTGAGTGGTATAGAGTGGACAAGGTCCAGTGGTAGTTCAGTCTTATCTAGGGGATCCCTGGTAATGAGATGTGGTACAAGCAGAGATCTAGAAAGACCTTTGATATTGGGTCTCAGATCTGATTAGGATGAGCTTGCACGAGCTTTCTATAGGTGGTCCCATAACCTTGGGTGCAATGATCATATATAGTAGATCTAGGAATGACTCTAGATTACCCAGGATGGTATGCTATAATGTTTCCACAGTGGTTGACGATACCATAAGAAGTTCTAGATGCAAGGATAGCTGTGGTAGTGTCGAGGTTACAGGGCCAAGAAACTCTACAGGTAGATCCCCAGGGAGATCCACAGGAAGGGCAACAAACACAAGGCTAGATACCAGCACAATAGTAGGTGTAATTACCAGTGTAGGTAGTACTCCAACATGCCCCACAATAGATTCTGTTATAGCTAGGTCCTTTACAGGTGTTAGGACAATAGACCCCTTTACAAGTGCCACTATCACCTCCACATGCATCGATTCCACAACACAGTCCACCACACGGTCCACTGTAAATGAGATCCCACCAAGAGGTAGAGGAGATGGAATATATGGAGAGGAGATGGAGGAGGATATACATGGTGATGATGTTGGATGGGGGTACCTTGAGGCGATGTATTACATTAGGTAGTAGCCGAGAAGTTGGAGATGTTGATGATGGAATGAGATGGGGGGTCCCCACCACGTGAGATCTAGTGGAGGGATGGATGGGGAGCATGCCACAGGCTTACACAGAGAATACATAGTGATAATAGCTAGCCTTGAGGCATCAATTATAGTAGGTAGTATCCCAACAACTAGGTAGGTTACATATGAGAGAGATCTGAATGGACCTGACAGAGAGGATCTAACAGGATCATGAAGACATAACTAGATTGACAAGAGGGCATGATGCTCTACAATGGGCATCCAAAACAATTGGGATGTAGGATTTAATAGGATATGTGATGAAAACCAATGGTGAGGCCTCATATTACAAATATTTTTACCACAAGTCCAATCCAGAGGGATAGAGGGCCACTCCTTTTAGTGAGTTATCTATTTATAGGTCCAGGTCAAGATTGCAGAGGAATTCACGATTCACTAGGTCATTATAACAGCTATTAGTACAATAGGCTTCATTGCACCATGGTTCAGTGTAGCATGGTTCAGTGCCTTCCACGGGTCTAGCACAATAGATGCCCCCACCTAGTGGTAGAATTGGTATTCTAGGGATGTGAAAGAGTTAGGTTTGACTCCTCTTATTGATGTACTTGATGTATCATTTTAATGTACACCTCAATATTAAGACACACTTTTTGAGATGATGTTTATGCACTATTTTTTATCATGCCTCATGATGAAGGAACTTTATTTCATACCGATGCACTGTATGTATTATTTTTTATTATGCCTCATGATGAAGGCACATTTTTTTGTATATATTCCCATGATGGCTCATTGTATTTGATGTATATCGAGACAAATTGTTTTTTACATGGACACTTATATTTATATGGATGATTGGTGGATTATTGTTTAATTATCACATTTTGTGTTTATGATATAGCATGTTTAATTAACGTTTTTATTATGGTCTATGTTTTAGGGGGGAAAGAATGTGTTCCCTCTTGACACTCTTAGCAAATCTTATATGATGTTAGCTTAGCATACATGTTTAATTTTCATGTTCATGATGATGTACCTCCACCTTTATTGATATACGATGTATAGATGTGATGATAGATGACATGATGATGAGATGAAAATAAAATTTACAAGCAAACAACAAGCAAAAATTAATCAAATCTAATTAAAGTAACACAAATATCTACAAGTATGAAAAAATAAAATGAATTCTACTTAATACACCATAGATTAAAGTAACACTCCATCTGAGTAAGCAAATGAATCCAATTTAAAGAACACAAGATGAAAAAGTACTGTAACACAAACTATACAAACCAATAACTAAAAGCAAGAAAACTACTACTTTGTTTTTGGGGGACAATTTAGAAACATTTTTTGTTGTTTTTGGTATTATCTTGAGAAAATGTTCTATTGTTTTGGATTTTTCTATGAAACATATATGAATGTTTTGAGTTTTCCAAATAACATATCTGAATGTTTTGGGTATTTTTAAAAAAGTTATACAATTTTTTTTTATGTTTTCTAAGAAGTTTTCTGAAGCTAAGTGCAAGGAAATGAAGAAATGTGGATGCCCCTAGTATTATATGATATGTACAAGGGAAGAATGCCACGTGATTATATGCCAAGAAGTGATGATGCAAAATTTTCCCCCATCGTGATATGGGAATACTCAAATTCAAACTCTTTCCATTCAAAAGTAGGGTCAGCTGGATCAAGGCCAAGAGGGACAGATTCAAAAGTAACTCAGATGCAGACAAAGACTAACTCAGGTTACACCTATCATAATTCTAGACCTAAAATTCTTGTGAACAACAGACCCTTTAATGACGTGCAGAAACTGGTTTTTCACCTAAAGGAATTGTCCAAAGTTCCGCAATTGCTTGGTTTTCACTATTGGATGTATTTATTTCTCTTTTTTTCTTTCTGTTTTTATACTTTATGTATTTTATGATATTTTAGAGACCCACACTTAAGCATAGAAACATTTAAGATGCATTGCGTTCATGGGTTCCCGAAGTTCCTAACCATCTAAGTAAGTAAGCTTGTAGGATCTCGAACCAAACTTTTTGACCACAACATATGGCCCCAACTAGTTAGGCTCAAATTTACCCTTCTTTTCTCTGTCTTTAGTGGTTTTTAACTAATTTTATTTTAGCACCAAGTATCCTACCTCAAATTGATAAGGTATCACTCTTTTTTTGTAACTTCACCGCACTTGATCTTGATACACTTTAAGGTGATCTAGAGCATGAATTCATTTCTCATCTAATAGCTCCAACTCTTCTAGTCGAGCTACTTTGTAGTCCTCTTCATTTAGGTAATCTCTTAGCTCTATACATAAAGAGGGGATCTCGATCTCTAGGGGTAGTACGGACTTTTGTGCCAAACACTAGGGAGTATGGAGTGGCACCTGTAGGAGTGCAGATAGATGTTTTATATGCCCAGAGGGTAGGGTGAATATGTAAATGCTAGTTACAACTTGTTGTATTCACCATACTTCTCCATAATACTGACAAGGGTTTTATTCGAAGCTTTAGCTTTCCCATTACCTTGAGGGTAATAAGGGGTTGAAAACTTGAGAGTGATTTGAAATTTTTTGCATAATTCTTTCACAATTTGGTTTTTAAAGGGCTTACCATTGTCAGCTACAATGGCAGAGGGGATACTGTAATGACAAGTTATATGGTTCATTATAAACTTATATATTTGCACACCTTCTACATTGGTAATAGGAACAACCTCTAACCATTTTGTGAAATATTCAGTGGTAGTGATAATGAATTTATGGCCATCTAAGCATTAATGGTTAATCTTACCTATAATATTGAGCCCCAAGTTTGAGAATGACCAAGGTGTTGTGATACATTGTAATGATTGTGCCTGGAAACATGTATCAAATTGTCCATACTTCTGACAATTGCAAACATTTTCTTTACATATTTACAATAATCATTTTCTATGTTATACCAATAGTATCCTAGTCTAAGTATTTTCTTTTCTAATATGATCTCGTTCATATGGGCCCTGTAGATGCCTTCGTGCACCTCCTTAACCGCTAGGATGGATTTAGCCAAATTGAGACAACGTAATAGATTCCCATCATAACCTCGATGGTAGATAGTGCCACCAAGTAGGGTATAACGGGATATATGTTGGATAATGTTTATTTTATTAGCATGGGAAATGTTGGCAGGGAAAGGTTCCATCGTGAAGGTAATTAAAGATGTCACTATACCATGTGGGGAAAAGGGACCAACAACTTCGCATACCAAACAGGAATCTGGAATGTCATACGTTGGTGTTTACGTAGATGTTCGGACAAAGAATGAAATATCATGTTGTTCCAGGTGGGATACTCAACATCGACCCCACTGTGGCCATAACATCCACCGCTCTATTCTATCCTCTTGGAATTTGTTGAAATGTTATCTACTTAAAAAACTCCTTCACATTATCAACCATTCTCTTGTATGGAATAAGTTTCTCATCTTTAACTTTATACTCATCTGTCACCTGTTTTATAATTGACATGGAATCACCGATTACATTCACTTGTTTGATGTCCCACTTAATAGCCAGTTTCATCCCTACAATAAGGGCTTCATATTCTGCTATATTATTTGATCATGGGAGCCCAAGTCGAACTACCTGAGGGATCAAGTCTCCTGAAGGAGTGATCAACACAAATCCGATGCCTAAACCATGAAAGGTAAAGGAGTCATCAAATTATAACTACCATATAGCAAATTCCTCAAGATACATTGTAGAAGCATCTGGAAGCTCTAGACTCAATGGTTTAGTACTTGAAAAAGGGGCTTCAACTAGTTGATTTGCTAAAACTTGTCCTTTCATTAATTTTTGGGTGTACATATTCGATGTCAAACTCATTGAGTAAGATGATCCAATTGGCCATCTTTCCTATGAGTGTGGGCTTTGACAACTGAGTATTTTAATGGATCAAATTTTGAGATAAGCTTGACCTTATTATTTAACAGATAATGACAGTAGTTTTCTAAAATGTAAAAACTATGGCTAAACAATCCTTTTCTATCTGTGTGTAGTTGAGCTTGTAAGCCGTTAGCATTCAGTTTAAGTAATACACATATTTTTATTTTTGCTCCTTATCATACTGGGTCAAAAATGTCCCAATTGTAAAGTGCATGGCAGAAATGTAGAATAACAATGGTTCACCTGCCATGGGTGGCATTAGAATAAGGTGTTTAGCCAAATATTTATTGAGTAAAGAAAATGCTTACTGGTGTTTTGGACCCTAGTGAAAACTGACATCTTTCTTGAGAAGATGCATGAATGCATGACACTTATTTCTAAGCTAAGAGATAAACCTTGTAATTGCTTGGATATTTCCTTGCAAGCTTCACAATTATCTGATATTCATTATAGGAGGCATTTATGTGATAGAAATAACCTTTGCAGGATCTAATTCTATTCCTCTCTTCGAAATAATGAATCCTAATAGTTTTCCAGATAACACACCGAAGAAACATTTATTCGGGTTTAGTCAGACCTTATAGTCCATTAGACACTGAAAGATGAGTCACAAGATCTCTGGATGATCTTCCCGAGTCTTGAATTTTTCCAATATGCCATCCATATAATCTTCCATGATGTCACTGATCATGACATGAAATATAATAGTCATTTCCCATTGATAGGTAATGCCTGCATTCTTGAGGCTGAAGGGCGTGACTTGATAACATGATGTCCCCCATGGGGTGGTAAAATCCATCTTATGTTGGTATCCCTCAACAATTTTTATCTGGTTATATCCTGAAATTCCATCCATGAGTGAGAGCATCTCGTAACCAGCTGTTGAATCAACAATCATGTCAATGTTGGGAAGAGGAAATTCATCCTTAGGACAAGCTTTATTAATATCTCAGAAATTAGTGCAAATTCAAATACCAATAGGTTTCTTGTACACTAGGAATACATTGGAAATCCACTCTAAATAGTCAATAGGCCTGATGAAGCCTACTACCAATAAACTTTCTAACTCTACTTTGACCAACAAGGCAACATGAGGATGCATCTTTCGGATCTTTTGTTTTATGGGCTTGGCATCTGGGTGTATAACAAGATTGTGCACCAATAATTCAGGATCAATTCTTGGCATTTCTTCATAAGACCAAACAAATATATCTACAAATTCTCTTAAAAGAAACAAAAAAAAATTATATTCTTGAGCTGAGAGAAAAGCTCCCAAATTGACTATTTTGGGAAATTCCTTCATGCCAATATTGACATCTATTGTCTCCTCTATCAGTAGCTTAAACTGGTCCTCCATGTGCGTAGGATCAAGGGGATTAAGATCCTCTTCTATTGAAGGGTTTAAAGATATTATCACCTTTAGGTTGGTCAAATATTTTGTCTTTTGATTGTTGTTTTTTTGTCTGCAAGTGCCTCAAATAGGTTTTCACTATAGGACTTGGACTTGTTATTTTTACAAGGATTTTCTAGTGGAAATTTTTCCCTTGCTTATTTTTTTGCTTAAATGATCTCACAACTAATACCTCCTCCCCAAAGTACACGCATGCGTTGAGCTGAATGGAGAAGTCCTTTCATTATGTCATATTATTGGAATACTGTCATGAATACCCAAGAACTCACCAATGATCTTCTTCATTCTGAAATACATCAATTGGTGCATGTTTTTGTTGGTCCCAATTCATGAGTGACAAGTAAATAAGGTTTAACATCTGAGTGGTAAGGGATATGACATAGATTATAGTTAGGATAACCATGTTGTAAAATAGGTTCATGGAGGTAAGTTTTTCGTAAAGACTACACTGAGAATATGTTTCTCTTTCTAATTTAGATGGACTATCTTCACATTCATAAGAGGTATCCTTGACCTCTGAAGGGTGAGAACCATACAGACTAGAAACCAATACCATGCTAATACCCATCCTTTATGATGAGGTATTGGGAAGCCTTCCAGTGTACCTTGCTCACGTTGATACACAACCACATCCTTTGTATCCCATAGTAAGCATCATCTTGATTGGGGATAACATACTTAGGTGATTGGTAACATAGATCCATTTCATCATCTTTAGGATGAAATACAATATATTTGATCCAATGCATCTTTTCATCTTCTAATAATCCACCATGAGTGAAAGTGTTGAAAGGGAAATTTTTCCTGGATCTTTGAAACTTGTAACACAACCTACCACGTTCTTTGGTTGATAGGGGAAGGTCTTGAACTAGAAGGGCTTGCTAAAGATCATATTCTCCACAACCATTTTCTCTAACCTTCATCTCCCACATAGCAAAAGGATTATCTGATGTAGAAGCACCATTGTCATTGGGAGATAAGGTATTTGGATCCACTTGTGAGGTGAGAACCTTTGACTAAACTGGAACAACTATCTCTGTAGAAGGACATTCATAAATGGTGAGGAAATATCCTGTCAATGCTTTGTAATTAGAAAAAGGTTGGGGATATCCCTAGATAGTGAGAGTATACCCTTCATGATGTAACTTTAAACATTGATGATACCTTGAAGGTATGGTTTGCATAACATGAATCCATGGGTGGTCGAGAAATATGTTGTAAGGGAGCTCTAAGTATAAGACATAGAACTTCATATCATGATTGATAACACCTACTTCAAGTGAGAAAGTGATCATACCGGCTGACTATCATTCTTCTTTGTCATACGCCTTTATGGTGATGACCTTTGTCTCTAAATCAGCTTATATACACCCTAGTTTCCGAACTAGCTTTAGAGTATAAATGTTTAAACCGGATCCACCTTCCACAAGAACTTGTTATACCTTCTTATGTTTGATTATGACTTCAATATGTAAGGGTAAATTATGAGAGAGATTTTATTCTAGGATTTATGTTGGACTGAAGGTTACATGCTTATAAGATAAATCCCTGCGCTACCATTTCTTTCAAGTGTATTGGGTCGATATCAATGGACACTCTTGATCCTTGTAATGTCTTATAAAGGATGTCTTTATGAATGTTATAAATTTTAAGAAAGTCCAAGAGTGAAATCTTGGTCGTGGTTTTCTGTAATTTTTCTAACATCTCATAATGACTATCTTGAGAAGTAGAGGGAGGAGGTTCTGAAATAATAATGTGAGCTCGTCGCATTGTCATGACGCACTCCTTTGTTTTAATATTAATTGCATTGATATCCTCAATAGGTATATTGACACAACCATGGAGGGCATCAAAATCATCCGTCAAAATGGTTATCTTTGAAATGTAATTAGTCATTCTTGGTTTGAGATGACTATCCTTGATCTAAATTTTCCCTTCCTTTATTGTATGCTTAGGAAAATGTTCTTTGAATATCCCCATGTTTACGGTAGTAGATTTAGTAGGGGAAATGGAATAAATTTCCACATTGTCACTATCGATTAATTCCTTAATAAAGTGTTTCAATATTAAACATGTATTGGTTTTATGACCTTTGACCCGGTGAAATCCACAATATTCATTTTCCCTAAACCATGATGGCTTAGGTGTGTCAATCCCCATAAGGTGTAGATTTCAAGATATCTAACCATATTAACCACCTCTAAATGTTTTACTATTGATGACATAGAGTCTGATAGAGGGTAAAAGCACGATGTTTGTACTCCGTAGGAAGAGTTCCCTTTACAAGTTTCAAGGGAACATGGTTTTGAACTGCTTGCACTGGTTCAAAGTATATTATTCTATCACATACGATGATTTTGTTCTTATTGGTAATAAACTTTATTTTTTCACTAGGTTTAGAATCATTATGATCATTGTCATGTAAAAGGGGTTTTAAGGTCCCTATAGCTAACAATTATTTCTCTATTTGACTACCATTTTTTATCACCTCTTCAAACATGTTACCACAATGCATTTACAAGTGGAATTTATTTTCAGGGTGGAGGTTGGGTACAAATATATTAATCACTTGTTTCTTTGGGATAGAACAAGGGAAGTACAGCTAGCTTTACCCTCACCATTGCTGTAAGAAACTAGCAATGAACTTACTCGTTATTTCATTGTTTTATATTACATAAATATAACATGGTGACATCATTCTCTATATGAAATGAGAAGTGACATACAAAGTGTTTGTCTAGTTTTGGCCATGTAGATATATATCCCTTAGGGATGTGTAAAAACCATTCTAATGCCTGACCTCCTAAACTGCATGGGAAGAGGTGAATGAGATAGTTATTGTTATACGTGACCTCTTGAAACATGATATAAAAGTCCTTAATATGGTTTTAGGGGTGACATTTTCCCTTATATTTGTCAAACTTTGTAAAATAAAAGTGACGTGATAAAGGTACCTACAACATGGACCTCTGTCAAATGGATATGGGCATAACTCCTCAAATTGGTACTTTTTTTTATTGCTTGTTTTTCCTTCTTGTAAAGCTATAAGGACATTTTTCATGGTTGACCACTCTTGCTTGAAGATTTGGTCTTGTGTGGGTGGTGTTGGCCCTGTATAAATGATTAAATCTAGTTATATCCCCACCTTTATTTTCCACATATAAGTCCTCATAATATTCTTTACGTGCCTCTCAATGAGGAGAGTTGGTATTGAATTCGTGGTATGAAGCTTTTGGTTTAGCTTTTGGTATAGCTTGTTTTAAAGGCTTCACTTGTTCCTTGTTTACATGTGAAGCTAAACTAGTCAATTATTGAGTGATAAATTTACTAAGCTAAACTTGTTGTTATAAATTTACCTCTTGAGTGGGTACTTATTTATGATTTTTATGAGGAAGTTGTTCATGATGAGCATGATCTTCATGGTCCTCATAATGAACTCTGATGATACATATACAATAGTCTCCATCATTTTTGAAAGGTATCTCCTCATCATTATGTTGTCCAAAAGTAGAGACATGACCTGGGTTTAAGATGTCGTTAATATTCTAAGAAGGATGTTTCACTTCGTCTTCTCCATGAACCATACCAGAAATGAGAGAAGTTTCAACCATAGAGGGTAACCTTGCTCCAAGATCTACGACACGCATTAGGACCTCATGTTTTTTTGGTATATATAATCGTCAAAGTGGGTGGGATTCAACTCAAAATTTTCTCTAAGAGAATTCTCCTCACCACCACTATGATCAACCATGACGTTGTCTTCCAAAAGTGGGTTTAACATGTCATCTCCAAAGGTAATTTCCCCTAGTTTTCGATGCCCCATTCTTGTGGTAGGAGGCATTATGCAAAAGGTTTTACTAAGGTTGACTAAAAATGGACCCTAGGTAAATTTACATATCATAACAACATTAATTTGTCATAAAGAATGTTGAATAAAAAATGGTCATGAATCCAAAGGTCAATATGAACCCAAGGATATACCAAAGAATAAATAATAACACACACTAATGTAATATATGAAAAGAAGTACTTAGGACAAGACAATTAAGCACAAAACTGAAATCCAGTCACAAAAATAGTTTACTCCCTACGTTTTTCCAAGATAGGTTCAGAGAAAATAGTGACAAAATAATATCACCACATAGGTCAAGTTTAAAATAATCAAGACCTAAATACTAAGAAAGTGTTGACGTGATCCTCATACAAGGTATACTAAAACCATTTTTAGACGCCAATAAAGTCCAAGTCTTTGAAAATGGAAGTTACAAATGTGAGCAACATAACAACACTATTTGGACACGTTAATAAGATTTTGTAAGAAAGAAATATTTTAGTATCAAAATTATGTTATCATGATGTGAACAACATAACCTCAACACTCATAAAAAATCAAGGCAATGTTAGGATTAAAAACTAAGCCTAAGTATATCAAGAAGTTATTATGCATGCGAGCAGCGTAACAATATAATTTAGAGACTTAGACCAAGTTTCATAATGGAAACAAGACGTAAGTATCATAATTGTATGGCTATAATGTGGGCATCGTAACAACTCAAAGGAAGTGAATGATGATATCACCTTACTACAATGATAATTAGTCTCAATATGGGTGTGAGACAAAGGGCCTACTAAAATATGAAGATGCACCATTCACACTTTCAACACTTGCATTCCGACATTGCAACCTAGTCATCCAAGTAGACTAAAAAAGTGGTGGACATGATTATTTCTAATGGTATCCACATGTGTTGTTATTATTTTTTCCCAAATGGGCAACAAGAAAAAAGGTGTAAACAAAGTGGTGATGAGAAATACTTGGTGTAACTTTGGCAGAGTTTCACCTTGTCTTATGACAAGTGAAAAACTAGGACAAAGTAACACTTTGTAAATCTCATGATGAAATATCATACAGTTTCAACTTTGAAAGACTCTCCCCTTGCTCAATTAACAAGGTTTTTACTCTAACAAATTTGTCACGTTGTGAGAGCTCTTTAGAAACATGATGTCTAAGTCAAATTGGTTCCAAGCCACAAGCTTCCTATTGGTTCACTCCTAGGTGTCACAAATTACCTCTGCGAGATCGGTTTTCTTAGGAACACTAACAAAACCTTAGATTATCCAATATTTACTTTACATCCTTCAATATAATGAGCAATAAATGTGTTTAGTTTTATTTTCACTAGGGTTGCGTGAAGATAATTTTTACTCTAATCTCACCAAGGAATACTAATCAATTGGGTATTGGAGCACTTTCCCATTTCGTTCACAAGGTTCCCTCTTGTGTGAACTACTTTTGGGTTTCTATGATCATCCCTCTTGTTATCTTAAGGCTTATTCTAAAGTGATTTTCTCCTAGTTGAAGAAGACAATTCATAGCTCTTAACCGAAATATTCATAAACAATGTTTTGTAAAGTGGTTTGTTTACATATCTTTTGGATTAAGTAATTTGGTTTGAACCACCTTTGGAAACCTAAAACACACATGTATGTTAGAGTTTGGTTTGAAGATATTTCTCCTTTCTTTGGAAAGCATTAGGTCCTACACACCAATAGTTATTAGCTATCCAAAAATATCTTCAATATCATAAAAAGAGGATTAAATGTTGTTTTTAGTTCTCAATATTGTCCAATTATGTAAGAGAAGAGCGTACATAACAAGAAACCCAAATACATAAAAATGAAAAACTTATAAAGAAAATAACAACCATAATTCTTCGTAAATCAAGGTTCATTCCCAATTAATCCAATCGTTTTTTAGTGAATGAAAACTAAGGTTATTTTTTATTCTCAAGGTCACACAATGGTGTAAGAGAAGAGCATACACAAGCCTTTGTTTTATTGTATACTAAATGAAAATAAGATCAAAGGATCATATAAATACCAAATGAAAATTTCATTCCCTTAAGCACAAAAAATGAATAATGAAGTTTCCCACTTACTCTATTGGTAGAAAAATCAGGTTTAAAGATGCTTTTAATTCTCAAGATCACACAACGTGCAAGAGAAGAGCATACACAACCCTATCCCAAACTCATAAAAAGCATGAAAACAAGAATCATTTATCAAACCGTAAGAAAAATTTTTAGAAAACCCTCTAAATTAGAAAACCTACAATAAAAGAAGCTAAAAAACTTTAGAAAGTGGAATAAGTACCAAAAAAAATCAATTTAAACTTCAAAATTTTAGCCAAAGTTTACCTTAGAATGTCATTGCATCTCTTACAACAACAACACATCCCTAATAGCACTAGTGCATTTCTAACAACACCAACACAAACTCCACAGCACCAGTGCACCTATGTCAAAAATCCACTATCGATTAACATGAGCACATCCAGATAGACACCATTGTACACTTTAAAACACAAATGTGACCTAAACACAAGCCAAAAATTAAATAGAACACAGGTGCTTCCAGAGAAGAGTTAGCGTGATGCTGAGAGCGTGAGTGCATCCTTGATGATGTAAGTGATCCACTTGCAATGTGAGCGCGAACCTGAAGACATGAGCATGCACCTTCTTGTAGGTGGTCAAAACACAGGTTTTGATAAGAAAAATATGATAAAGCTCAAATATTTGACATTCTGATGCAATTTTGACAACACTTTACCTCCTTTGATCCTGTAAAGAACATAAAAAAAAGAAACTACAACTAATCTAGCTTTAAAGAACTATCAAAATTTTAAATTAATCTACAAAAACTTGAAATTTACTCTAAAAAGCTTTGAAATTAATCTAGAAAACTTCAAATATGAATGAATGTAATGGGAAAATGTCCCACCGGGCATGCCAAATGATAACACCCTAAACTTTGGAAATATGACTAACTAGTAAAGGCTAACACCATAATAGCCTAGATCCAAGCTCAAGCTTAAGAATGAAACATCATGATCAAAGCTTAAAAATATGCATTAATGGAAACTAAATGAAATTAAACATTCAATCTACAAGCATCCTTATTATGTGAGATGATTACTAATTAACATAGACCTAATTAGATCTAAGGGAAATCAAATTATGTTTATTGCTACTCCAAAAATGGTGAGAGGATCTCTCTAACAATGGCTACAAGGCCATATTAGATATCCCTCTACTAACCAACATGAAGATTGGATGCAAAGATTGAGCAAGCTAATCCAAGAAGGAAGTAAGGCTCTTAATCATATTTCTTATATGATATACTAATCAAAGTATGGTGTAAAGTATGAAGGTAGATGCTTAGTCCTTTTTATAGTTTTCTATTTGAGGAAAACTTGCATCTTGGTGCATGTGGGACTAAAAGCATAAAGTAGATTAAGGATTGTTAATCATGATTAGTGAATTAACAAGTGATTAGTATGTGAGGAGCCTTAATTAACGACTTAGGTTCAGTCAAGAGGCTAGGATAAAATTTTAAAGCCTTATGAGATGTTTTGGAGGGAAAAGGGGTGATTTTAAATGGTTGGAAAAGGGTTTTGAGCCAATAATAGGGTTTATTGATCAAAACAAGGGTATATAGGCTTAATTAGCTAATAATCTCTAATTGTTTGTTCAGAAGAGGATTATGACTTATGATGTGTCGTAAATTGGCATCCTAAATGTGAAAGAGGTTAGTTAATCAACAAATCATCGTTAATTAACCAAAATAGAGAGAAATGTTAGTTAATTAGCAGGAAATCACTAATTATAATGGAAATGGTAAGAATGAGAGTAATTAGTGTGCTTTGAGAAATAAGTCTATGAAAGCAAATTTTAGGTGTCTACATGGTCCTCATCATTTTTTTCTTCAACAGAATATCTAGATCTAGTACATGCTCCTTTAAAATCTTATGAAATGTATTGTTCTACTTATTTAACAGAAAAAGTTTTTCTTTGAAGGCCATTACACTGCATACGCTTTCTCTCACTTTTTTCAGGTTCTCATCTAACACCTCTACCTCCATATTTAATGTCTAGTATTTGGACTGAAATTTAAAATCTCATATTTATAAAGTAGATAAATGATAACAACATAAATTATAATCTTCAAAATACTAAGTACTTACTATGGCCAAGAGTTTCTTTGCATTTTCAATAGTGATAAGTTTCTTATCTCTATTCCACTTATTATAATAAGATTTTGCCTCAACATTAAAATTAGCCAATCTGTTAAGTATTATATTCAAAACATTATCTTTATTGTAAATATTTTTTGTGACAGAATTACCATATTGTGCTTGAGAAAGTAAAGCATCAATCATCACTGGTTCATTTTTAATCAATTAAAAAAAATCCCTTTGTTAAAAATTATGATATCTTTCATTAATTTCTTTGATCATATATTTTTCTTTGATCTCTCATAGCTTTAGTTCCTTAATATCAGATTGAACACTTTCCATCATAAGGGTTGTAACATTATCATCCATAAGGATGTCTACTAAGAAAAATTCCCGTCATCATCCAAATTTTCCTCCCCAGTTGGGGAAGGAGGATCTAAAGAGGATGGTTGCTATGGCACTAAAAATTCCTTATGTGCAAAATGAATGAGATCCTATTTATGTTTCCCTACTTCTACAATGTCATAAATGTTGTCGAATCCAAGATACTCCTTGTCCATACTGATATTATTTAAAACATAAGTGGCTTGAGCACTATGCACACCTCCAATCGAAAAGTTAGGGAGATCTGATGCTATAAAATTATGCACCCCCCTACTCATTCCAGGGAAAACTATTATATTTCCCCTACCATAATACAGAAGGGTAGGTTAGTGTGTTGTATTCCTTAAGCACTAAGAAGTGGGGTGGTCATGGGTTGATTATGAGATTGAGGTTCCAAAACTTTTGCGAGCATCAATAATTTGAAAATATCAGTATGATGTATTTATAAAGTCAAACAAGAGAGAAGTTAAGAACTTAATAATAATTAAATTAATAAATATTTCTTACACTATCAATGTTTTTGTCCATAATCAAAAGACTATGGCACTAGGTGGAAGGGGGTAGTGGCATTACAAAATATGATTTTAAAGAAAACGAGTTAAATAGAATAATAAAATCCTAAAAGAAATACTAATATAAATAAACTTTAACTCACTATTTATTCATATCAGAACTTGAAGGGTGAAGAACTAGTGTAGAATGAGTATCTTTTTACTCAAGTATGTATGTAGTGTCTGTAGCAGTAGACACCATGTGTCTCGGTGATGTACCGAACAAGGATGCACATTAGGAAAATGACATATGTCATTGTCATGACTCAAATTATTATTAGTCTATAAAATAATGTAATCAAAATTTAAACGATTATGCATTATGGATGAATTAAAACCTAGATTAGCCTCAGTATATTTTTTTATTGGATGTAGGATGATTCCATAGAATCGTGCATCCGTTTGCTTATACCTTTATGTTATTAGGTGCTAATGACAGCCATAGAGTAATCATTCATGGTGACATCAACTAGAACGTTGTCACCATACCCCTCAGGCTAAGTAAGGTTATGTGTACAAACTATCGCATTATGTCAAGCCATTATTTTGATTGCTTTGACCTATTGAGAACAAATTATATATTTTTAAGAATTGATTTTAAAATTATTTTTTTATGAAAAGAATCAAGATTAAATGCTTTTAAAACAAAATACTCACCAACTATCAGTCTAGAGGCATTGCATATTTATCTATCTTCTTGTGTAGATAAGTTGGAATAGTTTTTTATTTGAGTCCGTGAAAACACTCATAATAGAAAGCACGAACAAAAAAAGAATAAGAAATAACTACACTAGGATCCATTGTGGTTTTTTCAAGGTTAGAACAAATCCTTGTTGAAAGAAATGTACACCAATAGAATTTAACATTGGAAAGGGTTTGGAGAAGATATTATAATGTCCATTGAGGAAATTTAGTGTATCTTCCCTGTAACACGATGTAGATCTTGAAAAATTACGCCATGGCCAAGAGAAAGGGGTATTTGATTGATTATTTATGAATCCTTATTTTGGAGGGATTATTAACCCTGTCCTCAAAATAAATATTGTAACTTTATTTTTCTCATTAGGTAGAATGGTTTTTTTTATACATGCAATGTGTTTTGATGGGATAGGCATGTTAGACAATGAATATAAGTAGGTTTTATTCTAATGAAAAAATAATGGGATGGTAATGCAACTATGAAAGAGGCATCAGAACTATTATACATTTTCATTAAATTATTTAAACACTTGTATTATGTCTCATACTAAGGCATGTAAATAATTCCATGGAACCCTAGTTACTGTTCCAATCAGAGTAATTATTAAGTTTTAGATATTTCCGTAGTTCTAGTAACTGTGGATACAATATGTTTCTGTAAATGTAGGATGGAGTGATAATCAACTTATTTCTTGGTGCAATGATTCTTGAATATTGATATTTTAATTTTTTGAAAAAAAAGGTGTTGGTATATACCTCTATATGAGGATCATAGAGGCTAATACTAGAAGTGGAAAAGGAGTAAATAAAAAATCGTTTGCAATAGTGGCAGAAGTTCTAAAAATATCTATCCCAGAGAAACTTACAAGTGAACATGGGAAAAAATTAATGGGGATGGGTGTGTATATATATATATATAGGAAAGGAATAGGCCCGCAAGTTGAGGTGGAAATGTATGGTGGTGTGGGAATGTAAATAGGTGATAACACAAGAAGAGTGTTATGTAGAAATACAAATAGTGATCTTTCTGGTAACACATTTTTGTGTTACTAAATGGTGTTGATTTTCCATGTTGTTACCAAATGGAAATATATAGGTGGAGACGTCTGATAACACAAATAAAATATCATACGTCAACATGTCTCATGATACTAACTAGTAATGACAATGTGTGCTTATTTGACATCTAGGAACATGTTAGTAGTGTCAGACGATAAGTGAAATGTGTTACTGGATGGTAACAGTTGTAGATTGGTGTGTGACAACATGTTTTTGTTACTGTATGGTAATGTTTCATATTTTCGGGAAGACAATAAAAAATGTGGGTGTCGATGCCTGGTGGCTTGAAAAACCCTCCATTCTCCACCATCATAAAACCCTCCTTTCCTAGATTCACCAAAAATGTGAATTTCCTTTTCGGCATATTTTCCACCCATTCTATAATATTTTTTTCGATGGGGGGACTTAAAATAAACCATGAATCAAGTTACATGATGACATATGATGTATATATATTTTATATATGCCTTTTGAGGAAGGCACATTTTTTATCGATGTCCATGGTGGAATAACGTTATGTATATGATGTTGTTGAGATACATTGGTATATGGACATTGTACTTTTTTAATTTTATGTGATGGACATTTGTTATACCTCATTCTTATTATGAGATAGTTTACTTGTCACATGTTTTATTATTAGCAGATGATATAAGGTAGTGTGATGTATAGAATAGATGATGATTTTATTTTATGATGATGATGTAGCTTGGCATATATGTTGATAGCTTAGTATTTATTTTTGATGATGTATGATGATTGTTATAGATAGATATGATGATATGATAACAAATAAAGCAAAAGCAATTAAATATGAGTATGGTGAAAAGTTAACAAATCCAAAACATACACCTATTAAAAATAAGGTAAAATCAAAACATGGCTTACATAATAATCCAAGATGACCAAAAAAACATGTAAAAGAAATTAGTTCAAACAAGAAAACCCAATATGAATAGGAATTAATTCACACCAAAGTTATATATGAACTAAGATTCTAGTAATTTAGCTGCAATTGGTCTGTAATTACAACAACATTCCAGATTGATCTAACTAATTTAACAAGGGATTGATCTAGAAACATACAAGAAAACATTTTATAAGTACACACAACAAGAAAGTTAAGTTACAACCAAGCTTGTGAACAAGGAGTACTACTGTTAAAACTAACTAGTAAGCAACAATGTAACATAATTTGCAATAACAATGTTTGAATACACCCTTAATGTGTTCCGCAATGAAGAGATAGATATATTTCGAATACCCCCAGGTGATATCTTAGAATGCGAGATGATTGAATTAGGAAAAAGAGTAGAGTGGTACTTATATACTCTAAAACAATTCTTTTTATATCCCATTGAAGTGTGATTCGTATGAGGCCAAAGCCGAGTGTTGCCCCCAGGCCTGGAATTTCAAATTATATATGCCTGTTAAATAAAAATTTGCTGATTGTTTAGCTCTTTCACGTAGCTGTAAATTCTAATAATTTTTATACATATTTCTATAATCTGATCATATATTATATATATATATAATATATATATATATATATATATATATATATATATATATATATATATATAGGTATGTATTATATTTTTATATAAACCACTTTTTAAAAATGTGGTTTTTAAAAAAATTATCCTGTCAATGTCTACAGTTTCTAACAAAATTCACTTGTAATATACAGTTAAATTACAAAAAACGGCCTACATCTTGTCAATTTCCAGGTCTGGTTTCCCCCAAGCATTAGTGTGAAGGGTAACATGATTGATTTGAATAATGCAAATGATTTGGAACAATCACATGACAAAATAGGTGAACTAAGTTATATAGTTTTGAATGTTTTTGTTGAAATATTTTCTAAACATTTTGCATTTTTTTTGTACTTTTGGAACAATTTTATATTATTTTTAGGTTTTGGTGAACAATTTTATTTTATTTTTTATTCTTTTTGGATTTTGACCACACACCAAAGAAGAGGTGTGTGTGTGTGTGTGTGTGTGTGTGTGTGTGTGTGTGTGTATTATATTTTTATATAAACCACTTTAAAAAATTGTGGTTTTTAATTATTTTAGCCTGTCAATGTCTATAGTTTCTAAAAAAATTCACATGTAATATACGGTTAAAATAAAAAAATAGCCTACATCCTGTCAATTTCCAGGTCTGGTTTCCCCCAAACATTACTGTGAAGGGTAACATGATTGATTTGAAGAATGTAAATGATTTGGAACAATCACATGACAAAATAGGCGAACTAAGTTATATAGTTGCGAATGTTTTTATCAAAATATTTTCTAAATATTTTGGATTTTTTTTGTACTTTGTATGTATGTATGTATGTATGTATTATATTTTTATATAAACCACTTTAAAAAATTGTGGTTTTTAAAATTTTTATCCTGTCAATGTCTACAATTTCTAAAAAAATCACATGTAGTATACAGTTAAAATAAAAAAATAGCCTACATCCTGTCAATTTCCAGGTCTGGTTTCCCCTAAGCATTACTATGAAGGGTAACATGATTTATTTGAAGAATGTAAATGATTTGGAACAATCACATGACAAAATAGGAAAACTAAGTCATATAGTTGTGAATGTTTTTGTTGAAATATTTTGTATTTTTTGTACTTTGGAACAATTTTATATTATTTTAGGTTTTGGTGAACAATTTTATATTTTTTAATTCTTTTTAGATTTTGAGCACACACCAAAGAAGAGGTAAAAGGGTTTCCCAAGTCATAACCAACATGTTACACATGAACAAGGTGAATGGAAGCATGATAGAAGGTGAACAAAAGTGGTATATAATGTACATGACAAGATGACAAGGAGAACATGCGACACAAGGCGAGGCTGAATGACACAAGCAAGTGATAAGGTGAAATGTAAAAGCAAGTGAGCACATTGATATTCCCCCATCATAAAGGTTACTCTTTACAAACTCATGAGTAGAAATTCTTCATATGAATGGCATTCATAGGATCTTTCAGCTCTTTTCCATCCTCATTAGATAGTTTATATGCACTGGATCTAAATTTTGAAGTGATAATATGAGGACCCAACCAATTAAGCTCTAATTTTCCTTATTTTCATATGGTTTTGTTGTGTTATTGTGATTTTATTTCAAGACCAAGTCACCAATATTGAACAATCGTGGTTGAATCTTAAAGTTGTCGTTATGATTCATTTAATTCGTGTATTCTAGCAAATGATTCAAATTGTAAATGTGTCTCTCATCCAATAGTTACATCTCTAAAAGGCATGCACAGTGGTAATCCTCTTCATACATGAGGTGTTGGAGGGATGCACAAAGTGAAGGAATTTTGACTTGATGGGTAATATGGCTTCATATCCATAAACTAGGGAAAACAAGGTATCTCCTATAGGAGTATGGAAATATGTGTAATAGGCCCCGAGGGCTGTGTATAATTGTGTATTCTAATTACGTCCATCTTTATCAATAGTTTTTTCCAAGATCGATTTGATATTCTTTTTCAAAGCTTCATACTAGTCATTGCATTATGGGTAGTATAGAGTGGCCCATTTCAAGTGGATATGATATATTTTATAAAGGGATTTGACATTCTTATTTTGAATGAACCACCATTGTCAGTTACAATGGAAGTTGGAATTCCAAAACAATAGATAATATGGTTAAAATTAACTTATAGATATTACACTAGAAAATTTAGGTGAGAGGAATATCCTCGACCCACTTGGTGAAATATTTAGTGGAGGTTATAATGAAGGTATGTACATTTGAATATGTGGGATTTATTTTTCTGATTAGATTAAGCCCTCATTTAGAAAATGGCCATAGCAAGGTGATAGGATGCAAGGATTGGCAAGGTGTATGAATTAGATTATTGTACTTTTGGAAATCCTACCATTTCTTTACATATTTTAATGCATCTATTTCCATTATAGTCCAGTAGTATCCAATACACAAGATCTTATTTACAAGGACTATTCTACTTGTGTGTGCACCATAAATACCTGAGTTTACTTCAGCTAGCATTTGGTTAGCTTCATCCTAGTTGATACATCTTAAGAAAGTCACATCATATCCTCTTCAATGTATAAGGTGTTGGAGAGGATATTTTAGTGCAAGAAACATTGTACCAAGGATATTTTATTGGTTGAGTTTAATTTCATAAGGTAGACTTCAGTTTTAATGAAGGTGTATAAATCATGATACCAGGAGTGAACAAGACCAATAACCTCACAGACCATGGTGGACTCTAGAAAGTCATATGCGGACACCAAAATATGTTCAACGAGGAACTCATTGTGATTTTAATAGATTTGAATAAAATAAGGGATGCAATAGTTGTCATGGCATTCACCACTTTGTTTTATAGGTGAGGAACTTGTTCAAAAGAGATAATCTAGAAATACCCTTTTAGACTATCAACCATGTGTTTATAGGGTAGAATCTTATCATCTTTAACTTGATACTCACTATTTACTTTCTTGATGATGAGAAGAGAATAACCGAATATGGTCAACTTTAGTACTCGCCCGGAGATAGCAAATCTGAGTTCTTATATTAATGATTCATATTTGGCTATATTGTTGGTACATGGAAAGCTAATGCAATAAGATTTAGGGATTAAATCCCCAACTGGTGTACATGAAACTATCCTAGATCTAGAGCCATTTTGTTTGCAAGATCCATCAAAGAATAGAGTCCATGAATGGAATACACCAATTTATAAAAAGTATTCATTTGGAAACTCAAATGGTAAGGGTTGAAAATTTTGGCGTTGTGTCTAATTGATCTACCACTACTTGAACTTTAATATCTTTCTGGTTGAAAAATTTGATATTGAATTCACTAAGTATGATGTAGCTATTAATCCTTCATGTTATCACTGGTCTTGAAAGTATATACTTGAAAGGATCAACCTTTACAATTATCTTAGTGGTATGAGTTAATAAATAGTGTTGCAACTTGCCAAAAATGTATGCAACTACCAATTAAGCTTTCTCGATTGGTGATTACTTAAATTCATGTTCAAGAAAAATCTTTAAAAAATAGTACACATCTTGTTACTGACCATTGTCATTCTATTGTGCCAATAATTCCTTGATGGCATGTTCTATTGTAAATGTGTAAAAAAACATAGGATTGTCTTGTTCTAGTGGTATGATTACTGGTGGAGTGGAAAAATAATCTTTCAACTTAACAAATGAGTCTTAATAGTCCTACATCCACTTGAATTTTAAATCTTTCTTAAGTAGTTGGTTAAAGTTATTGTAATTATCTGTGAGTTGAGAGATGAAGCTCTAAATAGACTATATCTTAGCATATAATCCCCTTAATTGACATAGATTCTAAGGAGGAGGCATATCCATGATTTCTTTAAATTTTATAGGGTATAATTTTATTCCCCTTCATGAGACAACAAATACCAGAATTTTACTGAAAGTGACACCAAAGTTTAAAATTTTTGGATTAAGGTGAAAATTATATTCCCTTCATTGTTCAAAAATATGTTAAAGAACAGTTGGATGGTCAAATCTAGTTTTTGACTTAGCAAGGATTCCTTTGACATAGTCCTCCATCATGTCGGTAAGAAGGTCATGAAAAATAATAGTCATGGCAGATTAGTAGGTTGCACCAGTGTTTTTAAGGCCAAAAGGCATGACCTTGTACAAAAATTCCCACATGGTGTTGTGAAATTTTTTGTGTGCTAGTATTCTTCAGCAATTTAAATTTGATTGTATCCTAATAATCCATTCATAAGAGAACATATCGTGGCCCCCAGTAGAATCAATAATCATGTCGATATTGGGCAGAGGGAAGTCATCCTTGGGACATGCCTTATTGATGTCATGTAAGTCCATATAAATGAAAATTTTGGGGGTCTTCTTTGTAACTAGTACCATATTTGATATCCACTCTGAATAGTCAATGGAACGTATGAAGCCTACATCTATCAATTTTTGGCGTTCATCCATGACAAGTAATGTGAACTTCAGATGCATCTTATGTAAATTTTTCTTTACAGGTTTTGCATCAAGGTGCACCTCAATGTGATAAACCATAAGAGAAGGGTTGAGGCCTGACATATATTTATAATACCAAGTAAATAAATCTTGAAACTCTATTAAAAGTAATGCGAATTCCTTCATTTTATTTTTTGAGAGACTAACACCAAGTTGTAGCAGTTTAGGTTGGTCCTCTATTCTGATGTTGATAGTTATTGTTTCTTCCACCAACATATTAGAAGTGTCATTATCTTAAAATGAAATTGTACGTTTGTATAGATCGTCAGATATTTCTGATTCATAATCTCCTCCCTCTAGTGCCTCTGAAAGGTTTTCACTACAAGATGCATATTTTTTTTAATTTTTGTTACTCACATAGTGCCTTAGAAAGGTTTTCACTATGCGAGACATGATTTTTATTAATTATTTTTTTGACTTCTTTTACTTTTAGACTAGATATTGCAAGTTTTTTTCTAAAATTATTAATAGCGTTAAGTTTTATATAAAAATCCTTCTTGTGATCAAACAAGGGAAAAGGGTATCGAGCCCTGAAGAACTCTTAGATGGCCTCATCATTTTGAAATAGGTTCATTTAAATATGACATTGTTGGTCATGATTAATAAGGGAAGGGTAAGAAACATCAAGGGTTTGGATGTATATATATTCGATAAAGAGTGTAGTTTCTGTAAGTTCTTGAAGAGGTTATGTGTGGAACTAGTCTTATCTTTGGAGTTTGAAACCTAATCGCCAGTAAATTCATTGAATATAAATGGAATCTTCTCAAAGGTCTCATATTCTAGACCATGTGTGTAGAGATTATATTTGATTTCAATAGGTTCAAGAGTTTCATTTCCATGTGAGTTAATTCCTTTTCCTTTCTAGTTCATATTTTTAATTATTTTATGTGCCTTGGTATAATCAGTGGATTCGTAACATTTCGCCATTTAATCCTTGTATAACCAAGATTTGGCATATTCTTTAAGGTTTTTATCTTCTAATTATTTGTATCATCTCCAAGTAATAGTTCCCATATAGTAAATTGGAGTTTCTCGTAAGTGGGGAGACTTATAGCATCCATAGCTGCAAGGTGATAATGGGAGTTGGCCAACGAGAAATACATTTTCAAGCATGTACTTGTTAAGACCTTTATGAGATAATTTAATCTTAGGTGATGATTTGGACATAAAGGATTTTGAAGAATATGTGAAGGCATGAGAGCCTGCAGTAGCGTTTCGATATCAACACAAATGTTAGCAACAAAAATGACATAAGGTTCGGCTATGCGATCAATAGATGGACAATAATTGGCTACATTATACCTTACTTCTACAAGTTTATAGTACTCAAACGGTTTTGCATCAAAAATAAAAGTGAAATCTTTTCCATCGTGTGGAAATTTTATACATTGATGGAGGGTGAAAGGCATAGCTTGCATCACATATATCCAAGGTCTACCTAGAAGGAGGTTATATGATGTTTCTAAATCATGACATGACAAATGGTGTCTAGGATTTGGTGACCAACTTGTATAGTAAGGGTGATAGTACTAGAGGATTTATACTCAATATTATCATAACCACGAATAGTAATAACATTAGCTTCTCTATTGCCTATAAGAACTCTTTTAACCTTATGGTTCATTATATATGATTTGATATAGAAAAATTTGTTATTTTTAAGGTTAGGGTTCAACATATCCTAAGGTCTGAAAGAGAATATGGGACCTTTAGAAGAAATATTAGCAATCATAGCTCTAAATTTTTTAACATTAAGGGTTGTAGGAACACATGTTTTGTGAAGAGCATGAGTGAGAATGTTTTGTAAGTTAGGTGAATCTTTTAAAATATCCATTAGAGATATATGTGTAGGCATGGTTGCTAACTATTTGATAAGGTTGTATTGAGTGGTGTTGGTCCGAAAAACTGTTGCTTGGGCAGATCTATGGATAGACGAGCCAACAGTGTGCAGGGCATAGCCCCTCTTTGAGTCAACAAAGTGAAACTGGTTTATTGCTATTCTACCAGCAGGAATCTTGTGCAAATCTCACAATATTCTACCTTCAGGGGTTGAGATCTCATCCCAGTAGAGTAGTTTCGACGAAGAACCAGAAAGGAATGAAGGAAATAAGGGAAGGAAGATGGATCTGAGGGAGAAAAGAAATGAATTCCAAAGTAGAAAGGTCAGAGGGTCTATGTTTTGGGCTGGTAGTAAACAGAGCCGGACCTACTTCCATAGAAAAAAAAAGCAATATTGATGAACAAATGACAAAAAAGTAGAGATAGATCCAACAGAATAAACACATAGATCTGACATAAGAAATATCAGAATGCCCATAACACACATATTCAGCACAAAGTCTCAATATTTATATTAATATTTTCTTCTGTTACAAAATGTACAAAGACTTTTCTTCTCACTTCTATTTTTCATCTAAAAGATATCCACCCCCCTTGAATACAACAAGTATTCAAGCATATATAGAAGGAGAGAAGAAAAGAAGACAAAAGCAAAACCAACAACTTAATTACAAAAAATATCTTACAAGAGATTCTAAAGTCATTTGTTGACTTTTTGATAAACTTTAGTGGATGACATCATCCCATGGTGCAACATGGATGATGTCATCATTTTTGTCAACACACTTTAGATAATTACAAGGAGAAAGTCGGGAAGAAGAAAACTATTCATTGTCATCCCGCAGCTGAAAAGGAGTATCCTGCTTTTGCTGTTGTTCAGGCGACGAGATGTGGAACTGGGCACGATACTCCATGAACTTGCTGATCATTGGTTGAAGTTGATCCTGGGAAGGATCCTTGTGTCGATCACTGATAGCTTCGCAAGTCTCCCGCTCATCCGTGAGCTTTTCTGGGAGTTTGGAATAATCATTTTCTACCTCTATTAGGTACCCAATGAAGTCACGACAAGCCAGCAGATTGTTGATGGATTCAGCATCAAAAGTGACCTCTGGTCCCAGCCCTTGTGAAATGATCTCCTTGAAGATCCAAATAGTTTCCTCTACCTTTCTTAAGGTGAAAGAAGGAGTGAGAAAACCTAGAGACATTCTCAGGACAATCTACTCCATTTGATGCATTGCATCCAGGGCTTCCTCCTTTATCTTATCAATCTTCTCCAGGACAAACTCCAGCTGATCGACCCAGATAATCTAGAGTAGAAAGGATTTTGTTGAGGGCTCTGGGGTGTCCAAAGATGCTAAACTTGACCAGATATTTGACTAAACAGTCGAGCATTTTCTGAAAGGTCTCATGCTGCATCTTGGCGTGGTCCAGCTCTTCAGAGATGGGTCTTGCTATCGCCTGGAGCTCTCTGTTTGCCTAATTGATATGCTGATATAATCTGGTGAACTTAGCGATCACTCCCTCACTTTCTTTGAGGATTTGGCTCCTCCAGGTGGAAACTGCCATGCCCTACTCACCGATTTTGGTATACTCATTAATCTTATCCTGGCTCAGAGGCTCAGGAGTTTCGGCGGCAGTTGTAGGAGGTGCACTGCCCATTTTCTGCAAGGCATGGAGAAGATGTTTATTTTGCTCCTTTAACAGCCTTTTCTCTTCCTTTACTTCCTGGAGCTTCTTGCAAAGGGCGTCAACTGCAGATAGGGCCTCTCCCTGAAGGATTTCTGAAGATGTCCCCATTGTGACTTGGGTCACTGTGTAATCTGTCAAAGACAGATC
The DNA here is from genome assembly GCA_019776745.2 of Taxus chinensis. NCBI lineage: Eukaryota > Viridiplantae > Streptophyta > Pinopsida > Cupressales > Taxaceae > Taxus > Taxus chinensis. The sequence continues at coordinate 307,575,072 of CM034154.1, forward strand.
CTTTTTATCCTTTAAAGGATTGGGGTATGCTATCTCCATTACTCTCTCCCCTGACGCACTCTGATAGAAGTGGGTTATAGGCTTTTGCTTCTTGGACCCCTTTTGATGGGATGATGGAGAAGTCCATCGGTGTGATGGGAACTTTCCTCTTTTGTTGACTCAGGTGCTGGGAGATCCATGTTGGACTTATGGGGGAAGGACCAGAAATAGAAAAGGGAGCAGCTGCAGTAGTAGAAGGAAAATGCATGGAGACACTTGGAGGCGGCATTGAGAGGGAAGCTGAGAAAGTGCTCACAGGAGGAAGGGATACTGTAGGGGAGGTAGACATGGGAAAGGAAGGGAGCTGAGAGATGAGGGAAGAAATGGTGGGGGACAGCTCCGCGAGAGAAGAGAAGATGGACGATGAGGAAGGGGGAACAACAGAAGATGGGGGAGAGGACACGACCAAAGGAATGGTCACTTGGGTCACCTGAGGAGGGGAAGGAGGAGAGGGAGAAGGGATAGAAGGGACCTCAATGGTTATAGTAGTGGCAACATCCTGAGTGGATGTGCCTATCGGAACATCTTCCGCTGCTTCTTTCTCCAGGCTTTCCGGGATTACAACCCGTTCTTGTGAAGTGGAAGGAGGAATTTCAAGAGCTTCCTCTTGGGTGGAGCTTGACTCACCCTCTTTGTCTTTCCCTTTGCTCTTTGGTAGCTGTTTTGGCCTGGAAGGTGCGTTGCCCAACGGAGAAGTGGTGAAATCAACTCCGAGGTAGATGAGACCATTCATCCTGCACCAGTGCTCTGTTCTTCATAGAGTTTCTTTGACCCTTTCCTCTATTGTCTGAGGCACTTTGGTTCTGTCAATTACAGTGAAAGGCCAGTCGTCCCCACCCATGTCAAGATATACTTGATCAACTTCTTGATCAGCAGTTTGATAACCTTTTGGGACGATGGCCATGCCGTACTGGATGATTTCAGCCAAGGCCAAGTGGGAATGGTCTTTCCTCCTGAGCTCGACCTCATGATATAGGTCGATATAAATATCCTCGATCTGTGGAACGTGGATCAGATCGAGTTTGGCTCTGGGCAGGCAATTCCTTGGGTAGAAAGTGGGCCTTGCCGGGAAGTTGTGCTTTAAATTTAGCAGCTCCAATTCTGTAAACATATCCCATGTGCTTTGTGGTGAGAGAGACAAGTATACCTGCCCACTGTGAGGGGGAAAGGAGTTCCACCCTTCTTTCTCTTTAGGCACTTCTCATGGTAGGTTATAAGCTATCTTGACAGCTCCAACAGGATCAACTTGGGGCCGGCGTATCTCGGTAATTTGGTTGGTTCCCCCAAGAAGTTGGCTGCCCTTAGATAGGTAAAGGTGGGGAATTGTGTGAACAAGGCTCCCCATTTCTCTGTAGCTGCAACAATGCTCTTGGTCGTACGACTGTGAGTCATGTTTGGCCTTAAAAGGCAGATGATGCCATAGAAGAAGGCATCGTTAATCTTTGTAAACTGGGGGATACTATTTTCCAGCTTTAGTTCTGGATAGTATTCATATATTTTGACTTGGGGCCAAACCCCGCACCGCATTAAGGCTGGATAATCTCTTTCTGAGGCTGCAGCATAAACTACGTAGGAGTTCATGTAGAACCTCCCCGTTGTGGTGAGTTGTTGGAGCTGCTCAGATATAGTGCTGCTTATGATCTCCGCCCACTCGAAGCGTTGATCTGGCACATTTTTGTTCATTGTCTCCAAGTATCTAAGCATCCATTTGTGAAAGTAGTGGGCATCAGGAAGCCCAAATACTCTACTTAGGAACATGATTGTATCACTGAGTTCCTCTGAGAAATTGCTGCGATGAATGACTTGTGGCCATCTGGTCACCACCTTCTTGTTTTTCAGGTATACCTCATTCATCAACTGCATACACTGATCTTCATTATCCTCCCAAGCCTTGGTGTAGTCTTCTTGGCTTACGGCCACAAAGTGACGGTGGTGAGGAATGCCAAGAATAATTTCAAAGTGCTGGGCAGTTATATTGATCACGACCTCACCCTTCTCATTCAGGACACACCTGGTGTCTTTGTTGTAGTAGCGGGCCACTACCATCATGAATTCGTTATTTACTGCACTGACTGGGATTCCTCCAGTAAAATGCAGGCCACTGCCTACCAGTGTTTGTCCATCTAGGGACTTCCTATGACCCTCTGGGTTCTGGCCCAGAAATCCTCCATATCAATGTGCCCGAGCTCTGAGTCTCTTATATCCAGGTCACACTCTGCCTGGGATTTGGGCATCCTAACCCTCTGATATTTGTACTTCATCTCTTCTTCTGTAAGTTTGGCTTTTTCCCTTGGACTTGGTTGGTCTCTTACTTGATGTTGACATATGTAGTTCTGAACTCAGTTGCTGATCTGCAAGAAGAAGAAGTGAAACCCAATGCAGGAAAGTCATATTAGCTGTTTGATCTTCCATTAAAGCATTGACAGAAGGAAGAGTTAGCAATTTTAAGGTCTCAGGGTGCAGGGCGCATGAACACTGCAGGCTGCAGGGTTAAATAGTATGGCACATAGAAAAGAGGTGCTGCAAGGGACAAATCAGTGCCAAAGGGTGCAGGGCACATGAAAACTGTAGAGGAAATTTTTTGTTGTTGCAAGCGGAAGTGCACCTTCGCCATATATATGCATTTTATAACAGGCGCTGATATTCTTCATGTTACACGGGAACAGGATGAGCCAGTGGCACATATAATCTTTATGTTACATGTAAATTTGGTGTGCCAAAGGTGCATATATGGTTTATGTGACATATGCATTATGTGCGCAAAAGGAAACTCGGCGCAGCGCAGAGAAGGATTGCATAACATTATGTTGTTGTAATAAGGGATGCACCTGCGTTGTTAACAGTTTATACTTGGCATAAATAAAGTTGATGTTGCATGGATGCAGGGTGCACCAATGGCACAAGTTTTTGCAATGTTTCACATGATTTTGGTGCACCAAGAGTGCACAGGGAAAGTGGGTGTTGCAAGTGAGGAAAGTGCACCTTGAGGGCGCAACTATATTTTATGCAGCAAGCGTGGTGGATGCGCCATTGGCATGAATGTACTTCATGTTGCAAGGGTGGAAAATGTGCCAAAGAAGAAAAAAGTAGTTGACCAACTTTTAAGTCTATGTTCTTCCTCTGGAGGGGTTATATGAGTTAAAGCCTCTTTTGCAGGGTTTCTTGGGTGATGAACAGGATGTAATAAAGAGACCCAAGTGATTTTTTTAGAGGCAGAGTCCTCTTTACCAATAGATCTGGAAAGGGAGAGAAGTGCATGGGGGAGGACAGACAAAATAGGCAAAGGAGGGTTTCATGGCTTCACAAATCATACAATCCAACCCCACAAACAAACAACCAAGAAACAAAACATAAAATATGAGAGTAATAAGGACCACATACCAGGATTATAAAATGTGAGAGGTGAAACTGGGTCCACGAAAGTGACATGAAGACGACAGGCGTGCTGACAGGTGCAGAGGAAAAAGATCAATCACGTGTTTTCTGACTGGTGAAAGTGACAGGGCGGATGCGCCTATATATAGGCAAGGTTGTAATAAATGCGCCAACCACTTTTTGAAGTGGCGCACCAAAACACCTGTCGACAATGGAAAGCATGCGCCCTTTGGCACACCAAAACACCTGCCGACACGAAGTTATGTGCGCCTTTGGCGCACCAAAAATGTTGTCAACACGGAAATATGTGCGCCCTTTGGCACACCAAAATGTGGCGCAACAAAAACATTGTTGACACAAAGGCACATGCGCCTTGGCGCATGCAAGAAAGGGTGCAACATGGTGAGGCATACCAAAATGTGTGTCGACACTTCAAACCATGTGCCAAAGGAATTAAAGGGGGCACAGGAACACTACATGTTGCATAGACATTAGGTGCGCCCCGACCAAAAAGACCAAAAATGGCTAAGTTCGGAAAACTAGATTTCCCGGGAAGGGATTTTGCAACGTTCCGAACGCAAGGAGTTCCTGATGAGGGACCGGAACAAAATTTTGGTAGGGTTATCTGTAAAATTTCCCTTGCCAATTTTATGGGATAACAAGTGGTTGTAAAAGATTTAGCATTGGATGTTGACTTTTGATATGTGGGAGCCTTTGGTTTGGAAGGTTGAGGCTCTACAGAAGACATAGATGGTTTTTCCTACCATGAGAACCCATATTTTCTTTTAACATTTGGGTATGGCATGATTCAAAGGTTTTAATTTGATGGATTTGGTGACCAACTTGTATAGTAAGGGTGATAGTACTAGAGGATTTATACTCAATATTATCATAACCACAAATAGTAATAACATTAGCATCCAAGTCATCCACACTATGACAAAGATAACATAATATTTTCATAGAATAGATGTTAATAGATTCTCTATTGCCTATAAGAACTCTTTTAACCTTATGGTTCATTATATAGGATTTGATATAAAAAAAAATTATTTTCAAGGTTAGGGTTCAACATATCCTGAGGTCTGAAAGAGAATATGGGATCTTTAGAAGAAATATTAGCAATCGTAGCTTGAAATTGTTTAACATTAAGGGTTGCAGGAACAGATGTTTTGTGAAGAGCATGAGTGAGAATGTTTTATAAGTTAGGTGAATCTTTTAAAATATCCATTAGAGATATTTGTGTAGGCATGGTTGTTAAATATTTGATAAGGTTGTATTGAGCAGTTGTAGAAGATTTAGCATTTGATGTTGACTTTTGATTTGTAGGAGCCTTCGGTTTGAAAGGTCGAGGCTCTGCAGAAGACATAGATGGTTTTTCCTACCATGAGAACCCATATTTTATTTTGACATTTGGGTATGGCATGATTCAGAGGTTTTAATTTGATGGATTTGGTGACTAACTTGTATAGTAAGGGTGATAGTACTAGAGGATTTATACTCAATATTATCATAACCACGAATAGTAATAACATTAGCATCCAAGTTTTCCACACTATGACAAAGATAACATAATATTTTCATAGAATAGATGTTAAGAGCTTCTCTATTGCCTATAAGAATTATTTTAACCTTATGGTTCATTATATAGGATTTGATATAAAAAAAATTATTATTTTGAAGGTTAGGGTTCAACATATCCTGAGGTCTGAAAGAGAATATGGGACCTTTAGAAGAAATATTAGCAATTGTAGCTTGAAATTTTTTAACATTAAGGGTTGCATGAACACATGTTTTGTGAAGAGCATGAGTGAGAATGTTTTGTAAGTTAGGTGAATCTTTTAAAATATCCATTAGAGATATATGTGTAGGCATGGTTGCTAACTATTTGATAAGGTTGTATTGAGCGGTTGTAGAAGATTTAGCATTGGATGTTGACTTTTGATTTGTGGGAGCCTTCGGTTTGGAAGGTCAAGGCTCTGCAGAAGACATAGATGGTTTTTCCTACCATGAGAACCCATATTTTCTTTTGACATTTGGGTATGGCATGATTGAGAGGTTTTAATTTGATGGATTTGGTGACCAACTTGTATAGTAAGGGTGATAGTACTAGAGGATTTATACTCAATATTATCATAACCACGAATAGTAGTAACATTAGCATCCAAGTCGTCCACACTATGACAAAGATAACATAATATTTTCATAGAATAGATGTTAAGAGCTTCTCTATTTCCTATAAGAACTCTTTTAACCTTATGGTTCATTATAGGATTTGATATAACAAAAATTGTTATTTTGAAGGTTATGGTTCAACATATCCTGAGGTCCGAAAGAGAATATGGGAACTTTAGAAGAAATATTAGCAATCGTAGCTTGAAATTGTATAACATTAAGGGTTGCAGGAACACATGTTTTTCAAAGAGCATGAGTGAGAATGTTTTGTAAGTTAGGTGAATCTTTTAAAATATCCATTAGAGATATATGTGTAGGCATGGTTGCTAACTATTTGATAAGGTGTATTGACGGTTGTAGAAGATTTAGCATTGGGATGTTTACTTTTGATTTGTGGAGCCTCGGTTTGGAAGTCAAGAAAGTCGCTGCGAAGACTAGATGGTTTTCCTACCATGAGAACCCTATTTTTCTTTTGACTTTGGGTATGGCATGATGGGAGAGGTTTTAATTTGATGGTTTTGGTGACCAACTTGTATAGTAGGGTGATATCCTATAGATTTATACCATATTATCATAGACCACGAATAGTATTAACATTAGCATCCAAGTCCGTCCACACTATGACAAAGATACAATAATATTTTCATAGAATATATGTTAAGAGCTTCTCTATTTCCTATAAGAACTTCTTTTAACCTTATGGTTCATTATAGGATTGATATAACAAAAATTGTTATTTTGAAGGTTAAATGGTTCAACATAATCCTGAGGTCCGAAAGAGAATATGGGAACTTTTAGAAAGAAATATTAGCAATCGTAGCTTGAAATTGTATACAATTAAGGGTTTGCAGGAACACATGTTTTTCAAAGAGCAATCGAGTGAGAATGTTTTTGTAAGTTAGGTGAATCTTTTAAAAAATATCCATTAGAGATATATGTGTAGGCATTGGTTGCTAACTATTTGATAAGGTTGTATTGATCGTTTGTAGAAGATTAGCATTGGATGTTACTTTTTGATTTGGGAGCCTTCGGTTTTGGAAGGTCAACTGCTCTGCAGAAGACATAGATGTTTTTTCCTACCATGAGAACCCATATTTTCTTTTAACATTTGGGTATGGCATGATTCAAAGGTTTTAATTTGATGGATTTGGTGACCAACTTGTATAGTAAGGGTGATAGTACTAGAGGATTTATACTCAATATTATCATAACCACAAATAGTAATAACATTAGCATCCAAGTCATCCACACTATGACAAAGATAACATAATATTTTCATAGAATAGATGTTAATAGCTTCTCTATTGCCTATAAGAACTCTTTTAACCTTATGGTTCATTATATAGGATTTGATATAAAAAAAAATTATTTTGAAGGTTAGGGTTCAACATATCCTGAGGTCTGAAAGAGAATATGGGACCTTTAGAAGAAATATTAGCAATCGTAGCTTGAAATTGTTTAACATTAAGGGTTGCAGGAACAGATGTTTTGTGAAGAGCATGAGTGAGAATGTTTTATAAGTTAGGTGAATCTTTTAAAATATCCATTAGAGATATTTGTGTAGGCATGGTTGCTAAATATTTGATAAGGTTGTATTGAGCAGTTGTAGAAGATTTAGCATTTGATGTTGACTTTTGATTTGTAGGAGCCTTCGGTTTGGAAGGTCGAGGCTCTGCAGAAGACATAGATGGTTTTTCCTACCATGAGAACCCATATTTTATTTTGACATTTGGGTATGGCATGATTCAGAGGTTTTAATTTGATGGATTTGGTGACTAACTTGTATAGTAAGGGTGATAGTACTAGAGGATTTATACTCAATATTATCATAACCACGAATAGTAATAACATTAGCATCCAAGTTTTCCACACTATGACAAAGATAACATAATATTTTCATAGAATAGATGTTAAGAGCTTCTCTATTGCCTATAAGAATTATTTTAACCTTATGGTTCATTATATAGGATTTGATATAAAAAAAATTCTTATTTTGAAGGTTAGGGTTCAACATATCCTGAGGTCTGAAAGAGAATATGGGACCTTTAGAAGAAATATTAGCAATTGTAGCTTGAAATTTTTTAACATTAAGGGTTGCATGAACACATGTTTTGTGAAGAGCATGAGTGAGAATGTTTTGTAAGTTAGGTGAATCTTTTAAAATATCCATTAGAGATATATGTGTAGGCATGGTTGCTAACTATTTGATAAGGTTGTATTGAGCGGTTGTAGAAGATTTAGCATTGGATGTTGACTTTTGATTTGTGGGAGCCTTCGGTTTGGAAGGTCAAGGCTCTGCAGAAGACATAGATGGTTTTTCCTACCATGAGAACCCATATTTTATTTTGACATTTGGGTATGGCATGATTGAGAGGTTTTAATTTGATGGATTTGGTGACCAACTTGTATAGTAAGGGTGATAGTACTAGAGGATTTATACTCAATATTATCATAACCACGAATAGTAGTAACATTAGCATCCAAGTCGTCCACACTATGACAAAGATAACATAATATTTTCATAGAATAGATGTTAAGAGCTTCTCTATTTCCTATAAGAATTCTTTTAACCTTATGGTTCATTATAGGATTTGATATAACAAAAATTGTTATTTTGAAGGTTATGGTTCAACATATCCTGAGGTCCGAAAGAGAATATGGGAACTTTAGAAGAAATATTAGCAATCGTAGCTTGAAATTGTATAACATTAAGGGTTGAAGGAACACATGTTTTTCAAAGAGCATGAGTGAGAATGTTTTGTAAGTTAGGTGAATCTTTTAAAATATCCATTAGAGATATATGTGTAGGCATGGTTGCTAACTATTTGATAAGGTTGTATTGAGCGGTTGTAGAAGATTTTGCATTGGATGTTGAATTTTGATTTGTGGGAGCCTTTGGTTTGGAAGGTTGAGGATCTGCAGAAGACATAGATGGTTTTTCCTACCATGAGAACCTATATTTTCTTTTGACATTTGGGTATGGCATGATTCAGAGGTTTTAATTTGATGGTGGAGAATATAGGAGGAAATTCCTCAATAAATGAAATAATTGATTTAAAATCAACGTTATTGGAGGATTAGAATTTATCAGTATTCTTTTTATTAGCACCATGTTTTGGGAAGGGGTTGGAGAACACTTCAAGATTATTATTTTTTGTTTTATTTGATGAAGCTTCGTCAATGGTAATATCCCTACTATCAGTGAGGTATTAGAAAAAGTGACGTAAATGTACACATTGATTAGTTGTGTGTCGATCGATGTGATGAAATTCATAGTAAGTTTCGACTGTGTACCAAATGGGTTTAGTTTCCCCTTCGACCTAAGGTATTGTAATAGGGTAGGGTACCATGTTAGCATTGAAAATTCATTGTAAGAAATTTGAGATAGGTTCTCTTAAAGGATTGAAGTGACATAATTTGGATTTGAGAGAAGAGAAATCCTCTTTACTTGAAACAAAAAGATTTTATTTGTATTTTTTCGAATTATCTTGATTTTTCTGAACATTATGGAAATTTCAGTTTTCTATAACACCATCATTTAAATTTTTTTGATTTTGTTTAATTTTTTTAGATTTATCTTCGTGAGAGGTATTGTTATTGCTATTATGATTCCCATTATATTTTGAGTGATATTTGATCAAAGCCTTTGTGAGAAGGTTTTTATTAAATTTTTTATCCTTCCTCAATAACTTCCTCAAAATTATTGAGGCAATGCAATTGCATGGGAAAGGATAGTTCGTAGTTAAGATTGAGCACAAATATTCTCACGAGTTGTTTTTTGGGGATTGAGCATGCGAAGTGAATAGAAATCCAGTACCATTTTTGTAGCAATTGTGCAAATGTTTTTTTGGAACAATTTTAATCATTCCAAAAATCCATCATTATGATTTCAGAGTCTAGATAGAATGAGAAATGTTTAACGAACTATTCTGAGAGATCCAAGAACGCATGGATATAACCTTTGGGGATATGTAGAAACTAATCCAAGGATTTTACCCCTAGAATGTGTGGAAAGAGATGTAATAATAATATGTTAGTATTGACCACCTATTGGCAAGCCATATAGAACTCCTTGATGTGTTATCTTCGATCATTATTTCCCTTGTACTTGTCAAACATGTAAATTTCAAAGGATATGGGAAAGATTACATGTAATATATCCTTATCAAAGGGATAATGATACAATTCAAAAAAATTGAATTACTTTTGTTCATGTTAAATACCCGGTGTTGGTATCAAAATTGTTCCTCCCTTTGTGGCTGAGCAACATCAATAGAAAGACAAGGATGGATAGAGGATGATAGATCTATATTTGTGTCATTTTGTAGCCAGGGAAGGATCTCATAATCTCTTTATCACTAGATCTTAGAGGAGTCAGGTAGAATTTTGTTCAGGGTATGACATTCCCTCCTACTTTAGGCTTTTCTCTTAGCCAGGGTGAGAGGACCCATTCTGTAGTCTATAATTGTGAGTGGGGTGGATGTATCAATAATATTTGACACTCTTTTATGGAGGAACTGAAAAAAAAACTTTAGGAAGAAATGGTCAATTCGAAAAAGGATAACTCTCACGAGTTGTCACTTCTAGACAGTGCAGATGTCTTCTAAAAAAATCTCAGACTACTAAAGTATAGTAAGGAACCAACTTGCTTTAGCATGTTGTTGGATTTAATAAGGAAAACATGGGTAATTCTGGTAGGATTAGTTAGTTTTTGATATATCTGATTTAGGGAATTAAGAAGGATAAATTTGATTATACTAGATTTCACAGAAAATTTAATAAATGTTGGGAGATATACCAAGTGCAAGACAAACATACCTCAAATATCTCACAATGATCCCTTCAACCAGAATATGTACACTCATGGAATCCCAAGAGTATGCACGGTTTCACAAAATATTTAAGGATTGAAAAAAAAGATCATGATGAAGACTTAATAGAACATCACAGATTCACAATTCATCATGCCTAATATACACTCAAAGACTTACAAGAAACATTTAACAAAATGGAGACATAGTGATTTTAAAATTGTTTATTACACAAATGAAATGAAATCTCTTCTCAACAGTGCAATTACAATTTTAAAAATGCTACCAGAATGATAAAGTTTTGTGTGACTTAAAGGATCTCTAAAATAATATTGCAATGCGAGCATGAATAACTATTTTACAATATATCATCTTGATACAGATACAACAATGCTCATGATTAACACAATTACTTCAAGGCTCATCAAATTTATCAACAAGGGAAAGTAGATCTATAGTCTCAGTGCTTGTCAATGGTTGTACACTTGCAACCATCTTGAGATGAATAAATTTCAAGGCTCAAATAAAGTAACAGGTTTCTCTAATGAGTTCTTGGGAAAATGGTTTTCTTTCAGCTCTCCTTTTTCTTCAAACAATTTTTAGAAAATTTTAACCCCCCGCTCTATGTGATTATTTTCTTCACATTTATACCATTCTATCCACTCATTAGCTTTCTAAATTTTCCTCCAAAAGCATGAATATTTAAGGGAATATTCCATTTACAACATATATTTTAAACCACGTTATTCTTTTGAAAATTCTTTGTTTTGTGTTGTCAGGTGTAATAATTACAAGCATTTTTCAATTTTCTCTATTTGTGTATGACTAGGATACCATGTCACTAGTTTTGGTGAATTATTTAATCATTCTTGTAATTTAGTGATTGGATATTCACTTTTGATGATCTTTGAGCACTTCTAGGTGAATCTGATATAATAGATACTCTTATCTACTTTCCAAGAATCTTTCTTGGATTTTGTACACTTCTTTTCATGTCTATTTGGCTTAGTCATCACACATGGTTCTTGTCAAATCTTATTAATTCATCAGTTCTTATCACTCCTTATTCATTTTAAATCTTAATTTTTCTTCGTGTGAGATGAGAAAAATCTTCCTTCATCTAATGGGAATGATTTCTCTCAACTAAATTGCATATGCACCATTCATTACTATAAAACTAAGTTCTACCCTCTCACCAATATGCATTTCTTTCCCTATCTTGAAGGTAAAGAAATTTTTCATAGTTCTTACCAGCAAAAATGGCGAAGGGGCTTATGGAAAATAGTCTGAAAGAGATTTATTCAGAAGGTCTAAACAAAATCTTTGACTTACATAGTCTAGATGAATATATTTTCAGAGCTTTGTTTGATATAACACATCTAGGGGATACTAGAGGGCCTTTGACTTATCAATAGGTTTGGCTTGCACTCCTCCTGAGGTTAATCAAAATCAATATTTTCTTCTCATCCTTTCAATCCATGTATTTTTATCTTTTTTAGTGGTAACATCAAAAGTATCTTGAAGATTTGAAGAGATTATGGATTCAAAGGAGGCCTCAAGTGTCTAGGAAGACTGAATTTCAGTGTCCCTTTTTATGTAATGAATGATTTGTGTGGAAGGAGATCCCCAAGGAGTCTTATGTGTTGTATGACAAGTCTTTTATTGATACAGTGCAAACCATTTCTCATAAAATAAACAAACTCGAGTGGAGGATTATTTCTCTACAGAAAGTTTAGGCATGACCCGTGTAATGACAACCATTCATAATACGAGTACCATCGTTGCGTAAGAGAAGGGGTGAGTCAAGCTCCTAACCCCCGATTATCATTTCTGATGGAAAAGAGGAAATGTCTTTATCTTCTCATCGCTTTACAACAGAAATTTCTTCTGCCAGAGACAACAGGGGAAGGTTTGTTGTTTTTTCTTCCCTTCATTTTTTGCATTGTGCTCCTTCCTCAGAGCATGAATTCTTAGGACCTTGGTTAGTTCCTTCTCTAAGAGAACACCCACCCCTCACAAGGAGATGGAAGGTTGAATCTAGCTCAAGATCTCTTGTTTCACTTAGCTCCCAATGTGTAGTTCTTTCTCTTCTAACCACTCCAAAAATTCCTTCTTAGTCTATTCCTAGTAATTATACCATTTACAAGGGAAAAGGAAGACGACCATTCTTCACAATGTGGTTTAGATCTTCTAGAATGGGTGTCTTCCTATCAGAAAAAAAATCAAGATAGAAAATATCATGAATAGTCCCAGAATGATTCTTGAGTCATTGATGGATATGGGGATGTCCCACGATCTAGCGGGGTTTATTGTATTTGTCTAGATAACACAAGGCTCAAATGAATTCATGTTGAGGAAGAAAAAACTGTTGAACAAACTCCCTCCACTGGGGAAGAAATTTCAAAGAAGGAATAAAGGACATCTTAACATTGTCTTTCCTTCAGTGTCTTTACTATTGGAAACATGTACACCACCTTCTTTGTCATGGGTTGGGGCCCCTATAGAACCCCATTTTTATTCCTTTTTAACATGCAAAAAGTACAAACATCTCAATAGTTTATATGCTTTTACAAATGGAAATAAAATTTCATTCAAGCAATATAAAAAAACTAATGAATTGTATCAAATTACAATTGATATTAGAGAAAAATGAGCTTCAAAGTAATATTTATCCTTCATGAAACAAAATATCAAATAAAACACCAGTCACAAATGAAATATAGAAATAAGATATAGTTTTAAGAATGAAAAACTTAATCTTGTCCATCATCTTTTATGTTTCCACCCTTTTCTTCTTCAGTTTCCTCTCCTACTTCTTCTTCTTCTAGCAACCTTGCCACATATGCATCATATATTTGAAAAATCTCATTGATTTCATCTTCGTTTGGTCCTATATGGTTTTAGAGTATCAATGTTTTTCTTTCTATTACATCCACACAGTGGCCCATTTTTTGCTTGTATTCCAGTGGCCTGGATTTTAGCTCTATAATTATATTTTCAATTTTTCTCATTATTTTAATAACGTCATATGAGAAATTGTGTTTATGGATGTTTTTCTCAAAAGAGATGAACAAGAAATCAATTTTTAGATCACCCTATCTCTTGTTGAATTTATCAAATACCATATCTTAAAGCTTTAAATCAATGGCATCTAAAGTATCATCAACACATTTCCTTTTAAATTCTATGTTTTCTTTGATCCCATTCAAAATATCTACCCTAATATTTGCTAATTCCTCCATAGCATGTTGAGTTCCTTTGAATTCCTTTGGCACAATCCCTTATTTTTCAACCAATTCATCACCGAGTCAAGTTAGGTGATCCATCTTGGGAAAAGTTCCCTCAAAGAAGAAGATTTCATTATCACATTGCTCAATTATTTCATCAATTTCATTAATCCTATTCTTGAGTTCTTCATACTTTTCCCTAGCTTCTTTGATTTTTTTTTCACTTCATTATCAACTTCTTGACCCATGTGTCCACAGCCTAAACCTTCTTAACAACCTTATCAATTTTTTCCATTCCTTCATGGGTATTGATAGAGGTACTTTCTTGAGTTTGACTAGACTGCCCAATTAATTATTGTATACTAGAACTCAAATATTTGACTTGTTCTTTCAATTATTTTTTAGTTATCCTGTCCTCATCAAACTTTTGTAACAAGTCACTTACTGCCTCTGATACTCCCTATTTTAATTGATCTCTTGAAGGATTTCCTAAAGAAATAATTTGAACACTGTAGTAACTAGTTGTTATATTGTATCTGGTTTTTCTGTCGTGAGGGATTGCCACTTCCAAAGTGTTAGATCCCAATGGATCAGTATGAGTCTTGGTAAGAACCCTATTTTTTTTGGAGGTTCTCACTAGTTTTAGAAAAGATAGAGCCGTGAGATCTATGGCCTGCAAAAGGGAAAATTTATTTTTATTCTTTTGAAATCAACTCCCCTATCCATCCCTTTGCAAGACTTGTCCCAACCTTTGTTTCTTGCAATTCTTTTTGGGGTTTCTTGGGGAAAACCACCAACTACTTGGACATCTCTTGTTCACCTTGGGTTAATGATTCTACCTTCTTTTCATGATATGCTTCTATAGTTATTTCTTTTATCTCACTCTATACTAGCATTTCCCCTAATTGTATTCCCTCCTAGTATTGATTTTGGGATTGATCAATCTCTTTTTGAATTACACCATTAATTGGGATATGTTCTTTCCTTATTTCTTCAAGTGATGCAATATTAAACTCATATTTTTCTATGGGAATTTCTTGAACTGATATATTTCTTGTAGGGTCTCCTTTTCCTTCCAATATTTCCACCTTCTTTGGATATTTTTGGGTTGACACATCATCATCCTTTTTTTTTGTTGATATCTCAGGTTGTGTCATGGTGGATTGTCTTCCCAATGTCGGTTCCTTATTTTCACCCAAAATATGTACATCCATACCAACAATAATTTCATCCCTAGCAGTTGCATCTTGTGTAACCTCTACTATCTTTTCATCTATAGACTTCCCTGTTTGAGATGAATCGTTATCCTTAGTGGCCTTGACATCATGGTAAGAATCTTCTTTCACTAATATCTCAGTACTTACACCCTTTTCACTAAGCATATTTGGATTATTTGACTCTGAAACCATTTGATCTATAGAAGAAACTTTTGATGCTTGAATTATTATTTCAGTGGTTGGTACATGAGTGATTTTTTCCATTTCTTCACTTATTTAAAGATCACTTACATTATTTTATCTTTTTTCATTAATAGATATGACAAATTATTCCAATGTGGAAAATTCCTCACTAGTATCAACATCCATTATCTCTACCTAAGCCTCTGTTGACTCTCACAATTGTTTAAATAAAGGTACATTAACATTTTCAACTAACATGGTTTAAATTTTTTCACACCTTGATCCAAGACTTCACTATCTACTGGATTAAATAAGACATTGATTTGAGTCATTTTCTCTTGAGTGTTCCCAATTGTCATTCCTTCTGAAGATAAAGGTGAAAATAAAGGAACTGGTTTCCCAACCTATGGCACTGATGTTGCATGTCTCACCTGAAAAACATAAATTCTTTCATGTTCTAGGGGATTAATCATTACATCCCTATGCTTATGTTTCTTGGGAGTATGAGTAGATTCTCTCACTGAGATTGGCTCATACACAATTTTGTATCTCTTATGTGCCCTTTAAAACTTCTTAAGTTTTTGTGTTGTTCATCTTTCTTCAACATGTGGCTTAGATTGTGAATGGCCACTTGTTATGGCCCCACTCATCAACTTATCAGCACTATGGGGTTTTGGAGAAAAATCTAAAGGAGGTCATTTAGTAGCTATACCATTCCCTTTTGCTTGAAGTGGTAATGGAAATGTGATAGGAGCAATCCCCATAGATTTTAGAAGCATTTCCTTAGTCTTTTATCTTATATCAGACATAGAAGTACCATTCCCACTGGTAGCAAAAATCCAATCATCTATAAGCTCTGAAGTGAATCCATTCTATCAGCTCCTTCTTTCAAGTGAGGAAGGTCATCATTCAATTTTCCAAAATCCTTGAAGTTATTAAGAACTCTAGTGCTTTGAATTGATAAATCAATGTTCTTCTGGGCTAGCCAATTCATTTTTCTCCTCATTACATCATTTATCTAGGTATATGGATCATCTGATTCCTCTTCATTCTATTTTAAATGGGATATTGGTTGTCCCTCCACCTTTTGATCAAGATAGTATTTACTCAGAGTATGTGGATCATCCACAATTCCCTCAAGGATAAAAACAATCTTGAATTCTATAATTTGGGTAAGGGTCATTCTAGAGAAGTATCTTATCATGACATCTTCCTCATCTCTACAATTCATCCAATAGTTTTCAAATTTAGGCTCATGTTCTAAATTGTTTGCAAGATTTTTGAACACCCACCTAATGTCATAGTTGGCCCTTCCCTCAAACCTTTACATCCCAAACCTTTTCATCTCATCTTTGACTAACCTAGATTTTATAATTGAAGGGCAAGATTACCTTCCAACCTTGATGGGAAACGTAATGTTTGTCTTATGTTTTCTAGTAATTAATATGTGAACTAGTGTCAACTATCATGCCAATTCACACAAGGCCATCTTGTCATCTAAGTACTTGGGTAATTTACATAGTTGACCTTCAAATCCATTAACCCTGATGTATGTAAATTTCTTATATTGAATGAAATAACATCCATATTCTATGATTAATTTTCTAGCCTCCTAATAAATAATGTATTATTCCCATTATGTCCTAAATAGACATATGATTGTTGCAAAGAAGTAATCATTAACCAATCTCACATTTCCTTTCCAATTAACCAACTGTAATTGGGGGAAAATCTCATGCATTTGGCATTTTTTAAAGTCAGCACATGGCAAGAGGCAAGGGAAATGCATGTTGTGCACTATTATAAATCAAATAAGTCATCATGGAAAACTCTAATTTTGTAGTATCACCCATCTCTATTTTTTCTACCAGTACAACCATGTGGTCTTGAAGTGCTTCCATAATGAAGGTTTCCCAGAAAATGCTCCATTTCTTCTCTAAAACCATCCACATATAGGTGCACATCCATTTCTTGAAGTCATTCATGGTCTCTAATCCAGCCATTCATTTTAACAATACAATCACATCCTCTGCATCTTCAACAAATTATTCCTTAACAAATAGTTTAGGTATTTGAGTGGTTGTATTTTTATCTGATAAGAACCATTTAGTATTTATGAGCCTAACATAGTCCTTTTTCTTGGCCTCATAATCTCATAAGGATAAACCAATACCCAAGGTTATTGGATTTCTTATTATAGGAAATTTGAGCATTATTCTGATAGCTGTAGGCATCCAAGTTAACACTGCCTCACCACTTCCATCCAATACTTCCCTATTTTATGTGTCATAATTCATAGTGCAAAGCCATACTAATTTTGGGTAGTGTATTGAAGATGGAATAGCACCATCTAAAGAAATATCGCTATCTTTAATTACTTCCATGGATTCTCTCTTGTTAGGGCTATTCAATCTTTGAAGAAACTCTTGTAAGTTGGCATTCATTAAATTCATGTCAGGGATTTTATCCCGATCACTAGTGATTCCAAACGCAGCTGAAAACCTAAACGGAATGGTTTTCATTTTTAATGCCCTAGTTTTACTTCAAAATTCCTTTCCAATGAAAAAAGAGTATGGGAGTGCCTTAGTTCTTACCAATTTTCCCGTGAATACCTATGTAATTAAAATTTGATTCAAAAACTTTTCAATCTCTAGTCCTCAATCCTGATCCATGATTTATTTCATGTTATTCCTTAATGAAATTTACTAACAATGGTGTCAATATCTCAACAAATGATAGAAAAAATTTCAATGCCTTTGAAGACTTTAAAAATTCTCCTTGATTTGTGTGAAAACACATTAATGGCGGAAGACATTAATGTGTTGCATCATGGTCATCCTTTTCACTTTTCCCAATTTTAAATATGAGACGTCCATGTGGAATAGCCTTATATGATGTGGGCTTGGGGAACTCTTTTTTCTTTTTCTTGTGTCATAAACACATACACATTTAACTATTTTGATTCCCACTTTTGACTTTCATCCTGATAAACACATGGTTACATCTTAATGGTGGCAGAGCTGCGGCCGTTTTTGAAAAAAATCTCTTTTTCATTTAATTCCAAAATTAACAATTTGCTCCAATGACCCCCTTACATGTTCCTTGCATGAGAAAGAGCCACATGTCCTTGGTGCACCTCGAGATATTATTTTAACTTTTTTAATTTATTACCTTAGTGTGCGGAAATACAACCATGCCCTGATTCCCCGTATTTTACCTATTTTTGACAAGTGTATTTCCTCATAGGTGAAGTAAATTTCTATTTTTGCACCTTTTGACTGCGAATATTTTTCAGGCCTTGGGGCTTAATTTACAAATTGTGAATGCTATAAAATTGTTACAAGTTTGCAACTTAAACCCACCATATCACGACCAACAAGAACATGCCACTTATCATTGGGAAGTAGAGCCAAATACGAAATTTTCAATATGATCAAGGGATAGTGTACAAAGATAATTTTCATGATTTAAAACCAATTTAGGATCATTTTTTTGTAGGTATTTTCAAGAACAACATGTCTAACATGATCCTCAACCAAAAAGAGGAATAACAACCTATACATGGGATTTTTAAAGGAATTTAACATGACTGTAACTTTTGAACTCACACTTCTCATGGGAAAACAGAAAACGTAAAAAATTTCAATGGCATTTTCCAAACAAAAGGTGTGAGATTATTCCAAGCACCAATACCTGGCTCTGAATCAGGGATGGGCACCCCCTATGGGTTCCACAAGAACCACACATAGCAGAACAAGTTCCAAAGTCAATTGGGCTATGGATTTAAGTAACATACACACTAGGTTAAGTGATAATAATGCATATCTAAAAAATTTACCGAGAAAGTAGGAAAACTGGTCACTATAGACCAGGAAAACAAAAAAGGGAAACAAAAACACACACAAAATGAGAAATAAAACAAAAATACTATACATTGTACATTGATGCACACCTTGATTTAGACAAGAAAATGTTTTAGTTTCCTACTATTAATAGGAAACTCAAGTAATTCTCCATCCAGATCCTTTAAGAAGAAATCGTGTTCACTAATTATGATATAAATGGAATAAGGTCCCATCCATAATGCATCAAATTTTCCATGGTTTCAATTTTCTTCATGTATGTTATCCTAGAATAACACAAGATCTCCCACCATGAAATTTCTAGGAGTTACCTTTTTGTCAAATAATCTTTTAATATTTTCTCTGAACTTCAAATGTCTTTAGTGGTATTCTCTTCGTTATTCATATAACTCAACAATATGATTAATTCTTGCATCATAAGGGATGACTTCTTCATCCTCAAGTTGCTGAATAAATTTATAAGAAGATAGTTGCATGTGTAGGGGGACAAGGGCCTAAACTCCGTAGACTATTTCAAATGGGCTATTTCTAGTGGCTCTTTTAGTAGTGATTCTATCTACCCAAAGAAAAAACTTCAACTACTCACCCCTTCTTCTTTTATTAACCTCTAGTGTCCGTCTAATTATCTTATGTAAATTTTTGTTGCTTGATTCAACCTATTCATTTTTGTGAGGGTTGTATTTAGATGCATATGTTAGGTTTATCCCCTAATATTGACACATGGCCATGAATGGTTTGGCTTGAAATATCATGGCGTTGTCACCAACTATTTTGGTAGGTACTCCAAACCTACAAATTATATGATTTAGGATAAAATCCATAACAATCTGAAGAAGTTTCTTTCTTAGTAGGGATATCCTTGATCCACTTCATGAAGTAATCAGTGACCACAAATATCTATATGTGGCCTACACTTGAAGGATCTGATATCTCCCCAAAAAAATCCATACCCCATTGTTTAAAAGGGGCTTCAATTGATACTAATTATAAAGGGAGAGCACCAGAAGCTTTCATTCTTCCTGAAAATCCTTGACAACTTTCACATTTTCTTAATAAAAATGTTGTATCTTTAAAGAGTGTGGGCCACCAATAACCAGCCCTCAAGATCTTATGGGCAGTTACTCTTCCAACAAAATTTCCCCCACAAAATCCCCCATGAAAATATGTAATTAATTTGGGAGCTTCATCTTAAGAAATACATCTTAGGAGAACCCCTTCAAAATTATTCCATGCCAACCCATAATTAGTGATGATGTACTTTTGGGAGACTAACCTGAGTGTCCTTTTTTATTTTTATGTAACTGTCTGGGATAGTCCAAATTTCTAAGGTAAAATTTGATTTCCTTGTACCATACAAAAATAAATAATTTTTCATGAACATCCATATCTCCCTCCTTAACTTCAGTTACCTCCATCACTTTTAGAGTGCTCTCTTCCATTAGCTTTTCCAAGCCTAGACCTCTAGCCAACTTAGTAGTCTGAATATCCATATCATATTCATGTAATTTTTTCACCCATTGACATATTTTACTTGAGATTTCCATTTTTTAAAATATGTCCTTGGCCATGGTATGGGGAACATAAGCTATGATTTTGGAACTTAAAATATATGACCTGAAAAATTATGTTTCTCTAACCAAGGAAAAGGCCTGCTTCTCCATGATGGTGTATTTCAACTTAGCCCCCTACAGTGCTTTACTAAAGAAATCAATTTTCCTTTCACTTCCCTCCTCATCCTTCTTAAATAATACAGATGCAATGGTATTTTTAGAGGTAAAAGAAAACATTTGAAAATATTTTTTGTAATTAGGAATTGCTAAGACATGAACATTATTTAGTGCTTCCTTGATTCCAATAAATTCTTAGATACCTTCCTCCTCCCATTTGATAATTTGATCCTTCTTTAGCATACTTGTGATGGGGATGGGTATCTTAGAGAAATTGGAAATGAATCTCCTGATGAAGTTTATCTGACCAAAGAAGGATTGAATTCCTTTATTAGTTTTGGGAATAATAACTTTGCCAATAGCTTCCACTCTTTCAGGGTCAATAATGACCCCTTCCTTAGATATAATGTGCCCCAATAGCTTTTCTTTTTTAACCCCAACATGTATCTTCTTAGGGTTTAATGAGATTCTATGCTCTTTAAATCTCAGAAACATCTTCTCCAAATGTTGCAAGTGATCACTCCTCTTTCTTGAGAACATTGTCACATCATCCTAGAACACAATAATAAAATTATTTATGTAACCTGAAAATTCTACATCCATAGCTCTTTGAAATGTATCTCTAGCATTCATCAAGCCAAATGGAATTCTCACATACACATAAGTACCCCATGGAGTGCTGAAATCAGTTTTGATTATTTCTTATTGTTTTACTACCACTTGGTTATACCCTGAAAATCCATCTAGAGTGGACAACAACTCAAAGCAAGTAACCAGCTGCAACATGTTATCCATATTAGGCAACAGATAGTTGTATTTGATTAAGGCCTTATTCAAATTCCTAAAGTCCACACACAATATTATATCTCCATTTTTCTTTCAAACCGACACTAGGTTTTCCACCCATGAAGAATATCTTGTTGGTTGTATGATGCCTCCATCCTTTAATTTTTTTAACTCTTCCCTCATTTTGAGGCAAATGAGTGGATTGATTGACCTATTATTTTTCCTAAATGGCTTGACATTAGGTTCTAATGGTATCTCATGTTGAAAAATATCCTCCTTATAAGCCTTACATTTTGAATATGACCATCCCAAGAAGTCCATGTACCTTTTTAACAACTAGACATAAGACTACTTTTCTTCTTTACTCAAGTCACTACCTAGCCATATTTTTCTAGGTTTACGATTAGTCCCCAAGTTTTTATCCTCCACATTTCTCAAGGCTGACATATGTCTATTAACAATCCTATCAACATTATCAAAGTTTGATTCTAACACAACCAAGCCTCTTGGAATGGTATTGGTCTTTAATTGAATAGTTTCTTTGCCAAATAGAATCTCTTTACTATCATAAATACAAACCATTGGTTTCCAATAAACATTTTGGTTTATTAAATATCCTTCATTTTGTAAGAACCTCTGAACCTAGGCATCATCTTCAAAAACCTGCCAATGTATGACATTGACAGGGATAGATGGTCTTGATAACACTTCTATATCATACTCACAATAAGGAGACATTATACAATTTTCAAATCTGGATCCCAATACTACCAACTTGTCTGTAGCATCATTTTTCTTTCTATTGTGGTATATTATGTTGAAAGAGTCAAACATTTCAAAAAAATCCCAAACTGCATGCTTATATTGTTTCATTTTTTAATTCTTGGTTGCATACAATTTCCTAACTTGTTTTACTACCAACTTTGAATCTCCTTTAACAATAATGTCCCTTATACCATACCTCCAAGCAATCCTTAAACCCAAAATTAGTGCTTCATATTCTACAATATTATTAGTGCACTCAAATTTGATTTTAAAGGAAAAATTGAAATCCTCCTGATTTGGAGATAAAAGGACAACACCAACACCATTCCCAAATTTGGAAAAATCTCCATCAAACATCAAAATCTAGGGAGATCCAATTTGATCAGAACATTTACACTTATCAATGTTATGCTCTTTAAAATCTGCATAGCCCACAAAATTATCAACATCTACATCTATATGTAATACTTCATAAGAATCATTATTAGGGTCTTCAATCAGATGTAGCATCTTTTTCTCACCATACAATTTTACAAGGATTCCTTCTACTGATATGGTTGCATATGACATATCCATTTTTACACTTTCCCCCACACTAGTAACCCACTTTCTTGACAATAACATTCCCCACTTCGCAAGATAATCTACAATAACTACATTCATGGTTAAGGATTTTCCTGGGTAAGCCATCAATTGCACTACCAACCCTTTAACATATCCAATCACTGGAACCTCCCTTGAATCCATAGAAGCATTTTTTCCAAAATTTATTGTCACTTTGATATTCAATTCATTCATTACCTCAATAGTCATCACATTACATGAGGTCCCTGAATCGAACATGTAGTTGTGCACTAATTTGTATTTGATGATTAAAGTAGTATAGAAAGGATCAACATCAAGTTGAGATTCAACAAGAGAAGTACCCAGATATACCTTAGGTGATTCTCCCAACTCTTCCAATGCTTGTGGTACTTCTATATCTACAATGATAGGGGGATATCCACATTATTCACATTCTTTTTTTTTAGTATTACCTCCTCTTCAAATACCAAATATTCAAATGCACTTTTTTTATACTCAGGGATCCTAAGCAATTCGAAAATAGGCACTATGACTTTAATTTGACTCAAAACCTGGGCTATATCATAGGGGATGTATTTAGGTAAGACTGTATTAGTAGGGAGAGTTACTACCCCTTCTTGTGGTATGAGACTCTTTACATCTTGGGCATGAGCTGGGGTACAAGTTTTATTTGGAGTGACTGGGCCCTTGCTAAGTGTATACATTTTAGGCGGATCCTTTGAGATATTAGTGAGAATTGGAGTTTTTTGCTTAGCTTGTGGCCTTCCCCATTTGAAAACTCTACTTCTAATATTTTTTTCCTTTTTCCTAATAAACCATTGCATTCATCAAAATTTGTATGTCTTCCTTATAAGGAATTCCCCCATCACACTTCTTAATCATTAAAGTTCTCAAATATTCAAAATTATGATTAGGTAAATCAAAACCTTGCACCATATCAACTTCAATATCATCATTAGGAGGAAGAGGAGATACCTGGTGAATGCAATCCCAAATATTTTCTATAGTCCTAGAACTTATCAACTTAGTTGAACTGGCACCTTGATATTGATCATCAAGGCACTCCATCATGGATACATCACCATAAGTTTCATCATCATCTGCCTCTTCAATTTCCTTATTTAGATCATAGGGGGGATGTGGTAAGAAAAACTTGTCACATCAATCAATAACATGGTCTTCTTCTACCATGGAAACCCTATAAGTCAAAGGATCAGGGATCAGCTTATTTTCTTTAGGTGGTTGTTTATTTCTTGAACCTATGGGCCCTTTTCCTCTTTCATCTGATTTGTGATCACCTCTAGGATGATTTCCAAATCTATCTTGGCCTTGTGGTTTTTTTTTGCCTTGAGAACTCTGTCTTATTCCATTTTTTTCTCTGGAAATCTTATAAGATATTTATTTAACTGCTCCAGCCATAGTATTCACAACCTCTTCTAGAGCCACTTCCTTTACTGACTGGGGTTTCTCAGGATTAATCAATTTGACACCCTCCCTCTTAAGAGGTTTTCCAACTACCTTAATATTGTTTTAAATTTTCAAGGCCATTAAAAAGGCATGCCTTAAAGTTGCAAGGTTCTTATCCCTCAAATAATAAACATATTTCTTGTCAAAAGCATCAGAATATTTAATTAGGAAGGATTCATCACTAGGCCTCAAAATTATGGGTAGTCTATTCAAAGTTTTATTAAATCTGGTATTGAAGTCTTGAACAGACTCATTTGGATTATTTTTAATATTCCCAAAATCAGATAAGAGGAACCTTGGGTCTGTCTTATCCCTATATTGTAATCTGAAAGCATTCTTCATCTCATTCCATGAATCTATTGAGTTGTCATGTAAAGCTTTACATCAATCATGTGCATCTTCTTCAAGAGTGTGAATAAATAACTTTACATATACATATTCATATTATATTTCAAACTACTCCATCATATTAACAAAGAGTCTTAAGTGTTGATCACCATTGATGACATTATTTACTTGAAATTTGGGCAACCTATTTCATACATCTTGTGGTACAGCATTAGGATGCCCAACCATGCCTCTAAAATCTATTGGTCCAAACATATTGACAACAAAGGGAGGTCTAGGTGGAGGATGAGCCATGTTATTTTGATGAGGTGATCCTATATGAGGATTAAAATGGTGTGGGACAAGAGGTATTTGGGACACAGGAATATGATCTTCAAAGTAATTATCCTCTAATGACTTAGTTTTATAGAAAAACCCCATTATTTCTAAGTGATAAGGGAGGGAAGTGAGGGATACCTATTCTAGTTACAAATAATGGTTCTTCACCAATTGGAGTGTTTAGATTTGCATTAGGACTACCTGATATGTAAGATAATCCTCAATTATAGTTTGATCACCTTCCACGACTGGTACTACCTTCTCTCTCAACTCTTGATCCCCTAATGCTTTCCAGACTTTTTTCTTATTTAGGTTTGTTTTCCCAAGCTCTGAAAACAACTTTCTAGTATTATCTTTGTTAAAGAAATACCTTCTTCCTTCTAGCTTTGCAAATATCAAAAAAATATCAATTATCAAAGCTTAAGACACTAGCATTTACCAACAATTTCAAACAAAAACAGAGTCACCACCCAGGATTTGCACATTATATGTGTAAAACATTGTAAATGAGTTGTCAAGTGTCCACCAATACTCAATTTCTATAAAGCTTGACAGATATGATCATCCTTTCTCAATATTTACCACTAGCCAAGTAAATATTGTACAATGTTCACTTAAACAAAAGTTGGTATTTGTATTTATTTGCACAAATTTCCACAAAAGTGGTGTCAGAGTGGTGTTGGTACCAAAATTGATCCTCCCTTTAAGGCCAAGAAACATCAACAGAAATAAAAGGATAGCTAAAGGATGATAGATCTATATTTGTGTCATTTTGTATTTTAGGAAGGATCTCATAATCTCTTTATCACTTGAGCTTAGAGGAGTTGGGTACCACCGTGCTGAGGATATGACCTACCCTCTTACTTTAGACTTTTTCCTTACCTAGGGTGAGAGGACCCATTCTGTATTCTGTAATTATGAGTGGGGTGGATGTATGAATAATATTTGGCACTCTTTTGTAGAAGAATTGAAAAAAAGATCTAGGAATACATGGTTAATTCAAAAAAGGATAACTCTCACAAGTTATCACTTCTAGACAGTGCATACATCTTCTAAACAAAGATTAAACTATTAAAGACAGTAAGGAACTAGCTTGCTTTAGCATATTGTTTGATTTAATGAGGTAACTATGGGTAATTCTGGTAGGATTAGTTAGTTTTGGATGTATCTAATGTGGGGAATTAAGTAGGATAAATTTTATTATTCCATATTTCACATAAACTTCAATAAATTTTGAAGGATCTACCAAGTGAAAGAAAAACATACCTAAAATAGCTCACAATGATCCCTTAACCAAAATATTTACACTGATGGAATCTAAAGAATTCACGGTTTCACACAATATTTAAGGATTAAAACAAAAAATTTCATGTTGAAGACTTAATAGAACATCAAAGATTCAAAATTTATCACGCCTAAGATAAACTCAAAGACTTACAAGCAACATTTAACAAATGGAGACATAGTGATTTTAAAATTGTTTATTACACAAATGAAATGAAATATCTTCTCAAAATTGCAATTGTAATTTCCAAAATGCTACCAGAATGATAAAGTTTTGTGTAACTTAAAGGATCTCTTAAATAATATTACAATGGGATCATGAATAACTATTTTAAATTATATCGTTTTGATGAAAGATACAATAATACTCATGATTAACACAATTACTTCCAGACTCATCAAATTTATCAGCAAGGGAAAGTAGATATATAGTCTTAGTGATTGTCAATGGTTGTACACTTGAAACCATCTTGACATGACTAAATTTGAATGCTCAAATAAAGTAACAATTTTCTTCGATGAGTTCTTTTGAAAATGGTTTTTCTTTCATCTCTCGTTTCTCTTCGAATAATTTTTAGAAAATTTTAACATCCCCTCTACGTGATTATTTTCTTTACATTTATATCATTCTATCCACTCATTATCTTTATAAATTTCCCCTCAAAAGCATGAATATTCAAGGGAATATTCCCCTTTACAACATATATTTTAAACCACGTTATTATTTTGAAAATTCTTTGTTTAGTGTTGCCAGGTGTAAGAATTACGAGCGTTTTTCAATTTTCTCTATTTATGCATGATTGTGATACCATGTCACCAGTTTGGCAAATTATTTCATTTTTCTTTTCACGTAGTGCTTGGATAGTCACTTTTGATGATCTTTGAGCACTTCTAGGTGATTTTGACATGACAGATACTCTTATCTACTTTCCAAGAATCTATCTTGGGTGTTGTGTACTTCTATTCACGTCTTTTTAGATTCATCATCACTCATGGTTCTTGTCAAATCATATTGATTCATCAATTATGCTCACTCCTAATTCATTTCAACTCTTAATTTTTCTTTTTTTGAGCTGAGAAAATATTCCTTCATCTAATGGGAATGATTTCTATCAACTAAATCAATATGCACCATTCTTACTATAAAACTTAGTTCTACCCTCTCAAAAATATGCATTTCTTTCCCTATCTTGAAAGTAAAGGACTTTTACGTAGTTCATACCAACAAAAATGGGGAAGGTGCTTATGGAAAATATTCTAAAAGATATTTCTTCAGAAGATCTAAACCAAATCTTACAATTACATGATCTAGATGAATTTTTTTTCAGAACTTTGTTTGATATATCACATCCAAAGGATACTAGAGGGCCTTTGACTTATTGACAGGTTTTTCTTGCACTCCTCCTGAGGTTAATCAAAATCAATCTTGTCTTCTCATCCTTTCAATCCATGTATTTTCATATTTTTTGGTGGGAACATTAGAAGGCTTATGAAGACTTGAAGAGATTCTTGATTAAAGGGAGGCCTCAAGTGTCTGAGAAGACTTACTTTCAGTGTCCCTTTTTATCTAATGAATATTTTTTGTTAAATGATATCCCCAAGGAGTCTTATGTGGTGTATGAAAAGTCTTCTATTGATACGGTTCCTTCCATATGTCATAAAATAGATGAATTGGAGCAGAGAATTATTTCTCTGGAGAAAGGTCAGGTAGTACATGTGCAACCAAAACCATTCATAATACCAATACAATCTTTGGGTAAGAGAGGGGGTGAGTCAAGCTCCTAACTCCCAATTATCATTTCTGATGGAGAAGAGGAAATTTTTTTATCTACTCATCACTCTAGAGTGGAAATTTATTTTTCCAAAGAGAATAGGGGTAGGTTTGATGGTCGGTCTTCCACACTTTTAGTGAATTGTGTCCCTTCATGAGATCATGAATTCTCAGGAACTCGATCAGTTCCTTCTCTAAGATAACTCCCACCCCTCATAAGGAGATGGAATTTTGAATCTATCTCGAGATATCTTGTTTTGCCTGGCCCCCAAGGTCCAATTATTTCTCTTCCAACCACTCCATACTTTCTTTCTCAATCTATTCCTAGTAATTCTACCCTTCACAAGGGAAAAAAGGAAGACAACATTCTTCACGGGTGGTTTGGATCTTCTAGACTGGGTGTCTTCCTATAATAATAAAATCAAGCTATAAAAGATCATGAATAGTCCTAGAATGAATCTTGAGTCATTGATGGATATGGGGATGTCCCGAGATCTTGCAGGGTCCGTTGTTTTTTTCTAGACAACACAGGGCTCAAATGAGTTCATGTTGAGGAAGAACAAACTATTAAACAAACTCCCTTCACTGGGTGGAAATTTTAAAGAAGGAATAAAGGACATCTTAACATTGTCTTTCCTTCGGTGTCTTTACTTTCAAACATGTACACAACCTTATTCTTCATGGGATGGGGCCCCTATAGAACCCCATTTTTTTCCTTTTTAACATGCATAAAGTAAAAACGTCTCAATAGTTTATATGTTTTTATAATTGGATATAAATTTTCATCCAAGTAATATAAAAAACTAATGCATTGTGTCAAATTACAATTGATATTAGAGAACAATGAGTTTTAAAGTAATATTCATCCTTCATGAAACAAAATATCAAATAAAACACAAGTCACAAATGAAATATGGAAAGAAGATATAGTTTTAAGAATGACAAGCCTAAGCTTGTTCATCATCTTTTAAGTATGTACCCTTTTCTTCTTCAGTATCCTCTCCTACTTCTTCTTCTTCTGGAAACCTCACTACATATGCATCATATCTTTGAAAAATCTCATTGATTTCATCTTCATCTAGTCTTGTATGGTGTTTGAAGATCAATGTTTTTCTTGCTATTGCATCCATATAGTGGCCCATTTTTTTTTGTATTCCAGTATCCTAAATTTTAGCTCTGAAATTTTGTTTTCAATTTTTCTCATTGTTTTAATAACCTCATAGGAGAAATTATCTTTCTGTATGTATTTCTCAAAAGAGATGGACAAGAAATCAATTTTTAAATTACAATAGCTCTTATTGAATTTATCAAAGACCATATCTTCAAGTTTTAAACCAATGGCATCTAAAGTATCATTGACCCATTTCCTTTTAACTTCTATTTTTTATTTTATCGCATTCAAAATCTCCACTTTGGTCTTTGCTAATTCATCTATAACATGTTGAGTTCCTTTGAATTACTTTGGCACATTCCCTTGTTTTTCAACCAACTCATCACTGAGCCAAGTTATGTGGTCCATATTGGGAAAAAATACCTCAAAGTGGAAGATTTCATTATCACATTGCTCAATTATTTCATCAATTTCATTAATCCTTTAATTAATTATTAAGTGGTTTGTCCATTGCTCAATTATTTCATCAATTTCATTAATTCTTCGATTGCTTCTTTTACATTCTTTGTCAACTTCATGACCCATGTGTCTATTGGAACAAAATTATTAAGTGGTTTGTCCAACCCTTCATTAATATAGGTCTATCACTAATATATAGGTTAATATTTAATAATATGAAATATTTATGTTTCTATTATTAAATATGCTAACCTAGGTATATACTTTAAGTTAAATATTTAATATCATGAAATGATTATATTTGTAATATTAAATATTATAAACCTAGGTGTATTTGTCAACCATTTTAGGTTGAAAAGGTAGGTCAGGAGACATACCCGATCACCTTATATAAAAAGGACTTTAGGTCCTCATTTGACATATTTAAGAAATATATCAAATGTGTGAAAATCAAGTGATTTGGTTTTACCCTTGGTAAATAGGGTTTTAAAGGAGTAAGTGATCTTATTGGATGTTAAAAACGTTCTCTAAAGTAAAAGGTTATTTTCAAAGTGGTTTTTACCCTATTGGGGTTTTCCACTATAAATATTGTGTCACATGTGTTATTTATTTCCTGTAAGTATTTATTTATTTACTTATGTTATGATGTAATGTTTATTTTAATATTTATTGTAACATTATATAATATGTAAGATGATTAAATTCATATTTATTAGAATCCTCAAATTCTAACATGGTAACAGAGTGAGGGCCATCCCATTTTAGGAGATAATTTTTAGTTTGTTTCCCTTATTACCTCTTGAATTCACTTGAACGCTCCATTCTTGATTTCCAAAAGCACACCAGGGACATCCCCCTCCACTAGGGGCTCATCTTCCTCCTGCATAAACTCTACCTCTCAAAATTCCCCACCATTCCTATCTCCCCTAGTGACCCTCCCTATCCCATTCTAACTACTCCTTTTAATAAACCAATCTCCTCTTCTAAGGCCATAGCTATCAAAACTAAGAACCCCAAACTTTGTAAAGTGGCATCTCCTCCCTCTGCCCATGTTCTCAAGAGCAAAAAAGAAATGGAATTTGTTCAAAATATTTTACACATTAGCAATGTTGGTCAAGATAATGCCTCATAGGATGAGAGGGATAATACTCTTCTTAGACTAGACTTATTGGAAAAATAGGTTGTGAATATTAAGGAGCTACATCAATTAACCAAGCAGAAGGGGAAGAGAAAATTGAATGATGACGCGGGTATTAAAATTGATCAGACTGATGATATTTATAGAAAATTAAACTCATTGGACAATAGATTGGGGAGGACCAAAGACATACATGATCATAATATGGCCATTTTCAACACCATTAGTGAGTTCTTGGAGCAATAGGTTAGAAGCATTTCAATGTTGAGCGGGATCCCTGAAGCCATTTGGGGGACTGAAAGGGAAAGAAATCAGGCTATTTCAAAGTTAAACGTAAATGATCCAACGCACACTACCACTCTAGTACTTTTCACTTCTTTAAACACTATAAAATCTAGGATTGATAAGGCCTCCAAGAAATAACTCCCCTTGGTCTAGCTGGTTTCATTTTAGTTGTTTCTTTGTTTCGGATAGTTTGTTATTTTTTGGTTGCTTAATTGCTGTTTTTTCCTTGTTTTGCTTTTTCCTAGTAGCTATTGTTTGGGTTACTGTTGGAATTTTATATTATCCGAATTGTGATCCTCTTTTGATGTTTTTTTCATGTTTGATCTAGTTGATGAGCCTTTCTTGTAACTTGGTATAGTCCCTCCAAAACTATTTGCCATTAATTAAAAAACAGAGCGAGGTAAATTAAATAAATTAAGATCAAATGTTTTCTTTTTAATCTATTTAATTTTTACAGGTTTTTTCAACCAACCCGAAAGGGTATTTAAAATGATCAATCCCCCCCCCCCCAATTTATTATTTCTAATACATTTGTGAAATCTAAATTTTTTGTGCGTTTTGAAGAAGTATAATTTATAGGAAAATAATAGATTGTGGTGGACCCCTCTTCGAAACTCTTGGTAAAAAATTTAGGGGTTTCAATTTTAAATCCCTAATTTTTTTGGGGGGGGAGATGTAATATGATATGATTCTTACTTTCATTGACATTTGGAAATTATATGGAATATTTCCTTTTTCTCTAACCTTTGAAAAGTTAATGTTTTTTTTAAGATTGGTGTGTGCATAGGTGATTTCATTCATACCGGTGCTTGAAAACATTTTTACAAGACTAGGTAAGGATCATTAATATTTCAAATATTTCCTTTCTTTCATATAGTTTAAATATGTGCACTCAAATATTCTTGAGGGTGAATACAAGTTAAAAAAGGAGATTACAAGACCCAGGGGAATAGGAAATTAATTTTTTCTATTGGGTTATGTTGTTTCAATGTTCCTCAGTGGTTGATATAACCCCAGTAAAATTCTATAATTTTAGTTTTTCTAAATATAATTGGGCATGTCTCCTTCATGTACCCTTTGTTTAAAATTATTTACAATTTGAATAAGTAGTTAACAACTATAGTTTATATGTTTACAAACTATAAATTGTTTAGTTCATTGATATAAGTTATTATATAAACTTTAAACAAGTTATAGTTTATATAAAAATAAAAATATATAAAATGTGTATTATAGTTTATATAAAACTCTGTTTTTTTCTAATATAGAGTTTTAAACTATATTAATATTTTTAAGGGCATGGATCCTTTCTATCCCCCCTTCCTTATAACATATAAGCTAAGGTTTGAAATTAATAATAAAAAACACAAGGTTATGCTATATTTTATAAAAAAAATGTCTATCCTTTGGTTTAATGTGGCTTATTTTAAACTATGGATCACATTTGTTATGGGGTGTGTGGCCTCCTTACATTGTACCCTTATGTTTTATTACCAAGTGGCATGGGCCACACCTTATCTCCTCCTTTTCCATGTGGGGTGGTTGTTACAAAACCCATGCATAATCTTGGTGGTGCATTTTGTTGAGGGTTGTGTGGCTATAGCCACACAAAAATATTTTTCCATGTAGTATATGTGGCCATCCAGTTATATGAATGGGGAAGTGGTATAGTTGGAGCCCATAATGGTGGGTGGTGACATTTGTAAGTATGCCATGTGGAATACACCATAACCATTTGATGGTGAAGAATAAAACATGGGCCATGAGGAATAGATGTGGGAAATGGTATGTTTGATACAAACGATGGTGGCAATAGGCACATGCCACATAGTGTTGAATGCCCCCTGTGAATACATTGGATATGTAGTGGGAATATAAGCATGACCCAATGAAAATAATAACTTTCCAAACCATGGAATACAATATAAATTCAATGTATCTTAACCAAATAAAATGTGGGAATCATGAGCATAGTCTTATGAGGAGCTCAACTTTCTCTTTAATCTCTTAACACTTGGTGGGTTGTCCATAAGTATTGTGTAGACCGCTCACCATGTATTACAAGTTGGATCTTAAATTTTTTTTATATATTAAATTACTCTCTCATCTATCATGTGATTTAGTGGAGTTGTATTCCACGTGGTCTTTAACTTTCAGGGCCCGCTTAATGAATTGGCTTGTCCACCAAGGCATAGTTAGTTATCAAAAATTATGGATAGCTCGGTTGGTAACTCAATCCTTACCGTGTAACTTGGTTACCCATGGAATGTTTTTTTTTTCTTGATTAATATGATCCTTTATTTATGTGTTACTTTTAGTGACTTTCTTATATACTATGAAATTAAATTAAATTATAGTATATCTTCTAAATGATTAAATAGAGATATTTTACTCTATATTGAGTAAAATACGTTAAAATAACACATGACTTAAAGGATTAGAATAAGATAACGAAAATATGGTAAAATATTATGACGATGTTTATTGTGTTAATGTTATGGATGTTTATGAATCTCTTATCTCCCTAGCTCAGAAACTTAGGATAGATTATGTTGAGACCTTTTAATATTATAGCTAAGATGAGTACTGTTAGGGACTTTATTGTTATTGCTGCTCATTTTTTGTTGGGAAATCCACCAAATGAATGAGAAAAATTCTTTTTTGAATTGTGATTTAAAAGAATAACTTTCCATGTTTCAACCTATAGGATTTGAAGAAACTGGTAAAGAAAACTATGTTTGTAGGTTGAAAAATCCTTATATGGTTTAAAGCAAGCTCCTAGAACTTGGTATGTGAAAATTGTGTCCTTCTTTGAACTATTAGGTTTTGTTAATTGTTGTTCTAACAATGATATATTCACTAAGAAATAAGGCTCACATATTATCATTATATGTATATATGTTGATGAATTTCTTATGACTAGTGACAATTCTAATTTAATTCATAGGATTAAAGAAAAATTAAAGTAGTAATTTGAAATGAATGAGTTATGTCTCTCACTTCATGTTCTTTGTATGATTGTATTTCATTCTATTGTTATTTTTCAAAACACAATATGCAACCATTGTATTGAAAAAGTTTCTTATGATTGATTGTAAACCATTTTCTACTTGCAACAGAACCAAGATGTAATCACTTTTACTCCCATCACAAAAGGAAGGAACCCCCCATGCGCGTTGTCCTATCACCAAATAGAAGATGAGCACTCATCTGAGGCACGCGTGGGTACCGAGTCTCTCTTTTATGTGATTTTAGTGGGAAGCATCATTCATGATTAGTGTAAGAGTTTTTAGGAGGAAAGTTAAGACATACAAGAACCATAGGGCTCAGAACGGCCTCTAGATCCTTGCAGTCACTTCAGATCGAATGCTTTAACAGAATCTAGAACATACATTATGACAGAAAGAATTATACAAGCATTCATACATGGCATGAAAGGAAAGAGAACTCGTAAGAGAGAAATGTGCAATAGAACCATTGATATTCACGTATATATTATATCAGGTAACCTCATTACATTCATTGAACCATTGCAGGGTGTCACAGGGAAGCAGACCACAGTCATGTAATTCACTGGACTTATGTAACTAAGCTACAAAAAGAAAACTTACAACTCCATGCCTAGTACATTCTCCCTTGAATAAATTATCTAATAACAGAGTCTTTGAAGCTATTCTACAGAGCTCTACTCATACTATATCTCAAACTCGCCATGTGTATTAAACTCCTAGTGTCTCTTCTTTTACTCTGCAGGCACTTGTATTTATGATTGTCCTACACTTCCAACTCACCTTCCAGTTACCTCAGATATGGTACTAAGTTTCAAATGTGGTCCTTCATGTGAGCATGCTTCTCCAGGCCAGAGCTTTCCACTTTATCTCATGATGTTCTTCTAGAAGATTCCAAGGCATGCCCCCATCGGGGCCAACTTGTTGCTAGGATGGAATCTTATCCATGCACAAGTGATCATGATTTTCACATGTTCTACCCTAGGCACTTAAATTGACTAAGTCCTGAACCTCCTTCGTGTGCCACATGTGATATGTGCTTCCTTAAACCTTTCTCTTGCGTAGTTTTGCCTTGCGCACCTTTTCATAACTGGGACCTTGTGTTCCTATGCACCTTCATACTTGGTTAATATTCCAGGGGTCCAACATTACCCCATACTACACCTATTCTCCGTTCTTGGAAACACTCTACTTAACCAAGATGTATGTTGTCTAGGGAATCAATGAATAGTCTTACACTTTACAAAGAATAAGGAATGAAAGAATTGGTGAAAGAATGAAGAATGGGGAGGAGCATCAATTTAGCAAGCTAGGGAAATCCTTTTGCAAACCTACCTCTAGCTTATTCCACTCTTCAACCTCTCCCTATGCCTTCTGGCAGAGGTCATCCACCAGGGTGCTTACTTCATCAAAACTCAGGCCAATTCCCTAGGTGCCCAAAGTGTCCACGATCTGTTCCATCTCTTTTCCTAGGTCCTCGAGTTTATCCATCCTCCTAGTAATCTAGGAGTATAGTTCCTTTAGTTGGGCCTTAATTGAGCTCCTTAAAGCCTTAATTGCCTCTGATTTCTTCTCTACTTCAGCCAGAAGCTTGTCCCTCTCTGCCTTGTTCCCCTTATTCTTTTCTTGTAACTCTTTTAGTTTTACTTCAAGTGTGGTGACCAAGAAACTTGTCACCTTATCCCTATCTGTGCATGTATCATATGCGGCCTTTGTAGATTGGGCAATGACCTTAACCTCCATGAGTACTTGGCTATAATTGAAAATGAGTGCTTCTACCCTCAATCTGTCCTCCTCCTTCAAGCACATGGCCACTTCTTCTACAGAATCCAGGGCCAAAGGTCGTCTCTCCACAGTGAGGATGTGTGTTAGATCTTCTATACACTCCAAAAGGGATAAGTACTTCTGTACGCGTGGTGCCAAGTCTGGGTGCTTCAAAAGGAGGGCACCCTTGATAGACTCCATTTTCTTGTACATTCCTACACCTTTATCTTCTCTTCCTTTAACTCATGCCTTAGCTGTGTGCTGATCAGTTCTTCCTGCTTTAGGCTCTGGATCTTCTCCATCATATCCTCTTCCTTCTTCCCTAGTTTTTCCTCCAAGACTCTTATCCTATCATTTCACACAAAGAGTCTAGCCTCGGTCTTGACCGCAACCTTATTAAGTGCATTACAGACTTGCTCGTCCAAGAGCTCCTGAGCATTCACTAAGGGATTGACCCCCTTAGATTCTAGAAATGTTATGAGTGCCCCCTAACATACTTTGAATTCTAGCTCATCAGTGTGGGACTCAAACACCCAAGAGAGCATCTTCTTTGTTCTGGGGTATGCGTCATCTTTTTTAAAAGACCCCATGGCTAGAAGTCTTTATGTGGGCACATTTCTTTGGAAACGCATGCATAACACCTTCTTCATGTCATCAACATAGCCCATTACCTACCTCTTCTCTATATCAAGATTCCTCCTACCCAAGCGCATGTCTTTGGGGAAACTTACTGTTAGAGCAGGACCTCCTCCCAGGATTTCATGCTCTTCTTTCAGTATTCTCCTCCTTCCCTTCCTTTAGCACTATGTCCACACTATGCTCAAAATCTTGGTCTACCAGGACTTCGAGAATTTTTTGTGCTTCTCTTTCTACCACCTTAGTGATCTTCTCCTTTGTAAAACTTATGGCTCCCTACTTTCCCTACCAACCTCTTCATTCCCCTCCCTATCTCCAGTGTCTTCCTCATCTTGTGCGCCCATGTGCCATGTAAATGCGAACTCCTACTTCTCATCTCCACTCTCCTCTTCTGATTCGTAGAGGTTAAAAACTAGTGGCTCCTGGTCTTTTTCAGGCTCATCTTCTTCACTGTCATCTTCTTCACTCTCATCCCCTCTTCCACCCATGTACTTTTCCAAGTTT
Source organism: Taxus chinensis (assembly GCA_019776745.2). NCBI lineage: Eukaryota > Viridiplantae > Streptophyta > Pinopsida > Cupressales > Taxaceae > Taxus > Taxus chinensis. Next base: position 307,611,858 of record CM034154.1, read on the forward strand.
TCAATCACATCTGAGTCAGCTTCCTCATCTTCACTCTACTTTTTCCTAAGAGTTGGCTCCTAAACTAGGGATTCGACCATATCTTCTCCCTCAAGTGATTCTTCATTGGTGAGGGGTTTCCTAGGTGCCTCTACTTCTCATGTCTTCTCCTTCACCGGGGACTTCTTTCTCCATATGTAGGTGTTTGGCTTAGTGCTTGTTGTTGGCATGCTCATTGTTTGACCAGTCGACACACTTGGTGCTTTTTCCTCTATTCCCCTCTTCTTGGGCATGGGCTTCTTTCTATCCAAGGGATCCTCAGGTGTGGAGACTTCATTCTCCAGAAACGCACCCTTCTCAAACTTTGGCCTTATACAGAGGTACACGTACATCGTGGCTCCTCCAGCAATGGGTAGTGTTATCAATCTAGTCATCTAGATCTCGTGTGACACGTACTTTTCCACATATGCACACTTGCCACTGGGGTAATTCATCTTCTTCCTCATCTCCCTATGCTCTTGGTCTAGACTACCTAGTTCCAGCCTTAACTTCTTTGATTCCTTAAATCTGTTCACTCCTACTTGGAAGTATTGGGGCAGTGAACGCGAAGGGAAGCTTACACCAAGGGCTCCATGATTCATCTATTAGCTTGAACCTACCTAAGTAGAAATGTTGCTAGATAGCAAACTCAGCTTCCCCTTCAGTGACTATTGGGAGTTGTTCAAGGATTCTCCACTCTGCCCCGAATGTGTTCCTTAGGCGCATGTACCATTTCTCCAACCGCTCCTTGTGGGGTGTTGTCATTGTATCGCAGGCATACTTTTCGAATCTCTTCACAGGTGAAGGATCCTCGGTGGGGTACTCCCATACAAATTTTTATAGTGTGTCAGGCACCCCAATCTTCACAAATACAATGGTGAGTAAGATGTTTTTGAAGAGGATCATGTCCTCTTCCTTCACATACTTAACAATTTCTTCTACGATGTATGCAGATAGGTTGTATATGGTGCCTTCTGTAATTTTCCTGTAGACATGTAACCAGGGTTTGTTGACCTGTGTCCACCTTTCCTATCCATTCAGCTTAGTCACTAGATGTGTGGCCATTTTCACCATGAGGTCCTTGATGTCTAAAATTTCATAATATCATGACCCCTTCTTATAGGCATACTCAGTGATGGTCTCTTGAATAGCCTCTTTATCACTAAGGTCATCTTCAAAGCTATCTCCCTCACATATGAGGCCTAAAAATTGTGAAATAAGTTGGGGAGTCATGTGCATCTTACACCCTGCAAAGTGGAAGTAATCTTCATGTACCCACGACATCAACCATTGGTACAGGCACTCTAGCTTTCCAAAATAGGGCAACTAATAGAGTTACAGTAGCCCTTCCTTCTCCATTTTGACCTTAATGTCATCATTGTATATTGGAAAACCCTCTGGTGTTAATTTTTTGATGGGGTGCACTAATTCTAGTGACATTTCCTTTTCTATTATGTTTGTGTGGTGATTATAGTCACTAACAGGTACACTTCTTAGGTGGGATTCTCATTCCTTTCCCATCATCACCCCATCTGGGTATTTCATCTCTGCATACCATTCTTCATTTATGTTTACTTTGGGGTTTTATTGTTTGGCCTTGGCCTTGGCCTTCCCTTTCTTGGGTTGTACCCTTGGAATATTAACCAAGTATGAAGGCCCATACGCACGCAAGTTCCCAGTTATGAAAAGGTGCGCAAGGAAAAATCACGCAAGAGAAAGGTTTAAGGAAGCATATAGCATGCGCGGCATGCGAATCAGGGTTCATTTTAAGAGACCTCTTAGAAATTGGAGGTGGAAAATACCTGGAGAATATCCTCGGAACCGGTTTCATGGGAAGGCCAATTTTTTGGGGGTTTGACAAAAACATTTTTGCCCGATTTTTAAGTGGTGGGACAGAAGGCTACAGATTTTTGATAGAGATTTGTTGACGCACATCAATGAGGTTTTTTTATGCATGTCAACCACCTTGTTGACACGCATCAACAAATCTCTATCGTGTGTCTGTAGCCTCCACCATCTGGTCACTGAACAAAAAAATCTCCTTGTTGCACATCAAAAAACTCTCTGTCACATGTCTACTTCCTCCACACTCCTATTGTGTGTCAATGAACTCTCCCTATCACGTGTCAACAAAATCTCCCTGTCATGCGTCAACAAACTCTTTTTCACACATCTATAGCCTCCACCCTCCTGTCACATGTTTACTGTACTTGATAATACATATGCCCCCAGGTGGTATGAGTGAGATAATAGTGTTCTACCTATCGAATAATATAGGATTATATAAGGGATAGTTTCAATGGTAGGCAAAGCCGACCCTTAAAAAAATTAAACTATAATTTTTAGGCGAACAGGTCACTGACCCACACTAGAAAATTTACCTTTTGAATTTTTTTAAAAATGAAATAATATTACGAAGATTCACCACTAAAATTATCCCTGGTGCAAAGGAGGTTTGGGACTTAGTCAATTTGAGCACCCAAGGTAGAACACATGAAAAGCATGATCGGTTGTGCATGGATAAGATGCCATCCTGGTGATAAGTTGGCCCTAATAGGGGCATGCCTTGGAATCTTCTAGAAGAACATCATGAGATAAAGTGGAAAGCTCAGGCATGGAGAAGCATGCTTGCATGAAGGACCACATTCGACACTTGACACTAGATCTGAGGGTGCTAGAAGGCGAGTTGGTAATGTAGGAGAATTATAAATACAAGTGCCTGTGCAGTAAAAGAAGAGACACTAGGAGTTTGAGATATAGTATGGGTGGAGCTCTACAGAATAGCTGTGAAGACTCTGTTAGTGGATAATTGATTCAAGAGAGAATGTACTAGGCATGGAGTTATAAATTTTCTTTTTGTAGCTTAGTTACATAAGTCTAGTGAATTGCATGACTGTGGTCTACTTCCCTATGACACCCTGCAATGGTTCAATGAATGTAATGAGGTTACATGATATAATATATATGTGAATATAAATGGTTCTAATGCATATTTCTCTCTTATGAGTTCTCTTTCCTTTCATGCCATGTATGAATGATTTTATAATTCTTTCTATCATAATGTATGTTCTGGATTCTGTTAAAGCACTCAATCTGAAGTGACTACAAGGATCTAGAGGCCGTTCTGAGCCCTATGGTTCTTGTATGTCTTAACTTCCCTCCTAAAAACTCTTACACTAATTATGGATGATGCTTCCCACTAAACTCACATAAAAGAGATACTCGGTACCCGCAAATGCCTCGGGTGAGCACTCAGCTTCTGCTAGGTGATAGGTCAGCGTGCATGGGGGGTTCCTTCCTTTTGTGATGGGAGTAAAAATGACTACATATTGGTTCTGTTACCAGGACCTCTTTTCAAAGTTGTAGTGGGATATAACATACATCATGATCTGTGTAATGAGTAATGATAGAGTGGTTAACATTGGAAAATGTTGAATCGTGGTTCAAGAGCATGAAGGATGAATTTGCTTAGAGATTCAGCACTGGACCTGATTTTAATGCACGTAGATGGGTAGAAGAGAACCTCTACCATGATTTGTATGAGACATTCTTCTGTTACTTCCTAGTAGAACTATATGAATGGCTTTCAGCCTATGCATTTAGATCAAGTTAGCATTATGGATCACATATGTGGACCAAAGAAGACTACCAAAGGCTACAGGATACAGATTTCACATGGACCCGTGTTGTAGATCATTGGTGGAAAGGAGTGCTGACTAGTTACACTCTTGTGTGTGTCATTTCCCTGTATTCTTGTCCGAAGGTTGTTGAGTTTGAATTTCTATGATAACCTAGAGGAACATTTCTACATGTTATTCCTCTAGCTATGAATATATTGATGGTTGTCATGAGTTTAAAGGCATTCCCAATGGCCGACTAGACCTTTTTGAGCACTAGGTATGAGAGCTTAGGTGGAGGAAGATGGAAGACATCACAATAAAGAAGGAGAGGGAAGAGAGATAGCTCAAGTATAGTGAAGTGCATGAAAGGGAGATTGCTAGACTACGCAAGGCTACTAGTGTGATGGACCTATGGAGATAGACGTTGTGGGAAGGAGTTGAGGTCCACGTGGAAGATGTGGAACCTGAGAAGTCTGTAGTACCCCATCTTGGAAACCACGTAAGGGAGACCCCTTCAGCTTCTGGTGAGAGTTCATCACATGGAGAAAGAAGAGTCGTTGGTGCATATCTGAACCCGCCCAGTGACCGAGCCCTGGCACTTGGTTTTCCCAAACCGAGAAGAAGTGTTATTGACCCAGTTAATATCAATGGAAGAGATAGATCCGCACCTAGAAGGTAAAATTTTAAAGTTCCTTCTTTTATGGCTACACATATTCCAGTATTTGGAGGAGTCTTTGGACAATGAGCAAGTGTACAAGATTTCAGTATCGCATCAAGGAGTGGCACGGGACATAATAGTGGTAGTGAGGTGCCTTCACAGACCATCATCACACAATTCAGTGAGACTATGGAGGCACTTGGCACAGCTCCTATAGGCCCTATTAGACCCAGTGGTTCTGGTGGATCTAGTGGCTCTAGAGGCATAGGACCTGGTAGACCTGGTGGATCAGGTGGTAGAGGAAACACCATAGGGAACCAAGGCTCTGGCTCGGGAGGATAGAGACCCCAGCCACCACCTTAAGTATTCTTTAAAATGTCTCTACATTTACCAGATTATAGGGGCATTGAGGATGCTACAGAACATGTTCACAAGTGTGAACTACTATGGCGCATGAAGGGTATCACAACCCCAGAACGGAAGGCTGGTCAGTTTGTAACCACATTGCAAGGGCACGCACATAGATGGTATAAGAAGTATTACCCTCATCAAATGGTGGTGGACTACACTTCTTTAAAGAACACGTTCTTGGCAAAATTCCACATTCTTGAGTTGAGCATAAGAGCATTAGTACTCTAAAGGAGATCTAGTAAGGAATGACAGAGAGTGTGCAGGAGTATGATGCATGTTTTAAAAATATCTTGTCTAAATTATCATATGATATTCATCCTTCTCAGCATGCACAGTGGTTTGTTGGAGCATTGATCGCCCCTTTTAGAAGGGCCTTGTCTCATAAAACTTTTACAAACCTGCGCAAAGCATTGGAAGTTGTCATGCACGCCCAAGCTATTAGTAGTATTGATACTGGCATTATCCCATTATTGGAGGCTCAGATTGTTGCTGTGGTAAAGCAGTTGGAAAAATTATTTGTGAACTTAGCCCATGAGACTTGCAGTGGTTTGTGGTGAACAGATTGTGAAATAGAGGGACACGTTAAGGATAATTTCCCCCGGAGGATGATACATGCTATGATAGTAGATTGTGAAAATTTTCATGGGGACCATGAAGCAAGTAAATGTCCCTTGTTTCAGTGTGCAATCAGGAAGAATGTGTCTTGTTATTACAAAATTTAAACCTCTACAACCCATGATACTAAGGACTATAGGCTCATTGATCAGATCCATGAGGCCATTGATCATGGGGTGTGCCAAACTAGCATTTCCAGTGGTTCTAAAGGTGATGATCACCGTTATGAGGAGCGCGCAGATGGAGGCACACACAAAAGAGGTTTTCAAGGAGGATTTTGTGGTCAAGGTAACTGTGGAGGAGGAAGGAGTGAGTTCCCACATGGAACATGTTTCAACTATAGATCTATAGAACATTACAAACGTGAGAGCCCAGACCTATTTCATTGCTCATGGTGCGGAAAGAAGCATAAGTATGAGGAGTGCCCAGAATTATTTGAGCATATAAATCAGCAGCACCGAAAGGACAAGGGCACTACAATGGTCAGCATCAAGAAGGTAGACATACAGTGGATGCCTCGGGTAACATGGGATGTAGGTTTGGAACCTATCTTGGTAACAACAAGGGTAGAAGCCCTGCGCGTAAGAGAGGTACCAAGACAGAAAACCCTAGTTTCAAGGGAGGAGGTCATTCATGGAAAGTATCCAGATCCCGTGCATCAAAAGGAGATATAACAAGACACCATGGATGTTATTCAGATCTTACAAGGGGAGATTCAGTGTCTAAAGGAGAAATCCAGGAGGGAAGAACAAGGAAGGAGAGTCAAGGTGTAAAAGGATCACCTGGATGAGGTCAAGGAGAAGTGTAAAATGCTAAGGTAGGAGAATATCACTCCCTTACTAGGATCCTGGTTGAGAGAGAAGGTACCACACACTAGAGAAGAGTGTGAAAGATAGGTTTTGCATGCAAACCTTCCCCGTCATAGCCTTGAATATGACAAGGAGATTGCGTTGAATGCAATTGTAGATGGATGGCTCCTTAGCAATACCCTCATTGACATAGGCACAGAGGTTAATGTTCTAACTTTGGATGCATGGCATTAGATGGGAAGACATGCATTACATCCATCTTCGAATGTGTTGTATATGGAAAACAAGACTAAGTCAATGCCCATGTGTGTCTTGAAGGATGCAGTTATTACTATCCAAGGAGCCAAGTTTATTGGGGACTTCAAAGTCTTGGTGCTCGCTGAGGGGGAAAATTTCCTAGCACTAATTGGGAACCCTTGGTGTTACAAGAACAATACAGACCTTCAGTTCAACAAAGGGTATATCAGCTTTGAGAACAAAGAGGAATGGGTCATTATACCCTTGGCTGATGGGCAGTTGACACCATATATTGAACCATTGGGAGAATATGTTCTAGATTAGATTTATGTGCGCTCAATCAAAGACCCTAAGATGATACACCCTACTAGCGGGTTTATCCAGTTTGAATATGCTTAGTCAATGAGTGATACCACCAGTTTGGCATGTGATAATTGGGCACATGGAACTTACGAATTAATGGGATGGTAGTTGAGAGGGTCGGTAAGAATTACTCTCTCTATCAGATTTTCTAGGAGCAATGTACCCACCATCATCAAGGAGTACCATGGGAAATATCCCACCTCTTTCCATATCCATGAGTGTGAATAGGTCTAGAGAGAAGGCATGGAAGCTTTGACACCATTCCTATGGGTCCACAAGTTATATTCTACACTACAGGGTTACATGCACGTATGATACATTCATTTGGAGACACACCGCCAGATAAGGAATTGGCAAGAGCTCATGGCTAACCTTATTTAAAACTTTGAATATCAGAGTACCAAGCCATCAGTTAATATGGCCTTGTAGGGTATCAAGCACCTTACCATGGGGGATAGTGCTAGGATGGAAGATAGGTTGTTGGAATTACTAGGTGAACCAGGATTGGAGGTGCATTTTAAAGAAGAAGAGGAAGCAGAAGAGTTACAACTTGAGCACACATGTTTGGAAAAGGAGAAGGGAAAGTTGGTATATATAATTGATGGAGAATAATTGGAAAGCTTAGATGTTAGCCATTATATAGGGACACGCGAGGTAGTGGACAGTACAGATACTCACGTGCACGCCTACCATGAGCCTTTAAAAATGAAGAAATTTAACATTGGTTCAGAAGAAGAACCTAAAGAAGCTATGATTGGGGATTACTGGATAGAGAAGGAAGTATCGAAGATCATTGATCTATTGTGTGAATTTGAGGATTTATTCCCACATGGGTATCATGAGCTCAAATGCATTCACCACTCCTTGGGAGAGATGAAGATAAAATTGAAGGATGGTGCATGCCCGGTTAGAAAAAGGCCCTACCAGAAGAATCCTAATTTGCGCATAAAGTTCAAGGAGGAAATAGACAAAATGATAGATTCTAGGATCATTGAGGCAGTGGAATAATCTGAGTGGATAAGCTCGATGGTAATCAACATCAAGAAGGATGGGTAGATTAGAATTTGTTTGGATTATAGGGAATTGAATGAAGTTTGTTTCATTGATCCATTTCTGACCCCCTTCATTGAAGAAATTTTGGAAGGAATCACTGGGCACAAAATCTATTCCTTTATGAATGGATTTTCAAGGTACCACCAAGTGTAAATTGAAAAGGAAGACCAAGAGAAGAAAAATTTTGCCACCAAGTGGGGAAGTTTTGCATATATAGTCATGCCCTTTGGGTTGAAGAATGTGCTAGCTGTCTTTTCATGCATAGTGGTGCAAGAATTCTAGGAATTCATCCATAAGTTTCTTCAAGTCTATTTGGATGATTGGACAGTATATGGTCTAGTTAAAGACCATTGTGACAATTTGAGGTTAATGTTTAAGAGGTGTAGGAAGTTTAGGATATCCCTCAACACTAATAAATATGTGTTTGGGACTTTATTGGGGCATATCATATGTAAGGAGGGCTTGTTGGTAGATCCCGCTAAGGTTACAGTTATTGTGGGGTTAAGGGAGCCTACTAGCCAGAGCGCAGTGCACAGATTCCTTAGGCCTATGGGATATTATAGAAAATTGATTAAGGGATATAACAAGATCACTGAGCCTTTAGAGGAGCTACTTAGATATAAAAGTTCCTTCCATTGGGGATAGGCGCAGTAGAGGGCTTCTAATACATTAAAATATAGGCTTATCACCGCACCTATTTTACTTTTTCCCTCTTGGGAAAATCCCTTCCATGTCCATGTAGATGCCTTAGGGACCGCCATTAGAGAAGTGCTTGCACAGCCAAGTGAAGGGATTGTTGATCACCCTCTATGTTTTGCAAGCAGTAAGCTGACACCAACAGAGAAAAACTATACCACAACCGAGCGCAAGGCATTTTCAATGATCTACATGCTCTTCAAGTTTAGACAGTATCTGCTGGCAACACCCTTTGTGTTTTACACAAATCACATGGCATTAAAATATTTAGTGAACTAGCCTATTCTACAAGGGCAGATATGTCGATGGGTATTGTTGTTTCAAGATTTTGATTTCACCATTGTAGGAAGCCTAGAAAAATAAACTATGGGCCTGATCATCTATCAAGAATTGATTCAAGAGAGGACGTGTAGAATATTAAGGAAGCAATGCTAAACGTGCAACTGTTTAGGTTGCAGCATGTGCCCTTAGATTTGGAAGAAATTGTAATATTTTTAAAGGAAGGGGTGGCGCCGGAAGGAATGAATGAATTGGAAAAGAAGCAATTGGCCATACACATCATTCCCTACATGTTAATCAGTGGAGACTTATACAAGTTATAACATGATGAAGTTTTGCGTAGATGTGTCTTAGAGCATGAGATCCTGGCCATCATGAAGGAAGCACACAGAGGAAGTGCGGGTGGGCATTATGCAGGTGATGCCACTGCATGAAAGATATTAATGGAAGGTTTGTGGTGGGAAACCTTGTACAAATATTGTAGAGACTATTGTAAAGCATGTGACCATTGTTAGCACATTGGCAAACCAAGAAGGAGAGATGAGATGTCTTTGTGCCCTATTCCTTGCGTGAAGCCTTTTAAAAATTGGGTGATAGACTTTATAGGACCTATTGCACCAGCATCGCATAGGACTGGGTCATGTTATGTCATCACTTAAATGGATTATCTCACAAGGTGGGCAGAGGCAGCCTCAACTAAAGACTACACAGCAGTAACAGTGGTAAGGTTCTTATGGGAGAACATTATCTTGAGGTATGGATGCCCACTGAGTTTCACCAGTGATAGGGTACACATTTCCTGAATGAGACCATGAGGATCCTGTTATCATAGTTCATGGTGGCTCATCACAAGACTACACCCTATCACCCATAATCAAATGGAACCGCGGAAGCATTTACCAAGATACTAAGTCATACCTTGACCAAAATTTATGATTTCGGAAGACAAGAATGGGATGAAAAAGTATCGAAAGTATTATGGGCTTACAGGAAAACGTATTAAAGACTGAAAAAAGACACACATTTTCAATTGGTACTTGGCGCGGAATTTTTTTTCCCAGTTGAATTTATGTTGCCTTTTATGTGAATAATGCATGTAGGAGGGTTAGCCGATGAACAAGCACTGGAAGAAAGAATTGATGAGTTAATGAAACTGGATGAGATACGATCACTCACCTGATGGAGCTAAACATCAGAAAAGGAAAAGAAAAAGTCTTGGCATGATCACCACATAAGGAACAAGAAGTATGAGGTTGAGAAGATGGTGTTACTATATGATTGAAAGTCCATTGGTTGGTTCCTTACACAATCTCATACATCCTTGATTTGGGTGCATGCCAGTTACAAGCGTTGGATGGGAAGAAGTTACCTGGACACTTCAATGGGAGTAGGCTAAAGCCCTACTATAAATAATTCTTCTTGGTATTTATAAATAAGGCAATTTTTCCAGTTAGTTTAGAAGTTTCCTTTATGTATTTTTCCCTTTCTTGTGTTTCCCTTTCACGTTGTTATTTTGTTTTGTGCCTTGGGTGCTAGTAACCTTATTGTTATTTTAAAGAATTTTTGAGTAAATAGAGGACCATGCATCACTTTAAGTGTGGGGTGGAGAAAAGTGAAGAAACGTGTGATTAAAGTACCAAGGAAGTTGTGTCGAAAAGCCTTGTTCAGTAGCTGGGTTGAAAGAGGTATATAAAGAGAAAACATAAAATAACGGTTGGTGCCAGGGTAAATCTACTTTTAGATCCCATGTACTAAGAAGGAAAAAGTGCATTTAAAGCAACATGAGGTAGGCAAGAGCAAGAATCAGGATAGAAGAAGTGCCTTCGACATGGGTTACAAGTGTACAAGAGTCTTTTATCAGGCTAGATTGGTTACGCGCTAGAAGGTTGGAGGAGTTTTCATGCAGGAATGGCACGTGAGTGAAAGCACTAAAGAAAGACTTTGTTTGAAAAATCCACATTAAATGAACAAAGTATGATGGTAGGTGAGGTAGCATTTAATGTTCAGAAAAGGGAAAAAACTATAAGTAAAGGGTCAGGGCACTCTCATTTTTACTTTTTGAAATAGAGGAGTTTGAGATATAAGTGAGTTCTATAAACTAGGGTTTTCAGATTCTATCGAGTGAAGGAAGATCTATGAGATTGAAGCGTGAGCAGCCAGTTTGAGCTTGCGAACTAGAAGGGGTTACACGGGTGTGGAAAGAGTTGAAGAGGTGTTGTCTTGTGAAGATTTTATCCCAATTAGGGTTCAAAAAACTAGGGCATAGGTTCAGAAGAGTTGTATCACGGATTTGAGATTGGAGGATTGGAAGAAGTAAGAAAAATTAATAAGAAGAGAGTAGGAGTGATTCGAGGACCTCAACAATGACACCTAATAAACGAAAGGGCAAGGCCAAGGAAAACAACAAGAACCCAAAGTAAACACAAACGAAGAATGGTATGCAGAGATGCAATACCCAGATGGGCTGATAATGGGGAAGGAATGAGAATCCCACCTAAGAAGTGTACTTGTTAGTGACTATAATCACCACAAAAACACAATAGAAAAGGAAATGACATTGGAATTAGTGTGCCCCACTAGCAAACAAACACTAGAGGGTTTTCCAATATAAAATGATGACGTTAAGGTCAAAATGGAAAAGGTAGGCCTACTACAACTCTATGAGTTGCCCTATTTTGGAAAGCCAGAGCACCTGTACCAATGGTTGATGTCGTGGGTACACAAAGATTACTTCCACTTTGTAGGATGCAAGATACACATTACTCCCCATCTTATTTCACAATTTACAGGCCTCATATGTGAGGGAGATAGCTTTGAAGATGACCTTAGCAAAAAGGAGGCTATTCAAGAGACCATCACTGAGTATGCCTGCAATAAGGGGTTGTGATATTATGACATTTCAGACATCAAGGACCCCATGGTGAAAATGGCCACACATCTAGTGACTAAGTTGAATGGCCAGGAAAGGTGGACATAGGTCAATAAACCCTGGTTACATGTCTACAGGAAAATTGTAAAAGGCACCATATACAACCTATCCACATACATCATAGAAGAAATCGTTAAGTGTGTGAAGGAAGGGGACATGATCCTCTTTGGCAACATCTTACTCACCATTGTATTCATAGAGATTGAGGTGCATGATGCACTAGACAAATTTGTATGGGAGTACCCCACCGAGGATCCTTCACCCGCAAAGAGGTTTGAAAAGTATGCCCGCGATATAATGACGGAACCCCACAAGGCATGGTTGGAGAAATGGTACACGCACCTGAAGAACGCATTCAGGGCTGAGTGAAGAATATTTGAATAACTCCCAGCAGCCACTGAAGGGGAAGCCGAGATCGTTGTCTATCAACATTTCTAATGGGAAAGTTCAAGCTAATAGATGAATCATGGAGCCCTTGGTGCAAGCTTCCCTTCGCATTCACTGCCCAATACTTCCAAGAGGGAATGAAAAGATTTAAGGAATCAAAGAAGTTAAGGCTAGAACTAGGTAGTCTAGACCAGGAGTATAGGGAGATGAGGAAGAAGCTGAATCACCTCGGTGGCAAGTGCACATACGTGGAAAAGTACATGTCGCATGAGATCTATATGACTAATCCAATAACACTACCCATCGATGGAGGAGTCACGGTGTGTGTGTACCTTTGTATAAGGTTGAAGTTTGAGAAGGGTGCATATCTGGAGAATGAAGTCTCCATACCTGAGGATCCCTTTGAGAGAAAGAAGCCTACTCCCAAGAAGAGGGGAAGAGAGGAAAAATCACCAAGTGTGCCAACTGCTCAAACAGTTAGCATGCCAACAACAAGCGCCAAACCAAGCACCTACATATGGAGAAATAAGTCCCCGGTGAAGGAGAAGATGCTAGAAGTAGAGGCACCTAGGAAACCACTCGCCAAGGAAGAATTACCTAAGGGAGAAGATAATGCTAAATCCCCAATTCAAGAGCCACCTCTCAGGAAAAAGAAGAGGGTAGATGCGGATGTTGACTCAGAGGTGACCAATAGCTTGGAAAAGTACATGGGCGTAAGAGGGGATGAGAGTGAAGAAGATGACGGTGAAGAAGATGAGCCTAAAAAAGTCTAGGAGCCATGGGTTTTTAGCATCTATGACTTGGAAGAGGAGAGTGGAGATGAGAAGAAAGTGTTTGTATTCACATAGCACAAGGGCACACAGGATGAGGGAGACACTAGAGACAAGGAGGGGAATGAATAGGTTGGCGGGGAAAAGCAGGGAGCCATAATTTTTATGAAGGAGTGGATCACTGAGGTGGCGGAAAGAGAAGCACAAAAAATGCTGAAATTCTTGGTAGACCAAGAGTTGGAGCGTAGCCTGGAAATAGTGTTGAAGGATGGCAAGGAGGAGAATACTAAAAAACAACATGACAGCCTAGGGGGATGTCCCACTATAACAGTAAGTTTCCGCAAAGGCGCGCGCTCGGGTAGGAGGACTCTTGATACAGAGCAGAGGTAAGTAAAGGGCTACATTGATGACATAAAGATGGTGCTACATGCACATTTCCAAATCACTATGCCTATAGAAAGACTTCTAGCCATGGGGTCTTTTGAAAAGGATGGCACGTACCCCATAACAAAGAAGATGCTCTCTTGGGTGTTTGAGTCCCACATTGATGAGCCATATTTCAAAGTCTGTCAAGGGGAACTCATAAGATTTCTAGAATCTAAGTGGGTCAATCCCTTAGTGAATGTTCAAGAGCTCTTGGATGAGCAACTCTATAATGCACTTAACAAGGTTGTGGTCAAGACCGAGGCTAGACTCTTCACGCGAAATGATAGGATAAGAGTCTTGGAGGAAAAACTAGGGAAGAAGGAAGAGGAGCTGGTGGAGAAGATCTAGAGCCTAAAGCAGGAAGAACTGATTAGCGCACAACTAAGGCATGAGTTAAAGGAAGAGAAGATAAAGGTGCAAGTTGTGTACAAGAAAATGGATTTTATCAAGGGTGCCCTCCTTTTGAAGCACCCAAACTTAGCGCCACCCTTAGAGACGTACTCATCCCTTATGGAGTGTATAGAAGATCTAATGTGCATCCTCACTATGGAGAGATGACCTTTAACCGTGGATTCTTCAGAAGAAGTGGCTATGCACCTGAAGGAGGAGGATAGATTGAAGGTAGTAGTGCTTGTTTCTGAGTATAGCCAAGTACTCACAGAGGTTAAGGTCATTTCCCAATATACGGAGGCCACATATGATACATGCACAGATAGGGATAAGGTGGCAAGCTCCTTGGTCACCACACTTGAAGTAGAACTAAAAGAGTTATAGGAAAATAACAAGGGGAACAGGGTGGAGAGGGACAAGGTTTTGGCTGAATTAGAGAAGAAATCAGAGGCAATTGAGGCTTTAAGGAGCTCAATTAAGTCCCGGCTAAAGGAACTATACTCCCAAATTACTAGGAGGATGGATAAACTCGAGGACCTGGGAAAAGAGATGGAACATATCATTGACACTTTGGGCACCTAGGGAATTAGCCTAAAGTGAGCACCCTAGTGGGTGACCTCTGCTAAAAGGCACAGGGTGAGATCGAAGAGTGGAATAAGCTAGAGGCAGGTTTGTGAAAATATTTCCCTAGTTTGCTAAATTGATGCTCCCCCCATTCTTCATTCTTTCCCCAATTCTTTCATTCCATATTCTTTTTAAAGTGTAATACTATTCATTAATTCCCTAGATAGCGTGCATCTTGGTTAATTAGAGTATTTTTTAGGATGGAGAACAGGCGTAGTGTGGGGTAATGTTGGACCCCTAGAATATTAACCAAGTATGAAGGCACGTAAGCATGCAAGGTCCCAGTTATGAAAATGTGTGCAAGGAAAAAGCACACAAGAGAAAGGTTTAAGGAAACACATATCACACACGGCCCGCGAAGGAGGTTTGAGACTTAGTCAATTTGAGCACCCAGGGTAGAACACATGAAAAGCATGATCAATTACACATGGATAAGATGCCATCCAACCATCATGAGATAAAGTGGAAAGCTCGGGCCTGGAGAAGCATGCTTGCATGAAGGACCACATTCAACACTTGGCACTAGATCTGAGGGCGCTAGAAGGTGAGTTGGTAGTGTAGGAGAATTATAAATACAAGCTCCTATGGAGTAAAAGAAGAGACACTAGGAGTTTGATACACATGGCGAGTTTGAGATATAGTATGGGCGGAGCTCTACATAATAGTTGCAAAGACTCTATTAGTGAATAATTTATTCAGGAGAGAATATACTAGGCAAGGAGTTTTAAATTTTCTTATTTTAGCTTAGTTACATAAGTCCAGTGAATTGCATGACTGTGGTCTACTTCCCTGTGACACCCTACAATGGTTCAATGAATGTAATGAGGTTACTTGATATAATATATACGTGAATATCAATGGTTCTAATGCATATTTCTCTCTTATGAGTTCTCTTTCTTTTAATGCCATGTATGAATGCTTGTATAATTATTTCTTTCATAATGTATGTTTTGGATTCTATTAAAGCACTCGATCTGAAGTGACTGCAAGGATCTAAAGGCCGTTCTGAGCCCTATGGTTCTTGTATGTCTTAACTTCCCTCCTAAAAAATCTTACACTAATCATAGATAATTCTTCCCACTAAACTCACATAAAAGAGAGACTCGATACCTATGCATGGCTCAGGTGAGCACTCAACTTCTGTTAGGTGATAGGTCAGTGCACATGGGGGTTCCTTCCTTTTTTGATGGGAGTAAAAATGACTACAGAAGTTGGAATAAATTTTGATCCTAAATATGCATATGAAAAAGGTTGATCCTATTTTATATACGTTGTTAGTTGATAGTTTTATTTATCTAACTATAACTAGATCATATATTTCCTATACATTAGAATAACATCTAGGTTTATGCAGGAACCTTTTTAACAGATCATTGGAATCTTGCAAAATTAATTTTTAGACATATTAAAGGAACAATCAATTATGGGTTGCATTATACTAAGAATGAAAATTCTATCTTATATGGATTTTTTTATTCTAACCATACTGAAGTTGTGTTATAAAATATACTGGATATGTGTTCACTTTTTTTGGTGTAGGAATCATTACTTGGAACAAAAACTGCAATCAACGGTCTTCATTTCTTCTACTGAGGCATAGAAGTACAATGGAAGAAGTAAAGAGGCCATGTGGTTATAGCGGCTATTGGTAGAAATACACATGGAAGCTAAAGGAAGTATTCTTCTTCTATGTGGTGGTCAGAGTTGTATTACTCTTCATTAAGAATCTAGTTCAACATCCGAGGACAAAGCACATTGAGATACATATATGCTTCACCCGTGAGAAGGTGCTAAGTGATGAGATAAATTTCAAGTTCGTGTCAACTGTAGAGCAAGTTGTTGACATCTTCATAAAGCCCCTGAGTGCTACAAAGTTTTGTCACTTTTGTGAAAAACATGGATTGTCAGAGTTTCCATTGAGGGGGAGTGTGCATGACAATGTCACATCCTAATGGAACTTGGTGTTTGTGAAAGACCTTCAAGAATTTGTAAAAAATACCTTCAGTCAAGTGTAAAGACCTTTCAACATGTATACCTCCTCATATTCTTTTTTAGAAAGAAGTGTAGAAATATCTTAAAGGAGGTCTTAAATAAACTCTTTAGTGATATTGAGTTTATTGGTAAACATCTAGTGCAATCATATGGTTGAGGAAGTGCTTCGTTATAAAAGGATCATATATGCTTGCATTCAATAACCTTTTATGAGAACCTGTGAGAATATGTAAAACTCACAAATCATGCATATGCCCTGATCATAGGATGATCTTTAGGATTCCAAATCCTTTTGTACAAAAATGTAACTTGAGTATGTGATGAAGGAGTTATAATTCCTTCACCTGATATGCTAGCCTAAAACCTTTATGTTTTAAGGATTGTAAATCTTGTAGTGTACCACGGGAAAGTAATCTATTGGAATATTTCATCCCACTTAAAATTAAGGGGGAGTGTTGTAACATAATTATTAAGTGGTCTGGCCAACCCTTAATTAATATGGGTCCATCACTAATATATAGGTTAATATTTAATAATATGAAATATTTATGTTTCTATTATTAAATATGCTAACCTAGGTATATGATTTAGGTTAAATATTTAATATCATGAAATGATTATATTTGTAATATTAAATATTATAAAACTAGGTGTATGTGTCAACCATTTTTGGTTGAAAAGGTGGGTCGGGAGACATACCCGATCACCTTATATAAAAAGGACTTTAGGTCCTCATTTGACATATTCAGGAAATATATAAAAGGTGTGAAAATCAAGTGATTTTGTTTTACCCTTGGTAAATAGGGTTTTAAAGGAGGAGGTGATCTTATTGGATGTAAAATAATTTATTTAAAGCAAAAGGTTATTTTCAAAGTGGTTTTTACCCTATTGGGGTTTCCCACTATAAATATTATGTCACATGTGTTATTTGTTTCCTGTAAGTATTTATTTATTTACTTATGTTATGATGTAATGTTTATTTCAATATTTATTGTAAAATTATATAATATGAAGATGATTAAATACGTATTTATTAGAATCCACAAATTTTAAGTGTCCACAGCATAAACCTTCTTAATAGCCTGAATTGCACTTGTGTTGCTACTACTGGATATCCATGACTATAATGTCAAAGGTTTTACTACTTAGTTAGGACAAAAGGTACATATTTCATCATCTAATTCCCTCAATGTGCCAACTACTTTGGGGTTCTTGTGGTACTCCTCAAATGGGTTTTATGGCTTAGTGCCAAGTACTTCACATAGTTATAGCAGTTAGGAAATATCCTTGTCATTTACACCTACAAATACAATGTGTAGTGTTCATTTTATCTTGATTAAAAGATGGTATTTTTTTAACCACCAGTATTTTACAGAGGCAGCCTATAATTAGTAAAAAAAATTATTCTTCAATCAAGGCAACTTGTAATTAGTAGTTTAATGTTTTATAGCCACCTTTAAGAGTTGGTCCTACAAACAAAGATTAGAATATTTTCCTAAGATAGGTAAATGAAAAGACAATAGAAGAAATTTCATTTTTATAATTTTCAAGGTATCTTATAAAGCACGAGGAAATAGCATATGTGTGAACAAGATTTTATTAATAAAAGAAAACAATATTAATTCCCTTTAAACAAAAACTAGAAAAGTCAAGATCACGTTTATGATTTCCAAGGCCACTTATAAAACACAAAGAAAGAGTATACACATGATCTCACAATTATTAAGGAAAAGAAAGAGTTTATTTCCTTATGAGTTCTTGAAACATAAATAGATATGTATAAATAGAATTAAATAATCTAAAACATGGGTGATATTTGAGTAGAAGAGATGGAAAAAGTAAAAAATTGAAAAACACAGGCTAACTACATTAGCGTGTGGAATTTTTGTGCTCTAGCATTCAAATAACACTAGTGTGTTTAGTTTTGTGATCTTGTGTTACAAATAACCTACAAAACAAAACACATTAAATAGACAAAAGAAGACTGAACACTAACACATTCAATGCAATGTTAGCGCAAGGATTAACAACGCTATGCGTGAGCTTAAACAAAAACACATGTTGTGTTGATAGTATCTCATGGAATATGATGGAAACATAGGTAGTGTTGAAATCAGCACATGTACTTTCACACTAGCACAGATATTGTGAACGCTAGTGTATGCAGTTCTGGAAAATTAAAAAAACTTTGAAATATGGCCAAGAGGATGGTTTTTTTAATTTTAAAGTTTATGTGCCTCACCTCAGAGCCTAAAAATTTAAGAGAAAGGTTAAATGGAAATAAGAAACAAAAAAATAAATTTATATCACAAAATTATGAACTAAAATGAAATAAATAACATGGGTTTATCCTACTAGGCATGACAGAATGTAAACAAGGAAATAAACAAACAATAGAAGATAAATAAATAAATACCATATTGTTACCTTCATTGTAGATCTCTTGAAAACCTCAAGATAGGACCATAAGCTTTAATCTTGTTTGATCTTATTAAACTTTTTATTTTATATGTTCTTTTATACTAATCTCCAAAGATGTGTTTGTAGATGTTACGAAAATATTTTCACAAGAATGTGGATTTCAAATTGGCAGTAGTTGGATGTAATTTTCTCAAAGCTCGAGGGATGGATTGATAAAGGAAATGGAAAAATTTTATAGTTGAGGGTGAGGCCATGAGAAGTGGATCTTGGGTTAAATTACCTCTAAATGAAATAATTATAATTACCTAAAATAGTAAGATGACCATGTCTATGCAGTTGTAGCTTTGCAGGGACAATCATTATCTTTGAATTAATCCAAGAAGTGGTTGTATAGGCATTATTGTAAGCTTCTAGAAGTGGAGTGCAATGGATTATGAGTAGAGAAAAGAAATTGATTAAATAACTAAATTAATTAGTATTTAATTGTGAGGGAATAATTAACCATTTATTTAGTTAAATGTTTAATAATATTAGCTTTAAGGGTGTAGGAATTAATTTAATTAATTCCAAAGGCATAGTAGACTTAAATTTTTTAATTCTAAGGGGGTGGGAATGTGACTTAGAACATAGAATTAACGTAATTAATTCTAGAAGCTAGTATTTAATTGATGGAATTAATTTAATTAATTTCAAATGGGTATATTGCAATAAGATAGAATTAATTTAATTAATTCTATTTGGATAGTAGTGGGATAGAAATATTTATGTATGTTTAGGGTGTCTACAATTTTTTAGATTTAAAACACATTAGCCCAACCTCCCCTCCACAAATGGATAATAGATTCATAAAAACCTCTCATCAAGAACAACTTGGTGATTTACCCCTATGCTAAGGATTTTTTATTGTTGTTTTTTATTTTGTTTCTAAATGGGATCTTGTTGTCCTAAATAGAACTTGGGTTTGAGATGAGCATAATATTATGATTAATCCATGGTTCATCTCTTGCAAATTATTTATTGAGTCTCTAAATGTTATGCATATTTGGGTTATACTTTTGAATCTACCACCGCCTTTCTAGTTTGAGTTTTGTTTTAAGTTATTGGTCATAAAGTAGGAATATACATAAAGTTTGACTCTGCTACATTGATTATCTCCCACATAAACTTATCTGTATAGTGGATGATATTGATATCTTATCAGAGCTTCGATCAACATTTTTTTCATGTGGAAAACCATCCTTGGGTTCAGCCATTGGAGTATAAGATATTACCTTTCCATTATCATCATTACTTTGAAACTAGACATTTTGTGATGGACTCTAGTTTCCTCAAACATAAGCAAAACAAAGTGGCTTTCTAGGGGAGGGATGCTCTCCTTCAACACTTCTTAGTCCATAACACCCTTGTAGATTCACATGAATTTTCCTCAAATTCTCAAGTGGGGGACGTAGATTCTATGGAGGGAGTTCAATCAATAATGGCTCATTAGCTTACTCAAGTGGTTACATCTCATAAGGGGAAATGGTTGAGATGAAATTTTATACTTATTTTTATTAAGCTTCCTACATTGTAGGTGCCTCCCCTACTATAAAAAATAGCCTATTTATTTGATTGAGGGATTTTTATTTTCACTTTGATTAATTTCTAAAGTGTTATGGAAATTCACAACACTAAAAAGCATTGAATGGTTTGTAATAAGTGGACTATTATCATTAATTAATTTCCAAAGTTAGTTATACACAATATGAAAAATGTATTCATGTTTGAAACTATTGTAACAATTTATAAACAATAAGTACTTGATCAAATACACGAGAAGAAAGAGAAAATTAGTTTTACATAGTAGAACATGGATGGTCTAAATGTGAAGGAGAGTGGAACATGGTGATTAGGAACTATAAATTCTTCTATTAAGGTTTTGGAGTTGCAAACTCAACATGGGAAGGACCTTACAACTATTATACAATCTAGACATATTCTATATGGTCCAAACTTGGAACTATATGGTCTTAGATCCTTTGAAAATTTGGAGCTGCAAATTTATGTGTGCCTCACTTGTCTAGAAATGGTATTGTTTATATGTCACTCTTTCTTGCACAACTTCAAGATGACTTGTAATAACGTGTAACAAATTAAAACCCCTATCAATCTACATAAACCTTGATCAGGTAATTAGCAACCCAAAAGGGTAAAATATGCATATAGTGAGGCTAGACTATCCTTATCAGCTAGACTCCTAACTATTGAACCAATCCAAGTGTTTTAGTGCATGCCTTTGTATCAATATCAAGCCTCATGTAGTTCTCCTCAGTGTGTATGTAAGTTTGAATAGTTATCCATCCTACTATGGGTACCCTCATGTATCTTGACACCAAGATAGTGAGCTAAGTATGTAGTATCGAATCTACCTAGTGTGGTAATAGTGACATATGGTGTGCCTCAGCTCTATGACCCAACCCTTTGTTGATTGAATGTAACATACCCATTTTAAGACTTTAGAAACAAGGAAAAAAAGTATCTTAAATAATTTTATCTTTTCTAAAATATTACAATTTAGAACACACATTCCAATGAAAATCCATCTCACAACAAAAAACCATATGCAGCTATAAATGACTCAGTGAAACACCGATCTCTTATGTTAAATTATAATGTGTATACTATGTATTCTTGGTTCCTTTACCCTTTTAGGGGAACCCAAGTGTTATGTCTAAGAGGCCTATCTGAATATTTTTTATTGATATTCATCTAAAATCCTACATCTTAGACTAGGTGACAAGCAAAATGCAACAAGTTGCTTACGATACTTTGGCTAGAGTTTCTAAACATGTTTAACATGTTTAAATTCCTAAACTACATACTCATTGAAAGGAATATTTCCCTTACCACACTTTTTTATGTTATCTAGAAATGTCCTTCCTAACTTTTGTCAGTTCAATCTGATTCAATGTTTTAACCTAGACAAGGGAAACAACATGCACTTGTGTGGAAAACTACTCGTGGTGACTAAAGATACATAAACATACTCAATTGAATTAAATTTATTGGGTGTTTCTAGTTACCCTAAGTTAATAAGAGTTGACCTCAATACAAAATCATGTTTCTATCCCTGTTTAGGGTGAGACCATGATGCAGTCTTCTACTTATGTTAATTGAGTAAAATAAACTAAGTGGGGTGTTGAGACATGGAAAGTTACATCATAGGATCCTCGTAATGACCCAAGTCATTACGAAGGTAGTATGCCACATGTAATGTGTATCAACATCCAAATGAGTTTCCTCAACTGGACTAACATACTTAAGATTATAAAGTTTATCAACCTATTTAATCATTGGTTGTACAAGATTAATGATAACAACTCTTTTAGATTCAACTAAACATCATTTAACCTATAAAGGATACAAGGTGTGAATTACATGAGAGGTAGGTATGCAGATATAACCTTCTTTTCTAACCATTCCAAATACATGTTTATGTTTATCTTATATGTATCATCTTATATCATATAATGACATAAATAATCTCAATGATATAGAGGTGTGTTCATTAGATCTTTTCTTACTTCATATTTTAGCTTAAAACAAGCTTATTTTAAAAATTTACTATAAACTTCATAATGATGAAGTCAAAATCCTTTTAGTTCCCTTTTTAAGCATTAAATTTTTTATTATATAAATATTCCTAAGGAAGAACACAGTCAACCATCCTCATAATCTATTCATAATACTTAACAATATCTCAATAAATTTTTTCGATTAATTACAAGGAAAATATCCTTTTTCCTTTGACAAGGACTAATGACCTAATTATGAAAATAGATCACATATATTTTAATATAACAAAGAATTCATTCACATATATATAATTCAATCATATTCTCTTTCCATTATTTAAGGATCTAATCAAGAGTATCAACTATTAGTTGTATCTCTTTTATGTGTAAATAAATCAACAAATATTTCATATCCTTAATTCAAGAGTCTTATATATGACAAGAACTATCAATTTTCTCAATCCCATAACACTTAAGTACTTATCTCCACTTCATTAATGATATTACTTAATAATACATCCCGATTTATGCCAATGAAGGTATCACAATAAAGTAGTAATCAACAATCATCAAAGCATTTATTTATCAAAAAGGGAGTGATCCATTCACTGGATACAAAAATATTTCAAATATTACAAAGTGTCGTTACAACAATATAAAACTAGTTTTATTACATCTTCCTTTACCGAAAAAATTACATCTCAAGAAATGTCGCTACATAATCATCATAATAAAGAGACAATTTATTTAGTAAAACATATGTAACGTTCTATGTCTTTCTCATTTCATCTTTTATGAAATCCATCTGCAAAATTGTTAACATGAGTCAGTTCTTATGAATTGAGCATGATAAGTTCTATAACATTAAAAAAAAATCTTTTATCTAATTTTTTCATTAAAGGAACCCTATTGTTTATGAAACAGTTCTGAAATCACAAAATAAGATAAACAGATAGACGTTTCCCAAAATATTACAAACCAAGAAAGAGAGAGAAATATTATGAAATAGATACATAATGTACAAGCAAGGAATAATTAAATCATCATAGTTAACCCTAACTCAAAATCCATATGATCTCATTCAACGTGCTAGAAATCAAAACAATAGTATCAAAGAAGGGAGAAATTCATATTTCCAATCCTAATCTTATCTTCTCAGTCAAGTTCCAACTTATACTCCTCACCTCAACCTATTCTGACTTTTTAAGAAGAATAAGTACAAATATATACAAAAATACCCCTTATTAATAAGTATACTAATTTATTAATAAAAAATTTCATGACCTGAATAATAACTAAAAGACTAAACATAAACCTAATTATCATTCCATTGATCCCTCTTACCTATCTTAGGCTCAACACAAAGTATATGAAGTTTGTTGATCAAGACCAAGTTCTACCACTAAAGGTAAGAAAGGTTTATCCAACTAAATATTAAAATAAGACCAATATGACTCACTGTAAAAGTTCCCTATAACGCTGAGTTCATTTCAGAGTTAGAATCTTATGTGATCAATACATAAAAAAATATTCAGGCTTCACAATAACATCATCATCTGAAAGGTTCCCTACAAGATTTCATTTCAACCCAAGTTCAGAACTCAATACATTTAAATAAAATCAAAATACTTAAAGAGATAGGGCCTATCATGCCTGATAGATATCTGGTCATCTATTATTTGTTACAAATCTTCCAGTAAAGCCTCGATAGAAATATTTCCATGAAAATTCCAGTAACCAGCTCTGAAACTTCCTTTTCCTCCTCATAATCTTCCAGCCTTATTTTTGTTACCATCACCACCATGCAGGGTGAAATAATCATGCACAGACTCAAACTAGAGGTTCAAAATAAAAAACCACATGCAGAGCTACAAGCTCACCAAAAAACCAAATGAACAATGCAAAACCAAAAACCATTATTTCTTCCAACTTCCCCTACTTCCTAGGAAGTTTTTCATAATTTCCAAGATTATTTAATGAAAATAATACTATCATTCCTTCCTTATCTCTCATCACTACCAACTCATATTTGGTTATGACCAAGTTTAAAATTTCATGCGTCTAAAACTTTAGCAGAGATGTCAACTCATCATTCATTAAACCTTCATGTACTCACCAAAAGTGGTGGCAACAGAGAGTTTAAATCCCATTAAATCCCCTTAAATACTTAGAGGTTAGTACCAACGACATCCCATAGTATGACTTCCATGCCATCCCCTTAGGTTAGTCCAAGTATTAGGTTAGGTTCATAACATTAGATTTAGGAACCAACTTAGGTGCTTAGGTTAAAGTCTATTAGTTTAGTCTTAGATTGTCCCCTTTTTAATAAACAATCATCATTAATAAAAGAACCTAGTAACTTAAGATAAGATTTCAATCTTAGGAACATAGATTTGATTAGGTTCCTTTAGCAATTAATGAAAATTGTCAAATACATCTTACCAAAAGAAGAATCAAAATGACGTTCCAAGATCACATAAGAAGGATGTGAGCAAAAGAGGTTACTAATGATCCCAAGACAGCCTAGGTTTAGAGATCCCTTAATCTTCCTAGATCAATCAAGGTGACCTTAACGTCATGAAATTGAAATCATGCCTTAGATCATTGAAATCGATTTAAGGAATAACTATCCTACATTAGATATTATGAATACTAAAGCACAAGTTCAAGTGCAATAAGGACTATGATAGATTTTAAACTGAATCAATTTCTTATATCCACATGCAGTGAATCTTTTAGCATAATAAGGAATGAAATACTTCATTTTAAATTCAGCATAGACATGGAATAATTGTATCTATTTCTAGAAGATAACATATTATCTACAGAAAGCATGATTACTTAGTTCATAAGATTACATCGTCTTCAGAAAAAAAATCATATATCATCGTTTGTAACTTCGAGTATAGAAGTCATCATAGATATCAACCATGTTAGGGGAATTACATACCTCCCTCCTGAAAATCATCATCATCCCATGATTAACTTAGTCCACATTTTTAAACAAGAAAATTAATCATAATTATAGTTCTTTTATCCATAAGTTCTCAAACAGAAACCAGATTTCGAGAAATTCAATTTTTCATAAATTATTACATCATTAAAATAGTTGTTCTAGTATTAATAAATACAGTACCTTCCCAAAAATGGTAGAATTAAATATAGTTTAAAACAAAGGCTTTAATTGTTTCCTATAATCAGAACTAATTCTATTCAAATAAATGAGGAAAATGAATTTTCACATCCTCAAGGTTTTCCCATGTTTTACTTTCTTCATTAAATCGGTCCCACTAAACCTTACATTGACTAATTTCATGATTCAAAAGTGCAACTGGCAAGTTTCCAACACTCTTATGGGTTCAACCACTATTATTCCTGGGTCTTGGACCTGCAAGGAATCCGAATTTAACACATGTGATAAATATGAAATGTATTTCTTAAGCAAAGAAATATGGAAAACATCATACATTTATGAAAAAGCAAGAGGCAATGCTAAACGATAAGTTGCAGGGTTGATCACTTCAAAAATCTCAAATGGTCCCACAAAATGAGGTGATAATTTGGCTTCCTTACCAAAGGTTATAGATCTCTTTTTAGGCTTAACACATAAAAATACATTTTCACCAAGTTTAAAGTTCTTATCGATCATTTTCAGATATGCATAACTTTTCTGCATATTTGTAGTTCCTTTTAATCGTTCATGAATAATTTTAACTTGTTCCATTTTAGTAACTATTTCAGATCCAATTATCCCTCTATCTTCAATTCTATCCCAACTAACTGGAGTTTTTCATTTCCTTCCATACAATGCTTCGAAAGGTGCCATTTTCAAAGAGGCATGATATGTATTATTTTAAGAAAATTCAACTAAAGGAATATATTCTTCCCATTTGTACAACTGATCTATATAGTACATTTATAACACATCTTCTAAAACCTGATTAACTCTCACAATTTGACCATTTGTTTCTGGATGGTATGTAGAACTAAAATTTAGTTTTGTCCCTAAGGCTACATTTTACATTTACCAAAAATGAGATGTCATTCTAGGGTCCCTATCAAATATAATCAATTCAGGTACTCCATGAAATCTTAAAATTTCAAGGAAAAATATTTTCACTAAAACAAGTGAATCATCCTTAAGATTACCAGCAATAAAATGTGCTACTTTTTTCACTTTATAAACAAAAACAAAAATAACATCATGTTTATTTCTTGACATAGGTATCCCCTGAACAAAAACTATGCTAATTACCTACCACTTATATTGTGGTATGATATGAGGATATAATAAACCAGCTGGGTCCATATGCTTCGTCGTAACACGCAGACATTATAAGAAGTATGAAACAAAATGAGTTATGTCTTTCTTCATCCCTTTCCAAAAATATTATTTTTTTACATTAGCAAGCATTTTTGTAATACCAAGATGTCCTGAGTAAGGTGAATTATGAAATTCCATCATTAAATTTTTCCTTAACTCATTTCCTAAAGGTACATACACTTGATTTTC
Organism: Taxus chinensis; assembly: GCA_019776745.2. NCBI lineage: Eukaryota > Viridiplantae > Streptophyta > Pinopsida > Cupressales > Taxaceae > Taxus > Taxus chinensis. The sequence continues at coordinate 307,638,623 of CM034154.1, forward strand.
ATATCTCAAAATTCCTTTATTTTCGAAGTTAAAACCTTTATATCTTACGTCATTTGGATTTGCAACAAGTGTTGTTTTTATCTGTTGAAAGTAAAAATTAGATTCCATGATACTTTTTACCTCATCCTTAAACTAAGTTCGCAAGGTTATAAGTGTAGAAATATGTTTCCTACGACTTAGTGCATCTATCAATCTATTTTATTTTCCTTTAATGTATTTTATGCCAAAATCATATTGTGACAAAATATTTAACCATCTTTGATGTCTTGCATTTTGATTTGGCTAAGTGAAAATATACTTCAACCCAAGATGATTAATCTTTAATTCAAAAGGTCTTCCTAAAAGATAATGTCTCCATACTTAAAGTGCATGAACTATGGCAGCAAGCTCTAGGTCATGGGGAGCATAATTCAAATCATGTAGCTTGATTTTTCTGCTCTTATATGCTAGAACATGATCATTTTGTAACAGAATACCTTTGAGTCCTTCATCAAAAGTATCTATAACTACTGTAAAATTTCCATTTGGATTTGGTACAGCCAAAATAGGTCCAGATGTTAACTGATCCTTAAGATTTTGAAATGTTGATTCACATTTATCACTCCACACAAAATTCTTGTCTTGCTTTTGTAATGAAATTATCAGGGCAGTAAATTTTGAAAAGTCCTTAACAAACTTTCTATAGTAACCAGCAAACCCCATGAAGCTTCTAAATTCATGTACATTCTTAGGTGCATGACACTTAATTATGGAAACAATCTTGGATGGATCAACTGTTATTCCATCCTTACTTATGGAATGTCCTAAGTAGTGCACTTCTGTTTCATAAAAACAATATTTGTACAACTTACCGTATAACCTTCTCTTTCTTAAGATTTCAAGGACTATTTCAAATGCTCATGATGCTCATCAATGCTTTTAGAATAGATAAGAATATCATCCAAGAATACAAGTACAAACTTTTCCAAGTATTCTTGAAATATATTATTCATTAAATTCATAAAAGCTACAGGTGCATTTGTCAAGCTGAAAGGTAAAATTGTGAATTCATAATGTCGATACCTTGTTCTAAAGGTATTTTTATGGATATATTCATCTTTGATTCTTAACTGGTGATACCCAGAATGAATATCTATCTTATAATATATTGATACACTAAGAATTTGATCAAAAAAATCATCAATTCTAGGAAGTGGATATGTTTTTTTATTGTTGTTTTTTTTAACATCCTATAATCAATACAAAGTCTAAGTGTCACATATTTCTTTTTCTCAAAAATTACTGGTGCTCCCCAAGGTGAGACACTTGGTCTTATCAAACCGTTAGATAGCAGTTATTGTAATTATGTCTTAAGCTCTACCAGTTCAATGGTATTCCTTTAATAAGGTTCCTTGGAAATAGGCTCAGTTCTCGATTTGATTTCAATCGTGAAGTTAAACTCTTTTTTGGGTAGAAGACCGAGTAGTTCTTCTTGAAACACATCATTGAAATATCTTAACAATGGAAATTTTCACAAGAAATAGCTATCCCCTTTAGTTGTTTCATAAATTTCTACTGCATAAAAAGTGCAACCTTGATTTTTGGCCTTTTTAAGTTGCATGGATGACAATTTTTTAATTGAAATTTCTTGTTTTACCCCTTGGATGTTTGTTGTTTTTTGCAGATCATTAAGACAAATAATGTGTTTTTCAAAACAGTCAACTTTTTCTTTATGACTAGCAAGCCAGTTAACACCTATTATGACATCATATGACCCCAAAGGAGCAACATAAAGATATACTTTAGTGGAAAAACTAGGTAATTCTAGGACTACTCCAAAAATACATTTACTAACAGTATAGAAAACATTATTTCAATAATGAACAGTCCAAGATTTCTCCATTATTCCATATTTTATTTTTAGTTTTATAGCTAATTTACTAGAAATAAAGCATTCAGTAGCTTTAGTTTCAAAAATTATAGTAACAGGTATATCAAATAACTTACCTGGACCTTCTATGGGCGTAACTTACTTTTCAGCTTGTTTATCAGCTACTACAACATGTATCTTATGTTATTGATTGTTGTCATATTTCTTTAGAGGGCACTGATTTGCATAGTGATCTTTACCACAATTAAAACAACCCCCTACAGGTCCTATTTTTGGTTTAAATTTATTTCCATCCCTGAAATTACTATTTTTTCCTCCATATTACTTATTTCCATTGTTATTGTTCTTTGCAAAATTGTTTCAAATGTTTGTCGCATCTTTATTGGTTGATGTTTTCTTATTGTTATCGGCTACAAATTTATTTTTAGCACAAAAATTTTTCCATGGCCCCTTTTTTGGTGCAAGAGATGAAGATCTTGACAATGAATACTTGAAAACAATATTGACACAGAAGCTTTGCACAGAAACAAGACAGTGCTTGTGTATTTTATTAATATCAAAATCAAGCATTACAAACAAATGAGAGAGATGCAATATTTATAGATATTGGACAGCTTCTATCTCATCCACAATATATGGAAACAAATCATCTAATTTGAGAAAATATGCAAAAATAGCATATTTCCCCTAACTGCCCCTATTTACCCTCATGGAAATCATCTGGGAACAAAATATGTAAAATATAGAACATGATCCCATAAACATTAGGATGATAACACTATCACATAGTTAACTAACAACTAACGACAACTAATATCTATTGAAATAAGTTTAAAGTATTTAATTAAATACTTTAACTTATTACATTTATTTAAATATCAACTAATGATGAATTAAGCTAAGTTTTATTCATAACAGAAGAAGAATTAGTAATTTTTTTATGGTTCTCTTCCTTATGGGTAGAAATTTCTTTTAATTTATATTCCTACTGAATGGATTTTTCTACAACCCCTTCCATAGTGGTTGGGTTGTGAACATCTTCTTCACCCCCTATGATAGGGTTCAATCCCATAATAAACTTATGTATCCTAAACTTCTCTTCAGTTTTATATTGAGGTATGTACTTAAGAAGTTTAGTAAACCTCTCCCAATACTCTATTATAGTTAGTTTTTCCTGAATTAAATTTTGAAATTCAGTCATCTTCTGATCCTAATAGAGATGTGGTAGCCAACATTGCCAAAAGTATCTCTTAAACTGATCCCAAGTGATGTTTAATTCATCTTTACAGCTATCCCACTAGGAGGATGCCTCATGGGAATGTAGATAAGGTCCCCATATATCTTTTGTTTCATCTGAGAAGTTCCTTATTGCAAACTACTTCTCCATTTCACTGATTCAGTTCTTAGCTCCATCCCCTAGTGTAGTATTATCAAAATTTCATGGACTTATCCTCTTTATGTCACATGTGAGTTCGTCTTTTAATCTTGCTTTTTTTATTTTTAGGTTGATTGGGTACATTTGCATTTGCATTTACAACATTGTTATTTGCTGCATTGTTATTATCAATGCCCAAATTTCCAATATTGGTGTTATCCCCAGGAGGTGGTTGATTGTTATTACCAGCATCTTCTTCCTCCTCATTACCCATAACTTGTTGTTCAATTACAACCAAATGATCTCTTGTGTCCATTAAGGAAGAAAAAATATGATCAATTTTTTGTGAGGTAGTGCCTCTCCACCTAGAGGTAGGTTATTTGCAGCACCTCCCATTGTTATAGCCATTTTTTGTTACAAGAAAATTATTTTTTTATCAGATATGGACTCAACAGCTCTAATATTTGAAAATTTCATCTTTGATACCAAGATGTAACATCCCCATTTTAAGACTTTAGAAACAAGGGAAAATAATCATCTTACATAATGTTCTCTATTCTAAAATATTACAGTTTAGAACACACATTCCAATGCCAATCCATCTCATAATAGAAAACCATACGCATTTGTAAATGACTCGGTGAAACACTGATCTCTCATGTCAATTTATAATGTGTATACTATGTACACTTGGTTCTTTTACCATTTTAGGGGCACCCAAGTGTTCTTTCTAAGAGGCCTATCTGAATATCTATTACCGATATTCATCTAAAATCCAAGGTCTTAGACTAGGTGACATAAGAGAACGTAACCAACAACTTGCAATACTTTGGAAAAAATTTATAAACATGTTTAATATGTTTACATTCCTAGATGGCATACTCTTCGAAAGGAATATGTCCCTCACCACACTTGTTATGTTATCTAGAAAGGTTTTTCCTAGATTTTTTCAGTTCAATCTTATTCAAGGTTTCACACTAGAAAAGGTTAACAACATGCACTTTTGTGGAAGACGACTTGTGGTGACTAAGGATACATAGACATACTCAATCAGATTATGTCGATTGGGTGTGTCTAGTTTCCCTAAGTCAATATGAGTTGATCTCAACACCAGATCATGTTTCTATCCCTGTTTAGGGTGGGACCATGATCCATTCTTCCACTTATGTTAATCGAGTAAAAAAAACTAAGTGGGGTGTTGAGACATGGCAAGTTACATCATAGTATCCTTGTAATGACCCAATTCATTATGAAGGTACTATTCCGTAGTTGATGTGTCTCAACATCCAACTGAGTTTCCTTAACTAGACTAACATACTTAAGATTATAAATTTTATCAACCCATTTAATCATTTTCTAAAATATTAATGATAACAATGCTTTTACATTTGACTAAGCATCATTTAACTTATAAAGGTCGCAAGGTGGGAATTACATGAGAGGTAGGTATGCAGATATAACCTACTTTTCTAACTATTCCAATTACATGTTTATGTTTATCTTAAATGTATCAAATTATATCATATAATGACATAATTGATCTCAATGATATGGAGGTTTTTTCATTAGATCTTTTCTTACTTTGGCTTTTAGCTTAAAACAAGCTAATTTTAAAAATTTACTTTAGACTTCATAATGATGAAGCCTAAATCCATTTAGTTCCCTTTTTAAGCATTCAAATTTTGTTTACATAAATCTACCTAAGGAATAACATAATCAGCCATCCTCATTATCTATTCATAATACTTAACAAGATCTCAGTAAATCTTTTTAATTAATTACAAGTAAAATATCCTTTTTCCTTTGACAAGGAATAATGTCCTAGTTATGAAAATAGATCACATATATTTTGATAGAAGAAAGAATTCATACACACACATTATTTAAGGATATAATCAAGAGTATCAACTATTAGTTGTATCTCTTTTTATGTGTAAATAAATAAACTATTATTTTAGATCCTTAATCCAAGAGTCTTATATTTGACAAGAACTATCAAGTTTCTTAATCCTATAACACTTAATTACCTATCTACCCCTTCATTAATGATTCTAATTAATAATACATCTCGATTTATGCCAATGAAGGTATCACAATAAAGTAGTAATTGTGATGCCCATTAAAACTACCCACTTGAGACCCAAGAAACAACCTACGATTAGTTAGGAAAAATTATGGAATAATTTTTTTTATTAGAAGTGCCTACAACCAGGTTGTAAGACAATAGTTGACACTAACAGGTTCTAGAACAAGATTAATCTACTATAACATACTTTTCCTTTATTACAATTATCAGAGGTCACAAGGTCCAAATTTTAGGGTTAGAAGTTTCAGTTAGGTTTAGGGGGTAAATTAACACCATACCCACTCTCTAATAGGATCAGAGTTTCAACTTGATTTTTCTCAGACTTAATGCATCCAAATTTTCCCTAAATCATTTCCATTGGATAGGAAATTTTCTCACCTTTCCAATGATATAAAGAAGTCCTCCTAACTCCTTATAAAACTTTAGATATGGGCTAGCGGACTTTAGGGATCGAATTTTCCCCCAAGGGGACACATGTCGAGTGGGGGAGGAAGCCCGTTTACCGAGACGGCGGGTCATGGGGCGGTGTTGGAAAATTTTCCCCACGCGGGTGAAAATTCAAAATCTCTCCTGCACCTCCACGGGTCCTCTGGTGGACACGTGTCGCTCCGCTAGCCAGGCGGTAGCGAAAGTGAGGGAAGGGCAGGGTGGCAGGGTTTGAGTGGAAAATTCACCCAAGGGGAGAGAAAAAGGATGAAAGGTGCAACCGGGTCCACGCATCCATAGAGGAGATGATGCCAAGGCAAGGGTGGGAGTGTGGGGCCATGGAGGTTTCAAAAAAAAAATTTCCAAACAAAAATTTCAAGGGAAAAAGGTCGAAGGGGTTCTGCCCCCTCCGCTAACATGCCATGCTGCCACGTGGCAGCGTGTGATAGGTCACGGGCTGTTGGGGAGAAAGATTTAAAAATTTCTAAAAAATTTAAAAGGCCCAAGGGCTAAAATGAGGCCACACCTCTGCCCTTTCCCCGTGATGACACGTGGCAGCCTCTGATTGGATGCAGGCCGGTGAAGAAAAGTTCAAAAAAAATCCCCATGAATTTTTCAAAAAAAAAAAATTCTAAGGATATTTTGATGGGAAATTTTTGGGTCGTGGGCCCGCAAGGGAAAATTTTCCCAAATTTTCCCACCAAGGTAGGAAAAATTTAGCTAGAAAGCTCAGTTTTGGGGAAAATAGGACTTTCTGGAAAGCTCTCGATGACCTCTTTGCACAAGAATCATCAATTTTTCATTTTGATAAAGTTTAAGGGGTCAATTTTACGAAAACAATCTATAGGCTTTAAAATAACAAACTGGTAATTTTTAACTTATAAATTTTTAGTTCAATTTGATCTTCTTCTTCACTCAACATACCAAACAGACATGGAAGATTATTCTTGGAAGGATTTAGAATGGTTTAGGAAGGTAAATTTTCTCAATTGATTCTAATTTGAATTTTGTCCAACAATTGACAGAAAATGGCTGTGAAAGGGATTGGGTTTGATTTTGCAATGGATAAATTGTTTTCTTAAGTGTTCTTTTTCAATTTGAGTTCATTTTTAATACAACATGCCAAATTTTAATGTTTCCAAGTTGGTTATAATGTGCAGGCCCGAATTGTACATTTTAATTAAATAGTTGCCAATTTTAAATTTACAATAGAGGTTCATTTCTAGGAAAATTTATATATCAATTTTATCTTTTAAGTGTGATTTTTTATTTCTAATCTAATCTAACACATTTATTTTTTTATAAACAAATCATTTCAAAGCTAAATTGTAAAGTCTGATTTCTAATTTAATATGTTTCAAAAAGAGGCAAAGCAATATAATTCCTTCATACATATTCCCTTTTTTTCCATTTTCTAAACAAATATTTTAATCACATTCTGATATTCCAATTTGAATCAACAATGTAAATGAGAGAATATCTTACAATCCTTTATTGACTTCAAAAGAAACACTTCTTTACACTCTTCCATTCCTTGAATACAAACAACAGAATTCTATTTCTTTCTAATAAACAGAACAGAATATAAATGCCTTTCACATTTCAAATATACACTTTCATAATCAATTACATACATCTTTCCTTCACAAAATACTTTAAAATCTCATCCACTTCAAGTGGGAAAGATTACAAATAAATTTATTTTACAAGGACTCTCAAAAGTACATTTTCCTTTGCTCTAGAACAACAACATGCAAGTTTTCTTTTTCTCCAAGCTGATCACAACAAAAGTGGGGGAAAGGAAACTCTCTCTGCCCAACCAAGACATCCAATGAAAGGAGAATGATTCCTTCATCATTGGCCCTCGAGCCCCAACCACAATACAATAACAGGTGTGATTCAATCCATGACAACAATTGGCTTCTACAAACACACAACATTATTTCAACATGAATAATTCATTATAAAACATAGTCCACACAAAAATAGCAATTTATAACTGTATTTGAAAACAATCAAAACAAAAATCAGGCTTGATCATGCAAGCCAAAGAAGCAAGGACTATGGGGGAAGCTGCTTATGCCTCCCAAATGGTAATTGGGCATCGACCACTAACAAACCACCAATAAAATTTCACCTCACATATCCTTATGCCCCCCACAATCCCTGCTTATGCCCCCCACAGATTTCCTTATGCCCCCCACAAAGTAAGAAATGTAAGCTATTTATTTTCCAGGGTGGATCCTAAACCCAAACTCCCTCCATTAAATTTTGATACCCATGGCATTCCCTTATGCGCCCCCCACATGGATTCCCCATAGCCTTCTCCTACACCATTCCTATGGCAGTCTACCCATACATCCAAACAAAGCATAACAACATTCACCATTCACACAACACAACAAGAAAATAATAGCATGAAAGAAAGGTTAAATGCCTACCTCTCCATGTTAGCTTTTGTTTCCAAACAGAAAGCTTCAATGCCCAAAATATAGTTCCAAAACAATAATATCCAAGCATGCAAAGGTTCTCTAAACTCTTTCCAAAGTAAGAGCTCCCAACACAATAAAATGTGCCCCCAAAGGAATTTGTAAAATGATTCAACAACCCAAAACAAGCAAAGAGTTTGAATTTTATAGAAGAGGGAAGAGAAGAGGATGATGTGGATCCATGTAGGATGCCACATCACACATCCTCAAATTCAAACACAAAAAACAAAATTTCATTCTCCAAAGCACAATAAAGACGTGGGTGAAAATATGACAATTTACTTGCACACTCCAAAATCCCACACCCCAAAGGACTGCAAATTAAATAAAATGTAAGAGAGTGCAATCAAAACTTGCAACATGATTAATATAATGCATTAAAAAAGTCTAAAGTCACCCCTCCAACCATAATTATGGTTGGTAAATTAAATTGAGAGGTATGGGACAAGTTTTACTTGTCCCACAATCCTCCAAAACTAGCTCCCAAGGACAAATTCGAATTTCCATGGAGGTGGATATTTCATACTCTAAAAACTAACTTACACACTCTTACACAAACATACACATCCCTTACATATTTACTACAAAGAGCCAACAACTTCTATTATTACTTTCTCATTTCCCAATTTGATTTATTTAAATTTTAACCATATGATTTCTCACATTAATTCTTCACAATTTAATTAAATAAAAGAAAGGAACACATTGCTAATAAAATACATACAAATAATAATAAAATTTAACCACATTAATAAAATACACAAACTCATGGTCACATATAAAGGTGATCCCCCCCATGGGAATCCCTAACATCAACAACACAACACAACAAAACAAATTTCCATGCTCACCGTGTCAAATTCACCTAAAATCCTATTATGGTTGGTCTCCAATCCCTCGATATTTGTTGTGATTTTTAACCTGCAAAACACAAATACCTCCTTTGGCCTTGTGGCCATATCAGGACATCCAAAATGCATATAAATATAATCACAAAATCATCTAAATATGTGAATGAAAACAACATCAAGGTAATTAATCATTATCACATATAATTTATATCAACAACGATATCATCATCATATAATATCCAAAATCACATGTCCAAACAACATCCATAAAACATCCATGTCAAATAGTATATCGTCATGCATCATAACCAAATGAAGATCAACAATAATCCATGATCAAATGTCTAACATCATAGTAATCAAAACATAGTAATGCCCATCATGTAATCAACCATATCAAAATAAGTATCAATAGGTGTCAAAGGGAAGTGGGCACTACAGTAATCAACAATCTTCAAACCATTTGTTTATCAAAAAGGGAGTGATCCATTCACTGAATATAGAAATATTTCAGGGATTACAAATTGTCATTACAACAATATAAAACTAGTTTTATTACATCTTCCTTTACCGAAAAAATTACATCTCAAGAAATTTTGCTACATAATTATCATAATAAAGAGACAATTTCTTTAGTAAAACAGATGTAACTTTCTATATGTCTTTCTCCTTTCATATTTTATGAAATCCATCTACAAAATTGTTAACACGAGTCAGTTCATATGAACTGAGCATGATAAGCACTATAACATTAAAACATTGTGCTTTTATCTAATTGTTTCATAAAAGGAACCTTGATGTTTATGAAATAGTTCTAAAATCATAAAATAAGATAAACCGATAGACGTTTCCCAAAAGATTATTAAATCTATAAGTAATGTATAAGAAAGGAATAATTAAATCATCATAGTTAACCCTAACTCAAAAACCATAACAGCTCATTCAACATGCTAGAAATCAAAAAAACATTATCAAATAAGGGAGAAATTTTTTTTTTTAATCCTAATCTTATCTTTTTAGTCAAGTTCCAACTTAAGTTCCTCACCTCAACCTATTCTGACTTTTCAAGAAGAATAAGTACAAAGATATATAAAACTACCCCTCTGTAATAAGTATACGAATTTGTTATTCAAAAATTTAATAACCTGAATAATAACTAAAAGACCAAACATAAACCTAATTATTATTCCATTGATCACTCTTACCTATCTTAGGCTCAACACAGAGTATAAAAATTTGGTTGATCAAGAAGTTATACCACTAAAGGTAAGAAAGGTTTATCCAACTAAAGATTAAAACTAGACCAACATAACTCACTGTAAAATTCCCCTGCAACCCTTAGTTCATTTCATAGTTAGAATCTTAAGTGATCAATACATAACAAATATTCAGGATTCCTTAAAACCTCATCATCTGAAAGTTTCCCTAAATGAATTTAATTTTAACCCAAGTTCATAATTCAATACTACAGTCTTAAATAAGCTAAGTAGTCCCTTATATATTATTAAGAACATAATTATATTCCAATGATAATGTTAAATACATAATAGCCAATTCAAAGCAGTATAAAAGATCACAATATTATCCAAATGATGGAATTCATCCTAATGAAAGGATCCAAATATTGAATGAAACAATAAATAATAGACAATACAATACACAAACCATCCTAAGGGAAATCATAAACCAGATTCAATAGTATCACGGTCGTGAAGATGACATGACAACTCAAGGTTTCCAAGACAACGTGAAATGCAAATAGGAAATGAATTCCGATACACACAACATATTTCCAAGTACCAAACTCAAAAATTGGAAACAACTCTTAACAAAGAATCTCTTAGAAGAACAATACTTCCCTCACATGAAGAAAACATAGTTTTCCCAAATCACCACAACACTAAAACTTTAGTTTAAGTTAAATAAAGCTTAGAAAAATCAACCCAATGTATCCTCCCTTTTGCAGGGTAACCTAGAATGGGTTTGAGTTCTAAGAAGGCTCAACGACTAATAAGAAAGAGAAACATATAATAGTCTAAGTTCAAATCTAGTCACCAAAAGAAATCACCATCATCCAAACAAGGATGGCAAAGAGAATGAGTGAACAACATCCCTCTTACAAAATACTCATTTACAGTCAACAATCTATGAATGCCTTCCACATTTCACATAAGATATAATAAAGGAAACCAAAATCCCAAAGTGAGTTTACAAAAATATGAAATATATGCCACAGAACAGAACCAAACCATTGACAGTATTACTTTCCTATACGACTACCATCCAGATGAGGTTCGAGAAAATAACATTGATTTGATACAATTCATATTTGGGGAATAACCTAAAATAAGTATATCTCATATCTTAAATGAACTGTATACTCATTAAAAAATACAATCACGAAACAAGTTGAACAAAATAATGGGTATGCGTGAAAACAGACCAAAACATAAAACACGATATTTTCTTAACTCGCATGCGTAAACCTTAACTACCATATGAACTCTCCTACAAATTTAGTTTCCAAAAAATAACAATATCGAGAGCACGCAAGTCAAAATCTATAAATTTCAACAAAACTAAGTTACTTATTAATGCATATACAACCTTCATTCTAGGTAATCATTCAACAGATAAAAACATAAATCCATTCCATTTCCAAAGAAGGTTCTACTTCAAATTACCTAAACACAACTACAATAATTACAACCCTGAATTTGTATTCCACGTAAAAAACACAAAAATAATTATACATCCAAAATAATCAAGTCAAACGCCATTAAAGAAAGGAAAAATCAAACATGAACTAGATCCAGGAAATTTCCAAAAGAGTAGAGTTCTTTTAATGAATAAATTTAAATAAAATTAGAAGACTTAAAGAGTAGGGCCTATCATGCCTGATAGATCTCATGTCTTCTATTCTTTTTTGTAAATCTTCCAGTAAATCCTCGATAGAAATCTTTCCATAAAAACACTAGCAACCAGCTCTGAAACTTCCTTTTCCTCCTTCTTATAATATCATAACCTTATTTATGTTACCATCACCACCATGCAAGGCCAAATAATAGTGCACAGACTCAAACTAGAGGTTCAAAATGAAAAACCACATGCAGAGATACAAGCTCACCAAAAAACCAAATGAATAATGCAAAACTGAAAACCATTATTTCTTCCAACTTCCCCTACTTTTTAGGAAATTTTTCACAATTACCAACATTCATTAATACAAACAGGACTATCATTCCTTCCTTATCTCCCACCACCGCCAAATCATATTTAGCTATGACCAAATTTAAAATTTCATGCATCTAAAACTTTAGCAGAGATGTTAATTCATCATTCACCAAACCTTCATGAACTCGCCAAAATTGGCAGCAACTGAGAGTTTAAAGCCCATTAAATACCCTTAAATACTTAGAGGTTAGTGCCACCAACATCGCATAGCATGTCATCCATGCCATCCCCTTAGGTTAGTCCAAGTATTAGGTTAGGTTCATAACATTAGATTTAGGAACCAACTTAGGTCCTTAGGTTACACTTTATTAGTTTATTCTTAGGTTTTCCCCTTTTTAATAAATAATCCTCATTAATAAAATAACCTAGTAACTTAGGATAAGCTTTCAATCTTAGGAACATAGATTTAATTAGGTTCCTTTAGCAATTAATCAAAATTTTCAAAAATATCTTACCAAAAGAAGAATCAAAATGACGTTCCAGGATCACATAAGAAGGACGTGAGCAATAGAGGTTACTAGTGATCCCAAGACAACCTAGGTTTATAGATCCCTTAATCTTTCTAGCTCAGTCAAGGTGACCTTAACATCATGAAATTAAAAGCATGCCTTAGATCACTGAAATTGATCCAAGGTATAGCTATCCTGCTTCATATATTATGAAGATTGAAGCACAAGTTCAAGTGCACTAAGGACTATGAACGAGTTTAAGCTGAATCAATTTCTTATATCCACATGCAATGAATCATTCAACATAAGAAGGAATGAAATACTTCATTTTAAATTCAGCATAGACATGGCAGAATTCTATCTATTTCTAGAAGATAACATAATATCTATAACAAACATGATTACTTATTTCACAAGAGTACACCATCTTAAGACAAGAATCACATATCGACATTTGAAACTTCAAGTACAAGATTCATCATATATATCAACCATGTTAATGGCATTACATTGAAAATTGTTAGTACATTAATATTAAGTGTTATAGTTATATATAAACTACAATTTATAATTAAATAAATTAGAATATATAATATTTTAACTTATCTAATATAAACTTTAGGTTTCTAGTTAAGTTGATTATTATAATCAATTAAATTAATGGTTGGGGTGCTTCAGGAGAAGACACACATTTTGAACCATTTAAACTGACCAGTGGGGTCAGGCAAAATAATTCAATATGGTTAATTAAAATTTATGTGAAGGGGAGTGAGGTCAATGTAGTGATTATTATTGGATTGTAAATGTTTCTCTTCAATGGAATATTACCTTGTTCACAGTGGTTTTTTACCATTTGGGTTTTTTCCATGTTAAATACATGTTTCATATGTTATTTTTTATTTTATTGAATTATAATTTAATGTTGTTTATTAAATTTCATTCATGTCATATTTAATTTGATTAATTATTAATTAAGTGTTTGGACCTCAAAAAACCCATGTGGAATGTTTAGAATGAAGTTAAGTAGACTGTTTTGACCTAGTTGGTTTCTTCATACTTATAATAGGGACTATTATAGATTATGTGTAGTTACTTTGTTTAGATCTATAAACCCTTTGAGTGATTTTAGAATAATATTTTCAATAGAAGTTTGTAAGATCATCAGGTGAGTTGTAAAGTGACATTAGATTCCTTTTATATCTGTATGTAGGTGAAATATTCTATTAGGGATGACCTTGGGAAGATGAAATGACCTAAATAAGATCTTAAATATGAAATTTAAGTCAATGAATGTGAATGGCTAGGTACACATAGGTCAAAAATATTGAACCTTATATCCTGAACCGTCCCTATGTTGTCAAACCAAAAATATGAAAACCAAAACTGAAAGTTATGTCATTAATAGCAAAGGTTTAATATTAGTGTTTATGGTGTTTTTCATTAAAGTGATATAAATGCTGAAATACCAAAAAATCAAATAGGAAAGGGATTAGTGATACCTACACCGACAAACACAATGTCAAGTGATTGGATATAAACACTAAGAAAGACTTCTTTTTCCAACTGAGAAGATCTACATACAAAGACAACTAAACAGACAAATATTAGATAAATATGTAATAATTTTCTCAGAGAAGGCCAATCCCAGGAACCCAAAGGTATTCCTTGAAGGGTGTACAATCGTTTGATATAATTAAGTCATTTGATAATTATAGGATACATGAAAATTATTTATAACTAAAGAGTCATAGGAAGATCCTACTCTTTGTTGTAGGAAGCATAGACTAGGATTTTGGCAAGCTCAAATTCCTAGAATTAATCAAACCAAAACTACTCTGTAGCTTTATGTTCTTCTTGTATGATATCGAGTTGATCCTCGATGTCTTCAACTTCATGTGTGAGAGTGATTGCACACAAACTCATCTCATGTGTGATATCAAACTATTCCCACATAAAGTCAACTAGATGATCAAGAGATCATATATGTTGGTGATGGGGTGTAAAGGACCTAAAACAGTCATCTACATAACATGCATCTTGCAAACAACTGATTAGATAAAAAAAAATTGTTGAAAATATGATAGATTCTAGAAATGACTAAAAATATAGGGATCGACGGTGATCAGGAAAAAAATACTTGCTTTGATAAAATGATGTAAAATTGATTGTTTGAAGGCAATATAAAATCTGAAAATGCTAAGAGAGACAAAGGGGAACCTAGGAGAAAATAAGATTCAAAAAACAAATATTCAAATGTATTGGAAGGACTAATGATGAGAGAAGGGACTAATACACCAATCGAAAGTGATCAGAAATCGAGGAATATTGTTGTTAAAATTGTAGATGTTCAAAAAGTTGAATAAATGATTAAACGATGGATAGATTATGAAGTTGATATGAAGGATAATGTAGATAAGTTATCAAATTCTATGATTAATAAAAAATAATATTAACAAAGATAGATAGCAGTGTAATAATATTGTTAGATATTTTGAGGGTGGCAAAGCTCTTAAAAGGATTATCTGATGATCTGATGAGGTTCTCCAAGAGTTTAATACCATGGTGCTAATGATCCCAAGCGTAATGACATTATATGCAGGTGTAGAATTTTGTTGTCCAATCCATCTTTTAGCTAGCTAGGAAATGGAGGAAGAGGGTGGCTAAATAGAATCGACGACGTCCACAATTATCACCGGTTATTGTGGATTGACATTTATTTTCTTGTAGATGTAGAAAACCAACAAATGAAAACCACTTTCCATTTGAGGTTCTGGGTTGTTTGATAAATGGTGAGAGGTTAGGTATTTGGGTAGGAAGAGGTGAGGAGTTAGGATGGGTAGGATAAATTAGGCTAGGTTAGTTTTAGGTAGTCAGAGGAGGGTAAATGAGGTTTTATAATAGTAAGAGTTTACAATGGTAGTTTACAATATAATTAGGATAGGGATACCAATGACATTAGTGATAATGTGATTAATGTGTGGCAGGTCACATAAGGGTGAAAAAATATTTCAACATTTGCCCCATTTTTTTAGTTATCTATACGAACAGGCTATGAGACAAAACTAGTGTAGGGATGCCCCCGTTTTTTATAAGGATATTGTTCCTCCTCAACCCAAATGGATGGCTATGTTGGTCATTAGATTGAATATATTTGGATTTTTTAGATAATTTTTCTTTAAGTTGCTCTAGGATTTGATTATGTTGGTCCTCAATTCTACACCCCCTAGTGGTCTGACATCGTTTTCTTAGAAAGGGGGAATGTTTGGATGGTCATAGACCAGATTGTATTTGGAATTTAGTAGCTAGGGAGGGGTCTAACACTTTCCTTGGGGTCAAGTTTTGAGGTGATTGAGGGGATGGCCTCATCCTGCTACTTTTGGTCCTACCTTGAACCAAGTTGAGAGGACGCATGGGGTAACTTGAATGTAAATGGGGAGATAGATTCTTTAGTCCTCAAATTTTTTCAAATGAGGGATCAATATTGGATATCATAGCCATTAATACAAAAATAAATCTCACAAGTTACCAAAAAAATTATTACATATGTTTAATGCACCATACATAGGTTACTATAGACAACAAATTTCATTTTCTCTTATATTCTATTGATAGTAGAATTAAAGCTAAAGGGTAGTCTCGATGATATTTAGAAACAGAGCATCTTGCAATTCTGGAAAGTATAAAAAATTGGATTAACTAATGATAGTTTCTACAAAGAAATATTTGCATTCATTGATAGCCAACAGATGAAAAATTTTAGTACAATATCTAAAATACTCAACACAAATTATCATGCAATAATTCTAATAAAATATTTACTACTTCTACTCTAGTACACCCAAGATACACTCAAATGATAACAAAAATCACTTTGAAAAAATGATTGGAGTAAGGATTTTACAATTAAGTCCAATATTACAAAGTAAATGATCATAGAACAATATTGAACTAATTACAAAATCACAACCATTGAGGACTGATCTATTGTACTACACAAAGAAGTAACAAACACAAGAATATAGCAGAAAATATAACTCATGAATCAGCAATTTGACATACATAACCCAGAACATGGGAATTAAACTTAGAAGTGGAGATATTTCATTTAAATATTGAGTTTCTTAACAGGGGAACATAAATAAAATTCTTGTAATTTTTTTCAAGGCTTGTACATTACAAACACCTTGAAAAAAAAATTGGGAAACCAAAATCTATATGCATTTCAAAAAGGAAACATGCAATGTTCACAATTATATCTGTCAACCTTTTTCAGAAATAGAAAAACTAACCCCCATTTGATATGAGTATAAGCCCCCATATTTAACCAAATTTGGTTTGGTCTTACAATTTTACTCCCCCCCAAAGTAGTAATTGAATCTCCTCCTTGTTCACAAGGAAAGATATTTAATTAGAGCGGGAATGTACTTTATCTAACTGAAAAAAAAAAAAAAAAAAAAAAAATTGTTAGTATTTTGGGATCAATTTCAAGCCTTTACTACCACATATGCAAAATAGTTAATTGATACTGCCAAGTGCACTTGTGTTAATTTATTTATGTTTTTATCCAACCAAACACCATCAATTTTTGAATCAAATGATTCCAAATTTAATAGCTTGAGGATAAATTTCCAATGAGACCAATTTTGTGTGATTTGGAGTTCTAGAAAAAAAATTATGACCATTTGAAATTTTGCATGTCGATATGAACAAGAGAGTGACACGTGATAGCTTTTGATTAGATTCAGGAATTATATTTTCCTACATATCTAATTCCCTAAAATTTTATGTTTTTATGTGTATTTTTATGCATGTATGTTCCATTATGAAATGCGATCCAATAAAAAAATGCCACGCACCTTCACCTTCTCATATTGTTCTCTTACTTGAACTACCCCCAAAAAAATATGATCCAATGAGAAAGTTCCATGCACCTTCATAGTGTTAAACTGTTTGATAACCTTGATTTATCGCCATGAAACATGAGCTAATGAGTAAGTTCCAAGCTTACTTCACAATTCAATTTCATTTACAAAAAGTGTAAATCATAAACCAATGAGAAATATCCATGCACCTTTTCATTTTCAGACTTGTCATAGTACGAAGCATAAACTAATCAGAAATTTCCACATTACTTTACAATTTACATTTATTTATAAGGACCTTATTAAAGTGTGAAATGTGAACCAATGAGAAAGATCCAAACTACTAGAAATGTTAGTCTTGTCAGAGTGTGAAGAATAAACCAATGAGAAATACCCACACACCTTTATGGTTTCATAGTGTCAAGTTCTCTTGCTTATGTGTTTTCCTTTCATTGGTTGCATGGTCAGGACTTCACATCACGACTTATATTTGGGCATACTTCATCATTGGCTTCATAGAAATGTTACTACATATCCACCTTGATCTGACAGACCACCTAGACCCGAATCCTTATGAAACATGGTTCATTCCAAAAACTTGAGGTCTATTGGAGCCCATATTCTCACCTTACATCGAAATGGTGACATGTTTCCACCATCTTTCATTGATCTTGTGCCATCTTGATATCCCTTAACTCTGTCATGTTTCTTTTTGACCTTGTTGATTTTATTTACCCCTCCGCACACCTAAAATTCTAACCCTGGTTGATTCTACAGACATGAAGTATGTGAAACATGAATGGATTAGAGAGGCCCTGAATCTTGCCATGTGTCCTCTTCCTTGTAGGAATTTGAATTGCTTAGTGGTGCAGATATTTCACACCATGTTGGCTAGATTTTCTGCACAGTTAAAACCCTAGGCAGTCATGAGATAAATCTCCCTATTTTACTGGTGAGGCTCCCGTGTAATATGTTTATCAATCTGGTAAGTATAAATCCTAATAACTATTTACATGTTTTTTACTTTAATTACAAATATGATGAACCATAGCTTAACAATTCTACAACAAGTAAGCAGTGTTATGAAGTATTTGCAGAAGGGGGAAATAATAGAATTTGGGAAAGAATAGAGGAAGATATGTAATCCAACCAATATTTTATAGGGTTTATCTCATAAACATAGGTTAAATAAACAAGTAGATCTCACAATATTCAAAAGTAAAGGAAAGGAAAAGCTTATAATCTAAATCTCAGACAACACAAAGTTTATCTAAAGACCCACACCAAACTAATAAGCAAAACACCGTGGACACAAAGTTCTCTGGAAATCCACTTTTATTCAATTCCCCATATTTCACACAAATGACATCAAGGGTTACAGCACAAAGTTTGGAACTTAAGAATTCTGATAAAAAAAATGTTTTTTTAACCTATAGGCTCTTCCTTTATTTATAGTGCATAGAAGGAAATTACAAAATAGGAAGCTTTCAATGAATTGCCACATATGGAAGATATAAAAAAGGGAACCAGCTGACAATATTCTCCCCTATAATTTCTCTTTACATGACATGCATCTAAAGACTAAATAAAAGTTTTTCATGGTTGGCACCTATTCTTAATTAAAGGACCTTTTCAAATAACTTAAAGTAAGGTTGAAGTTTGACTTGGTTAAGTGAATTGGCTAAATTTTGTGTGAAAAACATGAAGGAAGGGCAGCGTTAAAGTTCAACCTTCCAAGAAGCTCCTTATTTTACATTTTTCACTTAAGTGGTGATGTTAAACTCCATCCTGTCAAGCAGCTCCAAAAATTGTGACTAGCATGAAGAAACCATTTAATAATTTCTTGAAAAATCATCACTTAAGGCAATGTGGAAGGCAGCTAAGCAGAATTTTATTTCCATTTTTAGATTTTTGGTGAAGAAAACACAAGTACAAAATTAAAAATTTCATTTTTAGAAAGGGTTTGGGAAGATTTAGCAGCAAAAACTTGCAAGTACCATAACGTTCACTCCGTTACTCTGTTTTAGGTGTCTTTTATTCTAAAAGTGCATATTTTCTTGAGCTCTATGCAATGGTGGCAGTATTTTTCTCATTTTCATAAAATCCATTATTAAACCTTTTTCGACCAAACAACCTCTTACAATCTCCTGAAGGAATCATGAGAAAATCAGGACAAGTCAAAAAGACCAAAATTTTAAAGGGGTATCCCAAAATTTCCAAGTGAAACTTTTGGGTAAACCACAGCCATTTGAACATCCCAGGTTTTTTGATATGGTTAAGTCAATTTAAATTTTTCGTTTAGTTTCGATCGCATGTTTTTTACCTTTGTAAAATTTGTAAACATATCTTGGTCACGTGTCCAAAAATTGTATACTTTGATCAACCAGTCCATTAACCAGTTCCCAAGGAATTCTTATGGTGTCGTTCAAATAAATAAGGATTGATAAGATCACGGGTTTTTTGCTTAAGATTCAAATTAGAAGATATGATATAAAAAAAGAGTCTAAATTCATTTTAAAGTCTCAGATTTTGGTCCCATAGATTCTTTAGTCTCGTGAACATCATTAAAATCTATCATTTCATTTCAGTCCTCCAACATTTCCGTTGATTCCTTTATTTTTATTTTAAGGCACAAAATTTATTACAAATTGATAAATATCCTTTACTCATACTGAAATTTGAAGCAAAGGGAACAATATGAAACACATAGAATAGCTATATCTACGAAGAGTCTATGAAAAGACCAGCTTAATCCAAGGGACAAGATTGAGCACCAACACATTGTAGTCTAAAATTACTATGCTGGAGGAGTTTGTAGAGATGGTAGTAATCTTGGAAACACTTGATAGGGGACATTGTATGGCCTTTAGAGGGTGACACTAATGTGGACAACCTATAGATATGTGCTTAAAGAAGACTTCTACATGGAGAGGATCCAATGGGATCATTCTTGCGAGGATGTGTGAAGCCATGGGATAAATGGGACAAAGGAAACATTTGAAAGGTGTGTAAAATTATGATGTGTGGTCAAAAATAGAGTTTTTGAAAAGGCACTAGGCATCAAATAAATGACCTGTAATATTTTTATGGTATCGTGATCTCATAAGAGAGGTCTAGATGACCAAACTAGGTAATGTGTGTAAAAAGTGTTGAAATCAACGGTGATTCTGGATCATCAGAATTTTGATCGAAGATCGGCGGTGATTGAAGATCATCGGCGATCAACGTGACAAGGTTTATAAAATCCAATTTTGGTGCACAAATGGCTTATTTATGATGTTTCATTTTGAGAATTGAGATCTCTATTTTATTTTTTAGTATTCTTGAGATATGGGTGTGAGTGGAAGCGGTAGGAAGAGGCAGAAAAACTAGGAGAGGGGTAAGTACGTTTAATTTTTTAATTCATTTTGATTTTTGTGTTTTATTTTATTTGTTTCTTCTTTTTTTAAATTTTAGGGTGGGAAAATTTTATCAACGTTGATCATATGATCAGTGGCGATCAATAAAATCATTATCAATCTATTTAATTAAAACATCGTCAATTAGTAGTCAGAGGAAATTTCCTTGATTTATGATAAGGTTGTTAAGTGATTTTTTTATATGTTTTGCATGAAAGAGACACCATTTATCTTCATGAAATATTCCTAAAGATGTTGGAGAAGATCAAGGAATATGTTACAAATGTTGAGTGGGCCCATTTTATGGCCGTTGGTATAGGAGGATTCTTCCAATACCAGCAGATTCCTTAAGATGCAAGGTTAATGGTTGCTTTGATAGACATATGGGATTCGACTATAGGGGTATTCTAGTTTTGAAATGGTGAGATGACCATCAACTTAGAGAATGTGTACATGATTATGTGACTACTTATCCAATGTGAATAAATAATACCCATCACTCAAGAGGCCCACCTAGAGACCATGAGATAATTGTATGGAGATGATGCCCCATATATTGGATATATAGTAGGGGATTTCATATTGGGAGCTACTATGATGCAGAGGTTCTAGTAAACCGGATGATGTTAGTGGTTATGTTGGAAATTTTATGTTATGCACTTCCAGATTCAGGGGGTAGTACATTTCCATGGACACTTGTAGGTGTCATAGTTTCTATCATGAAGCACCATACAATATATGTTTGGGGATGTGCATTGTTATCTCATGTATATCATGATTTTTAGATGTTCATGAATATGAGGAGGTTTAGGTTTGATTTGGGGAATTTGTTACATTATTGGGATTAAGAACATATAATTTTTGTGAGGCCACCAGATATACCTTAGAGATAAGGATACCCTTATGAGGTGCAGGTTTTATTACATGAGTGATGATGGATTAGATATGGACCATACCTACTATGTTGATCAGTTACGTAGTTTATCTGTAGATGAGATGGTTTGGAGGCCAAATGTGATATTTCCTACATGTTTGGGCATGGATGTGGATTTGGTGGGATTGAGGTAGGTATGATGGATTTAGGGGAGGAGGGAAGAGATGATAGAGGTTTTCCATCTCCCTAATATATAGAGGCAATTCAGGCTTCCGCAGCAGATACCAAATGAACTGATTATCTATAGACTAGATGATTAAAAGAGAGAAATTATGACACCATTGGGAGATTAGGCAGAGTATACTAAAGAGGCAAGGGAGTCAGTGGGAAAATATGTAGATGATGATGGAGTTTTAGAGGGTTTTAGTGAGTTTTGGACACAATAGTGGGCTGCTTGAGGAGATAGGGTGGGGAGGAGTTAGAGGGTGGAGAGGTGGAGGACGGTGATGTTGGAAACGATTTGGCTATCGAAAAGATGATTTAAAGAGGGAAATTCTGACACCATTGGTAGATTACGTGGAGTATGATAAAGAGGAAGGGGAGTCGGAGGGAAAATATGTACATGATGATGGAGTTTTAGAGGGTTTTAGTGAGTTGTGGACACAATAGTGGTTCTCTCAAGGAGATAGGATGGGGAGGAGTTAAAGGGGTGGTGAAGGGGAAGAGGGTGATGTTGGAAAGGATTTGGCTATGTTACAAGCATCTTTTTATGCATTACGGTTGGAGAGAGATAAGTTGATAGTAGAGAGGGACACTACTCATCAGGAGAGGTATACCTTGCACTAGGAGAGATATCAACCACGTTTAAAGTGTGACACATACCAGTAATAGTGGGATAGGTATCGTTAGTAGAGAGAGGTGTTATAGGTGAAGTACAAAGAGGTGGGGGTAGTTTCGAAGTCTACCATGAGTGTAGCACAGGGTGCAAGATCGAGTGTATGGTAGGATATTGTACTTGTAGGAAAATTTCCAATAGCAGGAGGACAGATGGAGCCTCAAGGTTTTTTTCCTCTTGAGAAGTATCAAGCATTAGGGGATGAGATGAGATATTATGAGCATCTTGTGATATAACAATTACCTGGTGTACCTCACTATGATGAGAATAGGGTGATCAAGCCGATGGGATAACTTAGTGAAAAGTGGGAGTTTCATGCATCCTTAGAGAGATTTGGGTCTTGATGGAGGAGTGGCAGGAGGCCTGGGTGGAGAGTGAGTGTCTAATTTTGATTTTACCATATTCTGTAGATTTTATATGACTTGGATGTATATGATTTTTCATATGATCCCTTTGGATGATTTTTGTATAAAAATTATTGATGATATATCTATATATGATTATGATTTTGGATCCATATGTTATTGATTTATTTTTATGTGATGTTGTATATGATTTTGTGATGATATGTTGAAATATTGAATAGGTTAAATGTATTTGATATATTTTAGATGTGTGTTTAGATGTATAAATTTTCATATGATATTTTGTTTTGATGTTTGATATTGATATTATGTGACTCAAGATGTAGTGATCTTGATGTATGTTTCCAAATGTATTGTGATCATGGTTAAGAATAAATGTGAAATGATTACTTTTTGAACTAGATTTGATACATATGTGATTTTATGGTAAATTAAATGTGTATCACAATGCACTTGAGGCCTTATAACAGATGCTAACATATGACTAACAATAATTAGTCATATTTAGGATCTTTGATATAGATGGAAATGAGCTTATATACCTTCTTATAACATGGGAAGGGTCGATATGTAGTTTTTTTAAGGGGATTAGGTTCTCCTTTGATGGCTTATAGGCTTATGCCCTAACTATATTTTATTTCACAAACTAATCGATGCGGAAGTTTCCTTTTTTATGGGAAATTTTATTGATGCGGGAAGATTTCCTATGATGCTTTATTTTGATATGAAGGTTGATTGATTCAGGAAGCCTTTTTATAATGACCATGGGTACCCATCCTTTGAGGGAGTGGTCTACAATTTTATTTTATTATGTAGATAGTCATCCTTCATGAGATTATTCTTTATTTTATTCATAATTTTCCTTCAAGGGATCATTCTGTATTTTTATGGTTTGATTAATAGCTATCATTCGAGGGATCAACCTATATTTTTGACAATGTACATCCATATGTATAGTTTTGAATTTATTTGTTAAGCTCAGGGAAAGCCTAGTAGACCATTTGAGGAGGGAAAATATGTGGGTACAAACCACACATTGGTACCCCTAGCATTTTTTTAGTTGGTAGATAATGGTAAGGTGAAAGTAGTGATTGTGGGGTTCTTGCTAATGAGGAAATTTTCCATGTGGAAAATGTGACGAAAAAAATTGTGGTGTTCATATTTTAGGTCATGATTATAAGATATTAATGGAGGACCACATAATTCCAAATCATTATGGTAGTAAATGATAGGTCAGTGATGGAAATTTATGTGACTAATGTTATAAAAGTAGATGTGTTAACAATAGAATTGTTGCAACTACAAGGCATTTAGAGGTTCCTATACGCACCCAAATTTGTACGGTGCAACATTGACATAACATTTCAAATCCCTAATGATCATTATTTTCTTTCTAGGTTAAAATGGTGTATCTAAGTCCAATTTTCTCACTTACACTATGTTCTTGTAGCTTTAATTACTTTACTTATCCTTTTCCTAGATTTTCCTACATTCATTATCGCTTTTTCATCATTTTCCCTAGCATTTTAGCCTTTAGTTATGGAACAACGTCGGTGGTTGTAAAATCATTGGTCTTCCTTGAGTGGTGGTTACGTAACCTCCATGGTGGTTTTGTAATCATTGGGTTGTGTAGACCAGTGGTTCTATGTGCTTTAATCTAAGACATTTCCAGCATGTTCTGAACACATGTTTCCTTCTTCCAACTCATTTTTCTCACGCGTTTCTTGAATGAATTAGATTTTCTTGATATTTTTAAATGTGTATATACTTCTTCTTCCTACTTACTATTATTAGTAAGTTAACTACTCCTCATTGTGGTGATCTAGCACTTCTTGGTTGTCAAGTGTGTTGGACCATTTCTCTCCCAAATTTCTATAAAAAACTAATATTTTTCCAAAATCATTGGTTATAGTCTCTTGATTTAGAATTGTAGTGTTATTCTTCAGGAATCTTGCTAAGAATTACATAAGAAAACATAGTTCATTTTCCTTATTATTCTCTTGCTTGCATTGCTACCAAACTTCCAACAAACTAGCTAGCACCATCCCTCCTTCATTTCTTCTGCACACTTCCAACACAGCTCCCTAAACACATTTAGATTCACCATTGGAAAATAAGATGAGGGGATCAATAAAAGCACAACCAATACTAGAAATTGTCTCCTTTCTACACTTCCAGGTTGGGGTGTAATTGAATTCTTTGAAGCTTTATATGTTTTAGCTTAGATTTAAATCTTGATCAATTCAAAAATTTATTTTAGGGAAATAGATTTTGTAATTAGTTACGTTTCCTATAAGTAGATTCCATTGATAATTTCTTCTCATCTCATCCCTATGGATTTTTCTGGGAAGGATTCAGAGGAAGTTCTTGTGCATAGAGTATTCATTTCTTCATAATCAAAACACTTGTAGCTTTATTTTATCCATTTAATTAGTTTGTGCATGCATTTGGGAAAATATTCTCTTGAGATCTTCATCACTGCTTATCACTATGGATCTACAAGGGAAGTAAGTTTGAAGAAACTTTTGTTTCTGTGTATTTCATTGAGTTTTTTCCCGAAAAAATCTTCTGTAGGAATTTAGAATTTTATCAGGGAATTCTCACAGAAGAAGTTACTTCTGATAATATTTTCAATATTCCCATGATTCTAAGGTAGAACCACAAGAAATCATATCCACAATTACAAATTAGGAAAATTCTTTGTTTTAATTAGAATAGATTAAATCCATTTTACAACAGGGAAATAGCCACATCTAGCTATTTCACTATTTAGTTTATTTTATTTTAGAGTAGAAGTAATTTCCATTTAATTATAAATAACTTTATTGTCTGTGTAGATTTCATGTATTTAATTCTAGAAAACTAGAAAACATCCAAAAACATATATTAGATAAATTAGATTTGTTTATTTTTCTTATTCCCTTTTATTTAAAATCTCTGAAAATACAAAAATAAGTAGACTAGATGTAATTCATTGTTACAGTTAATTAGTTTCATTTCATTTAATTAATTAGTTGCACATAGATTTAATTAAATCGGAGGAAAGTAATTGAATTTTAATGATTTGAATTTGTTTACATTATTTGGTTAATTTAGGAACATAGACTTAATTATATGGGAATCAACACAAGCTCCCCACATTACCTTAGAGGCTTAGGTTAACTTAACTTGACCTCAGTTTCCTTTGGTTTCTTTATGCTTTGTTTGTTTCCTTAGATTCTTTGTGTGTATATTCACATGATCATATAAGGACTCAAAAAACCTAGACAAAGAGTGTGTGATCCAGGAGTATCACAACCAGAAATTGTTACACAACTCATCGACATTAATCAGAGCCTTAGGAATATTATATTCTAAATGATCCTAGTTCCACCCAACATCATCTCACATCTGATAGAATTGAATGATGAAATGTATAATGCTAAAAATTTCTAGCCTAATCATCCTAGTCAATACTAGATCCCACAATCCATAGATTTATCCTTCCCACACGTCTATTCTCATACCTCCATGACATTGTCTCGACATTTATAAGTGAAAGATGTAGGACAATTCCCACATATTCCACATCCCATTTGAGGTATATTTGGTGATTTTAAAATTTATCAAAACCTTTGTGCAACTATTATCCTTGACCATTCCATTTCACCCAAACAAGTTAGACAAGCATTCATTTCTTTAAACAAGTGAATTCCCTTAGTTCCCGCAAAAGACATTTGTTTTCCTTTAACTAATTTAAGCCATTTTCACCTATTTTCATATGTTATACCTATTCACCCTAGTTATCCATTTCATATCAATTTTCTATCTCATTTTGGCTGTTCTGGTACGACCTTGGGAGGTTGAGTGTGCCTTAGAGTCATGTGTTTATACTTGGATGTACAATTCCTTTTTAGCTTTACCATCAAGGTAGGCTAAGCGATAGGGTTCCAACCCATACTTGCGAATGATGACATATGGATTGATCCAATCAAGGTAAAAATTTCCACATTTACTCCTTTCTAGAGTAGTGGGACATTTTGATTCACTTTGAGGATAAGATCACTAATGTTGTATTTAGGTTATTTTACATGTGTTTTGTATTCTTATTTCATGCATTCTTGATAGAAATGATGATGTTCAAGGATCATTAGGTGACATTCATCTAATAGTTCAAGTTGTGCTAAGTGTTCTTGACAATAATTCTCCTCAGTGATAAAATCTCTGAGGGACATGCGGAGAGATGGAATTTTAACTTCAAGGGGTAGAACCACCATAGATCCATAGACTAAAGAGAATGGCGTAACAAATATAAGGGTATAGATGCTAGTTCGATAGGCCCATAGAGAAAACATAATTTGAAGATGTCAATTCTTGTCTACTTGGTCAACAGCTTTCATGAGGATCTTGTTGAGTTTTTTGTTAGAAGCTTCTTCTTGACCATTTTCTTATGGATAGTAAGTGTATAAGAAGTTAAGTTTGATGTTATAGATGTCACAAATTTTTTGAATATTTTTGTTTTTAAAGCATTTTCCATTATATGTGATAATTTTTTGAGGAATTCCAAAGTGACAAATATTTTGATGGTGGATGAATTTTATGATCTTATTAGCTTTAGTAGAGAGGAGGGGAATATATTCCACTCATTTTGTAAATTATTCAGTAACAATGATGATATAATGATGTTATTGCAAGGAATGGGGGTTGATGAGGAAAACGAGTTCAATTCCCCATTGTGAAAAATGTTGTAACTTTGATGTAGGTTATTATGCCTGACTAGGAATGTGGGTAAGATTGGAATGTTGTTGACACTTAAAAAATTTATTAGCGTATGTGCAAAAAGATTGATTAAGGGTATTACAGTAGTAGCCCATTTATAGGATGAGTTTAATAAAAGCCATATTGTTCAAGATTCCACCCATATGTTTCAGTGGGATTATTGGATCGCTTGAGTGGATTATGATAATTCTAGCATCAAAGCAAGAGGCCATCAAATCCATGTTTGTAGAAAACACCTCCAATGATTCTGTATTAGGTAGTTTGTTGAAGAAAAGATCTATTAGTATTTTTAGATAGATATGAGGGAATTATAGATTTAGAGAGATAGTCATAGGTTTGAGTGTACCAAACATCTACTTTATTATTGTCAACAAGACTAATAGAGGGGAGTTCCTTGGTTTGATATGGTTGATCCAATCTATGCAAAATAATGAATATCTTGGAATCTTCAGTTTATAAAGGGATAAATGATGCAAGATAAGACATAGTTTCCGCAAGTTTATTAGATTATTGAGGAATTTTTTGGATTGTATACTGATAAAATGCTTCTAAGAGGAATTCAACAATTATTTTATATTTTTTTTAAAAATCATTTTGTATTGATTAATTCCTTTGATTTAATTGATGACAAGTTAATATTCTCCATAAATGTCAAGGATTTGAACACCGAGCATGATTTTTGTTTTGAGACCCATGATGAGGGATTCATACTCATTCATGTTATCATTACATTTTAAATGTATTCCCCAAAGGAGGTATAATGATGATACTGAAACCTCCCCCCTTCTGACATTTATAACTATCAAAGAAGAGTTTCATTTTCAGAGGATTATATTCTTGATCAATAGTGTTAATGGATTCATTGAGAAATTGTTCATGAGGAAATTGATTACCAGAAAGGGTAGATTTTATGAGTTGGTCCGCGATGGCTTTTCCCTTGATATATTATTGCCACATGAATTCTAGATCAAATTCAGTCATAAACATGAGGTGTCAAGTGATATGATCATTGTGATGTGGTTTATAATGCATGGATTTGAGGGGATTGAAATTGGTGACGACATAAGTCTTATGATTAAGGAGATAGTGGAAAATATTGAAAGTTATGAAGTACAAAGCACAACATATATTTTCTTCTTCAATGTAACATGTTTTGTAGTCATGAAGAGTGCAAATTATTTAGTAAACAAACTATTCTCAACCTTGCTCATCTTGATGTGCTAGTATATCACCCATGGCATGGTTAGTGGTGCATATATATAATGGCTCCCCCTCGTGTGGAGGTGTGAGAACAAGTGGCGATAAAATATATTATTTGAGGTCTTTGAATTAATTTTGAGAGTTTTGATCACATTTTAAATGGACATCCTTTTAGAGGATATGATGAAAAGGATGAAAATGATTTGAGAACTGAGAAATAAGGTAGCGGAGTGATTAGATTCTACCTTTAAGACTACAAGTTGTTTAATATTAGAGGTATAAGGCATCTCGATGATGGATTTAATTTTGGAAGGGTCTACCTCAATACCCTCGATAGAAATGATAAACTCAAGAAGTTTACCAGTGAGATTACTAAACACACACTTGTTCAGGTTAACGAAAAGGAAATACTAAATAAGACAGGAAAAGATGACATTGAGAACTAATACATGGTCTCTTCATTGTTTAGATTTACCAAAGAGATCTTCCATGTAGTCTTCTATATTTTTATGGATAATATCATGGAAGATATAATTCATAGTGTGTTGATAAGTGGCCCTTGCATTTTTAAGTCTGAAGGGCATAACACGATAGTAAAATTTTCCCCAACAAGTAATGAAGGAGGTTTTATGTTTTTCATCGATCATGATAAGGATTTAATTTTATCTAGAGAATCCATCCATAAGGGATATCATTTCTTGGCTAGTGTTGAGGTCGATGAAATGGTTGATGTTAGGAAGAGGGAAGTCATCTTTGGGAAAAGTGAGATTGAGATCTCGAAATTAAATGTAGATATGTAACTTTCCATAGGATTTGCTTATGGGTACAATATTGGAAATCCATTTTGGATAGTCAATGGGTAAGATGAAGTTAGCAAAGAAAGACATTGTAACTCTTCTTTGATGAGAAGGGATACACAAGGGTGAATCCTACGTATTTTTTATTTGATAGGCTTAGCATTGGGGATTGTGATGATGTTGTGTATGATGATGTCATGGTCAATACCTTGCATGTCACTATATGATCATTTGAATAAATCACTTTGTTTAGAAAGGAATGTGGTTAATTCCTTTAATTCTTCTGAAACTAAATATTGGCCAACTTTGACTATGTGAGGGTCTTGTGATGTCCCTATGTTGACATCGGTAATGGATTCATTAAGGATTTTTGATGTGTTAGGCAGTAGAGTATTTTTAAGATAATGATCCTCTTCCCCCATATAGGATAAGATGGACTAATCATCATGGAAGTGAATAATTGTGATGGTAGGGGATTCTTCCTCTACCATTTCAAGTAACACTAACAAAATGGTCTTAGTGTCATCATTAGTCTGATAAGTGATTGAACCTAAGGTGATTGTGTTGATTGTAAAAAAAACATGAGGGATGGAAACAAAATAATCTGTGTTGATAGAATTTTTGTATAAAGATGGAGAGGATGGATTTGGTTTCATTATAGATCCATATGTAGTGATTGTAGAGTTATCCCAGGAAGGTTTTTCAACACTAGCCCCTATTTCTCGTGAGTTTTATGGGACTAGTCAAATACCAAGTAGTACATATACCTTGTTTTTAGCATCCTAAACCAAAACCCTTCCAGGAAAGATGATGAAGATACATTTAAGAAAAGGATTGGTTGTATAAGAATTAAAAGTGAGATAAAAAACAATTTATCATGGTATTTATTATCATGATGTGGGAAGGATGGTCAAACCCTTTGTAAACAAGATTAGGTTTTAGATGGGAATGACCAAAGGATATGATATCTTAAATGTTTAGTTCATGCATGGGTTTTTTATTAGGTCTTCCATATTTTTTCAATGTAACAATTGAGTTGAGAGACATAATGAGATACTCACCCAGTGAGAGATGTTGCATAACATCCTTGAATGATCTCTTTTCTGGTAGTTTAGACACAATAATAGAATAACTAGTAGAGGCTTCATTAGAGGACCCTGATCTTGTCTTATGGATTATCATGACATTAGGTCAATATGTCATGTGACATTCTTTGAAATGATTTGTATCATCTTGAATAGTAAAGGTTTTCCCTGTGTGTTTATATTTTAGGTAGCGATGTAAGGTGGATGGGATACAATGAATAGCATGTATACAAGGAAATCCTAATGTTATATTGTACTAAAAATATCCTTGTACAAGATAGAAGAGTTTTTTGAGGCTCTTAATTCTGACTTTGATAGGTAAGATAATCATGCCTAATGTAGGGTCGAAAATTTCATTAAAGGAACACAATATAGCAAGTGATTGGACAATGATGGTGTTAGGTAGATGGAGTTGGTTAAATGCGTGAGAATATATTATGTTAATTTTATCGTCGTTGTTGATCATAACTCTCTTGATGAAAGTATCATTGATTTTAGAACTTATGAATAGCTCGAGATCATGATCATTTGATTACAAGGATGGGATTTCATAATCATAAAAATCAATAGCAGCAGACATTTTAAGAGTTTCGTCAAAAATTTTGAAAGTTTGAGGATCATTTTAAGGCATTGAGATATATTCAAAGGAATCAATCTTTGATTTTTGATGTTTTGGAGAAGTTTGAACAAGCTCATAGAGGGACATCTTTACCATATCTTGATGAAGTTGTTTGATGGTGATGTTTTGTATAAAGGTGATGGGTTAGGTGTGTGGAGTTGTAAGGATAGATACCTTAGCCTTAGAGGATGGAGTATTAGGTGATTCAAGAGTAATAGAGATGGATAATTTGGGCCTATTTTGATCTAAATCCTTAGGGTCTTGCATGTGGGATTTGGTAGTTATGAGAAAAATGTCAATTTGATGGAGTGGGGCCTTACTGGAAGAGACATCAGCCTGTGTTAGTATGTGGATGTAGTGTTGGATGTTGGTTCTAGAAAGTGTGGATCTTTAGAGGATCAGATGAGTTTTTCTTGATTTGAATTAAGATGCTCTTAAATCATACAAGTAGAATCCCTTTACTAGTAAGGCTTGGAATAGTAATCGTGGAGGGATTTATATTCCTCATGTTGATTATCCTAAAGTGTTTGATGATATGCACATAGTATGCTTCAATATTTATACCAAAGAGGATTTCCATCCTCGAAATCTAGATGGACTTAATGGGAGGTAATGTTATGATGGATTAGTTGGATGAGAGTTTTTAGGGTGTTAGTATAATAACCTATCAAAGATGTGTGGGATGAGGATGAGGAGGAGGAGACCTGTATGTCATTTGATAATCTAAAGTTTGGGGATGATGAGGTAATTTTTTGGGTGAAATGTTTAGGTGCCAGTCGAGGAACAACATTGGATTCTGTAATAGTGACTATCAATTTGGATGAAGGGAGAGGCCTTAAGATAGAAGGAAAGGGTTGTATATTTTTTTATGAGGTCATTTGATGATTTTGTGATATAATTTTCATTTTTTATGGATATTTTGTGGATTATGTTTAGATCTTTTAGATGTGGTGTTGGGTGATGTTGTTTTCAAATGATATTTTTTTAATTTCTATAATGGGTTTCTTTTCAGATACTTTTGAAGAGGCTAGGGGTGGGTTACAAGAAGGTTTGGTAGATGTAGAAGGTTTTTAGTCTTTTCAATGGCAAGACTAGAGTATTTAGGTGATTAAATTTTTGCTTTTGTGTCTAAAACACTAGATGTTAAAGGCATAGGTGAGATATCTTTAATATTTTTGATGGTAGGATGACAGATGAAAATGTTGGATTGGGGTTGACTATTGTATGGGGCATGATTTGGAAAGGGTTGTTTAAAGACATCCAAGTTTTGATTCGGAGGTGCATTCAGATTCTTAAGTTGTAAGTCACCCTAGTCAATAATATCCTAGAGGACATCTATAAAAGAACAAAAAAATCAATGTCATGGCCCTAGACTTGATGGTATTTACAATAGTCCTTTTCTTAATACCATTAAGGTTTAGAAATAGACATGTCGATAGGAAAGATAGGAGGAATTTTGATCATGCATATGGCTAGGATTTTTTCAAAGGCCATGTTATAGGATTATTTAATGGATGTATAGTTACATTGGGGTCAGGTGTTTTTGGGGTACAAACAAAATTTAGACTTAGCTTTTACAAAGACCAATTTTTTGAACCATTAGATTTATTATTACTAGAAGAAGGTTTGAATGGGGACTCAGGTTTGGGTTTATTTGATCTGATTTTAACTTTACCATCCTCAAGGGCATGAATTTCTAATTTCCATGCCATGGTATAGGATTCATCAAATGTTTGGAAGGATTGAATATGAAGTGTTGAATATGTGTGTTTAGCGCAATATCGAGAAAATAAATCAATCAATTTAGTTTATGGGAGGTAGAAGGATAGTTGATTGATGATACCCCATTGGTGGGTCAAACAAATTGCAATAGATTTATCTTCAAAATATTTAATAGCATAGAGATCTATAATAGAAATATTATGGGATATATTAATGGAGAAATATTCTAAGAACAATTATGCAAGTTGTGCAAAATAAAAGAGAGAATATTGTGGGATATAGTTATACCAATCAAGGGTGGGTCCTGCTAAGGACACAGGAAATGTTCTCACTATAAGGTCTTGGACATGTGTGATGAGATCACATGTGTGGAGGAAATATTTTATTTTTTGTTGAGATTCTTCATTACTATAGATCTTGATAAACTTTAGGAGTTCCCATTGTGTGGGATAGGCTTTGAAAATTACTGATGGGTGAATGGGTTTGTTGTAGTTTTATTTGAATATGACAGGGTGATTTTAGGACCCATTATGGCAGCTTTAAGACTTGAACTCATATTTATTAATGCTTGTAAAGGATAATTTTGTGATGATTTTTGAAGGTTGAATGATGACGAGTGATCTGAAAAATGATCAATTTTTTATCTACCTGATCCCAAACCCTTGTAGGCTTTAAATATTTTCTGACTAGTTACTAGAATGTAATGAAAATTGCACACGATTGATTACGGAGTTCAGAAATGGCCTACGTCTCTGGGTTCTTTCAAACCATTCCACTAGTAAAATTTTGTAAGTACAATGTTATTTCTTACAATACAATCTAATGGAATTTCCACTTTCCTATTATTATGCCAATCCTTCGAAGAACTTCCGATGACCTGTCGAATTGTTATCCACCTTCCTGATTCACAACCTCCTTCGAAACTCAATCGTCCTTCCCAATGCTTTCTCACATCCTATGGCACTCCGGTCTTTACTCCAAGTGTCATTAGTGAAAAATATTGTGGCTCAATGGGCCAATTAGGTAGTTTATAAATACTCTCAATCACAAATATTTCATCAACTATTGCCTAAAAATATTAGGCCAATAAACAATATTTGCATATAGTAATTTTAAAAATTTTAATATAGTTTGAATACTATATTAAAAATCCCTTAAAAACTATTTAAAATGCCTAACCGGAATAATCTTAACAAATAATAATCTCGGTGTCTCTATTTCTTTTACAATGCAAGGGGTACCCTATTTATACCCAAATGGGACCCTAAAATAATGTTACATTATTTATCCTAAGGTTATTAAAAGCCTAACAGTAGCATGTAGATGGGTTTATTTCCCAATATTATGTAGCTTGCATGATAAGGGGGATAAAATCCCACATGGGGTGTTATTTTTGTTTTGCTAAGGTATTTATTACCTTAGCATCCCCTCCTTTCATGTGGACTTCTCCACGCATGGGATTTGTATGCCCCACCACTTCACCACATGCTCATTGGCTTATCATTAGGGGGTTAACAGATTATGTGTTGGTCACTTTGTTTAAAGTGGTGGTTGGTTGGTTTAATGTGTCAGTTGTTTGTTCAAGCCATGTGTCAAGCTATATGTTGAGTCCTTCAGTGTGATAAGATCTTTGAGCTAGTAGAAATAATACCAAGAAGGGATAATAAACTCGGTCAATTCTTAAAACATTGCAATTTGAAATAACATAGTAACATGGTGAATAATTACCAATGTCATATAAAATTTGACCATATAATACTATGATATTCGAAATTAAATATGGCTAAGTGGTTGTAAGCCATGTGATGGCTTGAGGACCCACCATGTTGGTAATAATACCATAGTTCTCACGGAGGTCGGGCTCCCCTCCATAAAAAAAATTTGAGCCTCTTGCTCCCACGTGCTATATCATTTTACAACCAACAAAGACCGGTGGTGAAAACCTCTCTAATTTTTCCAACGCCCTTTTTCCACATGTCATAGTGTTATTGGTCCACTATTGACATGTTGACCAAAGTTGAATTTCCTGTTGACTGACCTTTGACCAGACATAACTAGAGCTCCCAATGTTTTTTTGTCACGTTCTCGAAGTCGTTGGAAGGATCTCGAAAGTATCTTCTACACTAATACAATTTAGGAATGTTTAGGAAAAATTTTATATCAAAAATTATCCCCTAATCACACCTCCCTAATGAGAAAGGAATTTTGTCCTAAAAAGCTTATATTGCAACATTTTTCTATCATGTCTTGAATCTAGAAACTTTGCCTCCACCTCGAAAGTATTTTTGTAGTAGACCCTTAGGTATTTTCCTCTGTAACCTTCTCACTTTGAAAAAATTGTTTTGATCCTATACATGTGGGATATGGGCCCACGACACTTCCATTACACCACTCTGATATCCGAAGAAGATTTCCATGCCTCTGGGGTGCGGTGCTTCCTGATATTTGACAACAAGGATCTTCTTTGACTCTATAACATAGTTCCTAGATCCTATTTGATTCCATAGAATCCAAACTAGTTTGAAGGAACTTAATGTTACTTAGAGCTATGATTGATCTGATGTCGGTGATGGAAAATGACTTGTTAGGTACCATCCTGTTACAAGGTCATAAGAGACTCTACACAGAATGAAGTTCCAACCTAATGTCACATCCATTTAAAAACTTCAATGCCTCCAATACACAATGCTAAACCTCTTTTAAGACTTCAAGTCTCTAATGCATGATGTTAAGTCTGATGAGAAACTACCATTTGAATTTGCAGTCATAATGCCTTAACAGCGAATGAAGTTCTGAGCTAATATTTTGAGAGCTCCTTTCCAAACTTCAATACCTCAAATGCCTCCAATGCATGATGTTAAGCATTTTTTAAGACCTCGAGCCTCCAATTCATGATGTTAAGTCTAATGATCAGCTACCATTCGAATGTTCAGTCACAATGCCTTGACAATGAATGAATTTATGAGCTAATCTTGTAAGATCTCCTTCCCAGACTGCAATGCCTCCAATACGTGATGTTAATCCTCTTTTAAGACCTTTAGTCTCTAATGTATGATCATAATTTTGATGATTAACTACCATTCAAATGTTTGGTCATAATTCCTTGACTATGAATGATTATCTGAGTTGATTTCTCATGAGCTCAAAAATGGTGACTCTATCCCCGCTACATGGCTACTGCCTCTACACAGTACAAAGCCTCCTATTGACCATGACTATTAGGTACCATTCTTCTACATGATCATGATGCCTCTATATATAATGAAGTTATGACCTATTTTCAAATGCCAACAGTGTTCAGCTACCATTTTGTTGCACAGTCACAATGCCTCTACACATAATGAAATTCTGATCTAATCCTTTGAGAGCATATTTTATTAAAAAATAATATCAGGTACCATTCTGCTAGATTCACATGATGGCCTCTACACAGAATGAAGTTCTGACCAGACGTCAATTTCAATGATGATGCATCTACCATTTTACTTCACAGTCACAATTCCTTTACACAAAATGAAGTTTTGAGCTGACACACATGAGCTCACATATCTACACATGTTGCTGATAGATCTCCAAGCCTAATATGAGTTAAATCTTGTATCCAAGTTGTAACAGGTACTCACAAGATGATTAGGAGATATGTTTGGAGCATTTATCAAATTTTCTAAGAAAATCCACCAAGTATGGTAAACCTTTCTCTCAACATTTTCTCACAAAATATGATCTCCAAACAAATACTACATACTTTTCATCAATCTAAATCACACAATATATAATTGAAAAATTGTTGAATTACCCATTTTAAAGGACTTTCATTTTCAGGTATTACCTAGTCCTGGGTTGAATTCTCAACTAGTGGTGGATTAGAAATCTCTTTTTCCTTTGCAATAGGCCTCTATTCCATCTTTGTCTTGTCATTAATCTGATGGCAAGATGGATGCATTTTCAAAAAAAATTCCACCTGGTGCCCATTCCTTTGGCAATAAGCACAAAAATTTCTCTTAATCTCCTTATTTTGGGATGAGGAACTCTTTCTGCCATTTCACGAATCTTCATAATGAGATTGGTTTTTATGGTTTGTTTTGTTCCTGATGAACGACATCAACTTCTTCATCAATGTCCTTATCTTCTTGCATCTAGCCACATAATGATTATGCAATCCACAAAAATTACATGGAAAGGCATTCCACATTTTCTAAAAATCATAACCATACTTCTTAAGCTAAAAAAGTGGATCAGAAGTTTTATTGTGCTTATGATTATGGTAACAAATTGGAGTTGGAATCTCATTACCTCTTCGTTGATTTTTCTTACCACATCCTGCTTAGAATCTTTTTGCAAGACTAGTGGGTTATTCTCTTTGCTTTCAAAATCTTGTCTCCCTTCAGTGTTCTTAGAGCATTCTTCAATATCCATTCCCACACTAGGAAATCCCAAACCTACAAAATGAGGATGATCCTTGACCTGTATTGGGTAAGATATGCCTTGGCCATCTTTACCAAGGACTCTTCCATCAAATCCCATTTTATCTAGAAATTTGGATCCAACACCTCTAGTATGCTTTTAAAATCAAACCAAAGACTTCATTACCTAAATCAAAAACCAAATGGGAGGAAGAAGATTCATGTGGTAAACAACTTATAGTGCACTCATCTGCCATGGTCTTTAAATCTTAAGTTAAAGGTATTTCCTTTCTCTGATCACTACACTGAAATGTTTCTAAGAGCTCATCCTTGGTTTATAGTTTTTTTTTTTTATTATTTTTCAAGTGAACATTCTCTTGTTCCAAGGAGTAATACATTGATCATAGGAGAGAGTTATCTTCCTGGATTTGGTGATTATAAGCTTTAACCTAATTAAGATTTGCTTGTTTAGACATCTTGCCCATAGTGCACTTGTACCCTATTCATAAAAACTGAACTAGCTGCACCAACTTGAATCAATCACTTTGTTAATTAGATTTACTGAAAGAAAATATAGAGCTAAACCATCTCTGATAACTCGATCCAAAAATGATCAAGTTTTTATCTACCTGATCTTGGACCCATATAGGCTTATAAATATTTTCAGAAAAGTTGCTCCTTTTAAGTAATCAATTTAAAAATAATGCAAGAATGTAATGACAATTACGCACTGATTGATTATGGAGTTCGGAAATAGCCTATGTCTCTGGGTTCTTTCGAACCATTCCACTAGTAAAAATTTGTAAGTACAATGTTATTTCTTACAATACAATCTAATGGAATTTCCACTTGCCTAGTAGTATGCCAGTCCTTCGAAGAACTTCCGATGATCATTCAAATCGTTCTTCACCTTCCTGATGCACAACCTCCTTTGGAACTCGATTGGCCTTCCCAACACTTCTTGACATCCTTCAACACTCTAGTCGATACTCCAAGCATCGCAAGTTAAAAATATTGTGGCTCAATGGGCCTATTGGGTAGTGTAAAAACTCCATATCACAAATATTTCATCTACTATTGCCTAAAAATAATAGGCCAATAAACAATATTTTGCATATAGTAATTTTAAAGATTATAATATAGTTTGAATACTATATTAAAAATCCTAAAAAAAAACTATTAAAAATGCCTAAAAAATAATAACCTTCGTGTCTTCGTGTCTTTTACAATGCAAGGGGTCCCATATTTATATCCAAATGAGGCCCTAAAATAATGTTACATTATTTATCCTAAGGCTATTAAAAGCCTAACTGTAGCATGTAGATGGGTTTATTTCCCCATAGTAGGTGGCTTGCATGATAAAGGGGATAAAATCCCACATGGGGTGGAATTTTTGTTTTGATAAGGTATTTAATACCTTAGCCTCCCCTCCTTTCATGTGGACTTCTCCATGCATGGGCTTTGCATGCCCTCACTCGCTTCACCACGTGGTCATTGGCTTATCATTGGGGGTTGGAGGATTATGTGTTGGCCACTATGTTTGGAGTGGTCGGTCAGTTGGTTTAATGCATTGGTTGTTTAATCGAGCCATGTGCCAAGCTATATGACGTGTCCTTCAGTGTGATAAGCTCTCAAGTTAGTAGAAATAATACCGAGCAAGGGATAATAAACTTGGTCAATTCTCAAAACATTACAAATTGAAATAACATAGTAACATGGTGAATAATTACAAATGTAATATAAAATTTGACCATATAATACTATGATATTCAAAATGAAATATGGCTAAGTGGTGGCAAGCCACGTGGTGGCTTGAGGACCCACCACGTTGGTGATAATACCATAGTCCTCACGGCGGTTGGGCTCCTCTCCGTAGTTAAAGTTGAGCCTCTTGCTCCCAAGAGCTATATCATTTTACGATCGTTGAAGACCAGTGGTGAAAACCTCTCGATTTTTCCAACGCTCTTTTTTCCATGTGTCACAGTGCTATTGGTCCACTTTTGACCTGTTGACTAGAGTTGACTTTCCCATTGACTGAACTTTGACCAGACATAACTAGAGCTCCCAATGTTCCATTTTTCACGTTCTCATAGTCGATGGAAAGATCTCAAAAATATATTCTGCACTGACACCATTTAGAGATGTTTAGGGAAATTTTGATATCAAAAATGATCCCCTGATCACACCTCCCCAATGAGAAAGGATTTTTGTCCCAAAAATCTTATATTGGAACATTTTTCCATCCTATCCTGAATCTAGAAACTCTGTTGCCACCTTAGAAGTGCTACTGTAGTAGACTCTTTGGTCTCTTCCCCTGCAACCTCTCACTTCGACAATTTTTTTCTAATCCTAGACCTGTGGGCAATAGGCCCACGACGCTTCCATTGCGCCACTCTGATATCTAAAGAAGATATCCACGCCTCTACGGTACGGTGTTTGGTACTCTAGCTATTTGACTGGATATTCTTTGATTCTATAACACACGGATCTTCTTCTAAATTCCGTAGAATCTAAAGACATGTTATAGAGCTATGGATCTATTCGGTGATTGACTTCTCAGTAATCCTACTACAAGGTCTAAGAGACTCTAGAATTTTGAGGAACTCCAATGCATGATGCTAACTCTTTCAAGACCTCGATCCTCCAATGATTGATGCTAAGTTGGTGATGATGAGCTACCATGTGTCAAGTACCATGCCTTGCTACAGGCTAAAAATGATAATCTACATATTTTGATCCGAGATGGATCCAATGACCTGATGTCACATCCCTCTTTCAATACCTCAAGCCTCCAATGCACGATGCTAGTCTGATGATCAACTACCATTCTGTTGCATGGTCACAATGCCTCTACACAGAATGACGATCTGAGCTGATTTCTCACGAGCTCAAAAATGGTGACTCCATCCCTGTTGCATGGCTACTACATCTACATGGTAAAAATCCTCTTAATGATGACTATCAGGTACCAACTCTGTTGCACAGTCACAATGCCTCTACATAGACTGAAGTTTTAACTTATTGACAATGATGTTCAGGTACCATTTTGCCACATGGTCACAATGCTTCTCAAAATGAACTTCCTATGATCCTTTGAGAGCTTCTTTTGTTCTGCTACCATTTGTCATGCCCAATGGCCTCTTCACAAAACAAAGTTTCGACCCGACGTCAATGCCAATGGTGATTCAGCTACCATTCTATTGCACGGTCACAATACCTCTACACAGAATGAAGTTATGAGCTAACACCTATGAGCTCAATTGTTTACACATGTGGCTAACAATATCCAAGATTAAATGAGTTAAATCATGTATTCAAGCTAGTAACAAGTACTCACAAGCTGATTAGGAGATATGTTTGGAGCATTAATCAAATTTTCTAAGTAAGAAAATCCATTGAGTATGGTAAACCTTTCTCTCAACATTTTCTCACAAAATCTGATCTCCAAACAAATACTGCATACTATTCATCAATTTGAATTATGCAATATATAATTGAAAAATTGTTGACTTACCCATTTTAAAGGACTTTCAATTTCAGGTATTACCTAGTCCTGGGTTGAATTGTCAACTGGTGGTGGATTAGGAACCTCTTTTGCCTTTGCAATAGGCCTCCATTCCATCTTTGGCTTGCCATTACTCTGATGGTGAGATGGATGCAATTTCCAGCAATTGTCCACCTGAGTGCCCATTCCTCTGGAAATGAGCACAAAAATTCCTCTTAATTTCCTTCTTTTGGGATGAGGAACTCTTTTTTCCATTTCTCGAATCTACATGATGAGCTTGGTATTTCAGATTTTCCTTGTTCCTGATGAACGACATCAACTTATTCATCAATTTCCTTCTCTTCCAGCATCTAGCCACAAAATGATTATGCAATCCACAAAAAGTACATGGAAAGGAATTCCACATCTTCTGAAAATCATAACCATACTTCTTAAGCTGAAAAAGTGTGGATCAAAAGTTTTACTGTGCTTATGATTATGGTAAGAAACTAGAGGTGGAATCTCATTACCTCATTTTTTATTTTACTTAGGATATTTTACCTGTGATGACGAAGCACAAGTTTCCTACTCAAAATATTTTTGTATGACTAGTAGGGTAATCACTTGGCTTTCGGAAGCTTGTGTCCCATTAGTGTTCTTAGAGTAATCTCCAATATCCATTCCCACACTAGGATAACCCAAACCTACAAAACAAGGACGATCCTTGACCTATATTAGGTTAGCAATGCCTTGGCCATTTTTACCAAGGCCTCTTACATCAAATCCCATTTAACTAAACATTTGGATCCAATGCCTCTAGTATGCTTTTCAAATGAATCAAAGACACCAATACCTGAATCCAAAACTAAATGGGAGGAAGAATAATATTCCTGTGGTGAATAAATTATAGTACACTCATCTACCATGGTCTCTACATCTGAAGTTGAAGGTATTTTCTTATTCTGGTTACCACATTGCAACTTTTCCAAGAGCTCATCCTTGGTTTACAGTTCTAATTTCAAGCGAGCATTCTCCTCTTCCAAGGAGTAATACATTGATCACAGGAGAGAGTTCTCTTCCTAGATCTGGTGATTATAAGCTTCAATTTCCTCGAGATTTTCCTATTTAGACATCTTTCCCATAGTGCACTTGTACCTTGTTCACACAAACTGAACCAACTGCACCAACTTGAAGCAATCACTCTGTTAATCAGATTTACTGAAAGAAAATATGGAGCTAAACCAGCTCTGATACCAACTTGATCCAAAAATGATCAAGTTTTTATCTACCTGATCTCAGACCCCTATAAATTTATTTTATTTTCCAAAAAGTTGCTCCGTTTAAGTAATAAATTTAAAATTAATGCAAGAATGTATGAAAATTACACACGATTGATTACGGAGTTCGGCAATAGCCTACGTCTTTAGGTTCTTATCGAACCGTTCCACTAGTAAAAATTGTAAGTACAATGTTATTTCTTACAATACAATCTAATGGAATTTCCACTTGCCTAGTAGTATGCCAGTCCTTTGAAGAACTTATCGATGATCAGTTGAATCGTTCTCCACCTTCCTGATGCACAACCTCCTTCAAAACTTCGATGGCCTTCCCAATGCTTCCTTGGCATCCTTCAGCACTCTGGTCGATACTCTAGGTGTCGCAAGTGAAAAATAATGTGGCTCAATGGGCCTATTAGGTAGTTTGTAAATACTCCCAATCAAAAATATTTCATATACTATTGCCTAAAAAAATAATAGGCCAATAAACAATATTTGCATATAGTAATTTTAAAGATTATAATATAGTTTGAATACTATATTAAAAAATCCTTAAAAAAAACTATTAAAAATGCCTAATCCCAAATAAGCTTAACAAATAATAACCTTGGTGTCTTCGTGTATTTTACAATGCAAGGGGTCCCCTATTTATACCCAAATGGGGCCCTAAAATAATGTTACATTATTTATCCTAAGGCTATTAAAAGCCTAACCGTAGCATGTAGATGGGTTTATTTCCCCATAGTAGGAAGCTTGCATGATAAAGGGGATAAAATCCCACATGGGGCGGAAATTTTTGTTTTTCTAAGGTATTTAATACCTTATCCTCCCCTCCTTTCACGTGGAACTTCTCCATGCATGGGCTTTGCATGCCCCACCACTTCACCACGTGGTCATTGGATTATCATTAGGGGGTTAGTGGATTATGTGTTGGCCGCTATGTTTGGAGTGGTGGTTG
Organism: Taxus chinensis; assembly: GCA_019776745.2. Taxonomy (NCBI): domain Eukaryota; kingdom Viridiplantae; phylum Streptophyta; class Pinopsida; order Cupressales; family Taxaceae; genus Taxus; species Taxus chinensis. The sequence continues at coordinate 307,682,100 of CM034154.1, forward strand.
GTTGGTTTAATGCGCCAGTTGTTTGATCGAGCCATGTGCCGAGTCCTTTGGTGTGATAAGCTCTCTGAGCTAGTAGAAATAATACCGAGCAGGGATAATAAACTCGATCAATTCTCAAAACATTGCAAATTGAAATAACATAGTAACATGGTGAATAATTACAAATGTAATATAAAATTTGACCATATAATACTATGATATTCAAAATGAAATATGGCTAAGTGGTGGCAAGCCACATGGTGGCTTGAGGACCCACCACATTGGCGATAATACCATAGTCCTCATGGCGGTCGGGCTCCCCTCCATAACAAAAGTTGAGCCTCTTACTCCCACGAGCTATATCATTTTACGACCATCAAAGACCAGTGGTGAAAACCTCTCTGATTTTTCCAACACCTTTTTTCCATGTGTCGCAATGCTATTGGTCCACTATTGACATGTTGACCATAGTTGACTTTCCTATTGATTGAACTTTGAATCAGACATAACTAGAGCTCCCAATGTATGTTTTTTGCTTTCTCATAGTTGATGGAAAGCTCTAAAAAATATCTTCTGCATTGATACCATTTAGAGATGTTTAGGGAAAATTTGATATCAAAAATGATCCCCACTGGTAAAGCACAGGAATGTAAGTGTTGATAAGGTGTTGAGACAGATGTGGTATATATTGAGATTGAATGGTGTTATACTATGAGACAGAAGTGCTATAATCCTGCTATGAGAAGGCATGAGTGCTAGCAATAGAACTAGTATTGAGTATAGGTATAGATGTGGGTATGGACATGACTAAATTCTGGATAAATGACATGGGTTATTGTGAAGGTATAAAAGGATTTGTACTAGGAATAGCCACTGAGCTTATAAGAGGTGGAGGAGAAACATTGAAGGTTGAGAGACTAGATGTGGAAGGAGATGTGTTAGTACTACTTTGTGAAGATAAAAATCTTGACAAAGAATTTGATGATGAGAATGGTTGTTGGTTGAACATTTTTTGTGATGAGACAACATTAAGGTCAAAAATAATGAATAGGACTAATGAGGCATGGATTGATGTTCCCATTCCACCAGTAGTGGAGTAAGGATGATTTTTTTGGATGATTGGCTCATGATTATGGTTGATGATATGGGAAGTATCGAAGATGAAAGCAGTGGTGAGAGGTCATTGTTTGGGTTTTGGTTATTAGATAATGACACCTTGGGAAGCAAGGTAGATTTTAAGGGCCACTGGGTTAGAATCTAAAATTTTTGTAAAAACTGGATCATCACTATCAAATAACCATGGGCTATGTGGATCTGGGATTTTTGATGTGGCTTACTAGGTACTCAGTGAATGTGGTTGTTCTTTATTGGTCACTAAAGGGGATCAAAATTAGTCAATTATGCATGGGATCTCTTGAAGGTGAGACTGGATATTATCTGGGGATTATTGGAAGTGGTCGATCATATTATCAGTATTTTTTAGATGGGATTTTTGTTTGGTTAAAATTCTAAATTAAATGAATGATCAATGAAGGAAAAAAATAAAAGTGGTTGATTATAACAACTGCAAACAGGTCACGCAAATATTTTTATTATCTTGATTAAATTAAGAAAGGTGTTAAATGTGAAAAAATGGCTAAAAAGGGTACTAAGAAAGGGTTTTTGAAGGCTAGTACAAGAAAAGCATAAAAAAGGTTTTGATAGATCTAGAATCGAGTAATAAAATATCCTTCATTCAAGCCATGAATAATTCTTTCCCCATTTGATAGAGAAAGTGAATTAAGTGCACCATATATGTTTTTCAGAACTTATAACAAAATATGAAGATATAGGTGATGAAATTGTCACACCTAAAGGAATATACATGAAAAATTATAAGGTTAAAAAAATAGAAAGGATAGAGTTATCAAGATCATTTGATGACTATTTAATGCTTTAAGTGATCCCACAAGGACTATGTGCCTTCTCTAGGATTCTAGAAGGCAAAAACAACTTGAAATAAGTAAGGTATGTTATTGGAAGTAAATTACCATCAGCAAAAACTAAAAAAGGTCTTCGCTATACTAAAAATGTATGAAGAGTCACAAGGTATGCCCATTTAGTCCCCTAAAAAACATTTGTGCATTTTTAGTATAAGAAAGGTGCTTGAAGGTCCTCATTGATCATTCAAGAAAATAAAAATTCTTGAGTTCATATATGCATATAATGTGTTATGTATGTTCTTAATTAGTCCCTCCAACTCTATTCAAATGTGTAATAATTATATATTATGTCCATCTTAGTGTTCAAGAGAATATTCTTTATGAAATTGTATGGCTTATCAATTTTGTAAATTATCCCATTGAAATCCATTCAAAGAATGTCATAGTGACATGTCATGATAGTCATGTTAATATCCAAAACATATGCATGAATGAAGTAAGCATGGTGAAGGATATCATGATCTACCATAGGTTATTTGAGTCTTATGTGGTTTTCCTAGTCATGGTAAGTGCATATGTACTTGCAATAAGTATTCATAGGATGTGAGAGTGTTCAAGAAGGAGTAGTTCATAAGGTTTGGTTGACATTTTAATAAATAAGTATCAAGTATCAAACTAATCATATGTGTATAAGATTAGAATATCCTCTATAAGGTGTTTTTTATTTCCATCAATAAGGAAGAAATAAAATAATCTTGAGAAATACATGAACAATGATTGAAGTCACTCAAGGAGTTTTTTTTCCGTCAAATTCCATCAAAGCTCTATTAAAGGTGAAAATGAAGTGTAAAAATACTATGAAAGGTATCCAAGGTTCATAGTTAAATAATGAAGTATATTGATATCATGCAATCATTCAAGGTGTTATGGGTTTATAACACCTTTAATGATTGCTCAACAAGCCATGGGATATGAATATGTTATTCAAGGTTTCATGTCAACTCATGAAGGAATCAAAGTTTCTCCCAACCTTTGTAAGGATAAAACGTGATGAGAATACCTTGGAAAGTTAATTAAAGTATATTAATTTAGTCAAATTATATATCTATTTGATTCCTAAGTGTTCATGAACCTAGCTCATCATATCTAGCTTGGAGTGTCAAACCACAAGATTTTCACAGTCAAATCTTGATCTACAAGAGAAGTTTCAATTGTGGCTATATTCATGTATGATTTTTTTCAAGACAGCAAGGCATTTACATAATGATTTTTTGGCATTCAATATGTGTCGAAGGTTTCCTAATATTGGTGCATTCATAAATGAAAGAGTCATCGTGAACAGTGAAAATATTATGGTCATTAGAAATGGAGTCATTAATTACATCTCAAGCCTGAATATGAGTTAGTGGAAGTCTACATTGTATGTTATTTTTTTTTGACTTATGAATTATGGTGCATTAAATCATGAGTAATCATCTTGGAAGAGGTATACATCATGAAGTGGTTGTAAATCTGTGGAAGACAAAAAGAGTAAGGTTCTAAGGCATAAATATGCTTTCAAGACTTAATATGATCTCTTTGTAATGCCTCCAACATGTGAAAGGATATTTAATATGACGGGTAGGACCACACAAGCCATATTAAATGTTCTAATCATGATAAATTCTATGAATTTTGAGCAAGGGAAGTTGAACTCTTAATATAGCTCTAATTTCACTCATTTATTACAATATGGTAAGAGAAACGAAATGTTGTGACAGCTCAAGCTTGAATAATAATTTGATGTGAACTTGAAGAGGACTAAAATGGATAGCTACAAATTTATGAAGATGTGTATAGATATCATACAAGTAAAAATTCTGAGTTATGATTTCCGAGCTTTCTCTTGGTGCCACAATAGAGATGTAAGGTCAAAAACTATTGTCATAGATGAGTATGAAAGGATCATGATGAAGATATGTTGATCAATAGGTTTAAAAAGAAGATAAAGTGTTTGGTATGTCTAGGAGGTGATACTTATAATGTTTTAAGGCTAATTTGACTATACATGTAAGAAGTTAAAGGTCTGGAATGACAACCTACAGGTCTGAGAGGATTATTTGAAGCAGGGGAGCTAATAGTCTCTCTCCATCATGTGGTTTAGGTGTTGATGAGTCTAAATAATAAAAATAAGTGTTGATTTTAAGGCTTTTATAGTTTCTCACTTTCATCATAAGTAAATATAAACTATATCAGGGTACATCAGACTATGAGGGCCTTAAAATAGCAAGCTAAAGGTCATATGAGACTTATTGAAGAAGGATAAGTTGTATATTACCTCCAAGAAGGTGTTTCAAGGGTCAATCAGGATAGATAGGTAGAGTTAAAGAATCCTAAAGGTACATTAACAAGGGGAGAAAATTTTAATATCAAACAAGTCACTATACCACACTAATGAGTCTATAGGCATTGAAAAAGTAGTTCTAGACAAGGGTGATAATGTTGATCGATCAATAAGGCTCAAGGACAAGGTATAAGAAAAAATTATCTCATAAGTAGATAGAGGATGGTAGTATGGTCCTATAGGTATACATAAGGTAAAGCCTCTTGTGATTAGTGACCTCCTACAACATGACCAAATTTTACAAAATTGCACTAAAAATATGCTTTATGGACCTAAGACCTAAATGAGATAGCAACTAGTACATGGCATAGTTAAGCTAGTTGTTGAGCATGATGAGATGAGATAGTTATATTTGTGATCTAGATGGATGTTATCACTCAAATTTCAAATATTTGGCATGTGTATGTTCTTTGAATGCATCTATTCAAGGGGAGCCATTGTGATTTAAATGCATGTAGAAGATTAAAATAGAGTTAAAGAAGGAGAGACACTAGTGTGAGATTTAATGATGAGTATGGTTGATTTTTCCAACCAAAATGGGGCCCAAGTAAGATAATAAATAAGTAGACTAGGTACTACAGACATGCACTTTGTCATTATGCAAAAAGGGGGAGAAGAACTAGGAGGTTTTTCATAAATGGAAAAGAGGGAGAATATTGGCATGTGGATGTTGAATTTTATTGATTTAAAACTAACATTAATGAAAAATTATAACTAATGAGGACAAGATGAATCTTGGAATGAATATGACAAGGTAGGATAGGGCATGAAATGAGAACACCATATCAAAAGCTAGATTTTTAAATAGCTAATGCATGGTATAGGAAGGATGGTTATTTGAGACCATGCCATGATGATTTCATATAATTTTTATCAGGTATTTAATGAGGAAATATATTCAACATGATGATCACAAGTTTGTATGAGTTAAATTTATATGGCTAGCTAATTTTAGGAGGCCTAATCCTTTGGCCTAGTAAGTAGGATGATCTGGGATGATAGAATGAAGGCATGATAATGATGGATAATCATATTCAAGTCATTAAAATCATGAATTATGTATTTTAAGCTAGGTATGTGGTGAAAATAAGGCATGCTCATGGAAAATGAAGTGGAAACAAACTAAATTGGGCCTAATTAAGAGACCTAGTGCAAGCATAACATGGAGTATGGAGTGATGTAAGATAAATAAATGAATCCCAAGAATGAATTATATGTAGGGACATTATATATAGGTTTTAGGATATTCTAAAAGTCACAATTATGATTATAGAGGCATGTTTGAGGTCTTTTGGAGGCATATATCCTTAAGGACTAGTCAGGTATGCATGTATAGGTCATTGTGGATAGATATTTTTAGGCATAACTTAGCAAGGTGATGAATTTGGTTAGTTAGATGATGTTTTCATGATGCTTCGTGAAAAAATTTAGGTCTAGGTGATGATCATTTTTGAAGATATTGCAATTATACCAAAACTGGGTTTCCAAAGGTGAGAATTTTAGGCAAATTTTGACTTTCATATGCTCATTGAGCATTGTATGCTTTTCATGGAGACCTGAGCTCATTGGAATAGTTAATTAGGCTTATTATGAAGATTTTACAAGAATAATGAGGTTATTTTAACATGAGATTTTATGAATGATCGTTAAGAACCTAATTAGGTTCCAAACCCTCTCAAAACCTTACCTTTGGAGTGACTTGAGAGATATTACTCAAAGTGACCTAGAATTTATTGTTTACTCAATTTTGATGATTGGAGTTTGTAGATGACTCCTCCATATTTCTAAAAAGGTTTGATAGATCTTGTGATAGTATGTCGGTCCCACTCAAAATGATTTGTTTCTGAAGATTTTCATTTTGTGGAAAAAATTTCCATTAAACCTATAGACTAAATCACCATTTATGAAATAATTGTAATATTACTACATGTACATGATATTTTTTTATCATGGTTTTTCCTACAAAATTCAAAGTGTGCCCTATCTATGAAGAATTTTTTTTGGGTATTTTAGAGTAGTATGTGGTAAAAGTGGATTTGCAGGAGCTATAGGTGGATTTAAGACTCGGTTCAATATTTTCCATTATAATGTATCCAAGAAATTTCCAATGACATATCAAACTTTAGTTTTTTCTAATGAATTATCAAGTGATGACCTATTTTTTGAAGTTCAAGTCTGGAAATGCTTGATTGTGTATCTTATTGAGTGGCTTCATATGTTTTGTTGGTTGGTTTGAGTCTTTTCATGTTTTATATAGATTTATGAGTTCTTAGACAACATTTATAAGTTTTTTCCATACTTTGGTTGAGTTTGGAAGTTTCCTTGAATGTTTTTATAGCTTCATTCCTCGATACTAGTTCTTGAGTCTTACTTTCCAATTTGGAGAAGTTACAGAGATTGAAATGTTTGGAGGTCTTCCGCTTAGATTTGGAAGAAAAAGTGAGTAGTTATAGAAAGAATGTTTAGATATATTTCCAATTATATATGACTTGAGATTAGATTATTATTGTTACTATATGAACTCATTTGTTCTTTGTTACTGTGTTTTTGAAGCAGTCATGATTATGCATGCCAAGATGAGAAGAAGTGATGAAATTAAGTATTGAGAATTGACTTGAAGAATACCAAGAATTATATGATGTTTTAGAAATATTTAAGATTCCTCAACCATGTTTTCATTTAATGATTTTAATCTTAGAGTGATTGCATGCATCCAATTTCAAGATTGGTTTTTGTAGTTCATACACCTAGTCGAACATATGAGCTCCAATGAAGTTTGATGATAAAATGAGAGTATAAAAGCTTCTAAAACTCATATATGGTGAGTTATGGACCCTATTAACGTTCACACATACTCCATAACACTTGTAATTAGTTACATTTACTAAAGGACAAATATTCCAAAGTGGGAAGAAAAAGACAAAACTAGAAATGACAGCTACAAGGTTAGATGTTAGACTGAAAAATGGAAGTTTTTTCATGTTTTTTAGATGTGAAACTATTTTGGTAAGATTATCCAATCCTTTATATGTGTTATAGGTGCCATGAAAAATTAAATAAAGATATGAAAATGTAACTTACCTTCTGTAGATGTAATGATTGCATGTTGGCAATTTTTGGTGACATCATCCAAGCTTCTTGTGTACAAGTTGGAGAGTCAAGAAGCTCAATCGTTAGTAGGTGAGGTTGGAGAGAATAAAGATGTATTATTCTCATGTATTTTTGTGTATAATAGAGTATGGAAATATTTTTTTAATGACTATGTTTTGAATTAGTTTGTTGATATGAAAAACTAGGTGAATTAAGGAATATGGAAGAAGCCTTCATGACTGCAAATTTTGCAGCAGGATGTATGCATGAAAGAGGAGGTTTTTGAGTGTATTATATAAGAAGAGAAGATGGAATAAAGAATTTATGAAAGTGGTTTGCAAAAAATGAAGAAGATCATAAAAGAGGCGAATCTAGGTGATCAAGAGAGGTGAAGAGTGAAGAGATTAGAGCTGATTTAGAGTTCACAATTTTTTGTGTAATACAACTATATGAAAGTGATAAAAAAATTGTTAGAAGTATAAGTTTTTTCTTATAAAATATGTATTTTAAGCTTCCTTGTAATTTTTATCTTGCATAAGTTAAGTGGGTGATTGACTGAATTCGTGGTAATTGTTGCTTCCATGCAAGTAAGAACTTGCTAAAGATCAAGTGGGTGTTTGGTTAAATTTTGGAGTTTTAGCTTCAAGGTGATTGGGTGTTCAACAAATTAAATATGTGTAATCTTCATAGGAAAAATTTCCACACTGTTCCATTGGTTTCAATGGATTTTTCTCCTTTTAATGGTTTCCCACATTAAACTGTGTGTTTATATGTCTTTGTTTCTAATTTTCTTATGTATGAATGTCATGATCATCTCGTGGTAAATATTCATCAAGAATAAATGGTATGATAAGTTATTGAAAGGTATTAAAATTTTTGAGAAGAACTAATTCACCCCTCCCCTCTTAGTGCTTCTGTTTTCCAAAAATTTTAAGGATGGATTCCTTAATATACTTGAAGGTGCGTAAGGCCCATATCTATGTTGGTGTTAGTATGAGACATGATATTGGGGCAGACCCCCTCACTTCACGGTCCCAAAATGATAAGGGTGTTGATTTCTTAGCCAATATACCACCCACCAAATTTTCTATAATTTTCTAGAATACTGAGTTTTATCATCCTCTTGGTGATGAAATATAATTAGTTCCACCTGGGAAGGATTTTTGTAAGTGCATATTAAGTTTTATGTGGTTTGGTTGTGTGTGAAAGTAATTTTATGATTACAATTCTTTGAACTTCTAATTAAGCTATGTGGGAAAGAAAATTTGAATGTTCATTTTAATATCTAAAGGAAATTTTTACTTCGATGAGAACAAGAAGCACAAAATGAAATGTTAAAATAAATGAAGAAAAAAAGAGCATACCTATAATCAATTTTTTCATTTTTTATTTTAATGTTTAAGCACGCTTTTGAAATAGAAACAACAAGGTGATCCAAGATGAAAAGTTAGATGATATTCAAAATAAAATAAATAGAAATATATGATATCTAAATCAAAAAGGGACTAAATAGGTCCCACTCGGTGTTCTAGGATATTTATGGTGTTTTTCAGTTAAGTTTTATAAATTCTGAAATACCCAAAACTCAAATAGGACAAGGTTTACTGATACCTGTTCCAAAAAACACAATGTCAGGTGATTGGATACAAAAACTAATAAAGACTCCTCCTTTCACCAAGTGAGAATACATGCATATAAAGACAGTTAAACAGACAAATATTAGATAAATATGTAATGAGTTTCTCAGTGAAGGTTGATCCTAGGAATCCAAAGGGCTTCACTGAAGGTTATTAGCTCGTTTGATATAACTAAGTGATTTAATAATGATAAGATAAATGATAATGATTTAGAACTCAATAAGGATAGGAAGATCATGCTCTATGTTTCAGGTAGCCCAATTTAAGGCCCTAACAAGCTTGAAGTTCTAAAATTAATCAAAACAGAACTACTCTACAACTTCACATTCTTCTTGTATGATTTCAAGTTGATCCTTGATGTCTTGGACTTCAAGTGTGAGAGAGGTGGCAGAAAAACTTAGCTCATGTGCAATATCAAAATTTTCACACAAAGGGTCGTTAGATGATCAGGAGATCATATATGCTAGTGATGGGGTGCGAAGGACCTAGAACAGTCATCTATAAAACATACATCTTACAAACAACTAATTAGGACAAAAGATATTGCTGAAAATATGATATATGCTAGAAATGACTAAACATATAGGGATCAGTAGTGATTGAGGACAAAAATGAGTTCTTTGATAAAAGGCTGGTAAAATTGATTGTTTGAATGTGAGATAAAATGTGACACTCCTAAGAGGGGAAATGGGGACCCTAGGAGCATATAAGATTCATATGTATTGGAGGGACTACTGATGGGAAAAGGGACTAAGACACCAATCGATTGCAATCAAGAATCAGAAAAGATTGTTGTTAAATTTACAAATGTTCAAAATGTTAACTAAATGATTAAATGAGGGATAGATTATTTAGTGGCTATGAAGGACATTATAGATGAATGATCAAAGGCTATGATTAATACAAAAATATGATTGACAAAGATATATAGCAATGTATAAACCTTGTTAGATATTATGATGGTGATATATCTCTTAAAAGGGTTTGCTAATAATCTGAAGAGGTTCTCCAAGACTTTGACAGCATGGTGCTAATGATCCCGATCGTAATGAAATTATTCGTATGTGCAACATTTTTTTCTCCAATGCATCTTCTGACTAACTGGGAAATGGAGGAAGAGGGTGGCTAAATAGAATCTATAGAGTCTATAATGATCACCGATGATCGTGGATCACCATCTACTTTCTCGTAGATATATAAAACCAACAAACAAAATATGGAAAATGGTTAGAACCACTTTCCATATAAGGTTTTTCATTGTTTGATAAATGGTGGGATGTTAGAGATTTTTGTAGGAAGAGATTAGGGGGTTAGGATGGGTAGGATAAACTAGGCTAGGTTAGTTTTAGTAGGTTATGGGAGGGTAAATTAGTTTTTATGATAGTAAGGGTTTACGATGGTGGTTTATAATATACTTAGCATATGGATAATAATGATAATAGTGATAATTTGATTAATGTGTTTTGGATCACCTAAGGGTGAAAAATCGGTGTCTACAATTAGTTTTATTAAATAATGTTCTTAAAATTGACATTAGAACAGAGTGTAAAGATAAAAAAGTTTAATAAGAGATAGAAAGATGAGGTGATTGGATTATGAATGTGATCATTTTTCACGGTAAAGGAGCATGGTCAAACTTGGAATTGCACAAAGAAAAGTTACCAAATTTAATGTCTATGTTTTCCCCCTTTAAGTGTGTAATTAAAATTACATGTTTAAAGGAAAAATTTACTTGAGAGTGCACACACACTTTTTCTTCATTTGGCGATGGTTCTCTGATGTGTTTATACCTACAACATAGTGTAGTTGATTTATATGATAGAAACTAAAATTCAACTCAAAATAGAGATAATGCATGTAAAATTGAACTTTGTACAAAATTGAAGAGAAGAAAAACATATAAATAATACACTTGTTCATTTTTTAGGGGGATAATCTCTAGTTTCATGTCATTCCTTAGAGACTTAGATTTGTTTAAATGCCAAAGGATTGGAGGTGATCAATCCCCAATGTTTTTCCAAAGGATATGCTTGAGTGTTAAGTATCGGAGTTTATGAAAATAGGATCCAAAATGTCTCCATTTTTGAAACTTTGTAGATGAAGGTATAAAATATAAATAACTTATATGATTTGATAAATTCCCCATTTATAATCTAGTGAGATAATTGGAAAGATAATTCTATGAAGAACCCAGATGCTTTGACACTTTCCATTAAACCCATGACCTCACTGTTATAGATGGAATTAAATCGACATTTTCATGCCCTAATTGGGTACTAGTGTAACCAAAAATAATCATGTATAATTTCAAAAAAATGAAGTGGAGGAGGGATGTTCCCCCAAACCCTATTTTTGTAATTGAATCATAATAATGTCATGAAGAAGGAATGAATTACTCATGCCCCTTGTAACTTGATCTGAAATGTGTAATTTGTATTTGTAATTGTATGAAAATCCTATAAATAGCTAATAGAATATGTAGAAATTGAAAATCTAGTGCATTTTCCCTATGTTCAGGAATGTATGAAAACGGTCGGGACCATATCTTAGTCTTGATTATATTGTATAGTTTTGACTTTTTTAACTTATGCCACATTTCATTATTTTTGATATTTTATGAGAATTTAAATCCAATAAAAAATTATTCGTGGATTATGTAATTTGTCTATAATTATAGAAATAACCTAAGGAATGTGCTCTCTTTTGAGGCATGTGTGATAAAGGATTTGATCATGTGGATTAATAGAATATATGTGTACCCATGCACTATATGTCTGATAATATTTGTATGGTATAAAAGGATGGAATGGTGGACACCTTTGAGAACTTGTACCTAAAAAAAGGGGTTGCGATGGTGGCAATCATGGCACAAAAAAAATGTAACATACAACACATAGCAATAAAGAATACATGTGTAAAGAAAATAGAACCAACAAAGAAAAGTACCAATCATATCCTACTCCATAATAGGTCATGTAAATTTGGTTCATATTAGAAAGAAATTAATATTCAATATGTTATTTGATCATACACTCAATACATATTCGATAGAGAATATTACATATATATATATATATATATATATATATATATTCTTTAATAATAAAACTATTAATGTGAGTTGTAACTCACAATAGTACTCCCTCTAACATACTATTCTAAATATACGTCTCCTAAAGAATCTCTACCCTAGTTTATAAAACAACTGAACTCAAAAATATAATTATTTATTCACATGATAATATAACTACAAATAAATGTATTTTCTCAAACATGTGAGCACTAAAACATTTTCCTAACATTCCCCCTTAGTGTGACCATGGTATTAAAAAACCACACTCCTCAAATGTAGCCTGCCACCTCTTCTTACTCATGATTTTTTTCCATAACTCAAATTAAAGGTAGAGAAGGAACTCATCAACCTCTTTTCAACCACGTGTTATTGGGAACTCGTCTAACCAGACCACTATAGAAACCACGAAAAATAATTATATAGTTTTTTAACCTTCACAAAGCGTTTTCATAGGATTACCATTAACCTTTGTATGAACAATGACACACACATTATTTCATCATCTTCATGTGTCATGATGTTGCAATACATTTTTCTTTTAGTTTTCCACTATGTGTGTTCATTAAGGGATTACATCCAAATTTCTCACTTATAAAATTTTTGAATGGGAATATACTTTTTTTCTTATTATCAATACCACATGAAATTCAAAACTAAAAACAAACTAAAACAAATACATAACCAAAACATTTTGCATCCTTGTCGATAGTGGCTAACGAGAGGTCATTGTTTGACCTCCAACCTCTTATGCCTCCATCCTACAGTAGAATATTATCTAATAGATGTGTTATTCATCATTTAGATATTTTGTGTGAGATTTTTTTTCTTCCTCTTCATTCTCTTCTTCATCAATGGCCATGGCATTTTCTTGTAGTTTCCATCAAGTAAATCTTGTGCTCTTTTCCTACAATTTATAGACAGGTGACCATATTGTTTACAATAGTAACAAAGGAATAGTTTCTTTATATCTTTATAATTTAATCCATGTTTTAAATAATATTTGGATCTTCTCTTAGCATATGATCTATCATGTTTGATGTACCTCACACTTTCCTATAGATCAATTTTATGAGTTATATTTTCTTCCTCTATCAAATAAGAAATCATATTTTCTAATCTAGGATTTCTTTTTCTTAATGTGAATACCATATTAGAATATTTGGGTGGAATACTATTTAGTAATATAACTTTTGTATCATCATTAAGTACAACAACCTTTATTCAAACTAGCAATTTTGAAATAAAATGAAACTTATTGATGTATTAAACCATATTGTCACCTTCTTCCATCTTCAACCTAGATATCTTTTAATTGAGTTTGATTATTGTGCTCCCTACTTGCAGAATAAATATCTTGTTCAATTATCGTCCAGATGAAATTTTATGTCTTTGTTAGGTTCATATGATGCATGTAAAAATTAGATAATATGATACTAATAATCATTTTTTCTTTTCAATATTTTCTTTTCCTTTTGGTGGCTTAATTTTTCTTTACCTTGCTTCAGTATGTTACCACCAATAATTTCCAACAACTTTTTATTGATTAACATCAATTTTTTTGAACTTGCGAAGTATGGAAGTTTTTTCCTTCAATTTTTTTAATTCCTTTCAACTCATCCATTTTGACTCTAAAATTTTGAAAAACTAATTAAAATGAAAATATAATTACTTTGACTTTGAGTGACACAACAAATGATTAATGACCATACAAACATACAAAATTTGAACGCAATTATTTTTGAATAAATTTGACATAGGATATTTGATGAAAACCATGATTATGTACAAGTTAATTACTTTTTACCATATAACTGATGAATTTTTGACAGTTTAATGATGTCAACTTCCTATAGACTCAATAACTTTGTACAATATATTTTACATAAAATTTACCATAATTTTCAAACTAACATATATGAAAATTTATTTTCCCATGTATAAAGTATAACCACAACCCATAGACATAAAACCTAAATCATATATTAAAAATTAGCTATAGCAATAAAGTATTCATGAATCCATTAAATTATGTAATGAATTGGGAAGCAATATGAGGAGAATAATGTCACCAAATAAATGTTTCCGCTACATACACATGCATAAATTTCAAGGTGTGTTGAAACCACATAAAATAAAAACTTCATATGAGATAGAATATTTTAGGAGATCTAGATTTGGATAAGCCAATGAAAAATTATATGTGAGAATATGTCATAGTTTCATAGTTCCTTCTACCATTTTCTTCAACTAAACATTCAATTTGAAAATATACCTTGCTTGTCAAAGATAAAAACATCAACCACTCCTCTAATGTTATATATGTAAGCAATGAAAACTATAGCATAAGGGAAAAGGAAAAAAATCACAATTAGACCTTCTTCTCCATGTTTTCCTTGCTAACCTCAGATTGGGTGAAGATTTGGATGGGTCCAGAATGGATCAGAATGTAGGTTCTCCTCAACACAAAGTGAATTTATTGCAAAAATGATTCGAAAACTCTATTTTACACCAATTAAAGAAGGATAATGGATTTTGGGATGGGTATCTTGGGGACTTATGGGAATATTATGATGAGGAAATAATAGGGATTCTCTATGCAAAGAGAATTTTAGAGCTCATACTACATTTCTCACTTGTTGTTGAGAGGGGGAAGGACTCTATTTTTAGCCTCTAGTGCAGGATTAATTAAGGGGGCCAATTAATCATTTTTTTGAAAAGTAACTATAATTTGGTGAGTGGGAGACATGGATAATGGATGAGAATTAAATTTGGATATTATATTTGAAAGTGTGTAACATTGGGGTCAGTGGAATATTTGACCATATATTTCATAATTTCATTCAAAAGTGGGTCATTATGGATAATAAAGGTGACATGTGATGTGGATGGCAATATGGAAAATTTAATTAGTTAATGATGAGGGTTAATTAATTAAATAATTTCAATTAATTCTTCATGGATTTTTGTGAGAATGATTTGGGGAAATTAATTTATTAAAATGGTGGTAAAATAGAGGTGTCTACATTTTCCCCTGTCTGGAAGGGAGCTATGAAAGTAGTTTCCTTTCAAATAAAGTAGATGAAATGATTGAGGATGCCCCATATGGTGGGATTGGTGAATTGAAAATATTCTTCTCAATGAATATGTTCCCTTCAATGATAAGTTATAGGAGGAGGAAAATAGTATGAGTGATGAGTGTTATGGTATCCTTGAACACAAAAATACCATAGGAAGTGTGTTTAGAGATGGATAGGATGATACCCCCTCAAGAGGTCTGGTAAAAATGTAAAAGATAACAGATCTCTTGAAAATATGATATAGAGATTCACATTAAGTGATAGATTGATTCCTAGTGGATGGAGACAAGAATGAAGTGCATAAAGAATGGATCACATGTGTGCACAAAGGTAGAAATAAGTAAATTGTCCTTGAATGTTAGGTTTGATTATGTGTTGAGGGATTTAAATAGAAGTGAATGGATATTGAAATGGATCAACTAGTTTGATAGGAACGTTTGGAGTCGATGGGGAAAATAATGGAAAATTGAAGGATGTGTGGTGTAATAGCCATGAAGGGAGAGAAATGATGGAGAAATGGTGATGAGCATAAGTAAAGTATAGAAATGGAATCAAACCAAGGAAGCTTCAGATAAGGATAAGGAAAAAAAGGATGGTGAAATAAGTGTAACTTGTAGGGGATAATAATATGGAACAAACCACATGTATAATATGAAGGGAGATAATGAAGGAGATGAGGAAGGTGAAAAATTATGGGGTAGGGAGAATGAGGGTAAAAGAGGAAGAATAGATAGTGATAAGTCGAGAGAATGAAAAGGAGGAGGAAGGAAAAGAAAATGGTGATGATAAATTAGGTGAGTAGAGGATTATGAGAGTGAGAGTGGCTAGTTTGAAGAAAATGAAGAGTGTAGAGGAGGAAAAATAAACAAAAAAGGACCATGAGAGAGAATGATGGAATGGAATGGATGTCAGGGGGAAGAGTGAGAGAGAAGGATGCTAGGGGAAGAAAGGGAATTAGGAAGGAAGAAAGAGGAGGGATAATTGGATAGAAGATGATGGGATGGATAAAGTAAGGGGGTCACATGAGAAAACATAAAGAGAAAATATGAGAGGAGAGTGAAATGGGGATGAAAATGTTGAAGAGGAGGATGAAAAAAATGTGTTTAAATAAGAAGGAAAGGTAATGGATGATTATAATGGAAGCATTATTGTTGAAGGATGATGGAGAGATGAGGTATAAATCATAAAAATAAAAGGTTTAGGATATTTTTAGAGAGAAAGTGGAACAGGATGCATGGAGATGTGGTTGGAGCATGAGGAGGATGAGGAAAATGGGAAAAATGAGGATTGGTAGTGTAAAAAGATGATAGAGCAGTTAAATGAAGAAAATGTACTTGGATGGAGAAACTATGGATGAGGTGTTGTAGAGGGGGTACTGATAGCGTGAGTGAGAACAGGGATAATTAGAAGAATGGGGGAAAGAGAGGAAGAGAGGATAGATTATTCAGGGAAAGGAATTCGAAAGTGATGATATACAATTGAGAGTTAGTAGCATAAGGAATGTAAATAGAATGATGAAAAGAGGAATGGCGTGGAGTGCAAGGATGATGGAGAATATGAATATGCAAATAAGGTTGAAGATAAAGGTGAAAAGGTTTTTATGGTGAAATATAAAAATAATGCAGGATGAGGATAGTAACTATATTGAAAATGAATAATGGAGGATGAAGAGATGATGAGGAAAACATAAAAATTGCTTGATGTGGAAAGAAGCTAGAGGAGGAAAAAGAGATTGAAAGAGTAAATGGGAGATGATAATGAAATAATGTTAGGGGGAGACCAAAAATAATTAGGGATAGGTAACAGGGGTAGAAATGTGGGATAACACATGAATAAGTAGATTGAGGATTAAAGAGAGGGAGAGTAGTGATTTGTGACAAGATGAAATAGAATACATGATGTAGAGGAAGATTTTAACTAGAAATAATAACAATAAATGAGATATGAGAAGAAGGTTAGAGAGTGAAATGGAAAAGGAAAGGAAGAATAGGGGGAAATAGGGGAGAGGAAAGTATTCAAGAGAAGGGTGATCAAGTAGCATTTTCAAGTTGAAGGTGATAGGAATGGTATGTGATAGGTTGGTGAAGGGAAGTGGATGAAGGAAAAGTTGGTTAGTAGGGGATATCGAGAGGAAGGAATGACTGGTGGGTGGAAGGAGTAGTATAGAACAAAAAATCCATCTTAAGGGTAGCCCTTAAGTAATAATATCAAGCAGAGGATGGTGATGATGAATAATGAGAAACAATAATGTAATGTGGATAGGGATAGAACATTTGGTTGATAGAGATGATGATGGTGAAGGACGAGACAAATAGTAGGTAGAAAAAGTGGTTTGATGGGGAATTCTAGGATAACAAATTTATCTCAAGGGGAACCCTTAAGTAATATTTCCAAGTTGCATGAGCGGTTAAGTAAGAATTTCAATCCAATAATGAGGAAGGAGAATGATTTACAAATTGGTTAGAAATGACAAGGGAAATTTATATGATAGGATGGAATGAAGGGGAACCCTTAAGTAAATTTTGCTTATTTTTAGGATGTGTAAGCAATATTACCAAGAAAAATATGCATACTAGAAAGAATAAGAAAAAGAGAGAGCAATGTTTGTGAGAATGGAGCATGTGGTGATATGATGTAGTAATGATGAAGGAAGGGACCAAAAGAGTGTAGGATGAAAAGATGGAGGAATATATGTGGTACAGAATATGGATTACAAGGGGAATCCTGAAGTAGGTTTCCCACACTATGGAAGTGATGAGGTAATATTGTCAAGCTGAAGAGGCGGGGCAAAAATATGTTTGTCGTTGTGATGGTCTCATTGTGTGAGATGTGATGATGGAGGAGTTTATACAATAGGAAATACTTAATAAGAGGGGTTACCTTAAATAAGACTACCACACTATATGGATGGTTAAGTAAGAATGTCAAGCTGAAGGAGAAAGGTATGGAGAAGTTTAAAAGGGCACATAAGAGGGAGGAAAAGGGGATAAGATACACATAATGGGAGGAGGGGATAGGAATGGTAACAAGTATGATGTGTGTGAAGATGATGTGTAGGTTTGGATGACAAGGGGAGGCGAATGGAAAAAATACATGTTGGCCATGGTGGGGGATGATGAGTTCTAAGATAGTGAATTCTTCATGAGGAATAACTTCAATTAGGATTTGTATGCCACAACAGTGGTCAATTAGGATTTGTAATCTGAAGGAGTTAATATGAAGGTTAAAATGATGTGGTGTAAATTAGGTTGTTGATCATGCAAGAAGATACTCATGTGATGAAAGGATCTTGATTTTAATGTAGCACACAACATGATGTATCATGATATTAAATATCATGATGAGTTGATTATAATATGCAATAGAGAATAGACAAGGCCCATCAAAAAATAATAATGCACATGTACGATATGCAGTCATATGAGAGAAGTAATGGCATACAAAAGAATCATATTATAGGGAACACCATGATACATAAAATCTATATGTCCCTTATAATATATAAAGCACCAAGATGACAAATAGTAAACTTTTAATTAACCATGAAACACAAAAAAATCAAATTTTTCCCTAATGTGTTCCACAGTGACAATTGATTTGATATTCCCCAAGCAGGGGTACGATGATTCAGGATGGATTGGGTCATTTCCCTTAAGCAAGGAAATAATGAGAGCCAGTATTACCCCAAGTGAGGATACATGCATAGGAGAGATTATTTGTATTTGATTGTTGTAAGATGGTTGGATCAATTTTTAGGATGGGAGATAAAAGTATAAATTGTGTTGATTGTTGATTTTTTATTTTTTATTGATTTGTTTTTAAAAAATAGGATTTTATTATTATTTAAATGTTTTTTTTTATTTTGTTAATTTGATTTGGAATTTTTTGGAATTTTTAGGGGTTTTTTGAATTTGTATGATATACTAGATGATAAGATTCCTTACTAAAGGAAACTAGAGATCACAAGAGGTGATAATATAGAAGGAATGAGATATCATTCATATCTACATTATGCCTTGATGTAACTCATGCATAGAACAATATTAAATTTTTATTTCCATTGGTAGGATAATATTTTGATATGAGAATAATTCTGGATCCACCCTTAGCTCCACATAACTGGTAATATGTGAGGGTTCATCCCTGAGATTTAAGAAGCACCTGGGACGTAGAACATGAATGTAGAGACAACTTTCAATAATGGTCCATTTGGGAAAATGTGACTCAATTCCACTTATGGTTAATTAACCATTTATGAAAATATTTTCAATTTATAGGTCACTTAATAGAATTAAACTTGTGATTAGCCTAATAATTGGAAATATCAAGTTAAGGTATGGCTCTCTCTTAACTTGGGCATCTAAATTGCTTCTCTGGGATTTAATAGGCTAAAACACTTTTTCTTTCGAAATTATTTTTTCTCTCTTTTTTGTAACAACCCCCTATGCATTTCCCCATGCCACCAATAAGCGGCATGGACTCATCACTAAAGAAAAAATGTAGGAAAGTAAGGGTATCTTAATATGTTCCCATCCTCACACTACCAGTAACAAGTGTGTTCTCATCATCAAATAATGTGAAGGACAAAAGGTGTAATGATAAGTTTTTTTAACGAGAAAACACTTTTGACTGGAGCTATGAACCATAGGGTTCTTGGGTTCCTTCCCATACAAAAATAATATTTAATCCTAACCTTTAAGGTGTGAACAATAATCGAACAGAAAAAACAAACGAGAGATAGAGAATGAGATGAAACCCTGATGCTTAACTCTCTTTGTTATGAGAGTACTAATCATGCAGGTTAGCAAGGAGGCCTTTTTTACCTCTCTTTTTTTTAACTTATTTCCATGGATTGTGATTGGTGGCAACAACCATCATGAGGTTATTAAGATAATCCTAAAGAAATTCATGATCAAAATTATATTTGTCAAACTTATCTGATTCATGACCATGCTTAGTGCCTCCTTTTGCAATCTTGCTGTCATTTTCGATCAGACAAGTCTTGGAAATGGGGTTCTTAGACTCATTCTAGGTATTCATGGAGGGAACCAACCATGAACATATTTTTGATCCTAAACCTATTTATTCACTATGTTTGAGGTTGGATTTCTCCAACCGTTTCTACTTGATGATTTCTTTCTTCATTGATTCTTCCTCCCTTGTGGGAAAACATCCTATAGGTGACCTGCAGATTTACAAATGCAGCATCTGAAAGTGGTGTTCTCATAATCTAGTATTTGAACATGTTGAAGGTTACCAACTGACAGGATGATTTTGTCTGTAAATCCTTTACTCGGATCTATTTCTGCATAAATTTTGGCAAAGGTGTGGATTCTCATTGCAGCCCTAACAGAATCCACTTTGAGGAATTTTCCCAATGCATTACCAATATCATTTAGAGCAGGCCAAAAATGAAATGGGAGATTAGGAAAGTGAATCCAAAGTGGCATCTTGGTGATGCTAAATGTGCAAGGATCAAATTCCAAAAACCATGGTTAAAGGAAAAGACTTGCGCTAGCCCAACACCATGGTCCATTTGTAAGGAATTTTTGATAATCAAAATTCTTCTTGAACTAAAAATCAAAGAAACCCTTGGAGTAGAAGGAGACCTCACAATTGTTGGACAATTTTTCCAATATCCAGGAAGTTAGATCAAAGGAGGATAACCAGATACCATCAAAATGACCAATTACAGTGAGTTGTGTCAGAAGTTGAATATTTTTTAGAATCTTAGGGGTTTCCAAACTTAGCGAAGGAGACTCCTCAGCTAGGTCAAAAATATAAGATGGCTAGGGAAAATGTTTGAGTGGATTTCCCTAAACATCATCTTATAAGGAAGTGTTATCCACAGTTGAAGGCCCTAAACCAGCCTTTCAAATGGTTGAGTAAGAGGACCCATGGTTTTTGGACCACTGAGCCCACCCACAGAAATTCCCTTGGTCAAGAACAAAGTAGGGGAGCTCGAAAAAGGGAGAGTATGCACCTGACTAGCATCGATTAGGCCCTCATCTTGCATAATATTTAGACATTCAATCCTATTTTTCTGACCTATGGTAAGGAAATCCTTGATCACAACCAGTTCATCCCTAAGGCTTGTGGGAAGCAGATGACCTTTCCGTGTTGAAAGTGTCCCCAATCCCTACATGTCACCATCACTCATCTCTCTAACTTCCCCTCCACCCTGTCCTTCATCTTTGCCTAGAGTGAATCCCTTTCCCAAACTCAATCCCTCCTGCGCTTTATTTTTCTACGTCGTTTCCATACCCGCGACCCGGTGTAATGATAATTTGTATACAAACTTATTTAATTTTTATTTTCCTTGTTTAAGTGATTGGTTGGGAAGGAACATGTTCCCACAATCTTAGCCCCACGTGACTAGTAAGACATGAGATTTCAACACCAAATACTGATATGGGTGGTCAAACGAATCAAGTAAAGATATTTAGAGCTTTTTTGTTAAAGAGAGAACTTCTTTGAAGGGATGATTTTTTCATCAGTAAGCTTCTAGATATGACCATAGGAAAAAATACACAAAATTGGATAAATCATAAGAATTATGAGATGCACAAGACTTAATAGAAGAAATATTAACACTTGTCTCATGATGTTTATTATGAATATGTGATTTTTATGATAGGAATATCTGTCAGTGATTGAAAAATTTAATATTGTTTTTATATTATCTAGATAGAATAAATGTCCAAGCGGTTTCTCCTAGGATAGAGAGCACCTTAGGAATAGAATCTGTTTAGATGGATAGCATTCATGGGTTCAACAAGTATTTGGCCATTTTTTGTGGCCAAATTATATGTTCCAGAGCCAAATTTAGTAGTGATTACATATGGTCCCAACCAGCTGGTATGGAATTTACCTTTTTTCTCGTTCTTTTGTTGTATTTTTTTATTTTATTTGAGGACGATATTACCAACCTCAAACTCTCTAGGATTTATTTTTTATGATGGCTAAATCATAACCAGACTTGATATACTTGGAGATGGTTTAAATCATTAAGTATTTTTTTCATGAATTTATAATTCATAGAGGCATGATCATTTGTATTCATCTTCATTGATTACATTTTGAAGGCATATTCTCAAGGATGAGAGCTCAACCTTGATAGGTAGAATAACTTCACAATAAAAACCGAGAGAGAATGGATTGGCTTCTGTAGGTGTGTGGTAGGATGTGTAATAAGCCCAAAAATAAGGGTAGATTTGAGTATGTCAATCTCATTCATGTGTATTGACAATATTCTCCATGATATTCTTTAATATTGTATTATCACTTCTGCTTGGTCGTTACCTTGATGGTAATATGGGGTGGACCACTTAAGTCAAATATGAAATCATTTAGCAAGATATTTGACAATTTGGTTCTTAACATATTTCCCATTTTCAATGATAATAAACGATGGGATACCGAAGTGGAAAATAAGGTTAGTGAAGATTAATTTGTATATTTGACTACCAATAACATAAGTGAGAGGCATAGCTTCTACCCATTTAGTGAAATAATCTATAGCGGTGATGATGAACTTGTGTCTATTAGATGATGTAGGTCTTATTTTTCTCATAAGATATAGCCCCTATTGATAGAAAGGTCAAGGTGTTGTGATTAGTTGTAGAGATTAGGAAGGTGCATGGATGATATTTCCATTTTTTTGGAAAGTTTGAAATATTATAACAAAATGGCATGCGTTATTTTCCATAATAGTCCAATAATATACAATGTGTAAGATTTTATTGGCCAAGGCCATGCCATTTGTTTGTACCATGAAAATAGTGGATTGCACTTTATTTAAAATGTGAAATGCCTCTTCTTTATTAAGGTATCTAAGTAAATTTTCATCGTAGCCTCATCAGTACAAAGTGTTTGTTATGATGGTATAATGAGATGAAGTTGAGCTAAGGTACATTTGTGGATGGAAATCATGTTTGAAGGGAAGGTTTTGTCATGAATAAAGCTGTAGATTTCATGGTACCAAGCGTTGTTAGGACCAACTATTTGGCAAACCATGGTATTTTCAAGTAAATCATAAGTAGGAGCTAAGAGATGTTCCACAAGGAAATTTTCTTATGGTTGATTTAATGTTATTTCCAAAAGGGATGTTATATTTTTCATAGCTTCTACATATATTTTTTTGAAGTCTATGGATTTGGTAAAAAGTGATCAACCGAAAGTAACCACGAAGGTTATCTACCATGAGTTTTTAAGGAATGGAATTTTCATAATTTACTTGATATGCATGTGTAACTTATTTGATGATGAGTAGTGAGTCACCAAACACTTTTAACTCTTTGAGGTTTTATGATATTTCTAATTTCAAGATGACTATGAGGGTTTCATATTCTGTAATATTGTTTGTGCAAGGGAATTCCAAGAAAAAATATTTTGGAATAACATTCCCATCAGGTGTGATAAGTAGGATGTGTGCTCCTGATCCATGGATATTACAAGATTCATGTTGGAAGAAAAATGTATTGGGGCTGAATCAGTCCTTATAATATTTATTTCAATTCCTAATTACTCACATAAACAATTAATCAATTAACCATCCATTAGTGTGTGCATGATATCATATAACATACATGCAATGAACCATAAACAAGAGAAGCAAAACCATAACATAAGATATAAGTGGGAAACCCTCAAGGGGAAGAAAACCCAATAAAAATTTTGATTTTATTACTCAAACCGAAAGTATTTATTGAATCAAAAACTTCACAAGGAGCACCAACCCATAGTTTAGTAGAGCACTAACCCTACAAGGAGCACCAATCCCTAGTTTTTAGAAGCTACAACTCCAAAAGGAGGATAAACTCCCCCAAGATGAGAAATAACCCACTCAACAAAATTTATGAAGATATATGATGTATTGTTTCTATCACAACTAATTGAGATTACTTATTCATCTCGTTCTCCATCAAACCCTACGTCTTCAAACTTGTACTTTATTCACTTCTCAATGCATAAAACCCTTGCACACACTCTTGAAAAAATGATTAAACATATCATACACACTATCATATCTCAACACATTTATTTTTACTTACAAAACTCTCACACATAGATCACACTTATCACATATGCTCAACTAGTTGCAAATTGCACCCAAAGCATCACTTTTATAAGATCTCCTTGATTTAAATTAAAAATATTTAGGTTTCCCTCCTTTGGTTTGACCAATTAAAATACATAACATCTCATTTGAATCATAAAAATTTTCACATATGACCCATGTAGTTTGGTCATGCCTAAAATCACTCATCATGTACCAAAATGCCTCAAAATCCCATCACTAGGATGAGAAAAATACACTCATACCAACACCATCATTATTAAAGCTCCATTATTCACCAAAAATGATTAATATAACATATAAGAAGCATATATGGTCTCACATTTATTTTAACCAATCAAATATTTCATTAAATGGGCCCACTGGCTCGTACCCTTCTCAAAACAATTGTTTTCAGCATCCTGATTTCACCTTTAGGCCTCAATACCACCCAAGATGAACTCAACTATGGCATGTGACCACTATATGGAAACCTCAGAACATTTATAACACATATAATCAATTTATACATCATGAAAAATCCATATGCTCAAACCTCGGCAACTTTCCTCTTCACAAAAACAAACTACCCAAAAACAAGTTTTCCAAACTCATATATTGTGTACCCTTTATGTCACTTTCAATACCTCAAAATTAATTCAATAAGAACAATACTCATCCTTTTTAACTTTATAGGTGATATCAAGCATCAAATCATCCATATCATGCTTTAACTAACTCAATCTTTCAGCAAAAGAAGTCATGTCTTACAAACCAAGAAATCTTCATCTCCACAAACTTACATGTATCACCTATCAAAAGTCATAATCATGAGACAAAATTTATACCATTAGAAATATATATTAATCCTCTTTCCGTAACATATTGTAACTCCTTCCAACTCCAAGTGGCCTTCAACCAATTTCATCTCTACAAACTTCCCTTTGACTAGCCTTCACAATTAGGATATAATTTTATTTTTTATGCACCACCGTGACCTAAAAAAACTATGGACATCAATACAAAATCACATTATAAAAAAATGTCATTTTATTTTTCAAATATTTTTGAAAACCTTGTCCCAAAATGATCTTCTTCATAAACATACCTATTTGAGTGGGGTCCACTCATCACCACAAACACTATCATACCTTTCTGGAAACTTGGAGGAGTACTATACATCATCAAATCATCATCAATTCACTATTAATCAATTTAGGTCATTTATTATCATTTTCTATCCTACCACTTTAGAGCTAGGGTTTCAAGCACATAAAAATTTGTTTACCTTCTTAACAGTCGTTCATAAAAACCTAACGATGAAATGACATCATTATTTTCTTTAAACCTTATATACTCAATGTTCAAACATCCCTAAAATCAATAATTTCCCATACAAAGCACACAAATCAGGGTGAGCATCAGAAGGTGTAACTCAAGCTAGAAAACATCCTTTCTTAGACTCTATTGCAAAAAAATTGACTTAACTTGCAAATTCCTCTTCAAATTGACTCAATTTTTTTATCACGACTCTAGGACACCATTTTTCATCAAATCTCAAATAATTCTCCATATTTCCATTCCATCTCATTTGCATGCCTAGCCCTTAGGTTTTTGTATTGTCAATGTTAGGGCTAACTAAAATAACATCATAACTCACCATGAAACTTATCCAAAAGGTCCTAAAATACCTTAAATAGATTTTATGACATCCTTTCATACTTAAATTATCTCACAGAGCTCTAAAAATCAACCTCATACATCATAGCACACATACCTGGTCTGAATGAGCACATGAAACTTTGTCGCCATCCTGTATCTGCACCATGAAACTCATGTGAGTTCCCAAGACCCTCCGCTAAAATGTTTTCCATGCTATTCCAACATTACTACTCGAGATATTAATAAGCTATCCATCCATTATGCACCATCACCTAGGCTAGCTAGATCACATAATTAGGATTACTAGAACAAGCCATTCTCACTGAATCAACTCATGCAACTAAGAATATAACTAGATCTTCATGTCAACATCACTCTGAACATCCTTTGACTCCACTCCATCATCCTCTTTGTCATTAATGGGATTTTACATCAATGACAACACCTGAATCACAACATGTCAACAATATCCCCCTTTGTCATTGATGGAAAACCTCCTAAACTTCTCCCCCTTTTTACATTAATGACAAAGGAATACCTATACCAATACAAAATTAACATTTTTAAGCTTCATAGGATCACCTCTTGGTTGGAAACATCAACCAAATTCTTCATTTTAGCTCACAAACTAGGCATTTCTCACAAAAATTTGATTTTGCCTACTTTCCAAGCATAGAAGTCCATTGAACTCCATCTCGGAAAAACATAATATTCAGCACACACACACACACATGCACAAAAACACACACACACACACACACACACACAGACACACACACACAAACACACACTTACACACACACACACACACACATATCATCTATATATATATCAATTACAATGAAAGAAACATCATTATAACTCTACTTTAACAATAACATCATCATCATCCACCATACAAGTATGCAAAAATATTCATTTCACACAAGACTTAGTTTTAACCTTCATTCTTCACTAAGAAGCCACTATAGCAGACCTAAACTTGAAGCAAATACTTAGATTCTAACAATTATGTCTAAGAGACAAAATTACTAATTCTTACCTTCATTCTTAGGCTTACTCAACTTTTCAAGGCCCAAATTTTCTTGACTCTACCATATCTTGCTCTACATATCACTCGAGGAATGAAATCCGTGAAATGATTCTTCAGTGCATTCTAGATAACTTTCACAAAGCTCTAGAACTAAAATTATAATATTACACTCCTCCTTATGGCTCCCCCTAGACTCATGCTATACCATTTTAGTATAAAAACACAAGCACAAGCTTATTACCTTCCTCACAAGCCATAGATATGGCTCAAACACTTGGGCCGAGTCTTAAACCATCTTTTCAGTCCTTATAGTCATATTTGGATGAGATAATGAAAATTTGATCTTGACATGCTTGTATTTGGAGAAAAACACTCAAATCATACCTCATATGCCTTGAATTCATCTATAAATCCTTCTAGAATATAAATTCTTTCCATGACATGAATACTTTCTTACACACCATCCACACCTATAGATAGTCATGACTTACCACTGTACACACAGTACCTTCATAAAACATTCATTAAGAAACACCTTCACTATCACCTTATCTCATTCAACCTTCATTAACACTCAATAACACCTTTTAGAAGCCCAATAATGGATCCCCTAGCATATTAATACCACAAAAACTTGTAGATACCATGAATTTATGAGAAAAAGATCTTTTACAGTATAGTGTACCTTGTTCTTGTTTGTCAAATTCACCTCTTATCTTTGCACAAGTCAATGCCACTATTTCTAGCACCTTGTAAACATCTTAAGATACCTTCAATAAGTAAAAAATATTATCCCCATATCATGATCACAATATATAGACCTAAGCTCCGAATATGTCCTTCATGCAATATTTCTCATCACCTATAGGCATGTAGGATGCATTTTGGAGCAAGATGACCATTTTGAGTCAACACAGTCCAACTAGTCACATAATTTTCTTCTTCTTAGATGATACTAATTTATTATATCACTTGCATAACTTTAAGAGCTTCTTAACTCATTAATATGTATAGTTTACAAGTATTTCATTCCTATAGAAGCTTCATACCCTGCCTCTTGCATAATTTTTATATCTATAGCATAAATTCTTACTCATGGAGTAAAAAGTGAACCAAACCAATCCTATCATATTTTATTATATTATTTTCTCAACACCAGGTTACATAAAATCCTTCGCCTATGTATATACCTTCTCTATGAAGGTTCAACCTCATCAAGAATGTAGACAACTTATTAACATACCTATAGCATTCTTCCCCTCTATATCTTAGTCATGAAGTTCCTCATTCCCATCTTCACTATAAACCATAATTTGGATGAGATGACACATGAATACCACTCATCCCTTCAGAAATAAAAACTCTCATATTTATTATATTCATGCACAAACATTGGAAAATCACATAGCACACCAAAATAATGACCTACAGGCCTGAGACAGGTCATACATGCTCAAATACTATGTCTTAAAGCTCTAAGAGTACATAAGAGAAAATCACCACACATTTTGACCTTTTTCATCTTCTAGAACCCATTTATATGTTTCAAAATCTTATTCATGCCCTATAAGCTTTGCAAATCATCAAAATTTCACTACACCACCTTTTCACTGCCAATTTGTACACACAGATCCTACTAGCCTTGGATAAATGCAAATCATACCGAATATTTTGATACACAAAACTTTATTATGAAATATTACCTATTATGAATACCCTTTTCACCATTTAGTAATCTCCTAGAAGCTTGTAACAACATACCAAATAATATTTACTTGGCATGTAACTTCATGGCCTTTGTCACTCTTCACTGTAAAATATGATGACTATCAAGAATTGAAAGAAACTATGAAAACTTCTATACTTGAAACCACTTGAATATTAAATATTTCACTATTGTGATGATTTTGTCCAAATTTTATCCTTCAACTCAATCATTAGCTCCTCCAACTACTAATCTTCCTTCGTATTTCTTGTTGAGAACACCCAAAACTAGTTAAGACAGAAATACTTCAAAATGAACAAATTTTGGTTTCAAGAGCTCAAACTTGGCCACCAACATAGTATCATCATCCTCCTAATGTATTGATGATATTTTGAAATTATTTGGATGCATGAACACCACATGCATACTTAATTTTCACTTGGCATCCTTCAAAATCACTTCCACTGACCAACATGAAATAGTGGTCTGATCAAGTTGTTATTTTTTATGACTCATTCCATATTTAAACCTCCTAATTGAATCATAAACACCATTAGATGTGTTTTACACAAGACACAATGACACTCAAACCAATATATATACATATACAACTCATGATGACTAAAAATAGACTTCCTAATGAAACAGTATACTTTGTGACACTTGACCATTCTCATCAACCTTTTAAATATAATACATAGATAAAATCTCATCATACACCCTTAGGAATGCTTGATATTTGCAATATATCTTATGATGGACTCATGACATTCCCAATTTTCTCTTAGACAAAATAAAATGAGATTACACATACCTTTGATTCTTCCATCAACACTAATCACTTACTCAGACCATGAAAACACTTTATACTTGATCACCATGATATAACAAACCCCCTGAGATGATAACAAGACACCTACCCATAAAAAATCATTTATAAACTTACACCACACCATGATATAGAAGATACAATCTTGAGAAAACACTCACACACTTCCTAGAGACAACCAAACTAGATACCTTTCCATTCACAACTTGATTAACCATATAGATCCACAAAAACATGCTTAAGGACTTGAAATAACATACCTTGAAACCATGGAGGAGATACACACATACCTAAACATATCCCCCTCACTCCAATGCTTCATATGAACTGATATACCTATAATAAGAGTAGTATAGGCATATGACACCATGGAGGATCTAGAAGAAATGCCTAAGAAGGTCCCAAACCTTCTTAGACACCTGAGAATATCCTTCATCACCCTTTTTTAGATCTAATCTTTGATTCATGCTTGGATTTCCATCAATACCTTCTCTTAATGATCTTCCATTGTATCTTCTAGGATCTCTAGTCCTTCCTTGACTATTATTATGCATCCTAGGCCTTTAAAATATTCTCTCTTCCATATTAGGACACTAAAAATTTTGGTCTTGCCAAGAGTAATTATGATAGCAGTTTATTGCAACATGAACAAATCCATTACAGTTGTAACATACCACATAACTTGTTGAGTTGATGATTCTTCTTATTATGATCATCCCCATGATTTTCCTCTCCTTCTTTTTCATGTCTATGAGGACACTTAACAATAAAATTACCTAATCCAAAATTAAAACACTTGAATGGAAGTTTACCTTTCTACTTACTAGATCTAACATTCAATCTTCTAGCCATCATTGAAAAAATTTCTTCATCGTCTATTTCAAGATCAGCATCATAATCCTTTGTTTTCTTGTATATTTCCTTCATTTCAAATTTGAAATAAATATCTCTCTTGACTAGTTTGGAATCACCAATCCTCATTTCATATGCAATAAAAGTTGCATGTAATTCATCCATTTTCAAAGTATTCAAATCATTTCCCTCTTCAATAGTAGATACTTTAGAATCAAACCTATAAGTTATTGATCTCAAAACATTTTAAACAACTACTTCTTCCTTCACATATTCTCCTAACCCTTTCATAGAGTTGAAAACATTTTCAATCCTTAGTAAGCATGTAGTAATAGATTCGTCATCATTCATCTTGAGACACTCAAATTGATTTCTAAAAGTCTGAAGCTTAGAAATTCTTACCTTTGAGTCACCTTCATACAAAACTTGAAGTTTCTCCCATGCTTCGTTTGTTGACTTGCAATGCATTACCTTTCCCATTTTACATTCTCCATGGCCACATATGATAGAATTAAAATACTTTAAATTGTCACTACATGAATTATTTTCTACAGCACTAATTGGGGTAGTGGCAAGAAGAGTATAACCATTCTCCACAGCTTACCAAATATCAAACCCTAGAGATAATAATATGAATATTCATCCTCAAACTCCAAAAAGAATAATTCACACCATCAAACAAAGGTTCCTTGTTGGTAGAGAACCCACTCTATTGACTTGCCATTTTTTTTCTTCAAAGGATCTCCTTTCAAGTGATCAAACTTCTCCAAAACAGCATGCTCTAATACCAACTATTGGAAGCACAATGGACTAAGGTGGGTGAATCAGTACTTACAATATTTATTTCAATTCCATATTACTCACTTAAACAATTAATCAATTAAACATCTATTAGTGTGTGCACAATATCATATAATATACATGTAATGAACCATGAACAAGAGAAGAAACACCATAACACAAGATATACATGGGAAACCCTCAAGGGGAATAAAACCCACTAAAAATTCTGATTTTATTAATCAAACCAAAAGTATTTAGTGAAGAACCAACTTCATCAGGAGCACCAACCCATAGTTTTTTGAAGCAAAAAAACCACAAGGATACTAAAACCCCAAAATATGATCAAACACCAACTCAACCACATTTTTATTAATATATATAATGTATTGTTTTTTCCACAACTGATTGAAATCACTGATTTTCCTCACTCTTGTTCAAACCCTAGGTATTCAAATTTGCACTTTCTTCACTTCTCGATGCATCAAACCCTTCCACACACTCTTCAAAAATTTCTTAATCCTATCATACACACTATCATCTCTCAGCACATGAGTTTTTACCTACCAAAATCTCACACATAGGTTGTAATTTTCACATATGCTCAACTAGTTGCAAATTACACCCAAAGCATCACTTTTATAAGCTCTCCTTGATTCAAATTAAAAACGGGTCAGTTTACCTCCTTTGGTTTGACCAATTAAATTTCAAAACATCCCATTTGAATCATAAAATCATTCACATATGACCCATGTAGATCGTTCATTCCTAAAATCACTCATCATCCACCAAAATGCCTCAAAATCCTATCATTATGATGAGAAAAATCAACTCATACCAAAAAAATGCTTATTAAAGATACCATATTCACTATACATTAGTAATATAGTATATAATCATCATAAATTGTCACAAATTTACTTTATCCAATCAAATATTTCATTAAATGGGGCTACTGGCTCATACCCTTCTCAAAACATTTACTTTCAGCATCCTAATTTTACCTTTGCGTCTCAAGACCACCCAATATGAACTCAAATATTACATATGACCACTATATGGAAACATAATAACCTTTAAAGAACATATAATAAATTTATATATCATTAATTATCCATATGCTCAAAGCTCGACAATTTTCCTCTTCACGAAAATAATTTGGCCAAAAGCTAGTTTTGCAAATTCAGCTATTTTTCACCCTTGTTGTCACTTTAAATACCTTAAAAGGCCTTCAATAGGAACAAAATTCATCCCTATTCACTTTTCATTAGATATAAAGGAAAAAATAATCCATATCATGCTTTAACCAACTTAGTCTTTCAGTGAAAGTAGTCTTATCCTTAAAAACCAAGAAACCTTCATCTCCACAAACTGACCTAGATAACACATAACACCTCATCATCATGAGAAAAAATTTATACCATTGTAAATCTATATGAATAATATTTACATAACATATTTTAAATCCTTCCAACTCCAAGTGGAAGGCCTTCAACCAAGCTCATCTCTACAAACTTCTTGAAATTGCCCTTTGACTAGCCTTCACAAATAGGGTATAATTTGTTATTTTAATGTATCACAATGAAATAAAACCACCATGGACATAAATAAAAACTCACATTATAATAAAAAATGTTAATTTAATTTACAACTCCTTTGGACAACCTTGTCTCAAATTGATCTTCTTCAGAAATAGGCCTATTTGAGTTGGGTCCACTCATCACCATAAGCAATACCATACCTTTATGGAAACATGGAGGATTCCTCTACATAATCAAATCATTATCCATAAATTATAAAAAAATTTAGGGAAATTATAATCATTTTATATCCTACCACTTTAGAGCTAGGGTTTCAAGCACATAAAAAGTTGTTTACCTTCTTAACATTCATTCATAAAAACATGAAGATGAAATTACCTCATTATTTTTTATAAAATTTATATACTAAATGTAGAAACATATTTTAAATCCATAATATCCCATTTAAAGCACACAAATTAGGGTGAGCATCAGAAGGTGTAATTTGAGCTATAAAACACCCTTTTTGGACCCTATTCCACACCAACTAACTTAACTTGCAGATTCCTCTTCAGAATGACTCAAAACATTTCTCACACCTATATTAAACCTCTCTAAATAATATAAAATAATCAGCATGTCTCAAATATGTCTCCATATTTCTATGTCATCTCATTTGCATGATTAGCCCTTAGGGTTTTGCATTGTCAAGGCTAGGGTCAACTGAAATAGCATCATAAATCACCATGAAACTTCTCTAAAAGGCTGTAACATACCTAAAATATATTTAATTACATCATTTCATGCTTCTATGATCTGGCATAGCTCTACAACTCAACCTCATACATCCTAGCACCCATACCTAGTCCAATGAGCACCTGAAACTTGGTCAACAACATGTATCTGCACCCTAAAAAATAATGTGAGTGCTCAAGAACTCCCCAAACATTATCTCCATGCTACCAAAATAATAATCAATCCACTAAGAATCTCTAACCACCATGCAACATCACCTAGGCTAGCTATGTCACCTAATTAGGCTTGCTAGAACAAGCCATTCTGACTGAATCAGCTCAGGTTACCAAGAATATACATGAATATTCATGTCAACATCACTCTAAGAATCCTATGACTCCACTCCATCATCCTATTTGTCATTAATTAGCTTTTAAATCAATGAAAACGCCTAACTCACAACATGCCAAAAATTCATCATGAAATAAATTCAAAGAAGGTACTATATCAATATATAGGAGGTATTCATCTAGGAATTTTAAATGAAGAGGTTTTGGTCAATGGAAAGGTGCCACAGCAAGTGTATTTTCTATATCTTGTACTTTATTTACTCTTTGATGAATAAACTTGATGTCAAACTTACTATTAGAATGACCCAACTGGACATTTTACCTGTGAGAATAAGTCTAGATAGAATATATTTGAGGGGATCTACTTTAGCGGTGAGTTTGGTTGTGTGATTGAGTAAATAGTGGCATAATTTTTTTAATTCAAAGTCAATTGATAAACATACCTTTTCAATTTTTGAGTATTTTACCTCATGATCGACAAGTATTCTACTAAGGTAGAAGAGTGCTTGTTCTTTTCCTTGGTCATTATGGTGTGCTAATAAGGCTCATATTGCATATTTACTAGCATATGTGTAAAGAAGTATTAGTTTACCTGAGACTAGTGACATGAGGAACAATGTCCTTGATAAGTATTCTTTTATTTTGGAAAATTAATCTTGACATTCTTGGTTCCAATGAAATTGGATATCCTTTTTTAGTAATTGATTAAAGTTGTGAAACTTATCCACCAATTACAAAATGAATCCTCTAATTGGTTGGATTTTCTATTGAAGGCTTCTTAACTATCTAATATTTTGTGGAGGAGGAATTTCCATAATAGATTTGTAGTTTTTGGGGTCAACCTCTATACCCCTCTAGGAAAAAATGAATCCCAGTAGCTTTCCTGATGTCACGCCAAACACGCATTTCTTAGGAATAAGTATGAATTTATACTCATGAAATCTTTTTAAGATGAGCCTCAACACTCATGGATGACCTACTCATGTTTTAGAATTTTCTAGGATATCATCTACATAGTCCTCCCTAATTTTATGTAGAATGTCATGAAATAATACCATCATTGTTCATTGATATGTGAAACCTACATTTTTAAAACAAAAAGGCATGACCTTATAGTAGAAGGTGCCCCATGGTGTAGTGTGGTGTCCCCAGATTTCATCCTGAAAGCTGTGACTACCCTATCTGAAAAAAATTCATACTTTTAAAATAATGGGTTGTTTTGTGTTTTTATTGCCAAAAAGTTCTTGTATTGCATCAAGATATTCCCAAAGATCCATATTAGCCATTTTTTGCCAAATACCCAGATGCCCAAAATTGTTATATTATGTCATCAGGATTTGTCTGCAGGAAATTTGTATTTAATTATTTTGAGCCGCATTTGAGGCAATTTGTGCTCCGATTTAACCCTATTGTGATCGAACATATCATTATTCCTATATACCAGAAGGATTTTAACTAAGAATAAGCTATGGGCTTTATTTGTGACTTTTGGCAACTTTTTGTGTTTTTTTGTTTTCCCATTTCGTTTTCTGTGAAATTTTTCTAGATCAATTCCTTTGCCAGTTTGGCCTGATTCTTGGCCTGGAGTAACTGGGGAACATATACGCACATTATGCTAGAAGGAAGTCGCCATCAGAGATCCGGTTCACTGGGAAAAGATGAAGTTGCACACCAAAAAGCCTCTTCTGAGCTGGCTGCATTTTTGGAAAGCAAAGAATTAGAGTGGATAATGGGAAAATTAGAAGCAGTAGGCAGATGGGAAATTTGTACCTACCTTGCAGGGTACTTTTTCCCATGATATAAAAGTCACTTAAGTTGCAGTGGGAAAATTAGAGGCAGCAAGCAGGCGGGAATTTATTGCCTGCCTTACAGGGTAAAAATTCTCATTATGGAATAAAAGAAAAGTCACTTAAGTGAATCATGGGATTTTATTGCCTGCTTTGCAGGGTAAATAATCCCATTATGAAAAACAAGTGATTTAAGTGAATCATGAGATTTTCGGGGCTGCCATGCAGGGTAAAGAATCCCATTATCATAAATTCTTAAAAATAGAATTCTCTGTGGCCAAAAAAGTGTGCCCCCTTTAGAGAGATGAAGGCAGCCTTTAAAGTGATTAAATTAATTAATTTCTCTTCTAATTTTTGCGCCCAGGCATAGAAGAAATTCAAAAAAAGTAAAGGGGAATAAAAGAGATGGAAATAGATTGTCTAAATTAAATAAATAATATTTATTTAAAGGAAGCCCCTTCATGCTAAAAAGTTCACCCCATTTGGGATATATTTAATGCTTTTTGAAGCATTAATTGATTAAATTAAATTCTATTTTCAGTGGCTAAGGTTAAAGCACACTGTGAAGCTTAAGTGAAGTGAAGAGTGGATGATTAAATTGATTAAATTTTAATTTAATGGATGGTTGTCCTTAAACATGCAATTTTCGCACACTAGTTAAAAAGAAGAGCATGATTTTTAATTAATTAATTACCAAGAATAGGAAGGGAAATTATTAATTATAGAATTATGAGGCTTATATAAGCATGGGCTGCCATAAGGGTGAATTAATTAATTCACAGGTGAAGAAGTGCAGCCCAGAGGAAAAGTGTGCCCCATATTGAAGAGGATTTTGCCCAAAAGAAGATCAAATCAATGCTAAAAGCTTCCAATTTTGGCGTATGAATTGAAGGAGGTTGATTTGTGTTTCCATAATTGTTTTCATAAGTGATACAAGTGCTCAGGTGAAGTTGGAAAGATTCATGCTCACTTTGCATGTAAATAAAATAGTAATTTTTGGGGCAGCAGACTTGAATAGTGCAGATTTTTATTATTA
This sequence comes from Taxus chinensis, assembly GCA_019776745.2. Lineage (NCBI taxonomy): Eukaryota > Viridiplantae > Streptophyta > Pinopsida > Cupressales > Taxaceae > Taxus > Taxus chinensis. Next base: position 307,718,608 of record CM034154.1, read on the forward strand.
AAATTCACTATTCATGTTCCGGTTGCCAACTTTGTCTGAATTACTTGCAGGAATTCATTACAAGTGCTTTACAAAAGAAAAGGAGCTTTAATCAATGTCCAATACATTGAATATATCCTCCGAATTTGAAAAATTATCCAAATCTGCAACAGTTTTGAAGAAATTTGGCCAAATAAGAAGAAAAAGAATTGTTTAGACAAAGATAGAAAAAGCCATGGCAAAGAGGGACGAAAAAGAAAGCACAATAGATTCATGCATCACTTCCAAATTTGTAGACATAGGAGACACAGATCTATGTTCAGAACCTCTTTTCAAATTGATTGATAGATCCAGAGCAGGAAAGACTTCACTCATGTGTGCAGTTAAAAGTAGTTGAATTATTCAAGTTGCGGTCTTTCCATACACAGCCCAGTTGCCAGATTTTGTTATGGCGTGCGCTAGATCTTACCATCCTTCATCCAAATCAATGCAAGATGCTACAGGGAAAATAATAATTCAGCTAGACGCAGAGTTCATCAATTGTTGTTTGAAGATTCTGGTGCGAAAAGTTGGTGACTTCCATTAGCATTCAAGATGCCGGTAGCAGATGGGAGAAGCATAGAGTTGACTGCGTGACCATAATGAATAATAGATACATGAAGAAGTCCAGATCTCCTTCTAAGTTCCCAAGAACTCTTCTACGGTCCAATCACATGTAGGAGGTTGATGATATTGTCAAATTGTTATGTAGGATTAATGGCAAGGCGAACGCTCACACTTTCCGTACATGGATGTATGCTTTCATCAGGACCATTGATGTCAACAAGGTTGATTCCATAATCAATTGGTCAGAAATCATTAGCGACAACATTGGTGAGAAACTTTGAAACGTGAAGCATACTTTTAGCTTCAAAATAACTTCCTACTTGGTGTACGTTGTAGCTTCACAAGGCATCTTCTCCAAACTAGATAGATGTGGCGTTCTTTCTAAGGACCCCATTTTCGAGTGCTACCCACAGCTTACTGTACCTACATGCGAGAAATATTTCAAAGTGATCAATGATGAATTCTTCTACGAATTCATTTACAAGCTAGACAAGGACCTAAAGGCCAACAGGGTGAGCAAGGAAGCGTGGGAAGATGTATCCAAAATTGGCAGTCTATTCATTCAGTTTGTAGATTTCACATACCTCAGGGTTACTGGCTTTTCTATAGAACCGATTAATCTACCCAGATATCCAAATGATAGATTGATCACCATGGAGCTGAGCAGACAACTTTTGGAAATACACAACCTTCAGTCGAAATGGCACAAGTCTATGGGCTTCTTCCCGATCACTGTGGGACATTATAGCTTCCAAAGCATTCATAGAGCTCGAGGGATGGAGACGAAGATGTTATCTGAGTACAAGCAAGAGTTATTCCCGGCACAGCTAAACTTCGATCCATTTGGAGTAGCCAAGAAGAAGATCTCCCAGGAGTATGCACATGTGCCTTCATTAGAGGATTTTTGGATGAAGTGCAAAAGTGAGTACGAGGTTAGAAAGAGGGATTTCAGCAGGCTATCAGCACGGCAACTGTTCAGCTTCAGACTAGTGTAGATACCTGCGGATCTTAAAGATTATGGGAATATGTTACTTGACACTTACCATCAAATGGGAGGAGATAGAACCACACTTCAAGATAACGTAAGGGGCTGCCATACAATTGAAGAAAGGTTTGGCATTGTTCTGGTGAATACTTAAAATTGGTAGCTAACAAAGGGATACTACCTTGATGAAGCATTGATGAATCAAGTCATGGGAAACTTTGGCACAGGAGATTCCCTCAATAGGAAGCATGGAGGAGAAAGTAGTAGAAGGTCTAAGAAGTTGAAATTACATAGAAGATCTCAATCAAAGGAGAAGATCACTTCCACGGCCATGACTTTAGTTCCGGCTTCTCCAGCATCTAGTACTTTAATGACTATTGCACCTCAGCAGGACACTTCCATGCCTCCACTGAATCTGAAGGCATTCATCTTCTCCCCTCAGCCACTCCGTTCATCACCTGTACTAGAAGAGATGTTGAAGCTACAGATGGCGGAGTTCAAAAGAGATTTGTCCTTGGATGATTCAGAAGATGGCAGCCATAACACTGTAGCACTTTCTGATGGAGAGAAAACAGAGCAGGAGATAGTAGTGCACTCAAAAACTTCTCATTCTTTGAGAAGTAACTTCTCAAAATGGTTGACTTCGCAGTTGGCTCTAGAAACTAGAGTGGAAATGAACTTGGAAAAACACGACTTGTAACTACTCCAGAGTCTAGGTGGGAAAGACAGAAGGCCTAAGGTTGCTAAGGTAACTTCAAGGTTGATCATCGAGGAGTCGAGGTAGAAGTTTGCTGAGATGTCAGTTTCAGTGGAAGGAAAGAAGGAGGATGAGCTCATGGTAGAAGATGTAACAGTACCCATATTACCCCTTAGTCAAGCCACCACAGAAGGATTGAAGCAGGATACACATACATTGATAGATGTTCTATTCCTTAGGCTTGGTAGAGAAAAGGCGGAGAAAGATAAGCTTCAGAAGAAAGTATCACAATTTTGCGAGATCATAGCCAAGGTTGTTAAACCTTCCACTCAGCCCATTTCAGAGTAGGTGAGTGATCATCTTATGAAAGAGATGGAAGATGCAAGCAATCAAGTGAAAGCTATTGACGAATAGAAGAATCTAATTATTTCTCAAGCTTCTATGCAACTTGGAGAGGTGTCATCCCACCTGAAGGTTATGAATGATGTAGCAAATCATTTGAAGCAACTGGTGATGAGCATAGTAGATATGAACACAGTTGTTGAGAGTAACCTGAGTACTTTGGCCGAAATCAACAAGCTACCGGGAGATATATTGGTTGCAGAGTAGATTGTATTGGATGGATCAGTTGAGAAGGGGAAGCAAATTGAGTTTGCAGCATCTTTCCGTTTGGAGATATGTAGATTTTTGCTAAAGAGGATTCAGGTAGTTGAGAGTATGACATCATCCTTACCAGACAATATTATTTCTTTCACTAAGAAGGAAGTGGTCGGAGATGTTACTTCATATGTATGGATCGTTCCTACCAAATTTCCTAATTCCTTGGAAGGGTCTCTTCTGATGGTAGAAAAGAGAATTGATGGAGCTACTAAACCTTTCACGATGAATTTCATTAGAAGACAGGTGGCACTGCAGGCAGATATTGCAAGGTTCGGGCCAAGCTTGGAAGATGTGGAAGCATGTATCAAGGTGTTGAATGAAGGATTGCTGCAGTTCAAGACAGAGAAGGAAGCAATGGCTAAAATAGATGGTAAGATGCTAAATCACATGTTCAAAAAGTATATCCAATATCAAAACAAAAAGAAAACATAAATGTTATAGCTGGCTTGACTTCTTCTTCTATTTTCCATGTTCTCGGATGAAATTGTAAGACTTCAAATTTTTGGTTTTGAAACCATTACTTAAAGTCATGTGGAAAAATTATATTAGTTAATTGATACATGTGTCACTTAAGGAGAAGATAGTAGAGGATGATTGTCAAATGTCATATTTACTTGTTGTTTATGTTTCAGTTCAGTTAGGTTTCCCATTTGTACTTTCCCTTCTACATTCTATAAGTAGGAGAAGAATCTCTGGGTTAATGATTAGAATTTGTAAGCAGTAACCTTGTGTTCCATACTTTGTTCTGAAACCCTTGAGAGCCACTTGAAGCAAAGGAATATATAGGAGCTGATTTCCAGAGATCTTTGTGTCATAGTGTATTGTGTTTCTCGCTTTTTATCTTATATCTTTTAATAGACTTTGTGTTATTTCAGATCTAGATCTAGAGCTACCTTTTCTTAGAATTCTATGTTTATATCTATTGGTTTCTTCTAGGTTCATGCAATCAAATCTGCTATCTACTAATTGGGATGCACATCTTCCCCATTTCTTCTCTGTGTTTATATAATTCCTTTCTTCTATAAATATTTCCTTTCTTTAAACAGTTGCTTACTTGTTGCAGAACTGTTCAGTTATGGTTCATGAAATGAGTAGTTAAAGTAAAACCCCATATAGATACTAGCATACTTTAATTGAAAAATATGACATGGGAGCCTCACCGGTAAATGAGGGAGGTTTATCTCATGACTACCTAGGTTTTGTGCTATGCAGAAAATCTAGCCAACATAGTGAATATTGTCTTATGTTGATCTTCAACAACAATACATATTTTTTTATAACTAGAAAATTCTTCCATTAGGGAAATCATTTCATGGGCCACCATTGAATCTACAATCATATATATTTTAGGTAGGGGGAAATCATCTTTTAGACAAGATTTATTAATTTCAAGAAATTCTATACATACCCTAATGTCAAGATTTTTTTGTTACAAATCCGATGTTTGAAATCCATTTCAAATAGTTAATTAGCCTAATGAAGTCTTCTTCTAACATTTTTTAGAGTTTATCTTTTACAAGTAGTGTGACTTTTGGGTGCATTTTTGCAATTTTTGTTTGGCAGGTTTGGCATCTAGATGTACCACAAGGTGGTGTACGAAAAGGGATAGGTATAATCTTGGCATGTATTTATAATTCCATGTGAAAATTTCTTTGAATTTGACGAGGAGTATTGTGAACTCTTCCCATTCATTTTCAAAAATACTTACTCCAAGTTGTAAAAAAATTATTTATTCAGGTGTACCGATTTTAACGTCTATTGTTTCTTCAAACAGAATTTTAGATGTGTCCTTTTCTAAGAAGGATGTTGTTGGTTGATGTAAACTACCAGTTTCTAATGTCTTAGAATAGTTTTCACTAGGATGCACGTCTTTTTTCTTATTTTTCATATTTTTACGTGTGTATATGTGTGTGTGTGTGTTATTCAAACAGTGCCTAAGAAAGGGGAGATCTTATTCTTCATTTTTTTTTTAATTTATTTCCATGAATTTGTAAATTTGATTATTCTAGTTCTTCACCAAAATAGGTGAACTCGTCAAGGTTAATATTGAATCCTTTCTTATGATCAGAAAGGTGAATGGGATTATGAGTTCAGAGAAACTCTTCAATTACCACGTCATTTTGAAAGAGGTCAATTGACACATGATGTAGTTGATTTTGATCGATAAGGGTAGGATGGAAGAGTTTGAAATTGATGGTATTAATGGAAAGTTTTTCAAGAAAGAAATTTATTTCTTTCAAGTTATCAAAGAGGTTATGTGTGGAACCTATTTCATCATTAGAATCAGTATCCTCAACATTTAATTGAGATATCAAATAATATGGGTGATGTTTCAAATGTTTTTAAATCAAGGCCATGTCTATGGGGATTTTTTTATAAGTGATTGGATCTGGATGACCTTGTTCACTCTTACCAAGTCTTTTACCTTTCCACCACATATTTTTCATCATCATGTGGGCTTTAGTAAATTAAGGAGATTCATAACAAGAAGCAAGCTCATTGTTATATCACCATGATCTTGGAAAAATAGGAATATGTTCCTTGTCAAGATATCTAATTTTTTTCCATACCGACTTACCTAGGTTATAAGTGGGAGGAACTTTGATATGGGTAGAACTAGGTTTTCCATAGCTATGTGTGGATGGAAGTGAGTTACCAATGTGTAAATATTTTTTTATATTATGTAATTAATACTCGTCACATCCTTTATCGATAATATTGAATGTGCACATTGAGGAAATAGCAGTTATATCCTATGATGTAAAAGGTTTGTTAGAAGAGGAAATATTAGAAGAATAGGGTTGGTTAGAATAAGGGGGTTGATTAGAAGAAGGGGGTTGGTAAGAAGAAGGGGGTTGGCTAGAAGAACATGGTTGGTTACTAGAAAGGGGTTGATTAGAAGAAGAGGATTTATTAGAAGAAGAGGGTTGGTTAGGAGATTCATGGTGGTGAATCTTAGTGTAAAATTGTGGAAAATGTTTGGGAATCATATCTAAATTGATACATGTGGTTTTAAAAAAGGGGTTTATACGAGGTAGGCCTAATTTTTTTGCTAATAGACAATAGTTTGCATGTTTATACCTTCCTTTGAGGATTCTGCAATACTCAAAGGGTTGGGTTTTTTACATACAGTGTGAATTATTTGTCCAAGTGAGGGAATTTGATTCACTAGTAATATGTAGATGATACATCCTTTATGGCATGAATTCATGGATGACCTAGGATAATGTTATAAGGAACTTCTAATACAATAAAACATCACATAATTTTTCCAATGTGATTGGTCCAACCTTAAGTGGAAATGTGATTGTGCTTGCAGATTGCCTTTTTTAATCATCATATCCACAAATGGTTATGATATTATTTTGTAGGATTTATTTGTAATAACCAAGCCATCATAATAGTTTCATGGAAAAAATATTCATTGTTTCTCCCTTATCTATGAGTACATGTTTGACTTTATGGTGGGTGATGAAATCTTCGACATATAAAGATTGATTGTTAATAATTTTTAGGTTGATAATGTCAGTAGGTCTAAATGATAAGATAGGATATGTTGGTGAAATATTTTTAATTAAGGCTTGGAATTGTTGGCATTTAATATCCTTTAGAAAATGTGCTTCTTGAAATGCATGTGTAAGAATATTTTGTAACACAGGAGACAATTTAAGCAATTTCATTATACAAATTTTTGTCACAGTCTTTCCCAATTGTTAATGATAGTAAAATAATTTGATGAAGACACAGATTGAGCAATGGATGTAGTTTTGGAGTTACATGTCAAATTTTATGGTAGAACTTTGGGAGGGATAGATGATTGTTTAGTTGTAGGATTTGTTTTCTCTAGTGGTAATTGCATAATCGGATTTTATTTTAGTCATACCAACTAGGTTATTTTCATAATTTATGGTTTATATGTATGAGTCATACTTAACATTATTTGATGATTGACCCTTATCTTTTGTGGTGTTTTAAGTTTCATCTTGTTTAGGAAAAGGTTTTTTGAACAATGTTTAATTTTTCATTATGGGTTTGTTATCATCTAATTTTTTACTTCGAGAAATAAATAAATGTAAAAAAAATTTAAAAAATCAAAAGTATTATTTCACTTGATTTCTCATCCCCATCGTAGTTGTATTATTGTTCTGATCAATTCATTCTTTGTTTTGTCCATTTCAGGCAAGAAATCCTCCCGTCAGGTCACAAACTGTGTTAATAATTAATTAATTAATATTTAATTAATTTATTACCCTTTATTTGATAAACTCAATTTTATTGATTTTTGGGCTTTTAATTAAATAAATATTAATATAATGTTTATTCAAATTCAATTGATAAGTTTTCTTTAATGCTAGGGTAAAATAAAGCTTCCGCTTCCAATTACCAAGGATGCCAAATTGGCTTCCCATACCCAAATTTCCCCTTTTCCTAGAAAATACTTTTTTTTTCCCACTTGTGGCATTTCTTCTACTAATTGCCAATCCAACCAGTTGGCAAGCGGGCAAAAAATCTGCCGATCTCCCACATGGGGAAATAGGGGGGGGATTTCCATCCTGCCTTGCCATTTCTGCTGGCAAATGATTATCTTTTCTCCCATTTTCCCTTAGCAATTAATGCCACTACCCAGAGAAAAAGGGAATTGGTTATTTCAACGGGAAGGGGAAACGGTAACGGGGAATCTTCTTTAATTCCCATAACCATTTCCTCGTGAAACTATTTAGAAGAAGTTTTTTTTCTTAATCCATTTAATTGATTTTGTTCATGTTATTGCTAAACTATGTTTTGCATTTAGAGACAAAGAAGAAAACAAAGAATAGCATTTTGTTGTTAACGCAAGTTTTATAAGAAAAATAAGAAGTCCATGCAATATTTTAGAGAAATAATTGTCCATGCAAGGGAGAAGAAATCATTGTATGCACAACCAAACACAAAGGATACCACATGGGGACAAGTAGAGAAGCCCCTGAATTGGGTAGAGGAGATATTTTCATGCATGTATTGGAATAAATAAAAACAATACCCAAAAACAATAATAACAATCTCCACGCAAATAAAAAGGAGCATTGTATACACATCTATCAAGAGAAAGAAATAAAAATCATTCTCAACATTGCTAAAGGGAGGATGAAAACAGCCCAAGAAAGTAAATCTCCACGCATTGGCCAATAAAAGCAATTTCCACGTAATATTATGCCCATGTAGTCACCAATATGGGGTTTTGAACTAATTCCCACATAGAATATTCTCCAAATAGGTCCACGCATTCATTTGAAGAAGATTTAAGGAATCTTGTCCACGGATAAAGGAAAATAAACCCACGCATTGGTCAAAAAGGAAAAAGACAACAAGGAAATTAGAGTAAACAAGCCATGCACTTCTAGAAGCTTAGTCCAAATGTAGCCAAAGAAATAAAAAGAATTCTCCATGCAGACAAGAAGGAGGGAGAAAACGTAGGTCAATAGGAAAGAGTCCATGAATAGGAGAAGAAAGAGCATATTCTAGAACACGGGGGAGAAGAAAACAAAGCCATGCATTGTAAATCTCAACGCGTTCATTAAAATCAGGAAATTTCCATGTAAAGGAGAAGTCATTGTTCTCGCATGAAAATAAAAGTCATGATTCATGCAAAGGAAAAATTCACGCATTGTTGATAGCAAAATATTACAATTCACTCATTTATTAAAATCAGGCACGCAAAGAAGCAAGGTGAATTAAAAAAAATATTAAATTTATTCACGTAAAATATTAACATCAGGAGATTTGAATTAAAAAATCAATATCCTTGTTGTCGCCAGATTTGGAACTCGAGCTTAGTCTCTATATGTTGTATTAACATTTTTTAAAAAAATTAGCAACCCGGGATTCATTATTATTATTATTATTATTTTTAAAATAATAATAATAATAATATTAAAATGAGTTATTTTCCTCTTGCGTTAATGGTGGTTCAGAAACTAAGACCTGACACTGTTTACATTGTTTTGTGAGCCTAAGTCATTTTTCTATAAAATTCATAATGGCCGAAAAATCTAATAAATCTACAGGAAAATCGAGGAAGCCAATGGAGAAATCAAATAAGTTTGCGCTCAAGTATGAATTCCAAGGAATCATCCCTCCCAATTCTATCAAGTCTGCATACGACAATATCACCGATACAAATCTTGGTCACATCAATGTGCAACAATTTTGTGATAGGGTGAAAGCTGAAGGCAAAACCATATTCTCAGATACGCTCTACCATAGCATTCTACCCCAAGCAGTGGCATTTCCAATCTCAATGCAATCCCTGGAGCTAGTTATCACCTATGCAGAGCATTATGATCCCAAGAGATGAGGAATTTATAAATATAATTTTGATCCTTGCCTCTTAATCACACCAGAGAACATTGAGGAATTTCTCAACATACCTGACTTACCTAAGAATGTTGACATCACTCAAAATTCAACACAAGAATTTTGGGATGAAGAACCCCTAAGGTGGAGCAAGATGGTTAATAATAACTAGTTAGTGACCAAGAGGCCTCGAGTTGATTGACTTCTTAAATATATGTACCACATTGAGTTTTTGGAGGAAATCAGGGACATGATCACTCTCCTAACTCAAGTCTTCGGTCTACCCTCTGCCAGGGTTTTCTACCCATGGATGTATCAATTTATCTCTATCATCCTTGCCAAGAGAGAATTTTTAGATTGGACCACCATCATTAGTGATACCCTTTACAAATAATTGATCAAAATAAAGATGACTAGATGTTTCTACATGACATAATACCTGACTTATGCAGTGGCTAGAAGAAAGCTATTTTCAGGGCTCAAAATGAAGGGAGTCTAGGTCCATCAAATAATGTCTTCCATTATTATCCGCAGCTAAGTTTCAAAAATATCTCTCATCATTTTAGAAGAGTTAACGATGTATTCACCTTCCGCATGATTCGAAAATTGAATCAAAATACAAAGGAAAGATTCTCAAAAGAGGAAATGGATGTCATTTACCAATGGGGAACATGGTTTATTCAATTTTCATCCTTTTCCTATATTCACGTGAGTGGATTTATAGGTACTTCATGTAAGCTTCCTAAGTACATCAGTGATAAGTGGGAAATTATTGGATCTTGCGTGACAACTATTCTAAGTTCACTATCTTCTTAGTAATAAGCATCATTCTGGAATTCATTTCCCAATCCAAAATGGGGAATACCAATGTCCAAATCTCTTCAGTGCACAACTCATGGAGAAATATTTTTCCCTAATCACTATTCATCCATATGTGAACAGATTCCAGTTTTATATCAATGGATATATGCATAAGATGTTGGGGAAAAGTATCAGCACAACCCTACCATGGAATATTTCTAGGTTGCATGTTCCAACAAACATGAAGTGAGAAGGTGAGAGGTTTCATGCCTAACCCTTGCTCAAATCAAGGCCTTTCGCATAAAAAAACCCTCTAGATTCATTGGTGGATGATGATGAATATGTTATTGATCCCTCATATGATGCAGTTACTTTTACCAGGTTGCCATGAATTTATTGGACCAAAAGAGATGAATTTTCTCTTGATAGAAGAATCAACCAATTCTCGAAAGAAGTATGTCTTGGTATGAAATAAAACTTGCAAAGTTACAATCAATCCAAGATCATACCTCAAAATTACAAAAAATTCCAAGTCGAGGAGGTCTCCATTCAATCAAAGCTTCTTCTCAATCAGCCTTTGTTCCATCTATTCATACACATCAAACAAGAAAGGAGTGGTTTCCAAAATCCACTTCACCAAAGAAGGTGTCACAAGGTAAAAAAACAAAGGGTTCTATCCCTAGTGAAGAAAGGGAGCGTGTATCAAGATTTTCCACTTCAAGTAGAAATTATTCTACTCACATTGCTGACAGTTTGTAGAAGCTCATAACAAATAATCCCAAGTTGTGCCTTACACAAGAGTCCACTCAAGTGCAAGTATTCCAGATATCAAACACTTCTAAACCTACAGTTCACAAAGAGATTTCTCAAAATCTCCCTAATGTTCAAGAGGTAGATATCAAGGTTATTTCTCTATATATTGAGGTCATGGAAAGAATTCTTGTAAAATCTAATGATGTTGAGAATAATGAAAATGTTGCTTTGGAATCTAGGCTTTGTATGCAGAAGTAGTAAATGATACTCCTTTTTGGGTTGATTTTGAAATCAAGAAAAGGAAGAGGTTTGTCAAGGCAATTGACATTGAATTCGATGCCCTTTTAAGCTTTAAAATGATGTCATTCCTAAGAATCCTTAATTTCTCTCCCAAATAATGGTGGATGATGACGGAAACAAATTTACAAATCTTGTCATCCCACAAGTTGACAAGGAATGTGATCCTGTGACATCTGTTGCTTATGAATTTTCTAGACTTAGACTTGGGAAGTCCACATTATAAAGTGACATGGCAATGGCCCATGATTCAATATATATTTTTATAAAGAGGCTTGAGAAATATAAGTCTCAAAACTCTCAGCTCAAGGCTGAAAAGAATCAATTGGTAGAATATGTTCAACATTTGATAAATCCCATATCATCTAATTTCCTAGTACCGGATGTAGTGGCTGCCCCTGATGAAGAAACTCTCAATTTCTCAAAATAAATAAACACATTGGGCCATGTCACTAAATCTTGGCTTTTAGAGATTCTTGTTTTGGGTAAAGATATGATGAAAACATCCATTAAGCTCCATGAAGATATTAGTTCATATCTTGATCCAATTATTTATTTCAAGGAAAAAAATTCTTCTAATATATCAAATTTGGATGAGATATTACCTAGTCTACAAGAGATGACAGGTATGGAATCTTCAACTTTATCCATTAAAGGAATTCTCAAATTTTAATGTTGAGGGAAACATTTTCTTTCGTAACTACATCTAAAATAAAGAAATAAACTTCTCAAGAATTCTATGATCCATTACAAGAGCATATGCAATGAATCCTTCACTTCACTCACCTTGATTCAAGAACTCATAGCTAAGATCCCTTGAGATCTTGTAAATGGGAAAAATCAGAGGTATTCATCAAAACATGTGGAGGAGAAATTTTCACAATTTTTTAAAGACATGTATACTCCCGCCATCAATTTCTCTTCAGTTTCAATGGAACGTTACATCAAATTAAAGAACTTGTTTGATAATGTTCAATCAAATATGGTCAATCTGAATTATATACCAGGTAATATCTTGGAAATTCAAGTATTTTTTGAGGCATTCTTCGACCAAATGAACCTTTGGAAGAATAAAATATGTTCAAAACATTGGGAAGGTTCAGATACTTTCAATTGGCGAAGGTGGCATATCCTAATTTCACCGATGGGACAAAGAGATAGTTTTCTTAGTATCTAGTAAAGTGGGAGAGTACATTTCTCATAAGACTGAGATAGGAGGACCCCATTTCAATGGATAAGGCACTAGTTTTTGTTGTATGTTTTGAAAAGTGGTATTTTAAAATGGTGTTATTAGTGAACTCACTTTTGGAAAATTGTGGATAACTTAAGTGATTTCTATTTTTACTTTCTTTTAATAAAGTTGGTTGAGAAAGTCAAAGTCACTTAAGATGCCCTATTTAATGTTCATGTAAAACCCTAACTACTTTGTAACCAACTTTTGGGTTATAAAAGGAATTCAGGGGATCATTTGTAAAGATGAATTTGAGAGAGGAAAAAAAATACTTGTGTATGCAAGCTTTACTTTAAAGAAAGAAACTTTGTGTTCTTTTGAGAAGACATTTTAGAGTTAATGAAATATGAGCTTTGTGTCCCATTCATTGTCTCTTATAGCATTAGATGTTCTTATGTTCATTAGATGTTAGTTTTTGAATATTGAATGGAAATATTTTTTTGGATCTTATTATCAACGCTACTAATATGTTGTTCTAGTTCACATTGATTAAGCTTTGATTATCTACTTGCTCACGTGTGTTCCCTTTTACTCATTCTCGTTTAGCTGATGAAAAATCCGTTTTATTTATGCTATTTATTTATTGTTCTTCTCCATGAAATATTAGGATTTGATTCTACCTAACTCTTGCATGTTCCTTCCATTCATTCCGTTATATTCCTTTCCTCCATTCCATTCTATCTCCCTAATTCACTTTTCTTTCCATTGATGTTCCAAAACACCCCCAACATACAATTTATAATGTATAGATGTAAATACAGTTTTGGTTCTCAATAAAGGAAGCCTCACCTTCATTAAGGAGGGACTTCATTCCCACACTGTTGCATGTCATTTTCATGCATCCAAATCCATATGCTAATAGTTTTTGGTGACTCTAGTAGGGATTCTATAATCGCTAACCAGTGCTTGGTTAAATATTTATGATTGTCCCCTCTACACAAGCTCTATTTCTTCAACTGAATCTTGTGCCAAATGAATATTTTCATGGAAACATTGTTGTCAGCCTTCGGATAGTAGATTGGGAAAACTGCAAAATATTGCAGCAATTTTTGTTTGTTGATAGAGCCATTAATAGTTAATACCTTAGAAGAAGAGCACCCACACTTATGGCCAGAAGATCTCCTAGACATGTGTTGATCATTGTTCACTGATGTAGACCTCTTCCACCAAGGCAATAATTGGTATGACTATTATAGGTAACTCACCTATCTTGTAACCAAACCTTCTTTTTATAGATTCTCAAGAAGACATATCATCATATTTGAGGCAAGGTATTTGGGAAAATCACACAAGCAACTATCATTTCCATCTCACCGCGTTAATACTAGATAACAAAGAATATTAAGTTGTGAGAGTTACTAGAGTCACTCAGGAGCAAAGAGATCAAGAAAGAGATCGAAGAGAAAAGGAAAGAGATAACCAAAACATGTCATTGATCCTTTCATGGTAAAGATTTCAAACTTGCAGGAAAGAGGTTTACATGAGGAGAAAAATCTAAAGGTCAATTAGATCGCATTTTTGACTTTCAAGGAAAGTTTAGTTTCAAGTTATCTCCTCCAAGGAGGAACACACCCCATAGATCTATAAGCCTTACATCAAGTCCTAAAATATCAAGAAAGGAAGGAATCACTACCAGTCAAGCACTTGTTCTTGATCATGTTGTTTTCCCTTTGCATACCACCTTTCCCAAGATGGTAGTTAATGTACAATGGGGAAATTCCATAGTCCCATTGGCCTTACCAGCTTTACATGACCTCCCACAAGGATCAAGGAAGATTATTCCTACATTCAATGGAGATGGGAAGACTTCACCTGATGACAACATTTACGCCTTCTTTGTTGCATGTGCAGTCTTGTCAATGGAATATGAAGATCTTATTATTCATGTCTTCATCGAAACATAGTAAGAAATTGCCACACATTGGTCTCATCATCTACTAAAAGGATGCATTACAAACTAGAATGATATAAAAACTAAGTTTGAAGATTGATTCAAGATGGTTGTTGGACCACTAGATTATTGGCCGAGTATGAAGGCACGTAGGCGCGCAAGGTCCCAGTTATGGAATGGCACACAAGGAAAAAGCACACAAGAGAAGGGTATAAGGAAGCATGTATCACGCGTGATGCATGAAAGGATCGGGACTTAGTAATTTTGGACATCCAGAGTAAAGCACATGAAAATAATGACCCGGTTGCGCGTGGATAAGATGTCAGCCTGGCAACAGGTTGGCCCAGGATGGAGCATGCTTGCAATGGAATATTCCAGAAGCACATCATGGAATAAGGTGGAGAGCTTAGGCCTATAGAAGCATGCTCACATGGAGGACCACATTCAAACACTTGGAACTAGATATGAGGACGCTAGAGGATAGGTTGGCAGTCCAGGAAAGCTATAAATACGAGTTCTTGCAGAGATAGAAACATACACAGATACATATACACATAGAGATAGACATCTAGAGAGTGAGCGGAGCTCTACATAAATGTTGTGAGGACTCTGTTAGTGAATGGTTGTATTTAGGAGAGAATACATTAGGCCTAGGGGTTGTAAATTTTCTTTTGGGAAGCATAGTGACATTAATTCCAGTGCAATGCATGACTACGGTCTGCTTCTCTATAACCCTCTGTAATGGTTCCATGGATGTAATAAGGTTACTTGTTATAATATATACATGAATATCAATGGTTCTAATGCATATTTCTCTCTTATGAATTCTCTTTCCTTTCATACTAAGTATGAATGCTTGTATGCTTCTTTCGTTCACAATACGTGTTATCGATTCTGTTAAACTCTCAGTCTAAAGTAACTGTAAGGATCTAGAGGCCATTCTGAGCCCTATGGTTCTTATATGTCTTAAACTTCCATTCTGAAATCTTTTACACTAATCATAGATGATGTTTCCCACTAAACTCACATAAAAGAGAGACTTGGTACCCACACATACCTCGGGTGAGCACTTAGATTTTTTTGGGTGATAGGTTGGCACGCATGGGGTTCCTTTCTTTTATGATAGGAGTAAAAATTACTACATCTTGGTTCCATTCCTGAGACCTTTTTTCAAATTTCTAGTGGGATTTAGCATACATCATGATCTATGTAATGATTAATAACAAAGTGGTTAATGTTGGAAAATTTTGAATCATGGTTCAAGAGCATGGAGGATGAAGTTCCTTAGAGATTCAGCACTAGACCTGAGTTTAATACATGTATATGTGTAGAAGAGAATCTCTATTACGATCTATATGAAACATTTTTTTTTTCTATTTCCCTGTGGAATTGTATGAATGGCTCTCAACCTATGCATCTAGATCAAGTTGGTGTTGTAGATCATATGTGTGGACCCAAGAAGAGTACCAAAGGCTACATGATGTAGATCTAATGTGGAACCGTGTTGTGGATCATTGGTAGAAAGGAGTATTGGCTAGCTACACTCTGGAGTATGCCATTTCCACATATTCTCGTCTGGAGGTTGTTGAGTTTGAGTTTCTGAGGGAGCCCATAGGATCATTTTTACGTGTTGTCCCTCTGTTTTTGAATATCTTGATGATTACCAAGAGTTTAGAGGCTTTCCCAATGGATGGCTAAACCACTTTGAGCATTGGGCGAGGAAGCTAGGGTGGAGGAAGATGGCAAATGTTGCAGTGGAGAAAGAAAGGAAGGAGAGATGACTCAAGTATGGTGAAGTGCGTGAAAGGGAGATTGCTAGACAATGTGAGGTTATAGGTGTGATGGATGTATGGTGATAGAGGATTTGAGGTTCACGTTGAGGACGTGGAGCCTAAGTAATCTGTGTGACCCCATCTTGGCAAGCGTGTGAGAGAAACCCCTTTGGATTTTGATGATAGTTCATCATGTGGAGAAAGAAGAACTGTTGGTGTGTATCTGAGCCCACCCAGTTACCAGACCGTGGCCCTTGGTTTTTCAGATTAGGGAGATAATATTGTTAATCCATTTGATTACATTGGAGGTGATTGTTCTACGCCTAGGAGGTATAATTTCTCATTTGGTACTTCTATGGCTGCAAACACCAACCCAATGTTAGGAATTTTCTAGCAAGGTATAAGCACACAAGTGTTTGGTCTCCCATCTGGAAGTGGCGTGGGGTGAACTATTGGTAGTGGGGCATTGTTATAGACTATAGGCACACAGCTCAGTGGAAATTTAGAAACCCTTGGCATGATCACTTCAGGACCTGGTGGGCCTAGTGGATCTGGTGGTTCAGGTGGAGTAGGAGCTGGTGGGTCTGGTGGATCTGGTGTTTCAGGACTTGGTGGGCCTAGTGGATCTGGTGGTTTAGAACCTAGTGGACCTAGTGGATCAGATGATGGAGGAAACATAGGCGAAAACCAAGGATCTGGTGAAGGAGGATTTAGACCCCAACCACCCCCACAATTTTTCTTTGAAATGTCTCTACATTTGCCCGATTATAGAGGTATTAAGGATGTTGTGGAACATTTTCACAAGTGTGAACTAATTTGGCATGTGAAGGGTGTCATAACCCCAGAATGGAAGGTTAGTCAGTTTGTAACCACGTTGCAAGGGCGCACGCATAGCTGGTATAGGAAGTATGACCCTCATCAAATAGTAGTGGATTATACTACCTTAAAGAATTCATTCTTGGCATAGTTCCACATTCCTTAGTTTGAGTAGAAGATCATCAGCACTTTGAAGGAGATTTAGCAAGGAATGGCAAAGAGTTTACGGGAGTATGATGCATGCTTTAAGACTCTCTTGTCTAAATTATCATATGATATTCACCCTTCACAGTATGCGCAGTATTTTTTGGAGGATTGATGACCCCTTTTAGAAGGGCCTTGTCTCATAAAACTTTTACAGACCCATGTGATGCATTGGAGGCTACCCTACATGCCGAGCCTATTGGTCGTGTTGATACTGGCATTAGCCCTTTCTTGGAGGCTCAGATTTCTGCTATGGCCAAGCAGTTGGAAAAATTGTCTACAAACTCATCCCATAAAACTCGTACTGGTTTGTGGTGCACATATTGTTAGATAGAGGGGCACGTTAAGGATTATTTCCCCCGGAGGACAGTACACACTATGGTGGTAGAGTGTGATATTTTTCATGGGGACCATGATACAAGTAGATGCCCCTTGCTGCAGCACACAATCAGGAAGTATGTATCTTGTTATTGGAAGATTTTCACTTCTACAACCCATGATACTAAAGACTATAGGATCATTGATCAAATCCATGAGGCCATCAATCATGGGGTGTTCTAAACTATCATTACAAGTAGCTCCAAGGGCAATGATTGCCATTATGAGGAGTGCGCAAATGGAGGCGTGCATGGAAGAGGTTTTCGAGGAGGATTTGGTGGTCGTGGTAACCATGGAGGAAGGAGTGAGTTCCCACGTGGAACGTGTTTCAACTATGGATCTACAAAACATTACAAACAAGAATGTCTAGACCTGTTATAGTGCTCATGGTGCGGAAAGAAGAATAATTATGAGGAGTTCCTGGAATTTTTTTAGTATATGAATCAGTAGCACCTGAAGGACAAGGGCTCTGCAATGGTTAGTATCAAGAAGGTGGACATACAATGGATGCCACGGGTAACATGGGATGTAGGTTTGGAGCCTATCTTGGTAACAACAAGGGTAGAAGCCACGCACGCAAGAGAGGTACCAAGACAAAAGAACCTAGTTTCAAGGGAGGAATTCGTTCATGGAAAGTATCTAGACCCCACGCATCAGAAGGAGATATATCAGGACACCATGGATGTTATTCAAAGCTTACAAGGGGAGATCCAATGTCTAAAGGAGCAATCTAGGAGGGAGGAAAAGGAAAGGAGATTCGAGGCGCAAAAGGATGACTTGGATGAGATCAAGGAGGTGTGTAAAATGCTAAGGCAGGAGAATATCATTCCCTTGCTAGGATCCTGGTTGAGAGAGAAGGTACCACGTGTCGGATAAGAGTGCGAGAGATAGGTATTGCACGTGAACCTTCCCCCTCATAGCCTCAACTATGATAAGGAGATTATGTTGAATGTAGTTATAGATGGATGTCTCCTTAGAAATATCCTCATTGATAAAGGCACGGAGGTTAATGTTCTGACTTTGGGTACATGGCATCAGATGGGAAGACTTGTATTACAGCCATCTTTGAATGTGTTGTATATGGAAAACAAGACTAAGGAAATGCCCATCAGTGTCCTACAGGATGTAGCTATTACTATCCAGGGTTCCAAGTTTATTGGAGACTTCAAAGTCTTGGCGCTCACCAAGGTAGAAAATTTCCTAGCACTACTTGGGTGCCCTTGGTGTTACAAGAACAATGCAGACCTTAGGTTCAACAAAGGGTACATCAGCTTCAAGAATAAGGAGGAACAGGCCATTATACCCCTGGCTGATGGGAAGTTGACACCCTATATTGAACCATTGGGGGAAGAAGTTTTGGACAGGATATATGTGTGCTCAGTCAGAGACCCTGAGATAATACACCCTACTAATGGGGTTATCCAGTTTAAAGATGCTCATTCGATGAGTGATACCACTAGTATAGCATGTGACAATAGGGCACATGGGACTTATGAATTAATGGGATAGTAGTTGAGAGGGTCAGTGACCAACGTAATAAAGGCGAACATGGTTAGGCACCTTGGAGAAAAAGAACTTCCCAAGTATTCAGGAGCCTTCCTTGAGATCTTTTTGTAGGAGGTGGAAGCTCAGTGGAAGGATGAAAAGGAATAGATGGGGATGTTAAGTTATGTATTTCTCAGCACAGCTACGTGGTGGTGGGTTACACATCAAGAGAGCCTTTTAGAGTGGCGTAAGGTAAGAATTGCTCTCTCTATCAGATTTTCTAAGAGCAATGTACCCACCATCATCAAGGAGTACCATGGGAAGTATCCCACCTCTTTCCACATCCAGGAGTGTGAACAGGTCTGGAGAGAAAGTGTGGAGGCTTTGCCACCATCCCTCTAGGTGCACAAGTTGTATTCTACACTGCAGGGTTGCGCACATGCATGGTATATTCATTCAAAGACATGCCGCCAAACAAGGAATTGGCAAGAGCTCACAGCTGACCTTACTCAAACCTTTGAGTATTGGAATTACTAGGTGAACCAATATTGGGGGCACATTTTAAATAAGTAGAGGAAACAAAAAAGCTACAGCTTGAGCACGTGATTTTGGAAAAAGAAAAAAGGAAACATGGTGTATGTGATTGATGGAAAGGAATTGGAAAGCTTAGATATTAGCCATTCTATAGGGATGCGTGAGGTAGTAGACAATGCAGATACCCATGCGCATGCCTACCATGAGCCCTTAAAGATGAAGAAGTTTAGCATCGGTTCAGGAGAAGAACCTAAGGAAGCTATTATTGGAGATTACTGGTAAGAGAAGGAAGTATCTAAGATCATTGATCTGCCATGTGAATTTGAGGATTTATTCCTATGCGGGTACCATGAGCTCAAAGGCATTCACCATTCCTTGGGGGAGATGAAGATAAAAATTAAGGATGATGTGTGCCCAATTAGGAAAATACCCTACCAGATGAATCCCAATTTACGTGTGAAGGTTAAGGAGGAGATAGATAAAATGATAGCTTTTGGGATCATTGAGGTAGTGGAGGAATCAAAGTGGATAAGTCCAATGGTAATCAGCATCAAGAAGGATGGGTGGATTAGGATCTGTGTGGATTATAGGGAATTGAATGCATTTTATGTCATTGACCCCTTTCCAACCCCCTTCACCAAATAAATTTTGGAGGGAGTCACTGGGTGTAAAATATGTTCCTTTACGGATGGATTTTCAGGGTACCACCAAGTCCAGATTGCAAAGGAGGACCAAGAGAAGACAACTTTCACCACTGAGTGGGGAATTTTTGCATATACGGTCATGCCCTTTGGGTTGAAGAATGCACCTACTGTCTTTTCACTCATAGGAGTACAAGCATTCTAGGACTTCATCCATAAATTTCTTCAGGTCTATTTGGATGATTGGACAATGTATGGTGTGGTTAAGGACCATTGTGACAATTTAAGGCTAATGTTTGAAAGGTGTACGTAGTTGATGATATCCCTCAACATCAAGAAATGTGTGTTTGCTACACCCTTTGGGACTTTATTGGGGCATATCATATGTAAGGAGGGTTTAATAGTAGATCCCACTAAGGTTAAAATTATTGTGGGGTTAAGGGAGGCTACTAGCTAGAGTACAGTGCGTGGAATCCTTTGGCATATGGGCTATTACAAGAAATTTATTAAAGGATATGCCAATATCACCACACCTTTAGAGGAGTTTCTTAGACATAAAAGTTCCTTCCATTGGCGAGAGGCGCAACAGAATGCGTTTCATACATTAAAAGATAGGCTTATCACCGCACCTATTTTATGTTTTCCCTCTTGGGACAAGCCCTTTCATGTCCATGTAGATGCCTCAAGGATCACCATTGGAGCAGTGCTTGCATAGCTAGGTGAAGGGATTATTGATCATCCTCTATGTTTTACAAGAAGGAAGCTGACACTAGCAGATTAGAATTATACCAGAATTGAGCACGAGGGATTGTTAATGATCTACGTGATTTTCAAGTTTTGACATCATCTACTAGCAACACCCTTTGTGTTTTACACTGACCACATGGCATTAAAATATTTGGTGAACAAGCCCGTCCTACAAGGGTGTATATGTTGGTGGGTGTTGCTGTTTCAAGAATTCAAATTCACCATTTTAGTAAATCTTGGAAAAAGAAATTTTGGGCCTGATCATCTATCAAGAATTGATTCAAGGGAGGACACGCAGAGTATTGAGGAAACAATGCCAGACGCTCAACTATTTATTTTGCTGCACACGCCCTCAGACTTGGAAGAAATTGCATTATTTTTGAAGGAAGGTATGGCACTGGAAGGAATGAAGACTTTAGAGAAAAATAAGTTGGCCATATGCACCGCACCCTACATGTTAATTAGTGGAGACTTATACAAGTTAGGATGTGATGAAGTTTTGCACAGGTGTGTATTAGAGCATGATCATCTATCCATCATGGAGGAAGCACACGAAGGAAGTGCTGGTGGGCATTATGCAGGCGATGTTACCGCACGTAAGATATTAATGGCAGGTTTTTGGTGGAAAACTCTATACAAGGATTGTATAGACTATTGTAAAGCATGTGACCATTGTCAACACCTTGGCAAACCAGGAAAGAGAGATGAAATGCCTTTACACCCTATCCTTAGTGCAGAGCCTTTTGAAAAATGGGTAATAGACTTTGTAGGACCTATTGCACCAATGACATGTAGGATTGTATCACATTATATCATCACTTGCATGGATTATCTGACAAGGTGGGCAGAGGCAGCTCTGACTAAAGATTGCACAGCAGCAATAGCAGCAAGGTTCTTTTGGGAGAACATTATCACAAGGTACGATTGCCCATTGAGTTTGACCAAGGATATGGGTACACATTTCCTAAATGAGACCGTGAGGATCCTGTTATTAGATTTCATGGTGGCTCATCACAAGACTATGCCCTATCACCCACAAGCAAATGGAACCGCGGAAGCATTCAACAAAATATTGAGTCATACCCTAACCAAAATTTGTGATGTTGGAAGACAAGATTGGGATGAAAAAGTATCAGCAGTATTATGGGCTTAAAGGAAAATGTATAAAAGGTTGAACAAAGTCACACCTTTTCAGTTGGTGTTTGGTGTAGAAGCTATTTTTCTAGTTGAATTTATGTTGCCTTCTCTACAAATAGTGCACGTAAGAGGGTTAGCCAATGAACAAGCACTGGAAGAAAGAATTGATGAGTTAATGAAGTTGGATGAGAGACAATCACTCACCAAGTGGATCCAAACAAAAGAAAAAGCATAGCATAAGGCTTGGCATGATCGCCACATTGGAAACAAGAAGTTTGAGGTTGGGTAGATGGTTTCACTATATGATTCTAAGTTTTTGCACCATCCTAGGAATTTGAAAGTCCATTGGTTGGGTCCTTACACAATCTTGTACATCCTTGGTTTGGGTGTGTGCTAGTTACAAGTGTTGGATGGGATGAAGCTTCCTAGACACTTCAATGGGAGTAAGCTAAAGCCCTACTATAAATAATTCTTCTTGGTGTTTGTAAATAAGGCAGTTTTTCCAGTTAGTTTAGAATTTTCCTTTATGCATTTTCCTTTCTTGTGTTTCCCTTTCGCGTTGTTGTTTTTTTTTTTACCTTGGGCACCAGTAACCTTATTGCTATTTTGGAGAATTTGTGAGTGCGCAGAGGACCGTGCATTGTTTTAAGTGTGGGGTGGAGAAATGTTAAGGATCGCATGATTAGAGTGCCAAGAAAGTTGTGTTGAAAAGCCATGTTGAATGACCCTGTTGAAAGAGGTGTATGTGGAGAAAATATGGAAGAAGAATGGTTGGTGCCAGGATAGAGCTACTTGTAGATCCCACATACTGAGGAGGATAATGTGCATTCAAGAAACACAAGGTAGGCAATAGCAAGAATTAGGATAGAAGTGCCTTCAGCGCAGGTTACGTGCGCAAGAGTCTCCTGTCATGTATGATTGGTTGTGTGCCAGAAGGTTGGAGGAGTTTTCATGCATGTTGGGCATGTGAGTGAAAGCGCTGAAGATGGGCTTCATTTGAAAAAGAAACATTAAATGAAAATATATATGGTGGTAGGTGAAGTAGCATTTAATGTTAAAAAAGAGAAAAAACTATAAGTAAAGGGTTGAGGCACTTTCATTTTCACTTTGCAAAATAGAGAAAGGAGTGAGTTTTATAAACTAGGGTTTCCATATTCGATCGTGTGAAGAAATATCTATGAGATTGAAGTGTGAGCAACCAGTTTGAGTTTGTAAACTAGAAGGAAAGGGTTACACGGGTGTGAAAAGAGTTGTGAGGAGGTGTTGTCTTGTAGAATTTTGATCCCAGTTAGGGTTCAAAAAACTAGGGCATGGGTTCAAGAGATTCATATCACAAATTTGAGACCGGAGGTTGGAATAAGTAGGACAGAGTAACAAGGAGGGAGTGGAGTGATAAGAAGACCTTGATAATGGCACCTAAGAAAGGAAAGGGCAATGACAAGGCCAAACAACAAGAACCTGACATGAACATAAATGAAGAATGGTATGCGGAGATGCAATACCTTGATGGGGTGATAATGGGTAAGGAGTGGGAATCCCACATGAGAAATGTCCCTGTAAGTGATTATAACCACTGAAAAAACATGATAGAGAAGGAGATGGCACTGGAATTAGTACACCCCATAAGTAAATGAACACCATAGGGCTTGCCGATCTGTGATGATGATGTGAAGTTCAAAATGGAGAAGGCGGGGTTTCGTAACTCTATGAGTTGTCTTATTTTGAAAAACTAGAGCACCTGTATCAATGGTTAATGTCGTAGGTACACGAGGATTACTTCCACTTTGTAGGGTGTAATATGCACATCACTCCCCAGCTTATCTCTCACTTCACCGGCCTTATATGTTAACAAAACAGCTTAGAGGATTACCTAAGCAACAAGGAGGCAATTCAAGAGACCATAAATGAATATGCCTACAAGAAGGGGTCACGATATTATGACATTTCAGACATCAAGGAATCCATGATGAAAATAGCTGCGCACCTAGTTAAAAAGCTAATTGGCCAGGAGAGATAGACCCAAGTCAATAAGCCTTGGCTGCATGTTTGTAGAAAAATTGTAGAAGGCACTATATATAACTTATCTACTTACATTGCAGATGAAATTGTTAGTTGCATAAAGGAGGGGGATAGAATCTTCTTCGGAAACATCCTCCTGACCATTGTATTTTCAGAGATTAGAGTGCCTGATGCACCAGACAAGTTCGTATGGGATTACCCCGTCAAGAATCCTTCACCCGCGAAGAGATTCAAGAATTGTGCATGTGACACAATGATGGCACCCCACAAGGCGTGACTAGAGAAATGGTATACATGCCTGAGGAATGCATTCGGGGTAGAGTGGAGGATCCCTGAACAACTCCCAGTAGCCACTAAAGGGGAAGTTGAGTTTGTTGTCTATAAACATTTCTGCTTGGGAAGGTTCAAGTTGATAGATGAGTCATGGAGCTCTTGGTGAAAACTTCCTTTCGCATTCACTACTCAATACTTCCAAGCAAGAGTAAACATATTTAAGGAATCAAAGAAGTTGAGGCTGGAAGTAGGTAGTCTAGACCGGGAGCATAGAGAGATGTGGAAGAGATTAAACTACCCTGATGGCAACTGCACGTATGTGGAAAGGTACATGTCACATGAGGTCCAGATGACAAGGCCGATAACACTACCCATTGTAGGAGGATCTGCGGCATGCGTGTACCTCTGTATAAGGCCAAAGTTTGAAAAGGGTGCATACCTGGAGAATGAAGTCTCCATACTTGAGGATCCCATGGAGAGGAAGAATCCCACACCCAAGAAGAGGGGAAGAGAAGATAAAGCACCAAGTTTGCAGACTTCTCAGACAGTGAGCATGCCAATAACAAGTGATAAGCCAAGCACTTACATGCGGAGGAATAAGTCCCCAGTGAAGGAGAATACACTAGAAGTGGAGGAACCTAGGCAACCACTCACCAAGGAAGAGTCACCTAAGGAAGAAGAAGATGCAAAATCACCCATCAAAAAGACACATCTTAGGAAAAAGCAAAGGGTGGAACATGAAGTTGAGACTCGGAGGAGACCGACAGCTTGGAGAAGTACATGGGTAAAAGAGAAGGCGAGAGTGAAGAAGACGAGATCAAGGAGGAAAAGCATGAGAAGGACCAGGAGACACATGTGTTCAACATGTATGACTCAGGAGAAGATAGCAAGGATGAGAAGTAGGAGTTCATATTCACGCGGCATAAGAGTACACAAGATGAGGAAGGCACTGGAGACATGGAGGGGAATGAGGAGGTTGCCAGGGAGAAATAAGGAGCTATAAGTTTCAAAAAAGAGTAGATCACTAAGGTGGCAGAGAGAGAAGCAAAGAGAATGCTCGAGGCCCTGGTAGACCAAGAGTTGGAGTGCAGTGTTGACATAGTGCTAGAGGAAGGGAAGGAAAACATTGATAAGGAGCCTCGCAACATGGGAGGAGGTCCTGCTCTAACAGTGAGTTTTTTGAAAATCACATGCTCAAGAAGGAGAGCCCTCGATATAGAACAAATACTAGTAATGGGCTACATCAATGACTCAAGGAAGGTACTACGCGCATGGTTCCAAAGCACAGTACCCACAGAAAGGATTTTATCCATGGGATCATTTGAGAAGGAGGGCACGTACCCCATAATGAAGAAGATGCTCTCTTCGGTGTTTGAGTCTCGTGCATTGATGAGCCAGACTTCTAAGTCTGCCAAGGAGCGATCATCACAGTACCATATTCTAAGGGAGCCAATCCCTTGGTGAATGCCTAGGAACCCTCAAATGAGAAATTTTGTAATGCACTCAACAAGGTCATGGTCAAGACAGAGTCTAGGCTCTTCGCGTGTAATGATAGGATAAGATTATTGGAGGAGAAACTAGGGAAGAAGGAAGAGGAGCTAGCAGAGAATACCTAGAGCTTAAAGTAGGGAGAGTTGATCAGCACATAGCTAAGGCGTGAGTTAGAAGAAGAGAAGATAAAGGTGTAAGAAGTGTACAAGAATATGGAGTCTATCAAGGGTGTCATCCTTTTAAAGCACCCAAACTTAGCACTGCCCCGCACAAAAATACTCATCCCTTCTGGAATGTATAGAAGATCTAACACACATCCTCACTATGGAGAGATGACCTTTGGCCCTGAAGTCTGCAGAATAAATGGCCACATGCTTAAAGGAGGATGATAGATTGAAGGTGGTAGCGCTTGTTGCAAAGTACATCTAGGTGCTCATAGAAGTTAAAGTCACTGCCCAATATGTTGAGGCTGCATATGATACTTACGCAGACAGGGATAAGGTAGCAAGCTCCTTGGTTGCCACTCTTGAAGCAGAGCTAAAGGAATTCTAGGAGAAGAACAAAGGAAATAGGGTAGAGAGGGACAAGGTTCTTTCCAAACTGGAAAGCAAATCTAAGGTAATTGAGGCTTTAAGGAGCTCAATCAAGGCCCGACTGAAAGAACTATATCCTCATATTACCAAGAGGATGGACATGCTCAAAGACTTGGGCAAGGAGATGGAGAAGATTATGGACACTTTGAGCACCTAGGGAATTAGCCTAAGTTTTGACGAGGTGAGCATCTTGTTCGGTGACCTTTGTCAGAAGGCACAGAGCGAGGTTGACATTTGGAACAAGCTAGAGGCAGACTTAAAGAAGGATTTTCCTAACTTGTTGAATTGACGCCCCCCCCCCTCATTCTTCATTCTTCCCCTATTCTTTCATTCCTTTATTCTTTTACAAAATGTAAGAATACACCTTGGTTCTGTAAGGAAGCCTGCATTCTTGGCTAAGTAGATTGTTTCAACGGACAGAGAATGGGCATAGTGTGGTGTGATGTTGGACCTCTGGAATATTGGCTAAGTATGAAGGCACGTAGGTGCGCAAGGTCCCAATTATGGAATGGCGTGCGAGGAAAAATCAAGTAAGAGAATGGTATAAGGAAGCATGTAGCATGCGCGATGCGCGAAAGGATCGGGACTTAGTCATTTTGGATGTCTGAAGAAGAACACGTGAAAAACATGACCCAGTTATGCGTGGATAAGATGCCAGCCTAGTAACAGGTTGGCCCAGGATGGAGCTTGCTTGCGATGGAATATTCCAGAAGCACATCATGGAATAAGGTGGAGATCTTAGGCCTAGAGAAGCATGCTCACATGAAGGACCACATTCATACACTTGGTACCGAATCTGAGGATGCTGGAGGATGGGTTAGCATTCTAGGAAAGCTATAAATACGAGCACCTGCAGAGACAGAAACATACACAGATACATATACACATAGAGATAGACACCTAGAGAGTGAGCGGAGCTCTACATAAATGTTGCGAGGACTCTGTCAGTGAATTATTGTATTCGAGAGAGAATGCATTAGGCCTAGGGGTTATAAATTTTCTTTTGGGAAGCGTAGTTACATTAAGTCTAGTGTAATGGTAGAATATGAACATGCCCTTTTTTCCCAATTATCTCATGTAAAGAAAGAGCCAACAGAACCCATGAGTAATTTTATGGATAAATTCAACAAAATGGTGAAAAAATTTCCTGTCGAAATTCACCTAAACCCTAATGGACAAAAAAAATCTTTATTAATGCACAGCCAAAAGTGTGTTATCAGCTGAGAAGAGATAGATTGGATACTTTGGAAATATCTCAATCCTTGGCAATAGAAATTGAGTATGACTTAATCATGGTGAGAAAATTCAAGAAAGCTTCCCTCAAGGGAAAGAGTTGAGAAACCCCCAATGCTTTTGATACCATACTCACTAAGTTGGCTACTGATATGCTAGCTTTAAAAAGGCAATTTTCTCAAAGTAGTAAATTTGCTCCTTACAAAGGCATCCCAAGAAAAGGATACATTCCCAACAAAACTAGAATTACAGGCACTCTGATGAGGCTTGCTATTGAAGTGGCTCCCGTAACTATCTCAAAGTCTGATTTCATTAAAGAAAGTGATGATGAAGTTGATTTCATCGAGGTTGATGAAGAATATCTAGACTCTAGAACATCTTAACCCAAAGTTGAATATCCTGAAGGAGAAAGTAATAATCAGTTCTTTGATTATCATTCAGAAGAAAAAGATGAATACGAAGAAAGTATAGAAGATATGAATAGTGAATCCTTTGTTTTCTTCACATGCTCTCAAAAGAAAGAGAAGAGTACCACTAAGGTGGAAGGTAAAAAGAGCTCCAAGGAAGCTCCTAAAGAATCTAAGACTGAAGAAACTTCTAAAGAATCCAAGACAATTGAGATTCCTAAAGATTCCAAGGAAACTGAGGTTTCCAAGGTCAAAACTATCTTAAAGAAAGGAGGGCCTTTGTCAAGTCAATCAGTTGATAAATCATCTACAAAGAAATTTTCTTCTTCCACATCAGTATCAACTAACCTAGAAAGAAAAGGTTAAAAGTTTTCCATCATCAATTTCGAAAGAACTAGTATCTGAGACATCAAGTATGGTCATTTTTCCAAAATTTTATATTATTGATCATATCAATAAAACAAATATTTCTATGTCACAAGTGGATTACTTGAAGTCCAATAAGGATCAACTCAAGAAATTGGTCCAGTTTATCAAAAGAGACTCTATTTTTCATTCCTCCAAAGTAATTTTGAAAACTCCTAAAGATGGAAAGACTCAAAATATTGTGTCAACCACTACACCTTCGAATGAAAATATTGAACCTTTCTTTGTGTCATTTCTAATCAATAGGTACAAATTAAGTGATTGCATTATAGATACCGGAGCCTTGGATAATGTGATGCCTACAAAAGTAGCACATGTTCTTGGGTTGACTTGTATGAGAATATTCAGATCCTATTACTTAATGGAGATAAGAAATGTTCCTCTGATTAGGTAGATTAAAGACACTCAAATGGTTTTAGCTAAATTTCATCAAAAGCGAGTCAAGGTAACCATTCTAGTTATCGACATTCCTACTTCATTTGGTATGTTGTTGAGCAAGAAATTTTGCAGAGATCTAAGTGGTGAGATTCAAATGGTATAGTTTCATGCTAGTATCCCTATCAGTGGAGAAATGAAGACACTAATGCCAGAAACTTAGGAAAAGTTCACCGTAACGAAAACCAATGACCCCCACACATAGGTCCTATTTCAAAATTCAAGTATGGGTTATTATATGATGACTACATAGGTTCATGCACCTAACGTCACATGCCAAGATCCTAATGAATTTTGGGCTCTTGAGTTTGATGGAAGTTGTTGCTCAACAAGTTCCGATATAGGAGTGGTGCTCATATCTCTAAATGGTAAAATATTTCCTTTTTCTTACAATATCCAATTTCAAATACTAACAACACTACAGAATACGAGGCATTAATCCTTGGCCTCTAAGTTACAGAAGAGAAAAGAATCAAAAATTTGAAATTATTCGAAGATGCAGAATTAATCGTGAAGCAAGTTAAAAATTAGTTTCAAGAAAATAATGATTATTTGAGACATTACAGAAATAAAGTATGGGATGCGATAGAAATATTTGATGCTTCTTCCATAGAATTCATCCCTCGTGAAAAGAATGAAAAATTATATTCTCTAGCAGTCTCAGCTTCATTGATGATCCCTCATTCAGATTTTGATCAAGATATATACACCATTGAAATGGTTTTTAGGCCAAGTCTTCCTAAAAATGCAGAAAATTTTCAAGTATTCAATGATGATCAACAAATTATTTCCTTCTTGGAAAAGAGAGATAATTTTGAACAATTTTAATTTGAAGGAAGTGATTCTTCATTTCGTGAATCAATGTTTTCACCTATTCAAGAAGAAGTTGAGAATGAGGATCCTAGAGATGGTTTCATTCAACTCAAAGGAAATAAAATTCCAAAAGGATTGGTTTCACTTGAAGAAATTTTTGATAACCATGACAGGTTTATCAAAGAGAAAGAACAGGTAGGCCCTGCAAATTCTACTAACTATGAGCAAGTTAACATTAGTACCAAAGACAAATATCACATGATCAACATTGGTAACCTGAGGAGCACAAGAAATTTGTAAGCCTCCTTACCAAATATTTAGACTTCTTGGCTTACTCATATGAAGACTTGAAGTCTTTCCAACCTAGGGAAATGGAGCATGCCATACCCTTGAAACCTGGTGCAACTCCATTCAGGAAAAATCAAAGAAAGTATAATCCCAAAATAGCAGGGACAATATTTCATGAGGTTCAAAAGATGTTAGATGCATGAATATTTTTTCCTATTCGACATTCAACTTGGATAGATAATATTATACTTGTTTGCAAGAAAAATGGAGAAATTAGGATTTATGTGGATTTCCACAATTTTAATCAAGCTTCCTTGAAGGATAACTATCCATTGTCGGTCATGGACCATATTTTGTACACCATAACTAGATCATAAATGATATCCATGTTAGATGGTTTCTCTGGTTATAATCAAATCTAAGTGGCTAAAGAATATCAACTTGAAAGTACTTTCACCACCCCCTGTGGTATGTTCATGTATAGAAGAATTCATTTTTGTTTAATCAATGTTGGTGCAACCTTTCAAAGGGATATGGATATGGAATTCACAGATTATAAAGACAAGATCATCATGATATACCTAGATGACTTGACAGTGTTCTCAAAGAAGCGAGAAGATCACCTAAGAGATTTAGAGAAAATATTGCAAAGGTGCAGACTTCATAAGATATCCCTGAATCCAAAGAATTTTGTGTTCAGAGTTACGGAAGGAAAAATCCTAGGTCATATTGTTTCTAAAGAAGGAATTAATATTGATCCTGAGCACATTCAAGCTATCAAGAATATTTCCTTACCTACAAGTAATCCTGGAGTCTAGTCATTCTTTGGGAAGGTGAATTTTTTGAGAAGGTTCGTGTCAGATTTTGTTGAGCTAACCAAAGAAATTGTTGACATGATGAAAGGAAAAGAATCCTTTAAATGGACGAAGGAAGGTAGAGAATCATTTGAACAAATCAAGGGTGCTATTGCAAAAGTTCCTACATTAGTGTGTCCTGATTTTAAAAAGGATTTCATAATCTACTGCTATGTTTTCCCGCACATGATCTTTGTCATCCTAACTCAAAAAAATCAAGAGGGAATCAAATATCCTATTACATTGATGAGTTCTAGATTCAAGAAATGTGAGCTAAGTTACACTTCCCTTTAGAGGCATGCATACGTGATGGTTAGAGCTTTGAAACATTTTAGGTACTATGTGTTGAATTCTCTCACCAAAGTCTTAGTACCAAACACCGCGATTAAATCAATATTGACACAACATAAACCAAGATCTAAAAGAGGTAACTGGGTCTCCAAGATCTAGGAATATGATTTGTATATCAATCCTACCAAGTTAGTTAGAGGAATGGGACTATGCCAACTCATCACAGAAAATGAGCCACGAGATGACTTTGAAGAAGAAATTTTACCATTGGTAGTTTTTATCAGTACCACAGACAAATGGTACTCTAATGTAGCTTACTTTCTCACATATGGTGAATGTCCTCAGAATATGATAGCTAAGGAAAAGATATCTTTCAAATTGAGAGCTTCCAGGTACATTATTTGGGACAACACATTGTTTAAGAAGGGAATCAATGGCATGTTCCTCATATGTATCGATAAGGAACAACAACCCAGGTTTCTTGAATCCTTTCATAATCATGCTTGTGGTGGTCATTTCTCTTGCCCAATGACATCTCATAAAAGTTTGTGAACACATTATTATTGGCCCACTATGTTTTCTAATGCTCAAAAATGGCTACCAAAATGTGAATCTTGTCAGCAATTTGTTGGAAGACCTAAATTGGCAGCTCTGTCTTTAAAGCTAGTTGTCATTGAAGAACCCTTTCAATAATGGGTTTTAGATTTCACTGGGGTCCTAAACCCAAATTCCATTTCCGTTCATACTCACGTGCTCACTACAACTGACTACTCTACGAAGTGGGTAGAACCTATTCTGGTCAAACAAACATCTACTGCAGTAATATGTAACTTCATCATAGAGAATATATTAATTCATTATGGAATTCCACAAAATATCGTGACGGACAATGCCACCAATTTTTATTCTACAAAGATGCTAGGTTTTAGTTATGGATATGGGATATATTTATCTCATTCATTAGATTACTACCCACAGGGAAATGGTCAAGAAGAATCTAGTAACAAAAACATCATAACCATCGTGCGCAATTTAGTAGATGAAAATCAAAGAACTTGAAATCAAAATTTATATGATGCATTGTGGGTTGACCGCATAACTCCCAAAAGAGAAATTGGGATGTCTCTGTTCCAAATTTTGTATGGAACCGATGCTCAAATTCCCATCACATTAGAGTTACCAGCATTACGATTGGCTCAAGTAGTTGATGATGAATGCTTCGCAAATGCGTTGGATAAAAGGATCATGTTCCTAAGCAAGCATAAAGAACAAAGAAGTCAAGTAGCAAACATGATCAAGGAACACCAATCCAAAGTGAAGAGGTTGTTTGATAGGAAAACTAAGGAGAGGCAATTTTAAATCAATGACTTAGTTCTGCTCTGTGACAAGAGATGTGAACCAAAAGGAAATCACGGGAAGTTTGATTCGTTGTGGCTAGGCCCTTTCAAGATCAGACATTTCTTTAGATATGGCACATATCACTTAGCATATCTTGATGAAACTCATTTTTATTTGGCCTATAGTGGGAAATATCTCAAGCATTATCAAAATTGAGAATGGGATGTCCCCCGTATGTCCACAGATAATTTTGATTTTGGTTTTTTTCTTTTTCTTGTGTTTTGGTTTCCTCTCTTTAGTCATCCCTTTTTTTTCTCTGTTATTTTTTGGATCATGTTCATTAAATATTTGAGTGTGGGTGCATTGTTGCGTCCGTGAAGTCCTTATCCCCAATTAGAGCCAATTGTTATCAACTAATTTTTGACTTCACAAAATAAATAAACATAAAAAAATTTTAAAATTCAAAAGTATTCTTTCACTTAATTTCTCATCCTTATCTAGATCGTATTGTTCTTCTTATCATTCTAGTCTTTGTTTCGTCCATTTCGGGTGAGAACTCCTCCCACCAAGTCACAAAATGTGTGAATAATTAATTAATTAATATTTAATTAATTTATTACCCTTTATTTGATAAAATCAATTTTAGTGATTTTTAGATTTTTAATTAAATAAATATTAATATAATGTTTATTCAAATTCAATCGATAAGTTTTCTTTATAACCGGGGGAAAATAATGCTTCCCGTACCTAGATTTCCCCTTTTCCTAGAAAATACTTCTTATTTTCCCGCTTGTGGGATTTCTTGTACTAATTGCCAATCCAACCAGTTGGCAAGCAGGCAAAAAATTTCCAAATCTCCCACATGGGGAAATAGGGTGGGGATTGTCAACCTGCCTTGCCATTTCTGCTAGCAAATGGTTACATTTTCTCCCATTTTACCTTGGAAATTAATGCCACTACCCAGAGAAAGATGGAATTGGTTATTTCAACATGAAGGGGAAACGATTACGAGGAAGCTTGTTTAATTCCTGTAACCATTTCCCCTTGAAACCAGTTAGAAGAAGTTTTTTTTCTTACTCTATTTAATTGATTTTGTTCGTGCTATTGCTAAACTATTTTTTTCAATTAGAGACAAAGAAGAAAACAAAGAATAGTAGTTTGTTGTGAACATAAGTTTTATCAAAAAAATAAGAAGTCCACACAAGATTTTAGGTAAATAATTGTCCATGCAAGGGAGAAGAGAGCATTGTATGCATAGCCAAACACAAAGGATACCATGTGGGGACAAGTGGAGAAGCCCATGCATTAGGTAGAGGAGATATTCCATGCATGTATTGGAATAAATAAAAAGAATACCCAAAAACAATAACAGCAATCTCCATGTAGTCAAAAAGGAGCATTGTATACATAGCTATCAAGAAAAAGAAATAAAAATCATTCTCCACGCTGCTAAAGGGAGAAAGAAAACAGCCCAAGAAAACAAATCTTCACATATTGGCCAATAACAGCAATTTCCATGCATTTTTATACCCATGTAGTCACCAATATGAAGTTTTGAACTAATTCCCACGTAGAAGATTCTCCAAACAGGTCCACACATTCATTTAAAGAAGTGTTAAGGAATCATTTCCAAGTATAAAGGAAAATAAACCCACAAATTACACAAAAAAGAATAAGACATCGAGGAAATTAGAGTAAACAAGCCACGGCCTACCAGAAGTATGGTTCAAACGCAACCAAAGAAATTAAAATCATTCTCCACACAGACAAGATGGAGGGATAAAATACAAGTCAAGAGGAAAGATTCCACGCATAGGATAAGAAAGAGCATAGTCCAAAATGTAAGGGAGAAGCAAACAAGGCCATGCATTGTAAATCTCCATGTGTTCATTAAAATTAGGAAGTGAACTATGATAGTGGCTACGTCGGGCTGCCCTAGCCTCGACATTATTTCCCGTAGTTGTGCTGCCCACCACTGTCTGTACCTATCTATAACCCTGGCATCATCCATCTTCCGGTCTACCACCTACTCCTCCTTCCCAGTAGGCACCATTGGCTATGGTAGAGGCATAGGACTCTCCACGTCATCCCTCCTGTACTGTGGAAATGGTGGAGGTACATCCTACAGCAACCCAAACTGCCATCTAACCCTGTCAACCGATATCATCTCGTGCTCTCTTTCACGGTTCCCCTCTATCCATCATAGAAACTATAACTCTTGTAGCTCCCCGGCCATCTTCCTATATGATGGGAATCCCACATACGACCTCCAAATGATGTCCACCCTAGACAAATCCTATAATGTACACTTGGATTATGATACATCGTCTATAGCCCTGACAGCTCGATGCTCTCCAACAACATGTACCCATCACCTGTAGCCCAAACTATGCCCACCTCAAATGTATTAGGCTAGGGCATACTCACTGGACGCACACATATGATGTGCTCATATTCCCATAAGTGTAGTAGGAACGTGCAGCATAGGATGAATTATCATAACCGCCCATAGGCCCATAACTCTCTGTATAACTGAACCAAGAATGTTAGTGCCCATACAAACTGGTTCTTGTCCTCCATCATGTCCTGAAGAACCCCCATCAATGCTGATGGGAATCTCTCACCCTTCGCATCTGGCAGCATAAAGCAACAGACTACCTCCATCATCAGCACCACTAACCTCATCTCCTCTAGATGGGCCCGGTACATATCACCATAACTAATGTTGGCAGTATGCAATCTCAACTCTGCCAGCCCCTCACCAAACACTGTCAACATCAACTCCTCAGATGCCTATGAGGAAATGGAATACACATGCGTCTCAACTATCAGTAGCCACAGGATCCTATAAACATCCTCCAAAGTGATGGTAATCTCACATGTCGGCAACCAAAATGTGTTGGTCACCGAATCCCATTTTTTGATGAGGGCGAAAATCAAACTCGGCTCCTAAACTATGTGTCGGTAATGCCTAACCCCAATCATGCCTACCTCAGCCACATGGTGCCACTCCTCAGCTGTCAGGCTCCCTTGTACCACTAATAATAGAGGAGGTACCCTATTGTGCATCTGTAACTAGTCCCTCACCTGCATCCAACAAACCATGACATCAATTAAACCTTGACCATGCTCTGCTCCACCGTTGAGCCCCAACCTATTCCCCAGATCCCCATACTACTTCCCTATCTCCCCACCCCAACCTTGACAACTACCTTTCCTCCCATCTCAATTTTCCACCACTCGACTCTTTCATATTTATACTTTTACCCATGCTTATCTCCCCTACCCACCCTATCTCTTCTCTGGGCCTCTTTTTCCCTCTTGCTCAACCGTCATGGGTTCCTACTAACCGGCACTAGTCTCCCAAAATTGGCATTGGTCACCTCATTTGTGACTAATTTCGGCTAACTACCACTAATTTTGGTCAACCCTTGACCAACGTCGGTCACTGTCACAGTGAAAAAATCCATGAAACCCTCCCCTTTTTTCTAAAAATTCAACATTCCTCCCTAACTAAATCCTACCTACCCAAATCTCCCCTCCACCCATCCCCCCCCCAAACCTGCTTCAACCTTCCTACCCTTCCTATTTCACCCATTTCCTTCTAAATTTCAATTTAATTTCCCCTCCAAAAATCCATTTTACCCTAACCCAATTTCTACAAATCAACCTACCTAACCAATATAGAATGGGATCAAATCTTACCTCATAGCAATGTCCTCTCTATGGGGGCACATCAAGCCACTGCACTGGTGTTCCACCCAACCCCTCTCCTACCTTTTTCATCATCGAATGCTCTCCTCACCTCCACCTAATCAAATCGATCTTCCTGAGCTCATGGACCCGTCTCCCTAGCTCCTCTCACCGACTCGTACTCTCCACCTCTGTCAGGTACAATGCGCTATCGTTCTTTCTCAGAAAGGTACAAAAGGTCAAACAGATCTGTCATTTTCTCCAACATCACAACACCACAATGATTCTGTAAAATATGAAATTTTTGTTTATAAACCCAACCCGACCTGACCAATGCTAGTCCTATTTGTGCCCTAGCCAACCGACGTCGGTCACCCTATAATTGGCCTCGGACCACCCTTATAACTATTTGGTCTTCCTTTTTCCTACAACCATCAGTGGTAATGCATCTTTTTATTATTCTAGACACCCATTCAGCCATACCTACAAACCCAACCTACCCCTACATTGTCTTTTTTTGTCTTAGGAGTTATTGTTTTACCTATACCTTGGCCTTACCCATGTTGTTACCTATATACCTTGACCCGAACCACTTTTTGTGACCTTTGACCCTCTGTGCTCATTATATCTTGTGACGTGGTTACCCGTGTTGTTCGGCCTACTGACCTTTCCTTGCCTATTATCGTGTTGTTTATCCTAACCTGACCTTTGGTGTACCGGAACATACCTACATGTTCCTGCACCTGACCTATGTTGTTTTTCCGCACCATATCTTATACCTTGGATACCAGAATCACTTCACCCCTTTTTGGATAGACCTATCGACCTTAGACAATGTAGAGTTTGAAATCTTTTCAGCTTGGTATCGTGCCACAGTTTCCAACGTGTGTGTGCATTTAACTGCCACTACCTTCGACCCTGGCCCATTTACCTATTTTCCTGATTTTACCTTTAAAATTTACCAAATGTGCTCACTGACCTTCATTTTCCCACCTCCTCATCTTATAAAACCACTCCCCGCTTCCATCGTTCACCTCATCGGTTCCTAGTTTGAGGGGGGTTACCTTCACCCACACTTAGGGAAACACCACCCTCACTTACACTCGACATAACCATTCCCTATTTTTGTCAGTGTCGCTTATCAATACAAGCCACGTGATAAAAAGGGGCAAAATGTAGATGCCAAAATTGAGTCACACTCCCCTTGTTCCCTTTTGAATAACAAAGTAAAACACATTCACCTAACCATGACCCTTATACCCCACATTAATATTAATTTAATTATCTATAGTTAAATTAATACACATCCTCGCCCCATTTATTAATTTAATTTAATTACTTTAATTAAATGGATGCACACCTCACCTAGACACCTCACCATATACCTATTCATAGCATGTTTCCATAAATAACTAAGACTTAGTTCAACCCTAAAAATCAATGCCTATTATTCCTCTAACCACATTTCTGCTCATTAAAAGACAACGTCTATTTTGATCCGTGATAAAAAAAAATGGATAGACCTAGCCCAAATGATTGCAAGATCTTTCATTTTTAGTAAACCTAGGAAATCCTACCTTAACCGACGTCGGTCATCCTGAAACCAACACTGGTCAACCAGGAACCGTCATTGGTTACCATTTATTCACTTTGGTAACCTTGTTTAAGAGGTTGGTCACATTCTCAAATTTTGGAGAAAAAGGAGATCTGCATGCAAGCTAGACCCAGAGATCTTTCACACATCCAAGCAACCATAGCCAACATCAAGATAGATCTAAAGGTATCACTCTCGCGGTAGCATTCCAAGAAGAACTTCTGCGACACTGATCACCATTCCACTGATTAACCACCATCACCACCCAACTATTGGACATGTTATATCGGTAAGTGTATTTATCACCTGTGTCATTCTATCTTTATTTTGTTTATAAGGTCTTTTCATCCCTATTATTATTTATGACTTGCATTCCCATTCCCCCACTATTCCTCTTTTTATAAACTCAACCATTCCTCCACCCACACCATAACACCACCGATACCTGACTTCTACATATATTTGAGTGTTCTTAAGACTCCTACATACCTCGTCATTCCCTCTGTCATATGTGTCTGACCTCAATTAAAACCCCACAACCAGATCTTATTGAGTTTTTATCAGCCTGCCTCTACCGACACAAGTTACCCATAACCATTATCGGTTCTTCCTAAACCATGATCCGTCATACCCAACTGACACCGGTATATGTATTTGGCCATCCTATCAATAACAAAACTTTAAAAAAATTATCCAAGCAACCTAAGTGACCCATAACCTAAAATTGACGTATTCCAACACTTTGACCCCTTACCCTACCTCCAGATCTGATCATAACCTAGCATGTTATATTATATTTTCTTATTTTATTTGAATGAGATACCTAAATCATAACAACTACAGTAGGACTTTGTTTATTTACGTTATTTATCGTATTAAGTTATATTAAACAGTGGATTGACAACCATCTAGGAATTAGCACACTTCACAAATCTAGCACCCGTTAGGAATTCCACTGTCATATATTATTTAACTCTTCTTGTGTGGTCTTGTTTTCTATTTTAGGTAGTTCCTCCTAGACAAAAGGAATCTCTCACAGTCAGCATCATATTGAGAATTCAGAACACACACATAACCTTCACACCAACCATCACAATAGGTATTCCTCCTCGACCCATAACATTATCTATTTTGTCACATTCAAAATGTAAAGAAAATGGTGAAACATCAAGTATGGATCAACATAATCTTCTTTTGATCCCTCACCATCATTTAAGGAACGATGAAAAGTTTTCATTTGTTCTTTTTTTTATATTACAAAGATCGAGTGTGGTTACCTCAAAGTTTAAGTTCGAAAAAAATTATTTTAAAAAAATTCAGATAAGATGAAAAGGTTGTAATGGATTTTTTTGGAAGGTGTAAGAACTAATCTAAAGCATGTCTACCTAAACTTGTAGGGAACATACGTAAAAGGTAGATGTCCTAATAGACCACTTCTTGGCACTGCATGAAAAAATACTTTACATGTTCACACACATCACCCTTTCCTTTATATTTATCAAACTTTGGAGTTTAAAATGATGGAGGGAAGGGTATACGTAATATGTCCTTATCAAATGGATAAGGAAAAAAAATCAAAATTGAATTGTTTTGTTTGTTTTTGCAACCCTAGGATTGTTTTCTTCATATGCTTCCATTATTATGTGAATGGAGAGTTTCATGGTGGGGTATCGAAGACATAGTTATCGTTACGAGTGGGTTTTTTAATTATGTAATCATGTCACTTATCAGCAGCCTTAAAATCCATTTGTGTAAGTTATCGTTGCAATTCTTGAATTTTTTTAAATAAATCTTCATTGCAGGCATTATTTGTGTTGTCATATTTTTTCTTATGCTTAATTGACTAGGGTTGGTATATAAGGTGACTCGAGTTTTCCACACCAAAATAAAAAGGTATTTTTTCTCCCATTTATAAGAGGTGAAATAGATATTGGTGTTTATTCTATTGTAGTATTTTGTTTATATGCTCATGTTTTTCTCTATCAAGTTTAGGTTGTCTAACCTCATTTTCATCATCTGAACTATCAGAGTGATCAAATATAGTGTGTTTTCAATACAATTTATCACCATGGTGTTGATAGATATGTACTTGGATAAGCTCAAAAAATCTAGGAGGTTTGGACAAGTGAATAGGTGATAATTTTGTTTAACACAAGTAAGATAATGAGAAATTATTTAGCGAGTAAAGTCAAACAAGCTACTCAGTATGAGGGTGGTATAGCTCAAACAAGTCATTGAGTGTGAATTTGGTTTAGCTCAAGCAATTTTAATGATTAATGATGTGAGGAGTAATCTCAAACGAGCTACTCAGTACAAGTGTGATATAGCTCAAAAAAGCTATTGAGTATGCTCATGGTTTACCTCAAACAAGCTTAAAGAATAAGGATGTAAGGAGTAAGCTCAAACAAGCTTTCGATACAATTGTGATATAGCTCAAACAAACTATTTATTATGCTCATGGTTTTAGCTAAAGAAATCATGATGAGGAAGCATGTAAGGAGTAATCTCAAACAAGATTATAGGTATAAGTCTAATATAGCTCAAACAAGTTATTGATTTGTTGGAGCTCAAAATTGCACACATCCCAAATTAGGAAGAATTGGGGCTTTAGGACAACATGGGACTACCTCCAAGTTGTGGGATTTCTTTTAGAGACAGAACTCTAGAGAATGTTGTCTTCATCTACCTATTTCTACTACTGAAACTACTCCTAGGAAGGGAAATACAACTACCTATCACTACTCAACAATTCCATGGGACTAGGGTGAGAAGGAGGTTCATGGAAATGAAAACCTAAGCTAAGGGAAGGTGATAGCACTAGAAAGAGGGGGATGAACACACTCAAATGACACACACAAGGAGGAAAGACAAGCATGCCATTGTATGAAACATGTTCACATATTTTTTCATGCAGAACAAAAAATAGGAACCTGCAAAAGACATGAAAATGCACAACAAATTGACAACACAAGGGGAAAGGAAAGAATATGCAACAAAAATAAGCTAGGATAGACAATAGCTAAAAAATAAGGATTTTATTGCTTCCAAAGATGCACAGTCAATTACAATGGTGGAAGAGGCAAGTATCAACATGCAGAAAACCAGATCTAAGGTCTGCTAATCAAGCTAAAAAGGAACTACTCTGAATAATACTCTTGCAATCCAAGAGAGACAACCTTTTAAAATGAGAAATGCTCTATAATTTGTAGAAGAAGGATAGAAAATAAGGAGAAAGAGAAGGTAAACTCATATTCAAACTTCTAACTACCAACACCAAGTAATAAATTCCTATAAATGTCTGCAAGGTTGTCAGAACCACCTCTCCATATGTTTTTTCTTGTGGAATAAAAAATAAGGTGGGGGATCTAATCAAATTTGGGTGTTTGAGATGACTGGATTTATGCATTAATTCTTTGTGATGCATTTCACTATTTTTTGACTTCCAAATTCCACCAAAATCTAATTTTGAAAGGCGTAGAGTGTATCCCATGTCAATAGCTTTCAATCAATCTCATGTGCATGGGAATATGAGATTTGTAGTAGAAGTTATGATGATCTAAAGATTTACAATACAATTTAAACACATAAGACATGTGGTGTGCTCTGATAGGCTGAAGGATTTGGCTGAATGTTTGTTTGTTTTTTATTTTCTACCACATGTCATGCATTCATTTGATGTAAGAATTTTGTGTGCATCTGACATGTTCTAATAGGATACGTGTTATATACTCCATTTGAAAAGATCCATGTGGCACTCCATGACTAGCGCAAAAAATTATACTTTGTGTGTGTGCAATATAAAGGGTGTGAGAGGGAAGAATGTAGATCTATGTGAACACGTGCATGGGATTGCATAAGGAGTGGGAGAAGGGTGCATATTGATAAATTTATGTATGCATGTGCAAAATAAGAGGGACGTAAGACAATTATGCATGGAGACAATCACGTAAGGAAGGATTCAAGGCAAAAAGCAAAAGAGGAATGAGTGTGTGAAAATAAATTCATGGGTTTTGGGAAGAAAGGGGCATGAGCGCAAGGCATAAATGGTACTTAGCCAAAAATGTAAATCAAGTCCATAGGTGCACTCAAAGAAATGTGCAAACTGTTGGAATGAAGTCGAGCGCGCAAGGAATGTGCACGAGGGGAAATGAAAGGAGAGGGATGGAAATGCAGGGAAGAAAGCATAAAGAAGAAGAAAATGCAAGGAATAAGTAGGAAGGGAACACATGAAGAATTGCATCCATTCAAGAGTGCGAAGGTATAAAAAATAATATCATCTGCAACCTAAAAAACTTGAACTCATATCCATAATGGATCTGCAAGTTATCAAAATAACTAGGGGATTTATTTTGGACAATAGTTTGATGACTTTAGGGCCATTTTCCTATTAGATGAATGAGATCACTAACCGTATAAGCATCCATTGAGCATGGATTCAACATGAAAAAGATGAGATTATGATTTATACCATGAAGAAAACCCTGAAGTCTCTTGAAATAGTGTTTGAACTCTATATAAAATTTCTAATCTCATATGAAGATGTTTTGATTCATATTTTATGAGAGTGGAAAACAAATGAATATCACCTAAGCTGTTAGAAGACCCTTAACTGAACCACCATCCTAGAAGCAACAAAAGAGTGTGTGTAGGAATGTGCATGAGAGAAAAGAAAACAAGCTGTGGAAGGAGCATGCCAAACAAGAAACACAACTATGTACAAAACTGAAAATCATACATTTTCCAAGAGGAAATATATAGAGTGTGCGCAAACACTTATTTTTTTGAAAACAATGCTACAATAACCTATTCTAACTAGAGTAAAATGATGCCTAAGTGAAACCTACAACATGAAGGGAGAAGTAGCTATCTTTCCTCACAAATTGAGACCATGTGGTAGATGTGATGCTTAGCATGGTCTTCAATAAGAGTGAAAAATTGTTTTAAAGATGGTTTTTCACCCTTCTCTTAAAAATATCAACAAAAAACAAAATGAATACCTCTTTTAGTTGTTTTGCATTGGATTTTGGAGGCATTTCCATTGAACTTTGGTGTGTTGAATCTCTTCCTCATGATCTAAAAGGAGCATGACCAAAGGAAAATCCTTTGGCTCTAATCTAGCTAGATATCTAATTGGGCATGGGTTGATTCTTTTTATTTTCCCATTTCTTTGAAGATAAATCCCATATATGGGATATTCAATCTGAAGGATACTACTTGAAAGTTGGACTGTGTACTATTTTTCCTCAACAAACAATTGTGTCTCCTCTAAAAATACATCCTCAGATTTTGACTGAATTCCTTTTAAAATAGATTCCCTCCTTTGTTCAATTTTTACAATTTCATCCTCCCAATTAAATTCATACCATTCTTCAATATTTCTAAACATCAAACATC
Organism: Taxus chinensis; assembly: GCA_019776745.2. Classification (NCBI taxonomy): domain Eukaryota; kingdom Viridiplantae; phylum Streptophyta; class Pinopsida; order Cupressales; family Taxaceae; genus Taxus; species Taxus chinensis. The sequence continues at coordinate 307,761,697 of CM034154.1, forward strand.
ATCAGACTGGTTAGGGATGACACATAAGCAAGGTATTGTTGGTTGATCACATAGTCAAATAGAGAGGATTAGGGAGAAGTGAAAAAGATGGGAGAAGTGGGAGTGTGCACGTCAGGGATGGGTTTCCTTTTACTAGCCTTAATGAGAATCTTCTCAGCTAATATAGCAATGTCAAATGCCTAACGAAGAGTGTTTCCTCCTAAATCATGGATCAATATAGCTAAATCAAAATCCAAGGACCTCAAATAATACTAGAATGCCATACCTTGTGAGTTTTTGAATTCTTGAGGGATTCTGTGCCAATTCCTTGTGAACCTGATGTTAACTTCTGATATGTATTTAGTTGAAGTGTGTTGTATTGTGATGAAATGTTCCATGAGGAAAATGGCATCTACATTCCCCTTGAATTGGTTGTAGAATTGTTCTCCCAATTGATCCCAAGTGGAAATGGATTAAAGATTCAAACTATTGAACCAATATTTTTCTTTTCCTCTGAATGATGAAACAAGAAGTCTTAAGGAAAACTTTTTCTTTATTGGAATTATGAATGGTGCAGTGGTTAACTGTGTATTGGATATGATCAATAGGATATTGATCTCCATTTTCATGAAAGAGAGGAAAATTAATTAGGGTTTTTATGGGATATCATCCCACTGCTGTAAATGGAGGGGAGAAGAAATGATATGAGAAAATGGAGGGGCTCCATGAAGAGACATGAATGAAGTGAAAGCATGAAGATGAATGGGAGGATGAAAGGAAAGGAAGAAATGGATGGAAGGAAGAGTCTACAAATCAGATAATGGGTCAGTTGAATTAGTGGAGTCCTCAGATGTGCTTAGAAATGCATCCAAAATATGGAATTCACCAAGAACACATCAACCTGGAAACTAAATTGATAAATCACATCCTTCCACGAGTGAAATTGGGTCACACGTTGACTACTGATCAACTTTACACGTTGAATATTCACCTTATATTGTGCCTATTGATGTGCGTGAATATTCCTGACTGTTGTCTTGTGTGCCCAATGTAAATTCTTTGCAAGCATCCTCACATGTATATATGTTTCTTATCCTTTGCTGACATGAGTGTGCAAACTGTTGAAATCATTAGATGTGAATGTTGGGAGTCGCCATATGTATTTAAATGAGCATCCAAATTTTGGAAATCAACAAGAACACATCAAAATTTCTGAAATGAAGATGTATAGCTCTTCAAACTTATCCCACCGATCATGCCAAAACTATTAGATCTCAAAATTACACCCATCCCAAATCAAGAAGAACTAGGGCTTTGAGGAAACATGGGACTATCTCCAAGTTGTGGGACTTGCAATTGAGATAGACCTCTAGAGAAGGATGGATTCCTCTACCTATTTTGAAAGCTAAAACTACTCCTAAGAAGGGAAATGAAACTACCTATCACTACTCTATAATTCCAAGAGACCAGGGTGAGAAGGATATGGATTTGACATGTAGATTTCATTTTCTAATATGTTTTGTTGTACACTTCATCTGATAAGTTCCACATGGTACTCCATGAATGGTATTGAAAATTATGCTTGGCACATGTGCAAGAGAAAAGGGGTGAGAGGGAATAATGTAGAGCTCTATGAGCACATGTGCGGGACTTCATGAGGAGTGGGAGAAGGGTGCATATTTGCAAAAGTATGCATGTATGCACAAAATAAGAAGGGTGCAAGACAAGTATGTACAGAGGCAATCACACAGGGAAATGCACGAGGATGAAAGTAAAAGAGGAATAAGTGAGCGTGAAGAAATTCATATGACACGAGAAGAAAGGGGCATGTGCATAAGGCATGACCGATACTTATCCAAAAATGGAAAGAAATTTCGTAGGTGTGCTTGAAGGAGTGCAAAAAATTTTGGAATGAAGACAGGCACATAAGGAGTGCACACAAGGGGAAATGGAAAGAGATAGAGGAATAAAGGACATGAATAGAAATGCACGTGTGAAGAACTGTAACCATGTAAGAGTGCCAAGGTATAAAAATAAGAGCGTCGATAACCTAAAAACTTGAACTTGGATCCAAAATGGATCTGCAAGTTGACAAAATACCTAGGGGAGTTATTTTACACAAAAATTATGCTCATGGTTTATCTCAAACAATCTTAATGAATAAAGATGTAAGGAGTAATCTCAAACAAGCTTCTCGGTACAAGTGTGATATAGCTCGAAAAATATAATGAATCGGAATCAATGTAAGGGTTGGATATTATTCTTTTCTTGATTATGTTTTTTATGTTGAGGAAGAAGTTTATGAATACAGTTTGGTTTGAATTGGATTTGTGTTTATGGAACATAATATGGACTTTCAAACTAGAATATAATAATAAAAATTTGTATAATCCAAGTTTGATGAGAGTAATATGAAAAAACTATCTTTTTTACAAACAGTAAGTAGTCATGTTCATGGAATGATCTGGCTCAAGAAAGGAAAAATATACCATGAAAATTGATGTTTAATAAATAATTCAACAATCAAAATGTCATGAAATGGGTGGATGCAAGATCTTATCTCTGCATACATATGTGTATTATGATATACCAAATATGTACGGGGACAGAAGTGGTATGGGAAACCCTTAGAATACTAGAAGAGACTCGCCAATTCATTACTAACCATTTTAGAGGAGTGAATCACCACATCTAATGCATAGGCTTTGTAAAAAGGTGGAAGGTTGGTGGAGGGAATGATATGTGAATGGTGTCCTTATTTTTCTCAGAAGATTTATAGGGATGATGCCACAAACTTCATTTTTATAGCTATATTAGGTTTTACTCACAGTAGTCCCAATCATGACAACATCACCTATAAGTGGAGACCGGAGGTGAGGTAGATACCAAACATTTTTTGGGACTATGTCTCAAGTGTAATACAAATGCCTATGTGGTGATGCATGGTGGTTAAATCCATGTCACCAATGTAGCGTAAGTGGTGATGAAATCCACATCTACTTTGTGCAAATACATATTATGAGGTGGTCAACAACAAGGTTCATTCAAACTTGAAAGAAAATAGGAGCTGAAAATGAGAGTGTACCTTAGTGTATTGTTTTTTTTTTTAGAAAAAAAATAAATTTTTCTCTAACCAAGGAAACCTACAGATAAAGTGTTAGTAGTTTTTTCTCAGTTGATAAGAATTTCAAGTGATGCAGTCCTACGTGAAATGGATTAGTAGTTATCCTATACAAAAATGTGAGAATAAAAATAAAAGCAGACGATCGTGGTCATTTCTGATTTTCAAGGTCACTCAAGAGCGCGAGAAAAGAGCATACATGGCCGATGATCAGAAAACATGGGAATAATGTAAACAATTCAAGCAATGAGAAATACAAGAGCTAGATGAGAAAATGAAGCTATATTAATTAATTTATATTCATTAATTAAACTATTTTCAATGAAATGACTAGGTAGCCCAAAATATCGATTCAAGTTTTGAATTGTTCTCTAACCAAGGATTCTTGTAGATAAAGTTTTTGAAGTTGGCTTGTGTAATAAAAATCCCAAACGGTATATTTGTTCACGAAATAGATTATTAATTATCTTACAAACAAAATGTGAGAATAAAAATAAAAGCAAACAATCGTGGCCATTTTTTTATTTTCAAGATCACTCGAGAGCTCAAGAAAATAGCATGCGTGGTTGGCAATCAAAAAACATGGAAATAATGAAAATAAGTCAAGCAATGATCAAGATGAGAAAATGAATCTATATTAATTAAAGTATGTTTGCTAAATTAATTGGGTCGTTTCAAACTAAATGAATATTCATCACAACATAATTTAAATAATAGATTATAAATGTCTAATCGTATTCATTGATATGGAAAAATTGGATGGAAGGAAAAAATATATTTGGTGGGACCCAGGTGGCCTCTCGAGCTCAAAATGCCTTAGAATTGAAATATAAAAAAGAATCCACTGAAATGACCTCTTTGGGTGTTATGCCACTTATAATTCATAAAAGGATGGTCTTGCAAACCAACGATTATAATTTTCTCTAGATTGAAACAAAAAAGCAATATGTCGTAAAAATCAACCTCCAAGAAAAATGATGTTTCGTAAAAATCAACTTCCAAAAAGCATTAATTTTTGCATAATATCCCCAAAAATAAACTAAAAATGTTAGATGATCCTTGATTTAATCCTACCAGGATCAGTTCAATTAATTTATTTGGATAAAAAAATAGTTTAGACCAAATGGGTCAAAAAGGCTTAATTAATTAAAAACTTAACTATTTAATCAAAGAAAAATAAGCAAGAAAATAAAATATATCGAATTTAATCCTAAGTTTAAAAAATTGTGACCTATTTTTAAACAAAAAACCCTAAAATGATAATATTGGTGTGTAAAGGAACGAGAGGACATTGGTTATGTATTGAGCTCGGCTCATCGAGCCCAACTACAGTGGTGAATAATAAAATAGGCGGATCGACTGGAGCGGGGATGGAACGATGCACCGTAGATGGTAGGGTGAGATCGTTAGCAATGTGGGATAATTGAATCTATGACATGGGTCAATGTAAGGCATAGAATTGGGGTTGGTAGAGATTGGGGGTCAGTGAAGATTGGTGAGGAGATAGGTAGCTTAGCCGGCGAGGTAGGGATTAGATGCCAAGAGGGTTGTGTCGAAGTCGGTTCAAATTCAATGATTGACGAAAAGTTGGAGGACGTGGATCGGTGTAAATAAGAAGAGGTTACAACCATATGGAAAAGGATTTTGGTGATAGGAATGGATCACTCAGCAACGACCGAGAGGAATCTCGATGGAGAATGTGGGAGGTTAGCTTTTTCGGATGGGAGGGGAATGCGTAAGGCTGGAATAAGGGGAGATCGGTGGTTTTTTTCATAAGATATCTGACTTGGATGGGGTTTATGGAAATTTTTTGGGGAGCTCAGTGATGAGGGTGTGTATTCAAGACAGGAGCTCAGGTGAGGTGGATATGTGAGCTCAAAGAGTTTGACTAGCCAAACTGTAGAAACACTTCCTACAAAAAAATACCAAAAAAAAATGGCATTCTGTTGTCATTAATGTCAATAGAGTATGTTATATGTATTTTCATTATTGTTTAAGGTTTTATTAATGTCAAATGAGGTAAGTAACATGAAGGTTGATTGGTAGTGTCATGTCAAGTTGAGTGTCGTGTTGAAATTGTATGGCAACGTATGGTGTCTTAAGTAGTGTATTGGATTGTAGGAGTGTGGTAGTGACTTGGAGAGATATTGGTGATGTTTTTGAGGTTTCATGTAGTGTAGTGAACGTTCTTACAAGTTTTCAAGGATGGAAAAGTAATGAGGAGGTTAGTTTTGGTGAAGCAAGCATAATTCAAGGTGTTTGTTTGTGAAGCCTAGCCAACATGTATGGTATGGCATGATGGAGTACATGTTTATATGAGTTGTTTATTAATTTTCATAACATGGAGAGCGTGAGGTGTACAGACACTCACAAGTGCCTTATAGTGTTGATTCAGGTGTTATACTTGGTTGCTATGTCTATTCCTAGACCTAACTTTTGAGAAAATATGCTCTAATGAAGTGGAGTCATCCTTTCTGAGTGCATTATAGAAAATGTGAGTATCGGATATGTGTTAGCATGTTTATGTAGAGGTGTGGTCTAAATTTTAGGTCCTAATGTTCAATATTTTTCAAGATATGACATTTTTACCTCTACCGATTTTTTGAAAGTGAGAAACCAAGGTTGATTTGGACTTTTTGATGCTCATTGGCACGTGAGAATTCTTTATTGGAGGATGATCTCTTAAATGAAGTTGGGGGATGGACCTAATAAGGATACCCAAGCATTATTTCATAAAATAAGGCCCATAATTTTATGAACATTAGTTAAGAAGGTAAACATCTCTTAAACCCTTCTTAAACACTAGGTCAAAAGTGATAGGACAAAACTTGCTTGTTGTGACCCATAATGGATTGATTTGGATATTATGATTATTTTAGGTATTATAGTACTGCATCTTTCTCCATGTTCAAGTTAGGTGTTTTGATTGTATATGGATTCCACCCAAAAGGGAAAGTTTTTGAAGAAGTTCAATTTGTTCTCAAGTTCTTCATTGTACCTGTTGTTGGAAATCATCAGCACCCCTGGATGTTGATCAGACTTCTAGTTTGACATCTTGGACATCCAGTGTGATTGCACAACATTGAATCCTTTCCCCAAGTATGGGACTTGTAAAATGGGAAAAGAATCTCCAGATTAGAGGTTGGTTCCTCAAACTCCTCTGATCAGATATGTCACTTACAAGTTGCAGAGGTTTGAATTCCTAGTTCCTACTCTAAATTCCAAGGGGACAAAGATAGGGAATGCAAGAAAATGAAGCTAATGCTAATGGAGTGATGCACCAAATGAGTTATAGACACCTGATACTATGCAATAAATACATAATACACAAGAGAACACAACACAAAACATGCACAAATTTCTCAAAATGTAATCAAATATTAGGAAAACAATGATAGATATATGATAGGATTGAGGGATTTTAATCACAGAACATATATTAACATTTCAGATCCAATACAATGCATTACAGTGATCAAGAGGCAAGAACGTGTGCTGTATTACATGGAAAGGTAAAAAATTTCACAAATTCTACCAAAGAGGAAGAAAAAGGAAAGCTGCAAAGCTGAAAAAGTGTCTCCTTTTCACAAAAATGAACCCACTCTGGCTTTTATAGTGCAAGTCATGACCCCAGGAGAGAGAAACATGAGAAAACATGTGGGGAAGATTCAACCATTAACCAAAACACAATCAAAATAGCATGGGAATCCTTATAGGCCCATCCCTTGACATTTTTAGCCATGCTAGGAGAGAATGTGAGCCATTCTTCATTAAAAATGGTAGTTGAAATGTCATTTCTTCCCATGACCACATGCCAGAGGTGTTTTTCAATTTTCTCTCTCCAAACTCCATCAAAATACAAAAGATGACCCTAGAATCTTGTAGATAATTTCACCAGATTTCCATTGATATAAGGAACATGAAAAACCGAGCTTTGGATCGAAAGATATGGTTGTTTGAAGTTTTAAGGCAAAATAGGGTCAAATCGGATTGGTGGGCGAAAATTTGAATTTTTTCACCTTTTGGTCATTTGGAAAATTTTCCCAAAAATCCCCATGCTCCACCACTTCGGGAGCCACATTGCATGTTCTGATTGGGTGCGGGCCTATCCTCCTTCATTTTCCTTTGTTTTTCCCTTTGGAAAAATTTCCAAGATTTCTCCGCCTGGCCGATGAGTTGAGGAGACATGTTGAGTGTTGATTGGGCGCAGACCTTTCCTTCCTGACTTTTCTGCAGGCGTGACTGATATTTTGAAGCCACTGGATTTGTGGTGAAACCCCATTAGATGCAGGCTTGCCCCTTCCAATTTTCCTTACAGGCCTGTCCTCTATTTTTCGCCGCCACATGGACATGTGGCATAATTCCATTGGCTCACATTTTGGAGGGTGGGCTTTTTCCCCTTTTAAATTTCACTTCCTGTTTTCCCTTAGGAAAATTTTCTCAATTTCTCCCTGCCTTCTCGCTAGTCTGAGACACGTGGCATCATCTTGATTAGTTGTGGACCCTCCACAAACAGTTTTACCTTCTCATGCCAACACCTGGGAAAATTTCCCAAGCTCCTCCCACATTCCACAGCTCTAAACCTTCAGGGACACGTGGCATAACATGATTGGTTGGCGGGGGCAGCGGGTCAAAAACATCCTTTTGAAAATTGGCAAAAACACTTCACCAAAATTCTAACCTTTCCCTCCGCCCCCCACTTTTTTGGGCTTCGGTGACACGTGGCACAATATAATTGGGTGCGGGCCTTCTTCATTAAAATTTTCCTTACACCAACACTTAGTCATTTTTTCAATTTTTTCCCTATGGACACGTGGCGCCATTCTATTCACCGGTGGGCCTGCGGGGGAAAATTTTCCCTTTTGAAATTTCGCCAAACACTTGGTAAAAAACCAAGCTTTCCTCCAACCCCCACCACTTCCTTGGACATGTGGCGGCATCTCATTGGCCACCGGCCTTCCAGGGGAAAATTTCCCTCAAAAACTCCACTGAGCCATAACTTCAAAAATACATGGAATTAGGAGGAAAAATTTACCTTTCTGGAAAGCTGAGAAAGAGATCTATCTAATGGTGCCATTTCTAGAAAGTTTTGAGTGCCTAAAAAAAAAAAATTATGACTGAGGCACAAGAGAGGGAAGAATGAAAGGAGTTAGCCACAAAATGAGTAGGGGGGCACATTTTGGATAACAATTTTGGCGACTCAGAGGGGTTCATCTTCCTACTGGATGAAGTTACCAGTTTCCTGAAGTAATCCATTGGGCATGGAGTCATCAAATTCTCTATTTGATACCCCAAATGACTATAACACTACAAGAAGGAAGATGGAGGGTGGCACATCATCTGATTGGAGCAAGGCCTGCAAACATCTTTCCAGGGACAACAAGCTTGTGCCAAAGCACTTAGGAAAAAAAAACTAAACTACAGCAAAAAAATGTGCACAAGCACTTGGAGGAATGAAAATATAAGCTTATATGTACAAAGTGGAGAATTCCCTTTATTATAGCAATGCTTTAGGTGGATTCCATTGACTGGAATCTACAGTTCTTCGCCATCCAATGAAGAAAATTTGAAAGCATTGCTATCCTTTCACCTTGTGACCATGTATGGGCCACTTAAAATGGCATAAAATTTTGAATACCTTCCTAGTTTTTCTCTATCTGCATCCCATTTTAACACTAGATCTCCAACTTGGAAGGATCTATTCTTGGCCTTTCTATCAAAGGTCTTCTTTATCAAAGCTTGATCCTTCTCCATTGCTTGGGATGCTTGATTTCTGATTTCTTGGAGCTCCATCAATTCTGCATATCTGACTTCCATGGGCTCAAACTCCAACAACTCCAACTGTTTCATGAGTTCCAATGTTGGCAACTCAAGTGACATGGGAAAAATTGCCTCTCTCCCATAAACAAGCTTAAATGGAGAGTTACTTGTAGATCTCTTGGGAGTTATCCTATCAGCCCATAAGGCTGATTTCAACTTAGTATGCCAAGACCTCTGATTTTCATCAAGAGTCCTCCTAATGATCCTCAACAAGTTCTTGTTTGTAGATTCAGCCTGGCCATTACCCTAAGGGTAATAGTTTGATGAAGTACTTAGGTAGATCCCATTCTTGACAGCCCATTCAGTCACCTTGGACCCAATGAATGCCAATGCATTATCTGATATTATTGTAGCAGGTACACCAAATCTGGTTGCTATTCCCTCATAGAATCTAGGATGCTAGATTCATTTACTTCCTTGAGTGCTACTGCTTCAGTCCATTTGGTGAAATAATCTGTGGCTGTTAAAATCCATTTGTGCCCTTGGCTTGAATTGGGATTAATGACTCCAATGAAGTCTAAACCCCATTGCATGAATGGCTGGTCAACTAAAATTGGATGCAATGGAAGGCCAGCTAGCCTCTCTTTACCTGTGAATAATGCACAATTCTTGCACCTCTTGATCCATGCATAACAATCACATAAAATCTTGGGCCAATAATAGCCAGCCCTCATGATCTTTAGAGTTGTCACTCTTGGTGAAAAATGACCACCATCTGGTCCACCATAGAGCTCTTCCAACACCCTATGAATCTGATTTGTACCAATGCATCTCAGCAGCACTCCATTCACGTCCTTTTTGAACAAAACACCATCAACAAGGGCATACGGGACAGCCTGCAATCTGAAGTGTCTTCTTTTGGTCTTGTTCATCTCTGGAGGGCATAGACCTGTGCTTAGGAAGTGCATTATGTCTTGGGTCCAGCAAGGAATGGGAACACCATTATTTTCCTCTTGAGTGCTTCCTTGCTCATGGTTGTCTTGCAACGCCAAAACAGCCTCCTTCTCATTGCATGCTTCCTTTTGTTTGCTCAAAATCAGATGCTCACACAATCCTTTTCCTCTGACCAACTTGGTGACTTTGATCTCAATGTCATACTCCATGACATGAGTAATCCATCCTACTCTCTTTTCACTCAGGTCTTTGTTGAGGAGGAAGTCCTTAACTCCCGCATGAGAAACCAGCAACTGAACCTTGTTGTTTGAAACTAGATGCTTGAATTTCTTCAAGCTCCTGATTACTGTAAGAACATGATTCTCAATGAAAGGAATATTCACCTCATAGTCCTCCAGATTTGGCTGAAGAAAGCAATTGGCTGCTCATCATTGTCTTTGTTCTGTTGTACCAAAATTGTAGAAATAGTATCATCACCCCCAAATGCATAGGGGATGAAATCCTTGGAGAAATTCGGGTTGATGAGAGTTGGGGATTGAGATATGGCTTCTTTTATTTCTTCAAAACTTTCCTTGCCTTTTTTTGTCCATTTGTAAGCCATGCTTTTCTTTAACATCTTGGTGATAGGCTTGACAAGGGCTCCAAAATTTGGGACGAACCTCCGCACAAAATTTATTCTCCCCAAGAAACTTTGAAGGGCCTTCTTGTGGCTTGGAAATGGTAGTGCTCTTATGGCTTCAACTCTTTCTGGATCAATTGCTAATCCTTCTTTGGAGATAATGTGGCCAAGGAGTTTTCCTTCATGGGCTAGAAAAATGCACTTTTTTAGGATTCAAGGATACTCCAAACCTTCTGCACCTTTAGAACACTTGTCTCAAATGAAAGAGATGGTCTGCTGCATTTTTTGAAAAAACAGCGATATCATCAAGATATATCAGCACTATGTTGTTAATTAAATCCTTGAACGCCATGTCCATTGCTCTTTGGAAAGTAGCTTCAGCGTTGGACAGCCCAAATGGCATTTTCCTGTATGCATAAGTTCCCCATTTGGTTGTAAAGGCTGTCTTGAACTGATCTTCTTCTTTCACCATAATCTGATTGTACCCCGAATAGCCATCAAGTAATGAAAACCTCTCAGAGCCAGCAACAACTTGTAAAATTTGCTCCATAGAAGGAAGTGGGTAATGATCCTTGAGAGATGCTCTATTCAAATCTCTGAAGTCAACACACAATCTGATTTCCCCACTCTTCTTTCTAACTGGTACTAAGTTGGCCACCCAACTAGAATGCTTGATAGGAAAAATGATTCTTGATTCTATCAACTTATTCAATTCTTTCCTCATGAGAGGCTCCATGTGTGGATTGACTGGCCTTTTTTTTTTTCCTGATGGGCTTAGTACTTGGATCCAATTCAATGGTGTTTTGAGATAACTCAGGATTGAAACCTTTCAAATCTTCATAGCTCCAAGCAAACACATCAGGGAATTCTTGACAAAGTTGTATGAACTCATACCTTTCTTGTTCAGTTGTCATCTTACCAATTTGGAGTGATTTGCCTTCTTCCACCGAGATGGGCACTGAATCTTCTCCCTTGACTTGGATGTTTGCTTTCTCCTTCCTAAACTGATCATTAGGATTGAAATGGACTCCAAAGTAATAAGTCCCTTGGGTAGTTTGTTGGTTCTCAGCTGTACCACTTGGTCACCATACTGCTACTCCAACATTTCCTGATTTTTAGCTGAGAACTCATCCTCTTCTTGCAAGAAATGGATGATTTGTTGATCATTTTCAAACACTTGCCAACTTACATTGTTGTCTAGTACTGAAGGCCTCACAATCACATGGATTTTTGGTTGTACCTTATCTTTTTGAATGCTTTCAACAATGTCAAAGGCTGCCCCAACTGCTGCAAGCCTGTCAGCAACTTGGTTCTCTTTTCTAGGAATGGATTTTATGCCAAAACCCTCAAAATATTCAATGAGGTCCCACACCCTATTTTTGTAGCACTTGAGTAGATCATTCTTGACAGCATGTTGCCCCTTAACTTGGTTGACAATCAACTCACTGTCACCAAAGACTTGCAAGTTCTTTATCCCTCTCTTGATTGACCAATGCAATCCTTGTATCAAGGCTTCATATTCAGCAGTGTTATTAGAGCATGCAAACTGAAATCTAAAAGTTGAATAATACTTAACTCCTTGAGGTGAAACAAGCATAGCTCCCTCCTCCTACACCTTATCTACTCCTTGATCCATCAAAAAACAACTGCCATACCTCATTTTCATCCTTGTGGTCTGGCTTGGTGATGCTAGGAATAGGCTTGATTTTCTTCATGCATGCAATAGACTCCTAACTCAGATTCTTCTATTTCTTGATAAGGATCAAAATCATGCACCTTATTTTCCCATTCATCAAGAGTTAGGTCTAGGATGCTTCCAACCTTGGTGTCAGATTTATCATTGTTTGGATAATCTTCTTGATCAAACGCTGAACAATTGGTATTGATTTGACTTGGAGTGTAAGGCTCAATGTGAAAGTTTGCAATAGGCTCAGATCTGATTGTGGCTTTAGTTCCATATCTTGTCCTAAACAACATGTGTGACCAATCAGTAGATAAGTAACCTCCAATCTTGGCTGTGAAATCCCTTGACAGACATAGGGCAAAGAGTGGTGGAAGGTCTATTACCGAGACATCTTGCAAAACAACAATGTTGGGGCAGGCATGCAAGGTAAGACTCAAGTTTTTTATCACTCCAACTGTTGTTACTGCTGTCCCATCCAATTGCACTACCCCTTTGGATATGACTTCATACTAAATTCCCAACTGATCAGCTATTTTCTTGGGCATTACTAAACTACTTGCCCCAGAATCAATCATGCAATTGTGTACTAATTGATTTCCAATGATCAATGAAACATAGAATGGAGGGGGCTTCAACATTTTACCTTGCTGTCCTCCATGATTCCCCTCAGGTTGGGCAGCATTTGTGAGCACCTTCTCTTGCATTTGGACTTGCTGATTTGAAGTTGACCAGTCCTTCATGGCAGCTTGTAGCAAATCTCTTTGGCCTGGGATAGATAGTGATTCCCACATTGATATGTTTACATTCGTCTTCTTCATTTGATCAATGATGTTGAATGGAGATGAAGCATCTCTCTACTGTCCCCTGGCCTGCACATTCATCCTTGCACATGGGCAGTAGCAACTGGCATTTGAGTTGGCCTAGGAGTTGTCTTAGGAAGTCCTTGCGTGTTTGGGACTGCAATTTTGTTTGCCAACAGTTTGTGGAGTGATAGAAGATTGTGGATTTCTTGGGCTAATGGTTGTTCTTCACCCAAATTTCTCCTTTTTGACCTTGTGTTGGCTGCAACACTTTGGGGAATTGTTTGATTCATGCCACAAAAATCTTCTGCCTGCCAGTTTACAAATGTGGCATCATTTGGAGCTGATTGTTGTTGGAATGTTTCTTGTTGTTGGTTACTTCCTTGACTCCCTTCACCCTCCACACTAGTTGTTGTCACCATTAATGTTTGATTTAAGGCACCATTGAAATACAGACTGGTTGTGAGGTTCATTGCATGGGAAACACCAATCATACTCTTGAGCTATATTGTTTTGTACTGGCACTAATGCTTTAGAGGCAGATGTAGCATTGGGATTATAGGGCTGAAATGGTCTGTTGGCAGGAGGTCTTGCTTGATTTAAATTTGCAGCTGGATTGGGTGGTCTTTGAGGTTGGTATGGCTGCCTGTTAGGCTGAGCTTGAGGCTGGAAGGGAGGTCTAAAACCTTGGGCTTGCTGCCTCTTGAGTGTAACCAGCTCATTGCCTAGATTTTGCAATTGCTTCATGACTTCTTGAAGCTCATTTGAGGTACTAGAAGATGAAGTAGAAGCTTCACTTGAATTCTAATTTCTAGGAGTGGGAATAGGAGCTAAATTAGGCACTTGGCTAGCACTTGGGCTCTCTAAACTTGGAAATAATGGCATTGGAGGCCTAGGAGCTAGCTTTCCAGCTTGAATCAAACAATTTTCAGCTCTAATAGCAATGCTATAAGCAATGGGGATAGTTGTGCCTCCCATGGATTGAATTAACATAGAAATATCAGAATTTAAAGCTTTAAGGTAATAAAGGAAAGCACCTTCTACTATTGGCCTGACTACCACTGGAATTCTCTCCCAAGTCCTTTGAAATCTGAAATTAAAATCAGTCAGCTGCTCATTGGGAGCTCTCTTGATGGTTGTCAACTGCTCCAAAAGGGACAAGTTATCTCCCTTTTCTCTAAACTACTCATGGAGGGCTATACATAACTGGTTCCAATTTTGAATAGAACCTGAGGCAAGACTCCTGAACCATTGCAAAGCTTTCCCTTTGAATGAAGATGCCAACAGTTTGACAGCAACTTGCATCTCATTGATCTCATGGATTACACAAATATTAGCAATATCCTTAACATGATCACCAGGAGTGGTCTGATTTTCTCCAGTAAAGTATGGAATGTTCTTCAATGCTGCAACTGGGATTGGATTTTGTGCATTGAGAGCAAGTGGGCTGCTACCAGTGAAATTGACATAGGGGTTGTTTTGTGCCATTCTGATTGGCCTTAGAACCCTTGTTGATTGAATGAAAGGCCTACCAGGTGGAGGAGTTGATAGAGTTCTGTTTGGTGGAGATGGAGACCTTTGAATCCTCCTCCCTCTTTTCCTTCTTCTCAGAGATAACTGCAGATACTCAAACAACACTTCTTCTTCTCCAACTCTTGACCTTGTGGTGATTCTTCTCATGAGTTTTCAGGCCTGCACTGCTAAAACCAGTTGATTCTTCTTCCTTGGAGTCGCCAGATGTGCAATTTAGGGCTCTTTTAAGCAAGAAACTTGCAACAAATGCACATCAATTTTGTTGCAATGAAGATGAAGACCTCTAAGGTCCCACCGGGCATGCCAAAACTGTTGTTGCAAATCAGCAGCACCCCTGGATGTTGATCAGACTTCTAGTTTGACATCTTGGACATCCAGTGTGATTGCACAACATTGAATCCTTTCCCCAAGTGTGGGACTTGTAAAATGGGAAAGGAATCTCTAGATTAGAGGTTGGTTCCTCAAACTCCTCTGATCAGATATGTCACTTACAAGTTGCAGAGGTTTGAATTCCTAGTTCCTACTCTAAATTCCAAGGGGACAAAGATAGGGAATGCAAGAAAATGAAGCTAATGCTAATGAAGTGATGCACCAAAGGAGTTGCAGACACCTGATACTGCAATACATACACAATCCACAAGAGAACACAACACAAAGCATGCACAAATTTCTCAAAATGTAATGAAAGATCAGGAAAACAATGATAGATATATGAAAGGATTGAGGGATTTTAATCACAGAACATATATTAACATTTCAGATCCAATACAATGCATTACAGTGATCAAGAGGCAAGAAGGGGTGCTGTATTACATGGAAAGGTAAAAATTTTCACAAATTCTGCCAAAGAGGAAGAAAAAGGAAAGTTGCAGAGCTGAAAAAGTGTCTCCTTTGCAAAAATGAACCCATTCTGGCTTTTACAGTGCAAGCCACGACCCCAGGAGAGAGAAACGTGGGAAAACATGGGGAAGATTCAACCATTGACCAAAATGCAATCAAAACAGCATGGGCATCCTTACAGGCCCATCCCCTGACATTTTTAGCCATGCTGGGAGAGAATGCGAGCCATTCTTCATTAAAAACGGTGGTTGAAACGTCATTTCTGTCCATGACCACGTGCCAGAGGTGTTTTTTGATTTTCTCTCTCCAAAATCCATCAAAATACAAAAATGACCCCGAAATCTTGTAGAGAATTTCACCATATTTCCATTGATATAAAGAACGTGAAAAACTGAGCTCTGGATCGAAAGATATGGCCGTTTGAAGTTTTAGGGCAAAACAGGGCCAAATCGGATTGGCGGGCGAAAATTTGAATTTTTTCACCTTTTGGTCATTTGGAAAATTTTCCCAAAAATCCCCGCACTCCACCACTTCGGGAGCCATGTGGCATGTTCTGATTGGGCATGGGCCTATCCTGCTTCATTTTCCTTTGTTTTTCCCTTTGGAAAATTTTCCAAAATTTCCCCGCCGGGCCGATGAGTTGAGGACACGTGTCACGTGCTGATTGGGCGCGGACCTTTCCTCCTGAATTTTCCATTGCTATTTGATAATTTTTCCCCACTGGACACGTGGCAAAACCCCATTGGATGCGGGCTTTTCCCTTCAAATTTTCCATGCGGGCCTATCCTTGAGTTTTTTTCCGCCACCTGACACATGCCACAATCCCATTGGCTCGCACTCGGGGGGGAGTTATTTTTCCCCCCTGAAATTTACTTCCTTTTTACTTGGGAAAATTTCCCAAATTCTCCCTACCTTCTGCCAGCCCAGGACACGTGGCATCATTCTTACTAGACATGGGGCCTGGGAAAACATTTTTTCCTTTTCATTTTAGCTTTTGGGAAAAGATCCCAATCTCCTCCCGCGCTCCGCAGCTCCGACCTTCGGGACACGTGGCATCACATTATTGGTTGGCGGGGGCAGCGGGCCAAAACTTCCTTTTGAAATTTGGCAAAAACACTTTGCCAAAATTCTAACTTCCCCTCCGCCCCCCACTTTTCCGGGCTCCGGTGACACGTGGCACAATATAATTGGGCGCGGGCCTTCTTCATTAAAATTTTCCCTGTGCCAACACTTAGTCATTTTTTCAATTTTTTCCCCATGGACACGTGGTGCCATTCTATTCACCGGCGGGCCTGCGGGGGAAAATCTTCCTTTTTGAAATTTTTCCAAACACTTGGTAAAAAACCAAGTTTTCCTCTGACCCCCACCACTTCCTTGGACACGTGGCTGCATCTCATTGGCCGCGGGCCTTCCAGGGGAAAATTTCCCACAAAAACTCCATCGAGCCATAACTTCAAAAATACATGGAGTTAGGAGGAAAACTTTACCTTTCTAGAAAGCTGAGAAAGAGCTCTATCCAATGGTGCCATTTCCAGAAAGTTTTGAGTGCCTAAAAAACAAAAAATTATGACTGAGGCACAAGAGAGGGAAGAATGAAAGGAGTTAGCCACAAAATGAGCAGGGGGGCACATTTTGGACAACAGTACCTATTGACTAATCTGGTTTTCAAGTAAGTATGGAAGATATTATACATGTCCATTATGGTTTGAAATCAATTTTTATCCCTTAGAACATTTTTTGATGTCATTCTTACATGACTGGTTTTAGGGCAATTTTGGGCAGTTTCAAGTGATCTGGTTGCATAGGATTTTTACTGGTGCTACAATATGAATTTAGGTTTTTTATTCATTTTTTGATGACCCTGAGGTCATTATATTTCAATTGGTATATTAAACTTTCTTATTTGAGGATATTTTATAAGTTTTTGGGTTCAATCTTTGAAGACTAGTTTTGGAGGTCTTAGACCTAGTGAAGAAGGTTGCTCCTTTTGGTGGGTAATTACATGAGATGATGGTTCTAAATTGTTCAATATTGTTGAAGGTTACTAATGGAATTTAAAAAATTTATAATTGGTTCTTGTTTCCTTATGCAGGTGTTGGTTTCTCAAGTTTTTTTTTTTGCGAGTGGGTTATTTGAGTGCTTTAGGGCTTCTTGAGTCCTAATGGATATGTGAAGGTTCTAAAGCCTACTTCCGACCTATATGGTCCTTTTTAGAATGTTTTTAGGATGTTTTTTTATATTTTTAAGATTTTATTTTCCCTATTATGGCTTACCTATATGTAATTATGTCAATAGTTAGGTATAAAAGCAAGTTATAAGGCTCATTTGAGCTAGTTGATAGAGTAAGGAAAAGTGCAAGCTAGAGGGGCGTTTCTAAAAGTGGAATAGGTATTTGTGACCATCAAGCAGGGAGAATTTTAAAGTTACCCCTAAAAAAATACCTTAGAAAATATTTGGCGAACTTGGGAAAATTATCTTTCACATGGATGGCGAATATCAAGACATCACAACATCACTATTAAATGCTACCAGATGGTACCTTTTTATATGTTTACCACTCGGTAGCATATTTTTATGCTACCGGCCGACAACATATAGTATGATGTCAGCCAGTAGCAAAACAAATGCTACTAGTCGATAGCACTTTTATGCTACTGGGTGATAACATTTTTATGATACCAGCCGACGGCATATCGTTATATTGTTAGCCAGTAGCATTAAAATAATTTCATCCAGTAGCATTTTTTATGCTACCGATCAACAACATACTATATGTTGTCAACCTGTAGCATTAAATAATGCTACTAATTGACTATGTTAGGGTGAATTTTACAAATTTATATTTCATGGGAATGGCGAATTGGCCCCTAAAACTAACTTGTACCCAAAAAAATTGTCGAACTATTTCTAACGTGTACCCTAAAAATTTACCAATTTCAAAATTCAAAAGTTGGAATATTTGTGAATTAACAAATATTTGCCACTAAAATTTTCCCTGCCATTAAGAGAGGGTATACTTTTTTTGTAAATGTTATAGAGTGTTTACAAATTTTGAATAGATATGTCATTAGGCCTAATCATCTTGGTAAAGAAGCCCATGAACGAGTTGACCTAGAGAGAAATTTTGAATGAGAAAGGAAATTGAGCTTCATTATGTCATCATCAGTTGTTAAGGAAATATTTCAAAGGTGACAAACATATCAAGCAGCTTCAGTTGGTGTTGATTCATCTATGGGCTCAGTGCCTCCTTGTAGGGTTGGTGCTCTACTATATCTAGGGGTTGGTGCTCCTTATGGGGTTAGTGCCTCACTAAACCTAGGGATTGGTTCTCCTTGTTGAGTTGGTTCTCAAATAAGTTTGATTCATCACTTTAATCAATTTTTGTTTCATTGGATTTTCTTCCCCTTAATGGTTTCTCACTTACATCTTGTGTTCTTCTATTGATGTGCTCTCCTTTTCTCTTCTATGGTTATCTTGTTTTGGATGCATGCTCAATGATTAATTAAATGTTTAATGGATGAAATTTCCTAAGTGATTGAAAATATTTATTTCTCACTGATTCACCCACAGTGGTTGTGCTTCCAAAAAAAATTATCATATATGGTCCTCTACAGCAAGATTAATAAGCTTGAGGTGATCCTCTGAAGCACAAAAATGGCGAGTCAACAAAGTGGTTCCTCTACTAGAAAATCTCCTATGTTTCATGGGAAAAAGTATGCTTTTTGGAGTATTAGGATGAGAACTCACATTATTTCTTTGAGATGTG